>OX637307.1:16066640-16672554 GCA_951799385.1 Hyppa rectilinea
GCTCCGTACCGTTATCTATAAAAACGGCAAAAAAAAACACGTTTGTTGTATGGGAGCCCCCTTAAATATTTATTTTATTCCGTTTTTTAGTGTTTGTTGTTAAAGCGGCAACAGAAATACATAATCTGTGAAAATCAACTGTGTAACTGCCACGGTTAATGAAATACAGCCCGGTGGCAGACGGTCGGACGGACGGACTGCGGAGTCTTAGTAATAGGGTCCCGTTTTATCCTAAAAAGTAATGTAAAAGTTATTAATTATTTTATATTTTCGTTATCGTTATGACTGGTAAATAAGTTACAAGTAAGTGAGTAAAACAAGCTGCCTCATTGTATATATCATTTTCCAATGAGCTACCTTTTTTGCCAAAACAAGTAAAAAAATATGACGGCTTTGAAATTAATACCCACCAAGTTCCAAGCCTAATTGTGATGAAATCCTACAAATGATTCCTATGATAATATAGAATAGCACAAGCCTATATAAAGCAGTATTTAACATATAAATGTTTCGATGGGATGCATCTGACTATCAGACACTACCTACGGATGCCGTTCTATATGCACGAAGCAATGTAGCAAGGCGTCGCGGTTCCAAATTGATACGCGAAGAAAATGACCGAACATAGCTTTGCATACCTAATCACACTAATATTATAAAGGCGAAAGTTTGTGAGTGTGTGTGTGTGTGTGTTTGTATACTTTTATTTTAATAATTTGTTAGTTAATTTATTATATGAAGTTTATCCATTTTTGTGCAGTTTTTTTTATTTCTTTTTATTACTGTCATTCTTATCAAAAAAGACCACATAACAATATTATAATACTCAAAATAAATCTTCACTCATAATAGACCATTAGCAAACACCGGTTAAAAATTACAATGAAAGAATATATAAGAATTTTCCCATTTGAAAATGTAGTTTACATTTTTAAATGGGTAAATTCTCATACTTACATTTTTTCTTTGGCATGCAATTCTCCGCTCTGTTCCGCCTCAGTAGACAGGCAGCCTAAGTTCGGCCTCAGTCTAGTTATGAACCGTATCAACTGTATCCAATCTATATCTAGTAGTTTCTAAGATATTCTGAGAAAATCAATAGATATTAAAATTTGTACTATCTAAGCGGGAAACAGTTTCAAAAGCGTTCCTATTTGTAAATGAACGAGTTGCAAAGTTGATGGGTTGGTATTCAAAGGTGTTATCAAACAAGAAAGTTATCTTCTTCTTTTCGTGTGGTTAGTAACTAACCTGTTGTCAGAGTTTTTATGCTGCTCATGGGCATGACTTAGCTTCACACGCTGTTGAGAAATATCTCTCAGGCATGCATGGGTTTCCTCACGATGATTTTCTTCACCGATTTTTAAGCAAGTGATAATTTTTACAATACGCACATGAATCCGTAAATTCAAAGGTGCGTGTCTAGCGTTCGAACTCGAGACCTATAACTTGGCAGTCCGACGGTCCCACCACTAAGTTATAATAAAAGTCCTTTAGACCGAATTTTGATGGCGACCAATCTTAGCAGAAGTCAGCCTTCGACACAGGCGCTATTATAGTGCACAAGAGTGTGCAGCAGACACGTGTACAGTCTCTCTTCCCTGACTCTTCTATGATGGGATGGTAATCAGATACGACTACAGAGAGATCAAGCGCAGGGCCAACGGCTTAACTTGCTTTCCGAGGCACCGTGATATAACACCGCCAAATTGCAAACTCCGGGCTGTTACTAAGAAGTTCCCAATAACACCTTGCCCGACCCAATCCCACTCTCAGACCATTGGGGTAGTCAAGCGGTTATAAAACATGGGCAGTGTACATCACTACATAGTATAAAGCAAAGTCGCTTCCTGGGTCCTAATGTCTGTATCTATGCTTAGATCATTAAAACTACACAACGTATTTGGATGCAGTTTTTTTTAATAGATAGAGTGAATCAAGAAAAAGGTTTATGTGTATAATTTGTCGACATATTATGCAGGCGAAGCCGCGGGTGGAAGTTAGTAATACAATAAAATATTATCAGTAGATTACAAGAACATGATAATGCCATATTTTGTCAATGTTTTGTTCGGCAACATTTTGATAGCTATAAATATGTATTTTGCCCAAGTTTATCTGCATTTACAAGCTTTGTGCTCCTTCCAATTTTAATAATTTTCTCTTTTCTTTACAGAACGTTCTTCCTAGCAGTAATCCTGCTTCTCAGTCTAGGTACAATCCTAGACGATGGAAAGGAGGGAGTCACAAACTTCGAGAAACTTCTCAACGCGTTCTCCTTAAAGAGGAATTTGAAAAAAGTCTTTGACTTATCGGACTCTCCGACTAGAGTCAAAGGGGTGGATGCGTATAGAGGGATGAACGCGTTCGCTCTGCTCATAGCGCACAAGTCTATGGCAATGGCGCACAACCCTTTTGTTAATAAAGTCAGCTTTTCCGCTGTAAGTATTGAAATGTTTTGATATCCTTTTGGCAATTGCAACTAGGTAAATTTTGTATTGAATTCAGTCTAAGGTTCTGGAAAGAACAGCCTTTTTTTAAAACAAATGCCGTCTGGTTTGCAATACAAAGCAAGTTCTAATTCTAGGCCGAATCAAAGTTCTTAATACAAAATTGACAAACACGTTTGACGTTAGTTTTTGTAATTAGAACTTTAACAATCCGAAATACAATTCGAAATTCAAAACTGGTTCGATGTTTTACACCTGGGTCTAAAGATAAATCTTATTTTGCAATAAGACCTTTAGAGTCTTAAAGAATTTGCATAACACTTTTTGTAGTATGTGTATTAACAAAGTAGACATTCTTTGGCACCAAATTGCCAAAATCTATCGAGTCTCACATATATAGCACATAGGACTAAAATCAACTTAAATAATTCTCCCATTCAATTCAATTACGACTTCATTGGCCTATTTAATTAAGTAACGAATTAAACACAAATCTAACTTTAGAACAAAACTCACACCTCTTGGCGAGTTCTCGAAAATTTTAACAAGTCACTTAATGTGTATTGAAACCTTTTAGGTATATTAACACTTAACACTTTCTTGAATACTTTAGTCTTTATAAGATTCTGTCTAACTCCTTAAGTGCCGGTTGTATCAAGGGAAATGTACTTAGTAGGGTTTTGTGTTCACAAGAAATGTATTGACTTTGTAGACAATTTAATGTACTACGTGTGAAGTATTTATAAGGCTCTTCCCTTTTTATACTTATGTATAAGATGTATCAGAGTTATGTATTATTTATTTTATTACTTCAGCCTATTGTAGTCCACTGCTAGACATAGGCCTCCCCCACGGAATGAAAATGTCCATGGATATTATTATTATTAATTAAAAATCATCTCATAACTTTATCTTATATATAAAATTACCATGTCACAATGTTAGTTACCGTACTCCTCCGAAACGGCTTGACCGATTTTTATGAAATTTTATATGCATATTCAGTAGGTCTGAGAATCGGCTACTATCTATTTTTCATACTCCTAGGTAGGTATCATAGTTAAAGCAGGACGACGTCTGCCGGGTCAGCTAGTATAATATAAAAATATATTATCCATGGACATTTCACACAACGCCATAGAGTCCCAAGCTAAGCAACCTAATGCTTGTGTCATGGTAACGAGATGGCTGACAAACTACTAATATACATATTTTTTTTGTAAATACATACATATTATAGATAGAAAAACACCCAGACCCGTAACAAATACTTGCAGGTCGTACAAATATTTGTTCCGTGCAGGAATCGAACCTGCAACATACTGCGCAGTAGTCAATCGCTCAACCACTGCGCCAATCGCGTCGTTTGATGATATAATGTGATATGATATTAATATCCAACCTCTTTGCAGGTATTCGGGATGCCATGGGCAGTGGTAGGCCGCTCAGCAATTCTCTACACAGACAGCTTCCTGTACCTCAGTGGATTCCTAAACGCTCACAATTTACTCACAGACCTCGAGAAGAAAGGGACCATCAACCTTAAGGACCGCCTTATCGCCAGATGGTTTCGGTAAGAGCTTGAAACATTTATCGATGCCATCATCATTAACCAAAGATTGATTACACTTTGAAGTGCAGAAAATATATATCCTTTGTTTGAAACGGGTCCATTCATTAAATCCCCCTTTTCGTCATTAATCTAGATTTGTAGGGAATTGAAAAATATTCTGTCTTCTTACTTTGTTTTTAGTTTAAGTTGTAGATAGTTTTCCATTTAATAATTAAAATTGATGGAAACATTATGTAGAAACCGGCATACAACTGACGTACTGGCAGGTTAACCTTCAGAATTCGGTTTTTTTTTAAAATACGGATGAATATTTTTTTATTCTCCTTACAAAATTTTCAGTCACGTGACTACATTTTGTATGGGGATCAATAATTTTGAATAAAAACTTTTTTTCAGTTTAACCTAAATAATATGTGTTCGTACCTATACGATACTGAATAACCTCTTTTCGAGTCGGACATGAGTTTTGTTACACCCTGTATTTAAGAAGAAGTCCTACCAAAAAACAGTTTTTGAAGGCGCAGTTTTATTCTGTCACCTTTCATCTATCCTCCTAGACCCAGCAGTCTTCCAACATATCAAAGGTCAAACAACTTCCAATACAAATAATACAATTTTTAATGTTCTCAGCACTTAAAACATAATCAAGTAGCGCGTGGATTTTATCTAGGAGTGCACACGTGTCCAAAATTTGTGTGTATTACGAGTTTACGAGGCAAGTCGTTACAAAGCGATTATCTTTGACAGATAGGAGCTAAGCCCTCTTGTTTGTTAAACCGTTAGAGCCTACTGCTACTGTTAAATTGATGTTTAAGTCCCCGAAGGGATAGGCAGAGGTGTACCCATAAGAGAACCAAGAAAATAAAAAACGTAACGTTCGAGTTTCTTGCCCATTCTTCTCCATACGAAACTATCTTTTGGAAGGGGCGACTAGAATCAATTCTATTTCTTGTTAATTTTGAAGTTTAAAGGTGCCTTTCTTGTGCCTATTTGAAATTAATGATTTGACTTTAGCTTAAGAGGTTCTAGGACGTACCGGTTTCCTCACGATGTTTTCCATCACCATTTTGAAAGCAGTGGTGGTGAAATTATTTACGGAGTAAATCGCCTTACTGATTTTAAATCCATGCTCTACTTTGTCCTGCCGGGTAAGCGGGATTGTCCGAAAGGGTTACCGCTACCCCGGAACATAAAGGGCTACGGAAGGAACATGGATGGGTTTTAGTCAGTAAGAGTCCCTTCCGCTCCACCCAGAGCGGGAGCAGTCATTGGATGATTTCCCAGCCTTAAAAAAAAAATGCTCTGCTTTGTAAGTCAGGGTCATTACCAATGGGCCATCACACTTCTTAATTTAAAAAAAAACATCATTTTCCTAACTTATCCACTGTACTACTCAATGCAAGGTGTCCCGTGACAGCAACAATTCTTGTAATATACATTTTCTTCATATCTTCTAGACTGTTCCCTCTCTTCGTGAGTCTGATGTTGTTCTGCACGTACATCCTACCGGACCTGAACAACGGGCCCCAGTGGAACCTGGTGGTGGAGGAGCACAGCAGGGTCTGTGAAAAGAACATGTGGAAGAGCTTCTTGTTCATACATAACTACTTCGGCTTCGAAGATATGGTATGTATTTTAATATGGTAATTTTTTTATAGTAAGCAGTGATAGCCTAGTGGTGTGACGTTGGACTGCCAAGTCATAGGTCTCGAGTTCGAACCCAAGGCACGCACCTCTGATTTTACGGATTCATGTGCGTATTGTATATAATTATGACTTGCTTAAAAACCGGTGAAGGAAAACATCGTGAGGAAACCAGCATGTCTGAGAGATATTTCTCATCAGCATATGAAGCTAAGTCAGAGGCCCATGGGCAGCATAAAAACTCTGACCCCAGGTTAGTCACTAATCACACGAAAAGAAGATTGTTTCTCAGTATCAGGAATCCATCAATCACGAAGGATGGTGACTTCTTTTTGTCAATTTTTTGCCAATCTTGTAGACAAACATTTTTTGTACGCCAGCGTAAATGGTCAGTCCCAGCAAAATAACATCAAGCTATAGCTAAGCAAACTGTCATATTTTGCCAATCGAAAATGAACCTTAAACTTTTTTAACAAAGTTGAAAACCTATCAAAGAAATTCGACAGATTGGGGTAAGTTGATGTGCTGGCCTCTGTACTTACTTATTAAAGAATCGTTGTATGTGGTGTTCAGTAGCGTCCGTCTACTCTCATAGGACAAAGACTATGTTTCTCATATAACATATGTAAACATAATATCACGCCTATACTGTCCGAAAGGTTAGGCAGAGATGCACCTATAGTAACACTTACATTTCGCCTGTATGTGCAAGTCCCATGTAATACATGCTGCTACTGAGAAATTCCAGATGGATAATCCAACCACACATTTACCGATCCGGGACTCGAACATAGAACCTCATGCTCAGCAGTACTGCTTACGGCCACTAGACCAACGAGGCAATCAATACAATATAAATAGTTTGTGTTTTTTCAAAACTCATTTTACGTATTTTCAGCATTTTATTTTAACACCAGTTTCAGAGATGTCTATGAATACGCTTTTTTATTTCAACTATAACATGACAGAGTAAATTGAAAAGCCTTGCTGAATTCAGCTTTTAAACATTTTAGTTTATTCAGTTCAAAACTAAAGTCAAAAGTGTCGAATTCAATTTAGTTTTACTGCATCTCCATCTAGTATCTATCGCAGAAGCTTTTTATTTTATAAATCGGTAATTTCAACCGTTTCATTATGTAGACTCGCTGCTTTCTTCTAAAAAATTCCTTTGCCTGTAAATTCAATTTATCAGTGGAGAAGTTTATCAATCTGTTTCTTACTTCGTGAGGAAACGCGCATGCCTGAGAGATATTTCTCAACAGCATGTGAAGCTAAGTTAGAGGCTCTTGGGCAGCATAAAAATTGATACCAGGTTAGTCATTAACTAGACGAAATAGGAAGGGTATATCTCTTTTTCTTAGGACTGGTCATCTCTTAGCGGCTAAGGCTTGTTTTAATTTTATTATTGAATAGTTTTTACATATTTTATATCTGATGCTTTTAACGTTCTGCATCGTTCTCACATGTATAAT
Source organism: Hyppa rectilinea (assembly GCA_951799385.1). Lineage (NCBI taxonomy): Eukaryota > Metazoa > Arthropoda > Insecta > Lepidoptera > Noctuidae > Hyppa > Hyppa rectilinea. Next base: position 16,073,780 of record OX637307.1, read on the forward strand.
ATTAATATGAACTATGTAACCAATATTTTGTAACCATATTATGTTTAAAAGAGTGTCCATGGAGTTTCTTGCCCGTTCTTCTCCATAGGTACCTACTGCTTTGGAATGGGCAACTAGCTTCATCTCTCTGACTGACCGACACCTTGACAATTCAAAAGTGCCTGTAATTGGTTTATTTGAAATATAAATACTTTGAGTTTGAGTTTGAGTTTTGAGTTAGGCTGGGTATCCACTCTATGTTTGCTCATCAACTTTGTTACACATATTTGCCTTGTCGTGGTGACACTTAATACGCGGAGCACATTTAATCGCTAATATTGAACATGCCACAGGGTGAAATTTAATTCATGAGCAATATTTTAAAGGATCATTGTACTCACCATTACGAACAACTTTTACTATGGGAAAAAATCTGAAATCGCGAAAAAATAATCATCTGTTTCATACATGCTCGCATAACTCGTCAAATGTGGGGAACAGCTGATTATTTTTTGACAAGTGGCGTTCTTGACAATCCGAATCGCTGAGATAACGAATTGTTCGATTACCAATTTTCGAAATCGAATCGACACGGAGCGATTGACACTTGTCTAGACCCTGGTTCTATTCCAATAGTCGAAGTTTTTGTTGACACTATAAATTAACAGCCCACGCTGACAGTGAGTATGATCAAAGTGTCAATCCCTAGCATCAGGTGGAATGACAGCTCACTTCACTTTAGTTTTAATGGTTGATATCGTTCGCCGAATATGATTTAAAGCAAAAACAAAGGCAAAAAGCATTATAAAGCAAATAAAAGCTTTTACCTGCCATACATACTCAAATTAACTTTAATTATATTGATTTTAATTATATTGCAACTATTTACAGCGCCACCAGTTTAACCAAAAATTAATATAAATGATTAATTTGTTTGATTGCTTTTTAAAGCGTGGTAATTAACTGGTACGGTTAATATGTATGTTCATTTTATACACGCATCGATATATATGTACTACGCACAACTCTATGTGTACACGTATTTAATGGAAGTTAATATTTTACAAAATAAAAAACCATCGGTGCCTCGTTGATCTAGTGTTCGATAGCGCTACTGCTGAGTATGAGGAAGGACCTCAGGTTCGATTCCCAGGTCAGGCAAAGTGTTATTGGGTTTTCTATCTGGAATATAGTCCAGTAGCACCCCGGAGTTTTGTACCCGGTTTATGGCAATAGAGTCGCCCTCTATTACATGGGACTTAACGTAACTGGCGAAATATGGGTGAACTATTGGTACACCTCTGCCCAACCCTTCAGGGAAAGAAGGCGTGATATTATGTTATAAGGGTATGCAGTGGAAGTTATTACGAAAGAGTACTTTAATAAGAAAAACCTATAAAAAATATTATTTTATGTTCCTGAGAAACAACTTCACCTCATCGTACTTAGTTTTTTAAAAAAAGTATAAAGGAAACCATCAAGGGGATATCTGATTGGCCAGTTGACTGACGAAACTCATCACCTGCCATCTGCCTAGCCTTATCCCAACTATGTTGAAGTCCATGTTCAGCAATAAACTACTATTAGCTTAAATGAAGATGACACCTTTAGTCATCATCTTCCTGGCCTTTTAATTATGTTGGGGGCAGCATCAAGCCCCGATGTAGCTAAATACTTATATTTTACATGGAGCGATTACCTATCTCACTCACACAACCCAGTAACTGGGTAACACGAAACCCCTTGGTAAGACTGGGTGTCAGACTTTCGGGCTTCTGACGACCGGCCGGATTAACATACTTTCCGAGACACGCAGAGGTCTTGTTATGTATAATGGTCACCCATCTACTAACCAACCGCGGCAAAGGTAGCTTAACCTGATCGATCGATCCGCGCGATTTTCATTACTCAGCCGCAAGCCTTTCTAATATGTAATAATTGCTGTGCCCTTATAAGGACCCTGACAGGGTTGGACCTTACGATATGTTTACCTCGCGAAAGCAATTAATATTGGAATTTGAACTTTAACAAAACTTTGAACAGATCTGCGGCGAAAGACATTTCCGTGAAAGACACTTGCGTGTACGCATTTGCACGGAAGGACTTTTCCACGAATAGACACTCCCTCATCGACCCGTGCGGCTGTTATTTCTTAAATAATATAATAGGCTCACGGAACGATTGATCATGTTAAGCTACACAGACCGTGGTTGTTCGGTGGATGGGTGAACATCTTTACAAACCGAGAAAGAGAAACTACCTTTTGGCAGGGGCGACTAGAATCAATTCTATTTCTTGTTCATTTTGACGTTCAAAAGTGCCTTACTTGTGCCTATTTGAAATAAATGATTTGACTTTGACTTTGAGACCCCTCCTACCTCAGAAAGCACTGACTCTTTGACAGGCGTTACGGGTCGATAGAAGAAATTCTGACAACCAATCATACCAAGGGGTTTACTACTGGATTAATTAGTAACTATGTTGCAGAGCTCAGGTAGCTCAGGTTTAGTCGCTCCATGTAAAATACTGGTTACCAGCCGACCCCAACTTATTTGGGACTAGCACTTTGCCCGCGGCTTCGCTCCCGTGGTCTTTCCCGTGGGACCCGTTATTTTTCCCGGGATAAAAAGTAGCCTATGTTACTCCTAGAAAACTAAGCTTTCCAACGGTGAAAGAATTTTTAAAATCGGTCCAGTAGTTTTTGAGCCTATTCATTACAACCAAACAAACAAACAAAGTTTTCCTCTTTATAATATTAGTATAGATAAGGCTAGGCAGAATTAATGATACACACATTAAAACCACACTAGTATTATAAAGGTGAAAGTTTGTGAATGAGTTTATATGTTTGTCCGTCTTTCACGCTCAAACGGTTGAACGAATATGGTTGAAATTTGGCAAAGAGGTAGTTTATGACCTGGATTAATACATAGGATACTTATTATTCCGGTAGAACGTTCCCTTGAAAAAATTTCCGATATCCACGCGTGCGAATACGCTGGCAGCATCTATTATATATCCAATCATGTAAAACTGTTTATGAATAGATTTCTATCCAGTGCAAACTCCTAAGTTTACGTACCTACCTTAGTAGTAGCGGTTACTAATGCTAACAATGATTGAAAGTAACACACGGGGTGACACGGTAATCTAGTAGTTCAGTTTCCCATGATTTTTACACTACTAGGTTTTACACATAATTAAACGAGGTAATGCGGCTGCATCGATCTTTATCGTGGGTTTTATTGGATACTAGATTTATATATTTATGCAGCCATAGATCGCTCTGGTAATTGTTTTAAAATTCATTGTACAAAAGTAGACTATGCGCTACATTAACATACCTAATTAATAATTTTAATCTTTTGTTGTACATTCAGCGACAAAAGCCAATTAACAAAGAAACTACTATGTACACTCTCTACTTATTTATTTATTTACTATAGGAGAACCAACAGCTATAACAACTGGATAACAGAAGTAACATGCAACAGAGAGCCAATAACAGGTTCCCACGGATAAAAATAGGATAAGTAGTAGAGAACTTAGGATCTAACAAGCACGTGAAATATAAAAATAAGTTTAACTTCGGTAAATAAAAGATTATGGCCCTTTGAAAAAGCTCGCATTCAACTGACTGCGTACAGAGTAGGATTTGGTAATAAATGGGTCGAATGAAAACTCTTTACAAATAGTATTAAAGTCCTTGCTCGCTCTCACCATATATGAGTTTTGCCTATAATTGGAATGAGAAAAGGGAATGGACAAAGGTGGATTAAATCTAACTGATCTCTGGGGTACATTCAAATAAAGTTTATGCAGGAGATCAGGACAATCGATTTCGTTAGATAAAATTTTCATAAGAAACACGCAATCTGCTAGTCGACGACGATTAATGAGTAGCTGTAAATGAAATTTCCTACAAAGGTTTATATAATTATCAGAATGGTATGGAATACGTAACCGAAAACATAGGAAACGAATAAATCTTTTTTGAATATTCTCGATCCGATCGATATATTTATGGTAACACGGGTTCATGTCACTCTGTATTTCTTATTTTTCTGTGTACTTCGTAATTGACGTAGAGTTTGTATGTTATACTAACTATCAACTGTGACGCTCCCAAATTAACATTGTATTTCAGCATTATATACAATAGTTGTAGGAGTTCATATTCTTTGAATTTTATTTCGGTTCGCTCAATAACCACGATTTACAAAAAGTGAAGTGTTAATCGTCTTTTATCAATGAATTTGCAACTCGAAACCACTATAGTTTTGTTTGTTGTTAAAACAAACTTACTTTAATTCATTCGACACTTTAGAAAATAAGTCAAAATCCAACAGATATTAACATTGTAATCTCAAACCAAAGGATAATCACCAAATGATATTATTCTAAGTTTCAAAGCAATTAAAAACGTAATGTCAATCCAATTTAATTTTGAAGGATTTCACATTTCGTGCGGTCGCACTGCTAACTTATATTTAATTGGTTTTAAAGTAAATTCGATTTTTGTTAAGTCACTGTTTACCTTTCTTAAAATTATCTTTACTTGATCTTCATTTGTTTGTCTCGACTTCTCAATCACAAACATCATAATAATAATATAAGTAAGTAACAACTTTTTCGATGTACAAAAACCAACCTTAAATTTTTAACCTTTAGGTTCTTTTCTTTTTTTTCTTTATCGTTCGTTTCTTTTCTTTATCAGAGGAGCTCGTGGCTAAGTACTAACAGCCACACAGGTCGATCCATCAGGTTAAGCTATACTTGCCGGGATTGGCTGTGGATGGGTGACCATCTTTACATACCGAGACCTCTCCTGCCTCGGAAAGCACGTTAAGCCGTTGATCCCGGCTGTCATTTGTCCATCTTTGACAGTCGTTACGGGTCGTCAGAAGCCCGAAAATCTGACAGCCAGTCTTACCAAGGGGTATCGTATTGCCCAGTTACTGGGTTGTGGAGGTCAGATAGGCAGTCGCTCCATGTAAATACTGGTATTCAGCTGCATCCGGTTAGACTGGAAGCCGACCCCAACATATTTGGGAAAAGGCTAGGTAGATGAGATGAGGTTTTTTTCTTTTTTTATCTGTAAGTTTTCATGATAATCTGGCAGTTTGAGTACCTTATCGGGCTATCCAAATTTCCTTTCTTTGGTATTCACCAAACTGCATGGTCTTTACATGATCTGACCAATTATACCTGGACATTAAAAGAGTTCGTATCGGCCTATCTTCTCCGAGTAGTCAGTTAGGCAAAGCCGACCTCATCCAGTTTAAAAAAAAAATGTGTGCGTGTACTAGCGTACACTCGTAAGAAGTGAAACTTCTTTATGACGTTATTTTTCAAAAAATAATTTACTATATGCAACTTTACAGAAATTGGTTAAATAAAGTTAAATTAGATAAAGTTGTTGTTGTTGTTGTTGTTGTTGTTTGTTGTTGTTATTGTAATACCAATCCCTACTCCGCTGGAGAAAGTATACTTCGAATCACGCGTGGTAGGGATAAGAAGAAGATGGCGCGTAACGGAAAAATGTGACGCGTAACGAAAAAATGTTACACTAAATTTATTTCCAACCCCGATAAAGAAGTTTCACTTCAAAAATATATTGACGTGTAAAAGTGTTTATAAAAACATATTTACAAAAGTAAAATCATTTATCAATGTTCTGTCTATCTGCATCACATACGCCATTTTGTTCCAGTGCCTAACTCATACCCATCAAATCGGCATGGACATGCAGCTCTACGTGGCTACCCTACCCCTGATGCTGCTCATCTGGAAGTACAAGACCCTGGGCTGGTCCCTGCTGGGTCTGATAGCAGTAGCCTCAACAGCTTTACGATACCTAGCCATATACTGGTACGATATCAGCATGTTCGTGTATTATGGAATTTCGTAAGTATTTTTTTAGTTTTTTTTATTCCGCTCGACCCCCAGGTCTATTCTGTAAAAATCTTACCTTGGAAACTTCATTAAAGTGAGCTGTCAGCCCACCAGTAGTGCTATTCTGTAAAAATATGCCCAACGGGGCACAGTCAATTACATAGGTTAAATTGACCCTCCGATTAGAATCAATACGTTTAAATCGTTTCGCGATTTTACTCACCTTATCCTCATCAAAATTGCCTATAGGTGCGTCCATTAATTTTTTTGTTATTCGTTATCTCATATTTGTCATACCATAGTTTATATCCAGATTACTATATTTTTATTTAATAGACCTAGATTTATATATACCTACTACCTACTGATCCATACGTACACTTTTTTTGTGAACTTATTATTTCAATTTTTTTTTTTATTCACCCGCCAACTTCCGGAAGCGTGGATTTACGCGAGACATAATGCTTTTTAATGGTTTCTCTAATGAGAAGCATTGAGTCCAACCGTAATAATACGGCATTATAAGGTTAAGCGCCGTTTACACTAAACAAGTTACTTGCCTGTGGCATCACTACATAGTATCAGCAGCGGTGCGTTCATTAGCAGTCCCCTCTCCAAACGCAACATTGATATTGCGAGCTGTTCCTGCCTTGTTAGTCCGCGTCGAAACTCGTATTCAAAAATAACTCGAATTTTCGAAGTCTCCAACTTTCTTGTCTAAGCTGTATAAAAAAACAACTAAAGATCTATAATCAAATGTTGCATATGTTTTAAAAGAAGAACTTCATAGGTACCATGTGAAAAATCACTCAAAAATCTAAAACCATGAAGGTTCTATGTCAATTCGAAGTACCTAATAAAATGAAACGGCAATTTCATACTTTAACCCCTATTATAAAGCAGTCGCTTCCCGCGTCCTAATGTATGTACATATGTATGCTTAGATCTTTAAAACTACAGCACGGATTTTAATTATAGAGTAATTCAAGAGGAAGGTTTATGTATATAGTTTGTCTACATATTATTATGCGAGCGAAGCCGCGAGCGGAAGCTAGTACAATATAATTGAAGCAACAAATTACTTGCATCTTAAACTATGTTCAGTCAGTGCTACTTTAAACGTCACACCTCTAAATTGCCACGGGCAATTAAATTGCATTTCGTCAATCAGGTTGTATGCACTTTAGATAGTTTATGACTAGGAAATGTCAGTTCAACCTTAAAAAATTTCATAGTTATTTTAAACTCAATTATAATGTTCCTAAGTCCATTGACATTAGTGTTATTGGAATTTGACCTTTATTCTTGCAGTAAATTTGAATGAGCTTGCATTTTTTTGTTTGTAACAATTTGATTATTTCTGGTATTAAAGTCTTCAATTAACTTAAAATTAGGAAGCGTTATCAAGGTCAAGAGCAGGCCCATTGAACAGAACAAAAAAAGGTTGTTGTTCGATTCGACGGGCGGAAACTATTCACTACAGTGATACAACAATAATAGATAAAAAAAACACGCTTATAAAGAAAACAAAAAAATTGAAAATAAATTTGTAAAAAAAGCGTGGGATGCGTGAAAAAATCATTTAATCCTGATGATCCTATAATTAGGATAATGGAATAATCTCATCAATTAGTGTATTGTCATCGGTCCACTATAAGTCTACAAAGTTTAAATGAAATCTGACCGTTTCAAGTGGGTCAATATCAAGTCCAAAGGAGTCGGTTACAAACATACAAACATGCATACAAGTGAAGATAACAAAAAGCGTGTACAAAATATTTGATTCATCTAATATTTTCATAATATCATAGTGCGCCTTTATGAAAAACATATTTAAATTATTAAATAATCTGATAAAGAACCAGTAGTGCTATTCTGTAAAAATCCCACCGTGAGAATGTAAGTGAAGTGAGTTTAAAATGAGATGTCAATAGTGTCCCTAGCATTAGGTGGAACGACAGCTGACTTCACGCTCTCCTTTATCAAAGTTTTCACTGTGAAATTTTTACAGAATCAACCGGCCGTAGGCTAACAATTATCAACTCAAAGAGTTATAAATTGATAATAGAAAACGAATAGAAAAAAATTGCGTCACAATCTCTTCTTTTGAAAATGGTGATAATCAAACCGCTTATTTTTCGATTATCGATCAAACTCAAACTCAAAGCATTTATTTCAAACTAACTTCCGCCCGCGGCTTCGCCCGCAAAATATGTCGACAAATTATACATATAAACCTTCCTCTTGAATCACTCTATCTATTAAAAAAAACCGCATCAAAATCCGTTGCGTAGCTTTAAAGATTTAAGCATACAGACAAACAGACAAAAATAGCGACTTTGTTTTATACTATGTAGTGATAAACCAATTACCTAGTTACAAGAGAAAATTTTAAGCTTTAAGAAACATTCAAACTCAATCTCATTCAAATAAACTAATTACAGTCACTTTTGAATTGTCAAGGGGTCGGCCAGTCAGAAAGATGAAGCTAGTTGCCCATTCCAAAGCAGTAGGTACCTATGGAGAAGAACGGGCAAGAAACTCCATGGACACTCTTTTAAACCAAAATTTGTTTACAAAAGATCGAATGTTGTCAATTGAAATTAAATATGGGTAAACTACATATTCAAAGGCAGTATCGATGTGTGTCAATGTCAATGATTGTAACCGTAAATAAATATTTAAAAATTAAAAACAATTGACTTCCAAAATAAGCAGTAGTAAGTGAAAAAGAACTTTAATTTCGGTAGTCGGTGTCCTTGGTTTAGTATTTTCGTTTTTGTCACCGACATCCGAAATTATAGTTATTTGTTATGCAAGGCTTTTTGAAAAAAAATATCAATATCAATTTTGCCAAATATGTTAGGGCATCCAGCCTAACCGGATGCAGCTGAATAACAGTATTTTACACAGAGCGACTGCCTATCTGACCTCCACATCGCAGTAACTGGGTAATACAATACGCCTTGGCAAGACTGGATGTCAGATTGTAGAGCTTCTGACGACCCGTAACGACTGTCTTGTGCTTTCCGAGACACGGAAGAGTCTCGGTATGTAAAGATGGTCACCCATCCAGGGACCGACCTTGGCAAGCGAAGCTTTACTTGATGGATCGACCCAAGCGGTTGTTATGACTTAGCCACGAGCTCCTTGGAAGTCGGTTAATAAAATAATGTAGAACCGGTCAAGAACCCGAGCATATACCTTAACTACTGTTTACCATCAATATTATCATTCACCATACCTGGTTGTTAGCCAACACCAACATCTTTCTCTGGTTTTACCATTTTTATGATAAACGAAACGTAGATATTATGATACCTTATTTGAAAGCCATTTCAGGTAGAAACTAAATATGGAACTTAAGGTTTAGGTCAACTGAGTCTTTAGAGTCTTTTATTTTCGCTATATAAAATAAATTATGTATCAGTATCTTTCTAAATATTAAAGTCCCACTAAATTTTTACAAATTTTCTTGAAAATCGTTCAAAAATCGTCTTGATAAAGTATGTCGTATAAATCTCTCTCTTTCTCAAAACATTCTTACGCAAAATGGCAAAAAACAATTGACCACTATAACACCAAAATGAGGAATGAGGAAACACGAAGTCCAGAAGCAAATACTACAAGTCCTTGACTCCTTGACCATCTCATAAACACTTACCTAGGCATACAGAATACTTAACATGACTTAACAAAAGTACCCATGTACCCATTGTACCTGTTAGTAAAAGCATCACCTTTATACATAGATACCTACTTGACAATCCATTACTTAACACAACAAAGTATGTACTTACTTATAACTCGTTGTGTACCGACATTGTTTAAGTTTTAAGTAGGTATTCACATTTGTAACTGCTAATGAAGGCACTTGAAAAGTTGCTACTTAATGTACCTATATACTTGTTTTAATGTCATCTCTGTCACATGTTGAGTTCTCTTGAACATAAGTGTATATTGAAACTTCATATGTTGGTATTGTTTTTTTTGCGCAGGATTTTTTTTGAAGGATAAAAGTGTCAGGTTGACATATTTTTCTTAGCTTAGCTAAAGCTGTCAAACTGCAACATTTATTCTTCAGATAAAAATTATCTGACTATTGAAAATTCTGCCATTTTTTTTTTGAGGATGGGAAATTATTAAATGTCCCCTCCCGCTCTGGGTGTAGCGGAAGGTAGTGTCAGACTCTTACTTACCCATCCATGGTCCTTCCTTAGCCACCACACCGGAACATAAAGATGTTCCGAGGTGGCGGTAACGCTTTCGGCCAATCAAGCTTAAAAAAAACCGCTTAGGAAACATCAGCCCTAAGAGTGGTAACTTAGATAATGACGTCATCCTCATTAATACGTGTTTTTTTTATGTCCCATAACTAGAGTTACCCAGAACAATAATTCTTATGTCAGTTGATTGTTTGAGAATGATCTCATTCATTCATACCTTATAACTATGGAATATAAATAAAAAATACTGTGTATAGTTTATTACAACTTTATTATTTTCCTTGCCAAATAACCAAAACAGATATGCAACAGAGTTATGGCTGCATATTTAATAGATAAACGACTTTGTATAATTAAGCCATTAGAGTTAATATATTATTATATACGTACATACATAATATTATCGTATTTGAGTAATTTGTCAATAATAAATAACTAAAAAATAAAAAATCTCATTAGTTATTAGTATTACTCAGTACGCTGCGTATTATCAAAGTACTTGTGGCGTTCGATGGAACGCACCAATAATCTTGCCGTAGTGGCAACACTAGTGGTTCCCGCCACTAACGAAGTGACGGTTAACAGGTTGATCCAGGTTCTGCAAGCCTGATATAAAGAACGATACTTACAAGTTGCTCCCTTACATAAAAGAATCCTGTCCTTACGATTGTGCCATCTAATATAATTAACATTGGAGTGTGTGTGATTAAACTAACTACAAAGTGAGAAGCGGTTTCATTTCCACCAACATCCACCGTACGTCGCCGTGATCACAAACACCCAAATACTCTTCACGTCGTTTTTTGTATGCTCATAAACATTTTCTGTAAATTTTGTTTCTCAGTAAGTGAATTATTGTTAATTCTCAATGAGGAATAATATACTACATAAACCATATTATATCGCCAGCGGGATTGTCCGAAAGGGTTATGGTTTTCCCGGAACATAAAGGGCTAAGGAAAGAACATGGATAGGATTTAGTCAGTAACAGTCTGACACTTCCTTCCGCTCCACCCAGAGCGGGAGAGATCACTTCATGATTTCCCACCCTAAAAAGGGTCCATTGCAAAAAGTAACAAACGATTATTACTATCCAAAAGAAAGGATAAGTTTACGCCTAGTGTATTCAAAAGTATTCGACTCGTCAACAGGCAACAATTTGCCTAACTGGAGTCCTGAGACACCATCCAATCACCCAGAGCTTCGCAAAAGACACCTATGATATATTAAATGTTGAGATAGATGGCGCTGTATACAGTCAATATATTATAATGTCCCGTTCGAAGCTGAGACCACAGATCGTACATCATAAATGACGGATCGCTGCAGCAAACAGTATTACTACTGCTACATTGCTTTCGCTATGTTGTAGGCGTAGTCTATAAGGCAGTCTTAGACTATGGAAGCTATAGGTAAGGACTGTAAGGAGGACTATCGCTGTCTGCGAAAAAGTGTCCGTCGAAATGCGTTAAATTAGAGTGGCGCTAGAGTGTAAATTTTATACAAATGTTGCCCATTATTGTTCTATTTTTTTTTAAAGTTTATGACTATTCACTACAAAATAACTTAACGTCTTCTACGGTTTTTGAACTGTTACTTGCAGCTTACAGCGCGACACTTTTTCAGCTTGTTCCCCATATAAGATAGTCCTCCTTACTTCATATAAAACAAAAGGGGTTCCGTGCATAAACCACGTTCAAGAGCTATTATTAAAAATATCCACAGAAAATATTGACACTCTTGAACGTGTTTTAGGTATTATGCTGATCGCGTTCAGATTCATTGTGAAATCGGAACTAAAGTCGATTTTACGAATAAAACTAACAGCAATCAGCATACATCTTAAATCAAATCAAAAGCTGTAAGTGTGAATATTACATTAAATAGTTAAAATGGCTAAACGCATTCAATGTCATTGTTAAAATTCGCCCTTAGCCAGTTAATTTTCATGGAGGCTCAGTATGATAAAGGACTTTGTTTCTGTAAGTAGGTTTGTGCAATCACTTCGGTAATAATATTTGAAAAAAAATTGATGAGGTCAGCGTTTGCTTTCCGAACACCGAAACAAGCTCAAAGGTGACAGTCTCTTTTAATGTTCAGACATAATTTTGGTCAGATCATGTGAGGACCATGTGCCTGAAAGATTTTTGAGGCATATTTTTGTGTGAAATGTCCAAGGATATTATTATTATTATTATATTTCAGTGACCGGATAGGCACCGTTACCACTAAATAAATTCAATTAACTGCTAATTCATTTAACCGGTAGGTACTTATCTGGAGTTAATAAAACAGCCTGGAAGTTCCCTAGAGGACTGGTCGATCATGATAGCAGCTTAAACAAATGTTTTAAATCGAGATTATTATAAAATTACGAGAAGCATTTCTAGAATCATACTTTATTGTGGTGCCTGTAACTTATCCTTAGTTATTGTCCAGGATACTTTCAAGATTGGGTTATTTACCAGGCACTTTTATCCATTTGAAAAAATCCAAACAATTTTTAAAAATGTTTTATCATCTTTACAGAGTTCAGAAACTACTAGACGCGGCGCGTTACTCCTACATCCTACCTACCCATAGAGCGACAATCTACCTAATAGGAGTCGTCATGGCGTATCTCATGAAAACCAAAAAGTTAAACTTCACACTTTCCACTGTAAGTACTACTTTCTACTTAACTACTACTTACTTTTCTTTACTTTCCAATTTAATTACATGTCTTATTCTTCCATACTTCTCTTATTTCCTCTTTCTTTCCATACTTCTCTATTATTCAACATCAGGTTAAAGGACTTTTGCCATCAACCGAGCATAAATCCAGACTCAAAGCTTCTACTAAGTCATTTCATATAAAAAAACTCAATAACACTGCCCGACCTGGGAATCGAACCCAGGACCTCATGTTCAGTAGTAGCGCTTGCGACCACTAGACCAACAAGACAGGTCCTGGCCCTGCGCCTGATATCTTCCTGGGCCATCCCCTTGGACTATGACAGCGGGGAATAGGGGCGAGTGTACCTGTATTTTCGCACACACTAATGCACTAAAACCCTCGAAAACCTACGAACTCGGCTGGTCTGCGTTGAGAAAACCTCACAGACAACGATTCCGTCAGGAGTGTATACACTCCACGTTATTGTATTTAAATCCATGATAATAAACTTAAAGAATATTCTTCAATTTCCAGGCTCAAACGAGATTACTCTGGGCCTTCTGCTTAGCACTGATGGCGGCGACCATCGCGACTCCATACAAGTGGGGTCTGGAGGGGTACAAGTATGAGAACTACGGCGCAGCCATGTTCTCAGCCTTATCGCCTATATTGTGGGGGGTGTTCATGTGCGCGTCACACTGGGCGATCGCTAACGACTATGCTGGTAAGTCCTCAAAACTTATTTCGATGATTGGCTTTCATACAAAAGTTCAAGAGCCATCCATAACTTTCCATAAGGTGACATCGAGTTCAGACCAATGTCATCTGCCTAGCTTTTTCACAACTATGTTGGGGTCGGCTTCCAGTCTTACCGGATGCAGCTGAATGCCAGTATTTACATGGAGAGACTGACCTCTACAACCCAGTACCTGGGCAATACGATACCCCTTGGTAAGACTGGCTGCCAGATTTTCGGGCTTCTGACGACCTGTAACGACTGTCAAAGATGCACAATTGACAGCCGGGACCAATGGCTTAACGTGCTTTCCGAAGCACGGAGGAGTCTCTGTATGTAAAGGTGGTCACCCATCCACGGCCAACCCCGCAAGCGTAACCTAACCTGGTGGATCGACCTGTGCGGCTGTTAGTACTTAGCCACGAGCTCTTCAGACCAATGTGGCAAAAATAAAAAGATACACTTTAGAACACTGATCCAGTTGTTTCCAAAGAACCAGTGTCTAATCCTGCATTAAACATACACCCTTACATCCACAGGCATAGGAACCTCATTCATAGAGTCGCGAGTGTTCAAGTTCTTCAACAAGATCGCGTACAGCGTGTACCTGACGCAGTTCCCTATCTTCTTCTACAATGTGGGAGTGCAGAGAAATCCAGAGTACTACTCACCTTTACTACTTGTAAGTGTCCTTGATTTTTCTCCTCGTCACTTGGTGGGTTCGAAACCATCGTGGTTTACTTGGTGCTACAACTCGTAAGTTGAGTCTTTAGACTTGTAAATCGTGGATTCGATCCCAGGCAGGTGTTTTTCTTTTTGTAAATATTATTTTACTACTGCTCTCAAAACTGTGAACCTTTCATCGTGAGAAAGCTGTCCTGGAGTCAAACATTCGAAAACATGTGACGTCTACGAACCCGATCTGGGCCCGCTTGGTAGATTGCCCACTCCCTTTCACCGAGAGGAGGCATTTGTCCCAGCAGTGGGAATATTATAGGCTGATAATGATAATAATGAATCAAAATGCCAATTAAATAAGTAAATAAAAAATCTTTACAACTAGGGGTGTAACGAAATCTCTGGTTTCCCTTCAAAACGCATAAATCTTTCACCTTTTTTTCGATTTAGATTTCCGTGGAGGGGAACACGCAAATGAGTCCAATGCATTTTTGAAATGCTCTGCTTCGGCAGAGTTTTTAATTTATGGTAAGCGGGATTGTCCGAAAGGGTTACCGCTACCCCGGAACATAAAGGGCTACGGAAGGAACATGGATGGGTTTTAGTCAGTAAAAGTCTGACACTCCCTTCCGCTCCACCCAGAGCGGGAGAAGTCATTGGATGATTTCCCAGTCTTAAAAAAAAAGGGGTGTAACGAAATAAATTAAGAGAGTGGTGGAACGGTGCAGTTTTTTGGCGATTCATCCCCTTACAGGACTGCGTTTTGGAAGGGGCGATTAGAATAATTTCTATTTCTTGTTCATTTTGACGTTCAAAAGTGCCTTTCTTGTGCCTATTCAAAATAAATAATATCAATATTATAAAGAGGAAAGATTTTTATGTATGTTTGTAACGAATAAACTCAAAAAATACTTAACGAATCTGGATGAAACTTGGTACAAAGATATATTATAGTCTGGAATAGCATATAAGCTACTTAGCTACTTTTTATCCCGGAAAAATTTACGGTTCACGTGGGATAACTTCCTACGTACACGCGGGCGAAGCAGCTGGCAAAAGCTAGTTTGAAATAAATTATTTTACTTTGACTTTTACTAAATAATCATTTTTATTTCTGTTATTCCAGGTGCACGTCCCAGAACTGTTTGTAGTGACAGTGATATCAATATTGGCGACGGTCGCCATCGAGATGCCCTTCAATCAAGTCTATAGGATATATTTCGGTAAGTTTTACTGTGAAAATAAACAATATTTTTACCTGTCTCGCTGGTCTGGTGGTCCCAGGTGCTTCTGCTGAGCATAAAGTCCTGGGTTCGTTTCCCAGGTCGCGCAAAGAAGTTTTTTAATTAGGAATTTCTTCGTAGCAGCCCGGAGTTTGTCTGATGTGCCCGCTAGATGGCATTAGGTTCGTTAGCCACAAGCCTGTGAATTCCAAATTGCCTATTACTTGGTACCGTCCTGGTGATGTAAGGCCCTCACAGGACAATAGAATTCTGGAAATAGTCCAACTTCAATGTCTTAGACTGCGTTTCCAGGCACCTGTAGCAACTCCAGCTGATTCCCGATGCAACTTTTTTTTTTAATATTATAGATGCAGAAAAATTCAAGATCGACATAGCCATAGAAACTATACCATAATTATATTTCATTTTTTTTTCTTACAGGACAATCACAGAAGAAATTAAAAGACAAATGATCCAAAACAAAGACAAATGCTGTGCTATAGTTGTGTATAATTATTTAGTTTTAGTCAGACATCACGCAATTAGATACTTAGTAACTTTTGACTATTTTTGTACTGTTATTATAAATTAAATGTAAACGATAAGTTATTAAAAATAAAAATCCAATGTGTATAAAATATATTTTTATTATTTTATTCATTTCGATATGCTTCGTTTTTTTTTAAGTTTGTAAAACGAAAAAGTAAAAAAGAATGCCAGTTGTAAATGCTTAAGAACATTAATTATTCACAAAAAAGATTTTAAACGAAGAGTAAAACCTCTTTATTTTATTTAATATCTACCTAACGACTTACTACTTATTTTCTCGATATGTATTATGCATATAATTCATTTATTTATCTACATAACTAATATGTTCAAATGAATAAACCTTTCAGTCACTTCAGTCTTACCACTAAATACGACTTTTTATAAAATAATACGTATTATTTATAAATCAATTATTTTCGGGACATTTTACATTTAGGCTTGGTGCAAAAGAGCCACTGGTAGCCCAGCAACTCGTGCCTTTTTAAAGTTTTGTATGAATTCCTAACACTCGTGTGGCTGGTGGCGGCCACCAGCTACAGCATTACCCAACACCGCAAAAGGCGACAGCTACCGATGGCTGTGGTCCATAGCTCGATTGCGCCGACCCTTCAACTGTGTTCAAGACCTGTCCTGTGAAATATTCACAGAAAATAATGAAACTGACAGCCTTTAAACATATACGTGCTGCGTGCCGCTAATTTCACCAATACAATTGAACGTGATCTGAACTGCGTTCAAGAGCTGTCAATATTGAAACCAAACACCATTGAAACTAGCAGCTCTTGAACGTTAAGAATCTGTGCTGATCGCGTTCAGTTTCATTGGTGGAATCAACCCTTAATCCGAGCTCACTTTTACTGGACATTTACCAGGCAGAATCTGACAGGCTTTCAGAAACTTTGTGATGCACTCTTCAATATATTATTTCACACAGCACACTTAAAGTACCTTCAATGCTCATCACTTTTCTTCATCAACTCTTCACTTCCACTCTCACGTCTTCTTCACAATCCGGCGAGACGGTCCCAGGTCTGCACTTGCACCTGATATTGTTGGTTTGGTCTCTCATCAGCCAGGAGTGTTCAGGACAGGGGCCTTGCGTGTTCAGGATGTGGCAGGTACCGTTGTACGGAGCTGTGCCCCTGCGAGTGATGCAGGCATCCATCTGGAACAAAAGAAATTGTAAAAGTGATAAAATCACCAACAATATCCACCGACTCACTCTAGGCCCGCGTGTTACGGTCCACTCCGTTTCACAGGGAAAAGGCCAGTGTTTTAGCAGTGGGAACATTATAGGCTGATTATGATGATGAGAAGTGATAAAATCCGCTTTGTCAGGGTCAGCTGTCGAGGTCTATGGAGATAACCTGCAAGATCTACAGCACTATCGTTCAGAATGACGACAACAGTATTCTGCAGTGAACTTCATTTCGTTTAATTAGCCAGAAGTTAAATGGTTAGAATCAAGAAAGAAAAATAATAATAATTAAATATAAGAATATTCCATTCTATTCTAATTTACATATGGCGCTAATTCAAATAAACACAATATGTGGTCACCTGGGACGCCTTATTAAAAACTAATAGCATTCCAACTTCCAACCTCTCGACACATACACATACAGGGGATATATGACTTTCACACCGAAGTCTGATAAGTGTGG
Organism: Hyppa rectilinea; assembly: GCA_951799385.1. Taxonomy (NCBI): domain Eukaryota; kingdom Metazoa; phylum Arthropoda; class Insecta; order Lepidoptera; family Noctuidae; genus Hyppa; species Hyppa rectilinea. Next base: position 16,091,389 of record OX637307.1, read on the forward strand.
CTGATTGGGTAGCCAGGTCTTGGTATCATAAATCCCGCCGAGTCAGCGGGATTTTCCAAAAGGGTTACCGCTGCCCCGGAACACAAAGGCTAAGGAAGGAACATGGATGGGCTTTAGTCAGTAAGAGTCTGACGTTTCCTTCCGCTCCACCCAGAGCGAGAGGGACTTCCCAAGTCATCAAATGACCCTCAAAAAAAAGGGTAAATAAATATATTCATGACAAACCTCTCGTCTGCTACAAGCGCCGTTCCCGCACGCACACACTCCATTATGGCTGAGACCGTCAATGGCAGGTCTTGCTTCGAAGTCGAAGGCCACCACCTCTCCCACCGGACACGGCTCTGCGGTGCCGGGCCGGTAGCAGCGACGACGTTCCGGCACGTATAGACGACCTCTTGCACATGGCACCTGTAGTACAAAAATAATGGAAAAGTTTAAATAAGTGATTCACTTGAATAATCAACTTCGTATCAGCAACCATCCGACCAATACATTTAGTATTACATTCAGTAGTAAGGGAGAACTCATTTCATTTCGTGAAGGGTAGGCGTTTATGGGAGACTGTCTTATGTAACTTTGACCCTCAATAAGGGCTGAGTTTCAGCCTAGAATAAATGACTTTTGATTTTCTACTTATATTCGTTTAAGTAGGTCTTTATTTATTTGTATGTTCTAGTTGAAGCGTTTTGCACTCCCCATCACTTGTCCCTAAAGGTTCATTAGTAAACCAGCGTTAGACGGTATTGTCTGATATTAATGCTGAAATGAACCTATTTGGCACAACCTTTTTTTATATTTGAATTTTGTATTTCAACGACTTGACATACAAAATTCAAATATACAAAAATAAAAATAAAGTGTTCAAATAGATGTCATTTCTTTTTTCTTTCTAAAATGTCTTTAGTAAGGTTGCACTACAGGTAAAGGTACCACTCTTATGCGATAACCAATAATTTTGACTCATGTGTTTTAGGTAAGAATTATTAACAGGGTAGCAGTTAGTTAAGATAAGCCAAATGTACTGTTTAGTAGAAATAACTCAACCGTGACTAACTGATTGACTGATCCATCAACACATATTACCATCATTATATCCATTGAAGCCCAGCAATATTATAATTGTAGCCCTTACCTTAGTACATCTTCCACCTCTAGCGATCATCTCATCATGAGCACACGGCCCTCTGGTATACAGCCTGTAGCAGACCCCATCAGCAGCTCGAGCATGGAACGACTTGCATCTGCATTCAGCTCGCGAGCCATGCGGAGCCACCTCGGCGATGGAGAATATATGGCCCCGAGGACATGGGCCCAGCGTATCTAGAAATTGAAATGTACAGTTAAAAGATAGCTGGAAAATCAGAATTTAAGTAAATATAAGCCCTATTTTGTGCGAATTCAATCAGTGATACGCAGATACCGCGTTTAATTCCCAGGCAAATTCAATGTTATGTTGCTTTTGGTTAGTGGCTAACACATCAACTTTATGTTGTTTATTCTGTTCTATATTATTTATTTGTATAATTATCACTTGCTTAAAAAACAGTGAAGGAAAACATCGTGAGAAATCCAGCATGCTTGAGAAATATTTCTCAACAGCATGTGAAGCTAAGTCAGAGGCCCATGTGCAGCTTTAACACTCTGACACCAGGTTAGTAACTAACAACACGAAAAGAAAAAAAAACCTTGTTTAGGTGTACATAATATATCAACGGCATCTCCGTCAATAATTTCTTACTTTATTATACCTACGAATGTTTAATTTGTAAGCAGATAAAATTCTACCTTGGCTGCTAGCGTCCCAATCCGAACCAATCTCCTGCAGATTGGCCAACCCTAGAAGAATGTGTAAAGAAGAATTCATCGCACGAGAAGACATGAGGAATGACGTGACGATGTCGGTTCCTTGTCAGTTAGGAAATGCAAATAAAAAGATTGCATGTTCCTCCATGTCGGCGTTCAATACAATTATTACTTTTTACATTGCACAACTGCAGCTTTGTGCCTAATCCTACCCAATTAGTTGATATACGTTTATGTACAGAAACCAGCACATCAAGCTATCCTGAACGGTCAAATTTTCCCAATTGAAAATGAACCTTAGGCTTTTATAATAAAGTTGAAAGACTATAAAAGAAATTAGACAGATTGGGGTAACTAGGTGTGCTGACCTCTGTACAAATGCTGCCCGATCTGCTATTTGGACCGTAAGAAATATTAATTTTTCGGTGTAATTTCACCAATTTGTAGAATTATTTAGTAGTATACACTCATTGGCCAACCAATCCGTGAAACTAACCAGGCATCGCACGGAATATTACGCTGTTTGTGTTATTTATTGATGATTAAAAGAAATTGAGCTGGTTATAAAACTCGAGTCATTTGCAACGAAAATCTTGTTTTAAACAATACAAATTTGATAGAGTAACGAAATGCAGTAAAGAATTACGGTGGTAACTTAGGTACAGTGAGTTGAAGAGAGCCGCCAATAGCGGCAATCAGGTGAAATAACAGCTCACTATTTCTAAGTTTCCACGGCAAGATCTTAAAGAATAATTCGGCTACTGATGTTGACCTTTCCAAAGATACAAGTTGAGAAAAGATCAGTAAAAATCATAGCATAAAAAGCTAGGTCAGCATGGCCCATGGGCAGCATAAAAACACTACACCAGGTCACCAAACACACTAAAAAGTAAGACAGAATTCCTTGGAAATAACAGCCATCTCAAAAGATTCTAAAATTACATAATACTGCTAGTCGAAGTTTACCAGCACACAAGTTCTGCCCATGAGGTTCTAATATAAGTCGCAAATCGCAACCCTGCTTTGAGCAAGTGTGGTGAATAATGGTGACCAATGCTCGAGCATTGGTCACCATTATTCACCACACTTCGCATACAGGTTCGAACCTGTATGCGAAGAGGTCTTTAGTCTGCAGTGGGGCAATAATAGACTGATTTAAGCACTTTCAGCGCCCCTCTATTATTTTTCCCCACGCATGTATATATCACCTACTGTTGAATTTTTTTTTAAAGGACAAGTGCCAGGGTGTCCCTAAAAATTCAAATTCTCTTAGGTTTTTTGCGGGCTACCCAGTAGCTTCCCCTTTAAAAATGATGATACTCTTGCGCTGAAAGTGATAATCAATTATTATATGGGTCCATCCTTACCTAATTCATAGCAAGATCCAGTCTCATTATGATAATGAGGTAGATGGCTCTCGCAGCCACACTTTGGCCCTGGTAGGAACAGCTGGCCCTTCTCACAGGGACCTCGCGTGTAGTGCGGGTAGCAGCTACCGTCTGCAGACCAGTAATGAGGGCCGGAGACAGCGCACTGCAAAGACAAGACGTTGATAAAAATGGAGAACATTAAGACACTTTGTGTTCTTGTGGTAAAGATACAAGTAGTCCTGGCAAAGAGTAATAATTTCGCTAACAATCGGCTGTGCCAAGTTATCATCTTAAGATCACGCGATCAGTCCATCAGTGATCATAAAGGACACCTTTGACGACACGCGCACACACGTGTCACCTTTCAAGAGCAGAATTTCAATAAGTCCCAATAATTCCGCTTATTTAATTACTACTCGCGGCCGTTACCACTAGGCTATAACTACTATCGTGGGAAGTAATGGCACAGAAGTATTAAAGGCGAGTCCTCTGGATTTCTCTGCACTCCCACATTGAAGAAGAAGATGCAACTGCGTCAGGTATAGTACGCGTCGAACTTTATGACCGCTCTGAAGTGAGCTACACGCTGCGCAGTACCGCCCCCATCCCCCCGCTGACACATAAATTAGTTATTGCGCAGCGACTCGCCTCATGTTCAGAGCGGCCATAAAGTTTGATTCGGGCTATACACGCTTCGCAATCTTAAAGAGTGGGGTAAAACTTACCGAGCAATTCGCAACCCCATCTTCTCCAGCCTCTAAGACTGATCCAGGATAGCAAGGTCCCTGAGTACTTCGGTAGTAGCACTTGCCATCAGCAGGCCAGTAGATCAAGGTCTCGTCAGCGCACTGCTGAGGTCTCACGCACATGCCTTGTCGTTCACTGGAATTAGTAATAGGTTTCTTAGTGACACACTTGGGGTTTCTTGATTATGCAATGTTAGTGGATAGGAAAATATAGATGTTGAGAAATTGGTAATTTTGTGGGGATGGGATACATATTGTGGTGCAATTTGAAGAATTGGAAGTTGGCTTTGAAAACTAACTGAGATTGCTCATAAGGTACGATTAGTCATCGTAGTATGAGTGTATTTTAATGTTAATATTCATCTCAGGTAAGTAAAACATACCAAGGATCGTATGAATTAATTAGAATTGACTCAATATTTATTATTCAAACACAATATCTTCTCTATCTACACGTCACGATTCTTATTGGACACTTATTGGTATCGAATTCAGGTCGATCGAATTCTAATTAATGCGATCGACCTACTGCGATGCGACAAATAAGTGTGAAGATGTTGAAAATAATCCATCCTATTTTAATACTATTACGGCTATTGCAACCACCTTCGTTTCCTATAAACTCAAAGTAATCACGGTAATACCCAATTTTATGCCCAACAAGATTACGTCCAATTCCCAATACTTCTCGGCAAATCGTTACATAGAAACTTTACCACCTAATCTAGAATTCAGAGATGCTGCAATAATCTATGTTACAGTTATTTCTAAGAATATTATACTTAATTTGAATAGGAATGTTTGACACAGGCCTGCTTGAATATATTGTGACCACATAAACCTTTGTTCGTGGAAATAGATGGACATTTATGGTACCTATGTTAATGGTTTTCTAAAACCGCATGATAAGAGTTTGTGTTTAGATATTAGGTTTGTTAGGTAACAGAAGATTTCATTATGATTATTGGGACATTACCTACATATTTATACCTATGCCCTTTAAGACTACCTAAAAATTGACATTGATTTTTAGTTCCTTCTGAATTTCCATCATAACTTTAGTTGGTTATTTAATATCAAGACTTTTTTTTTAATAAGTATATTAACCGATTTTATGAAAAGGACAAATAATTGAATTAATTTGAACTATTTTACCAGCAATTACTTTAATTTTTATTGCTTTACTATCTGCACGCCTATTATATAAATGACATGAACTAAATAACCCCCTTATTACCTTGAAATTGAAGTCTTAGGTCGTCAATGATATTGAACTTACGAATACTCAATGGGGAATATACTTAGCACACGCTAAAGGCTACTTACTGGCTTGATATCGATTGGCCGTAACCTTAGAAGTATCGTACTATGTAGGTTTTTATCGAGGTTTCACAATCTTCTAGATCTATGGCCAATAAGTCTCTACTTAACCAGCATTGAAACTAAAACCTCTTTACAAAAAGAAAAAAACTTTGGTCCAAGCTTTAACCTTCCAGTTTTTGTATTTCGAACCTTACGCCAACTTCAATTCTTTTAACAAAATTGACTAATTACATTTGGGTTTAAAAACAGTTTTCATATTTAGAACTTCAACAATGTCGAAAAGGAAGTTCAAAATTCAAAAATGGCTCAATGACCAAAAGATAAATCTTATAGTAAGGCCGTAAAACTCCAAACGCTAGGTTTTGCAACCGGGGCTTAGAGCAAAAGAATTGGGTCTTAAACCTCCGGGCATTCGACATTCTAAGACAACCTCGCATTTAGCTAACCCAAAACTATCAAAGTTAAATTTATTTTAACTGTATTTTGTTAGTGAAAGTCGTACAACAGTGTCCAGTTAGTTTTAACGACTGTAATGGCGTCCAGGTGGTAAGGTAGTTGAAATAATGGCCACGGCCCAAGGGTTAATAGACCCAGATTTGTTTCTGTTTTATATATAACGACCTGTATTAAAAACTGAAGTATTTATTCAGTGAACCTTTTTAATTTCAGATCTCGGTAGATCAAGATATTATTGACGCGAACCTGTTAGAGACTGAAAAGGATCTTATGCTGTAATTATTAACAATAAAAACTACGGTTACTTACTAAGAACTGAATGTATGTTTGCAATATACCAATCATGGTGTATCATCATTTCACTGTAAGCAGAAATGTATCCATACTATACAAAAAAATAAAAATTTAAGTCTCAATAAATTTGTAACATAATGACAAAATAACAGTTTTTAATAATGCTCATGAAAGCATAAAGGTTACTTACAATAAAATACAATTTTTAAATGTTTTGTCTGTCGGTTTGTTTTGGTTAATATCCGAAACGGCTGGACCTATTTTATAATAGCTAGTATAACTTAGGCTACATTTATTTAAGAAAAATAATTTAGCTCCACGCGGGGGAAGATGTGGGCAGCACTAGTAATATTATAAATGTGAAAATAATTGTTTATCTGTCACTTTTTCAGACTTTATCGACTGAACCAATTGGGTATTTGAAAGAGTAGTCAATAACGTTACTTTTTATGAACTGTCAAAACGTGGAATTTGTATGTGATTTGTATGAAATATAACAATGTGACGTCACATATTTTAAGAATCAAATGGAATACTTATAAGTATTAAATGCAGTTTTACAATTATATCTTCGCATAATAGTTAATTTCTGTACGGCGATGGAAGTTTATGTGTTATAGCACATATGTGAGTACTATGTACCTACTATAAAGCGACCAGTCTCTGGGTGCGTCTTTCATTGACTTGAATATGCCCTGGCGGCTGAGAGTATGCCATGCTCACTTTAATGTCTCGCTGATGGTGGCGTGTGTGTTGGATCATTTAGCTCCCTTCAAAATGGTTGAGCTAAATGGTGCTAATATATGCGTCATGTTCGTGAACGGGCGCTGTCAGTAGAGACTGGTCATCTCTTAGCGGCTAAGGCTTGTTTTAATTTAATTATTGAATAGTTTTTACATAAGTATTTTATATCTGATGCTTTTAAGGTTCTGCATCGTTCTCACATGTATAATATTAATATGAACTATGTAACAAATATTTTGTAACCATATTTTGTTTAAAAGAGTGTCCATGGAGTTTCTTGCCCGTTCTTCTCCATAGGTACCTACTCCTTTGGAATGGGCAACTAGCTTCATTTCTCGGACTGACCGACACCTTGACAATTCAAAAGTGCCTGTAATTGGTTTATTTGAAATAAATACTTTGAGTTTGAGTTTGAGTTTTTAAGAAGGGGAGTCTTTTTTTTTTGTGATTTCAAATAGTCAATTACGATAATATCCAGCGGACACGAGGGCGAAGCCGCGGGCAACAGCTCGTCTAAAATAAACGCCCGAGCAACTGACCGAAATGTATAAGAAAATATCCAACTTTTCAGCTTACAAGATGAGCCGTCCAGATGCTTACCTACCCTCTCTTGTTGAAAGACTCCTCGACCGGCGCGAAGTACTCCCCTGGCCTGCAAGGTCCTCGCTCGAAGAGTTTGTGGCAGGTGTTGGTATGTGGCAGCTGGGCCGTGCCAGGGGGACACTTGCACTCTGCGACGGTGCGACCACCCCAGCGGCCAGGACTTAGCTCTTGAGTGTCTGCACATGGATGGCCTTTCTGAAAATGGAAATTATTCATTAATTAGTTGTATGTTAAAAGGTAAAATTGGGGTCTGGAAAAAAATATAATAATATAATATAATATCCTTGGACATTTCACACAACGCGATATAGTGCCATGCTAAGCAACCTAATGCTTGTGTTATGGTAACGAGATGGCTGATAAACTACTTATATATTTTTTTGTTTGTAAATACATACATATTATACATAGAAAAACACCCAGACTCGGAACAAATACTTGCAGGTCGTACAAATATTTGTTCCGTGCGGGAATCGAACCCGCGACATGCTGCTCAGCAGTCAATCGCTCAACCACTGCGCCAAACGTGTCGTCAAAGTACCTAATAACTGTGAATTAGTTGATATAGGGAGTCAACGAGCTCGTGGCTAAGTAATAGTAGCCGCACGGGTTGATCCATCAGGGTAAGCTATGCTTCCCGGGGTGGGTCCGTGGATGGGTGGTCATCTTTACATATCGAGACTCCTCCGTGCTACGGAAAGCACGTTAAGCCATTGGCTGGCCGGCTGTCATTCGTGGATCTATAACAGTCGTTACGGGTTATCAGAAGCCCGAAAGCCTGTTATTCAGTATTACCAAGGGGTATCGTAAGTATTACCTAGTTACTGGGTTGTGGAGGTCAGGTAGGCAGTCGCTCCGTGTAAGATACGGGTATTCAGCTGTGTTCGAGACTGGAAGCCGACCCCAACATAGTTGGGAAAAGGCTAGGCAGGTTGAGATTGATTGCCCCTCAATCAATCTCAACCTGCCCACTACTAATCCTAACAATAGCCAAACAAGGTGTATTTGATAATCAAAGCCTCACGAGATTCGATTTCTTGTAACACTGAAATATCTAGTACATTCAAGAAGATTCTTCTTGAAGCGGAGGAGACGCCTAAACACATCCTCACCGATTGTCCTAGCCTAATGCGCAGTCGTAGCTCTATCTTGGGCACATGACGTGCTTACGGCACGTGCCCTGAAGAGATAAAGTTCCTTGAGTTCAGCAAAATCTTAAATTTTTTTGAGATAGCAGGAGTTGACTGGGAATTGTAGTAGGTGGCGATCACAATAGATCAGCAATAATCGCAGTGGTACGAGAGCTTAGTAACCAGAATAGCCACTAACCGAAATAATAATAATAACACTGAAGGATGCCATGCACATGGACGGAGCCAGTACATAACGGCTAGCTTTCATCAAAGAGGTTCTTCCCAGAAGAAAAAGGAAGGGTAAAAACTCTTTTGTATTCATAATAAACCTTTGTTCGAATTAGGCGAGGACGCTGGCACCCTAAACACAAGTTAAATCTTACATTGGGTGCCAGAGTTCATCGAAAACACTGTTCCCTTAGTTGTAGCGATGCATATTGTTTTGAGTAAGTGTTTTCTTGTACAACTGATGTAAATAAAATCCTTTTTTTTTTTTTTTTTGTATGTAGGCCTCTTTACCTGCTACCTCCGTGTCAAAGTCAGATTACCATGAAAGGAGCAGCAGATAAAATAATATGGAAACAATAGAGATTCAATCTCACACAAAGATTAAAGAAATTGTCAGTAAACATGTATTACAATGTTAAGAATCTTATTTTTTTTCGCAAGCCCTTTGTGTTCAACTCCTACATATCTTATCCTTACCTACGAACAATATGAAAATTGTAAATTATCCTACCTGTTGATTATTATCACGAATCACGAAACTTATTCTTTTAAAACCCAAGAATTAGCATTGCCATTCAACGTGGCAATGCTGCCAGTCTTCTGGGCACGTTTCCTGATGACAGCGATGCGGATGAGTACTTCGACGCCTAAGTGTCCTTTTTGTCTTTTTTTTGGATTTATTTGTATATATAGTTAGTTAGATAGTCTTTTAATTTAAGTATGTATAAGTTTTTATTGTATTAGATTGTAGTAATAAATAAATATATATGGAAGTTATTCTTTTACAATTAATCTGCATGTTAGTAATTAGGTAAAAAAACGTTACTAGTAACGTTAAAAGTGTTTGACTGAAGCAAAACCCGTTAACTACAAGGTTAGAGTAATTTAAGTTTTTACACAAAAAAATACTAGTTTTTGGTACAGTCGGCAGGAAAAGTTAGAAAATAGTAACTGAAGATGACCAACAATATTTATCGCGTGTCTGGCAACATGGAATTACAACAATGGCATCTTAAAATGTACACCTATCCCAAACTGTCAAATTTTCCCAATTGAAAATGAGCCTGATGCTTTTGTAAGAAATATAAAAAACTATCAAAGAAATTTGTCAAATTGGGATAACTTGATGAGCTGGCCTCTGTTACAACGCCTGCGACTGCATCAGAACTGCGGTGGTATTTTTGTTCATAAAACGATGACGAACCTAGCTGAAGAACCATAAACCCAACTCTATTCTGAAGTTCTGACCCTTTTTAAACCTGATCTTGAGGTTCAAAGCTCTTAACCAGAGACGATCAGTTCCAGCCACCAGAGCAAGGCCGCCAAAATACCTACAGCTACGTCAACCAAATTGCTGATCAGTGTTAAATCCGCAGTAATCGGCATTTTGGAGGGAAAACTGTACAAGCAGTACTCTAACACTTTTATCTGACTAGTTAACAACATAACTACCAATTATCTTGCACACTCGCCAGCATATCAAGTTACCACAGGCTGTCAAATTTTCTTAATCGATTTTGGACTTGACTGGCAATGTTTTAAGGTTGAAAATCATTTGGAGAAATATGACAGTTTGGTATAACTTGATATAACCGTACCGATGATGACAGCAGCCCCATTTTCAACTTAACCGACTTATTATCTACGTGGGAAAACTAATCGGTAACCAGTTTTTGTCAGTAATTTGTAGCAACATGACAACTTGATGTATCTGTGTCAGCTTTTTGCAACTTGAAGACAGTTGTTGCTTTACAAATGGATTTGCATTTTTTTTTAAAGATTTGTTTCATGTTCTTATTTTGCTATTATTTCTGTTCACGCCTCCAACAGGCTTTATATGGTATTGAAGTCACATCTAACTCTTACGGTCCGATTTTTAGTTGAACAACTTTCAACTAAAATGGACCAAATTTCCGATTTCGAATTTCAGTTGAACAACTTTCAACTAAAATCGAACGAAAGGATTATTTACGAATTACAGGTTCCACCTTCAGATGCTTGCTAACAACATGCTACGGTCTCTAATTCGAAGTGGTTTGGTTCCTCGTGGAAGTTGAACAATTCGCAACTTCTTAATATAATTTTTAGCTCTCTTGGGAAGACAGTTAGGAGTTGGTCGAAGAACTTGAAGAATTTACTTGAAATGACCCGTGTAGAGCCAAGTTCAGTGGACACGCGTCATGGGGCGTGTCCACTGAACTTTGACTAGTGTCTTGAACTAACAATCTCCATCGCTGTGAGAGTTGCTCGAGTACTTAAAATCCAAAACTGTATTTTGGTACACAATCAAGTCTAGCCATCGTAACAATTCTACACAACAACACTTTATGCAATGCAGTTTTTTGTCAATTCAAAAACTATTTTATGGTCCAAATTCTATTATTTTTACACGCTAATTAAGAATATTACAGCCAAAATATGTGGAATTCATTAGTATTTTACGAGCGTCTCAAATAACTGAGAATGAATTAAAACTGTTTTTACAACATAATTTAGCAATTATCTTCATAATTTTGGGCTATAATTTCCATCATCCGCATATTTGGATAAAAATATTTGACACAGCTTGTTTTAGTGACTTTATTAGAAGATATTAAATAGCTGTTCACATTAAAAAAATAAATAATATCACTCATTCCATTATCATCCATTCCGTCCATTATCCTACATAACACATGAAACATTTTTTTAAATGTTTTTATAATCAGATTTAAAAAAAAGAATAGTATGTATATAGATGATTTTATAAAGGACATAATATTATAAGTAATAAATAAATCCTTACTCATATAATAAATGCGAACGCTTGGATGTTTGTTACTCAATCACACCAAAACGGCTCAAGGGATTTGCATGAAATTTGGCACACACATAGTTTATAGCCTTTTTTTTTAAGGCTGGGAAATCATCCTATGACTGCTCCCGCTCTGTGGGTGGGTCCCGCTGGGTGGAGCGGAAGGGAGTAACAGACTCTTACTGACTAAAACCCATCCATGCTCCTTCCGTAGCCCTTTATGTTCCGGGGTAGCGGTAACCCTTTCGGACAATCCCGCTTACCCGGCAGGCTTGGCCCAACACAAACGATATTTATCCCGGTAGAATGTTCCCGAGGAATAATTGGCCGACACGACCTCCACACGGGCCAAACTGCCAGCAATATCTAGTTGAAAATAATAATAAATTAATAATTAATTATAATTAATAAATAAATAAAAAATGCACTTGAAATATCATTGACATATATATTACGGAAATGTCAAATAATGAATTGATTATTTTCTAAACCTACTCCTAATATTAAAAAAAAACATATTGCACAACATAGTTTGTTACATAAACATTAAAGAAATACATAATATTACATTACACAGTAAATCAATAATGTGAGAACTGGTCAATGTAACTTTATTTACGACAAATGTCAAGTGGCACAACACTTGGGCAACTGCAGGAGAAAGATGCAGCCATTAAATGTGGGACATAGAAATAATCTGACCTGAAGGCACATTATTTATGTTTACTTGATTGCGAAACAGAACCGAATGCACTGTAGTTGCAGTGTCGTAAGAAATGACCTTTGTGGAGATGATCCATAGATTATTTCAAAAACTGTGCTGATACCCGCTTCTTTATGCCCATCATTAATAATTGCGTAGTAGATAATGCAAAGCAGCATCTTCCTGCAGGGTACAAACTTTCGTGGACAGCTTCGTAGTCCCTGAACCGTCTCCGGACACAAGTAGAAAAATGGAACTCGAACCTGGAAAAGTGGCTGAAGTGGTGAGCTTGACGATACGGCAGCAGGGTGTGGATTGGATTATGCGAGATTGTCCGAAAGGGTTACCGTTACCCCGGAAAATAAAGGGCTAAGGAAGGAACATGGATGGGTTTTAGTCAGTAAGACTCTGTTACTCCCTTCCGCTCCACCCAGAGCGGGAGGGGTCATTTGATGATTTTCCACCCTAAAAAATAATAAAAGTAGGAGGTGGACGTGGAACTATGTCGCGAACTATGCCCCACCCCTCTGTGTCCCAAAACATGCAGCCTAAGTGATCTCTGAGCTGCCACCGACGACGCCGTAAAAGTGGCATAGTTTTGGGCTAGCAAGATCAGAAAAAGTGTTGTGCCAGCGATACGAAATGATTCTTACATTACATACTACATGGATAATGTGAAGTCGGACTCCAGATTTAAGCATAAGATTCCAAGATCCCAGATCTTTCATTGGTGTTCTAACTGATCAACACCTGAAGTTCTTAGAGCGAAAACCAAACCCTTTAAAATAGAATATAGAACATAACACAAACTTTGTTACGATTTCTTGACAACTTCTTCCTATTGCGTCACACCTACAGTTTATAGGGTCTACCAAATTTTTTGACAAAAGATAAGAAATTCATAAGATACAATAAGATTGTCACTTTCGCGTTCATTTCATCATCATTTCGTTTTCCAGCGTCAGCCCTGACTAATAAAATATACCATAATCCATGAGTATAACAACAAGTCTCAGAAGTCACGTTCGTGTCAAGTGTCGTCATAACTGCTTACACGCCATTACATCTACCTATTAATGGCAGGAATAGCGTGAAGGACTGACGGTTGCATTCATTTAACTTGATTACCGTAAAAGTCGTACCATCTACGTGTAATTTTAGACTTTGACGTATGAACAATAAGCCTTAGCTCTTGATGAAGGACTTTAAGCTGCCAGCCTTCGCTTAACCTATTAGATGTTCGCCTATTAGAAGCCGTTTGCTTATAAGAGTTCAACGATTTATACGGTTATATTTATTGTCGTTTTGAGAGAATTTTTCTTATGAACCTATGGGGGTTACGACATTTGAGGGGTAAAGGCTTGTGATACTTTGACATATATTTATCAACATACCTCTTTACGTACGACACACACATTTCCTAATTGGATTAAGTCTCCTATTCTTAACTACACTCCATATACTACCACAAACTGTCAAATTATCTCAATCGATATTGAACTTAAACTTCAACGTTTTAAGATTTAAAATGATTTGGAGAAAATAATTGTTATTGTGAAAATTGAAATACTTGTAGTATATCCCTTTTGCTCCTTACTCGTCGTGACATCAAGCTAGTACAGTTTTTTGTTCAGGCCTGCCGACATATTCTGCTAATATCACCGTAAAATCTTGGTGAAGTGAATTTGAAGTGAGCTGTCATTGATGATAGAGATCGCTAGGGATTGACAGCTCACTTCACACAAGTTATCACGGTGAGATGTTTACAGAATAGATTGGCTAGCCTTTTTTTTTAAGGCTGGGAAATCATCCAATGACTTCTCCCGCTCTGGGTGGAGCGGAAGGGAGTGTCAAACTCTTACTGACTAAAACCCATCCATGTTCCTTCCTTAGCCCTTTATGTTCCGGGGTAGCGGTAACCCTTTCGGACAATCCCGCTTACCCGGCAGGCTTGGCCCTAAGGGGCCCCTTCATATGCTGACATCTCTTTGTGGCGCGCGTGGAACATATACGCGTTACTACGGCGTTTTAGTGACGGCATAATATAAATAGGCCCGTTTTTAGCTGATTAGTTTATGTTAATCAACTGGATTGACGCAAAACACAGTATATCAAACATATTTATGTATTCTTCCGCATGCCCACAAAAGATCCCTTATTATACACTCAGAACGCATCCAAAGCGTTGGGTAACTTGTTTCACGACCCTTGAACTATCTCGGGAAACACGTAACTTAGCCAACCAACAAATTACTCCAAACCTTAACATCTAAACAACAAGGTATATTTTTACAAAGCAGGATTGCGTGGCCAAATTTTGACGTCATTTAAATAAACTGAATTACAAATTCCATATTATTATTAATTTTATACGTGTGAAATTATGCAGGCATCTTCGATTCGAGTGAGAAGTGGGTATGCATGTCATGTGATGTCATAACCCAACTAAATTATTGTCTGGCACTTTCCCCGACCTGATATAAAGGAGGTTGTGGCTTTGTGGGTCAGTTGCATTCACGATCTATGGTTGCATTGCTACCTTATTAATCTTAGGGCGAATTTCACCATTGAAACTAAACGCGGCTATGATCGCATAAACTACGTTTAAGAGCTGTGTGTCATTATTTTCTATGGAATATTTACACTGACAACTCTGTAGATGTACTAATCGCGTTCAGTTTCATTGGTGATATCAGCCCTAGACCTTAGTGCCGATTATTAAATCGAAACTACGTTTAAGAGCTCTCAATGTCCTTATTCCACAACAATGATGACACTGACAGCTCCTGAACGCAGTTTCATTGGTGAAATCACCCCGTAGTGCAGAAGACCACTGAATCACAATGCCATGTCGCACGTAGGCCTAAACAGTAGTCACGTAGGCCTGATTTTTTTGGCTTTTTGACCCTTGCGTAAAGTAGCCTTAGCCAGTGATTTCTCCTTTTCCCTTCGTAACTAATCCTTATGAAGATAAGTATCTGCATGGTAGTAAACAATGACTGACCACTACGATCCCTATCGAAATCCTAATACGAGTATGACAAACGAGAGAGATGAGGTTTAAACAATGATAATGACACCGGATCAACCCAAAAAGATTTATCAGCATAGGGCTGATTTCACCAATGACACTGAACGCGGTTTAAATGTGCTGATATTTAAACTGCGTTCAAGAGCTGTCAATGTCAATAATCGCCAACAATAATAACAGTGACAGCTCTTATACACTGTTTAGATGTGCTTATAACGTTTTAATGTTTTTAATGTTCCATTGGTGAAATTCATTTCATTTTCAATGTTCCATTGGTGAAATTCATTTCACCAATGGAACACTAATGTGTGCCCGGTTGATGGCAATAGGCTCGCTCCCTATTTTATGGTCAAAATGTGGGTGTACTTTAGGGGCTTTATCCTTTAGGGAAAACAGGTGCTTGTTGTTATCAATCTGCCTAGCTTTTTCCACCTATGATGGGGTCGGATTCCAGTCTAACCAGATGCAGCTGAATACCAGTATTTTATATGAAGCGACAACCTATCTGACCTCCACAAGCCAATTAGGAACTGGGTTAGGTATACAATATCCCTTAGTAAGACTAGCTGTCAGACTTTCGGGCTTCTCACTACCCGTAACGACTGTCAAAGATCCACAAATGACAGACCGGACCAACGGCTTAAAGTGCTTTCCGAGGCACGGAGGAGTCTCGATATGTAAAGATGGTCATCCATCCACGGACCAACCGCGGCGAGCGTAGCTTAACCTGATATATCGATCCGTGCGGCTGTCATTCTAGATCTTACAAGCTAAAACCTTTCTATCCATCTAAAAAGATGACAACCTCTCATACCGGACAGTCCTTTCTGTCACGTGATCTGGCGTCATGTAAAAATAACCACAAATTACTATGAAACCCGTCATCACACGTCAGCCATGGGACAAGTGATAATTATATCATGGGAAATTGTTACTAAGACCCAGTAACACGTTATATAACGTACATTATGGCTAATTATTATGTGTTATTCAAATTACTGACATAAGTGTACTACATAATGATGAGAGAGATTACAAGTTTCTTTTTAACCAGGTCAGGGTTGGACTTGGTGGGGACTATAATCTTTTGTTAGATAATCTTAAAATGGGTTGATGTGGGTGTAGGTACTGTAGGTACACCTCTGATTAACCCTTCGGGGTTTACAGGCGTGATGTTAATGTAATGTTCTTAAAATTTTGGACTCAAACTAATTTATTTCAAACAAACCAATTACAGGCTTTTGAATTGTCAAGGGCTCGGTCAGTCAGAAAGATGAAGCTAGTTGCCCATTCCAAAGCAGTAGGTACCTATGGAGAAGAACGGGCAAGAAACTCCATGGGTACACTTTTAAATCAAAATATTATTACAAAACCTGGGTAGCATCATTCATGTTGAAATTATAAATGTGAGAACGATGTAGAACGTAAAAAGCGTCCATAATTAAAAAAGAAATCAAACACAATTTAAAAATTTAATTTATTTTTTAAAGAGCCGTGGCAGAAACTGGCAACATACATATATTATGAACTCAGGCCTTCTTACCATGTGGGTAGGCAGTAACTATACGCTCCTTACATACTCCTTTTGCCAACAGACAAGCCTAAAGTAATTACTAACTTTAACCTGAATTTAGCAGTGATAGCCTAGTGGTGTGACCGTCACACTGCCAAGTCATAGTTCGAACTCGAGACTATTAGAGGTGCGAGGCTTGGGTCTTGCACCTCTAATTTGACGGATTCATGTGCGTATTGTATAATTATCACTTGCTTAAAAATCGGTGAAGGAAAACATCGTGAGGAAACCAGCATGTCTGAGAGATATTTCTCAACAGCATGCGAAGGTAGGTCAGATGCTCATTGGCAGCATTAAAATCTGACACCAGGTTAGTCACTAACCAAACGAAAAGAAGAAGACCTGAATTTTAGGATTTTTAATAATTCGCAAGCAAATAGTTGAATACAAACAATCATAGTTACATGACAACCACTACTCATCTCTCAGCTAGCAAATCACGATTTTTAAACAGTCGTGACCGATACGGACACACCGTGTATTATTTGCAAAATACGCATAATAATATGTGTGAATAATTGCAAGTTTCCCAAACATTCAATCGGCCTTGGGGGAGTCGTGTGTATAGAAAACACAGATCTTTATGAAATATAGAAGAATTTAAAACTGTTTACTTAACTTGCTGTTATGACTAAGGTATGACTTTCTTCTGCCAAACAAGGTTTTCATTCGACACAGAAAGATATGTATAAGCGTGATTTTACTCTCGATCACGTAGGCAGAGAAACAGGCACGGTAGCGTTGATGTGAAAATACGTACGTCATTCAAAAGTATTACAAAAGACACCTTGTTATGTCCTGAAGTGGGTAAAATACTGACGAACAGCAAGTGAACTAAATTAAGATCGATTCGGATAAGTAGTCCCCGAGCATCCTACCTTGTTCTTGGTCTTGAACGTTACAGAAGATAAAAACGCTTACTAAGAATAAATTCCGGAATATTAGCAACATGTCTAAGTAATAACAGCCGCAGAACAGACTGGACAGAAGTCGATCCATCAGGTTAAGCCACGCTTGCCGGGGTTGGCCGTGGTTGGGTGACCATCTTTACATACCGAGACTCCTCCGTGCATCGGAAAGCACGTTAAGCCCTTGGTCCCGACTGTCATTTGTGCATCTTTGACAGTCGTTACGGGTCGTCAGAAGCCCGAAAGTCTGACAGACAGTCTTACCAAGGGTATCGTATTGCCCAGTTACTGGGTTGTGGAGGTCTGATAGGCAGTCGTTCCATGTAAAATACTGGTATTCAGCTGCATCCGGTTAGACTGGAAGCCGACCCCAACATAGTTGGGAAAGGCTAGGCAGATGACGGCTATCCTAAACCATAACAATTTTACCATTACTGAGGCTCAGGCTTCCTCTCTTTTTCAGCGGGATTGTCCGAAAGGGTTACCGCTGCCCCGGAATACAAAAGACTAAGGAAGGAACATGGATGGGTTTTAATCAGTAAGTGGCTGACACTCTCTTCCGCTCCACTCAGAGCAGGAGAAGTCAATTAATGATATCCCATCCTTATAAAAAAGAAAGACTAGACTGGTCATGATCCAAAACAGTTAAACACAAAGCTTCAATAATGCAAAAGCTTATAACACAAACACATGACACTGTGGTATTGATAGCCAAACAAACATTTCAATGGTCAATGCTCACCAAATCATTAGATTTTCACGCCAATCAGTTTCGTTTGACATTCGAATCCAAATGTTAAATAATTCCGATTGCTGTTACGTGATTATTACGCTGGTTTCGATAACGTAAATATCTACAGTGGTGAAGCTGACAAAATTTTACGTTGTTCTAAAACCAGAATGGATCGTTATTTTAGAAATTTGATTATACAGGATTCATAATCCGTAAAGGAGGCTAGCTAGGGCAAGTCGTCCAGCTCGGTAGACATAACTTTGAGAAAGATGCCGACTGAAGGATCCGGTTGAGTTGGACAGCGTTTATAAAACTTTCTCAAGTCTTCTCGTCGCCTATCCCGCAGTATTTGAAGACTAAGGTCTTGAACCAGTGCGTCCTGCCCGTCATGACATACGGTGCCGAAACATGGACACTGACGAAAGCGCCGATCCACAAATTCAGGGTCTCTCAGCTCGCTATGGGACAGGCTATGCTCGGAATCTCTTTGAAGAATATAATCAGAAATGAAATTATCCACAAAAGAACCGGAGTTACCGACATACCTTGCAAAGTAAACAAATTGAAGTGGCAGTGAGCTGGCCATGTTTGTTGTAGGACTGATAGCTGGTGGAGCAGATGAGTCCTTATCGGCAAGCGTAGTGTGGAACGCCATCCAGCTAGATGGACCGATGACCTTAAGAAGGTTTCTGGGACAGACTGGATTTGGTAGGTGGAGGACAGGGTGTTGTACCGCAGCCTAGGCGACACTCCGAAAGGGTTACCGCTACCCCGGAACATAAAGGGCTACGGAAGGAACATGGATGGGTTTTAGTCAGTAAGAGTCTGACACTCCCTTCCGCTCCACCCAGAGCGGGAGCAGTCATTGGATGATTTCCCAGCCTTAAAAAAAAAAAAAAAAAAAAAAGCCTAGGCGACACCTGTGTCCAATAATGGACTGAGATAAGCTGAGCTGTTTGAATCTCGCCGGAACAGAACATTTTGTTGAATTCCAAATTGAGCTTTAGGTACTGTATATTGTTATATTTCACCTGGGTTTAGAGCCATCAGCACTAACAATATGAGTGTAATGTGATATAACGTAGTGTCGCTACAAATATAATAATAATAATATCCTTGGACATTTCACACAGCGCCGTATCGCCCCAAGCTAAGCAACCTAATGCTTGTGTTATGGTAACGAGATGGCCGATAGACTACTTATATACATTTTTTTACTGCGCTGACCCCTAATAAATTCAAGGAAGAGGTGAACACTGACTCATACATGTTTCCGAACAATTCTTGCACATTGACTGAGACGAAACATTCATTAAAATCTCCAAACAACACCTATAAAGTTTTCAAATCTTTAATTTACGACTGCAACTTAAAGGTGGTCCCTCACCGCGAGCATTCGCCTGCAATGTAACATTTATTTCGATTTCAAGCATTACGTTACAACACTGCCTCCCTGACTACTACTGACTAATGCTCAATTCTCCTTCTTCACTGATAAAATGCTCGGATCTGTAATTGTAGCCTCCAGCCAGGGCTTAGTAAAAAAAAACTTACAAACTAAGCGACTACACGCTAAAGGCACCTCCTGTGGGTTACAGATCTCGGCTTAGGGCATTGCTAGGCGAGGACAGCAAGGGACAGGCTGGCGGCGAAAGCGAATGGTCGCGGTGAGGGACAACCTTAACAACAATCAGTGTTAAACATTGTTATTCCGGTTCGGCGAGGTTTCGAATGCATTTGTGAAAGACCGTGACCGATCGATCTTGTTATGCCACACACTGACCCACTACCGTTATATTCGTACATATCGCCATTTCACAATGATTCGTCAGTATTATTGATTAATTGATTCCGCAGTTGGCCTTGAGTTTTTATCGTGTCAAAAAAATGTTGTTGGCGCCATTAGGAAAGGTGAATTGCGATTTTTTGGAGTCCTCTTTCTGATTTTGCAATTTGGTACAAGTATGTATGCGTAAGAAAAATTTACAAAGTTTTATTGCTTGCGTTTTGGCTACTCTGTACATATGTGTGTATTTTATGTATTTTTTTTGTAATGTGCGTTTCGTTTGTACAATTAAACATTTTCTATATTTTTTAAGACCTTCGATCAAGGATAATAAGTAAAATTGAAAAGTTCACATAATAATCTAACGAACTTGATATCTATAAATATAAAAACTTCGCTTTTGCCCACGGCTTCGTCTGCGTTAAATTCGAAAAAAAAACCTTATGAAAATGTTTTCACCTACATATGTGCAAACTTTCGGTTTTGTGATCGGTGTGTTGGGGCTTATAAATCTCATTTAAACCATTTTTAACAAAATAATTATTGTGCTGATTCTAATTCTATTATTTTATCTTCCTGGCCATTAATTATTTGACATGTTGTTCTTTTATATATCTCCGTTAGCCATCATTCACTTCCATATAAATTGACACTTGACTGATTAATCTTTTGGGTCCGAACAAAGTTCAAACATAAATTCATCCAGAGTCTTAAACAAAACTTATTACTCTTTGGTCTTAAATCACTCTTTGGAATACTATTGGAACTCCACGTAGTTGTAAAAGCTGTATGTCTAGTTTCATAGTGTGTCCTGTCCCTGTCTCACATGTAGGAACAGTGGAAAAGACTATGCGACTGACGGAAATGGATTTTTTTAGCAAGCGTTCCGAGCGATTTTGTATTTTTTCCAAAAAAGCATGCTTTCTCTTTATCATTAAAGCCAAAACACATCCACCGCTTGACGTAGGCCTCCTCAAGCGTCACTACATCAACTGTCTTTTTTTTTAAGGCAGGGAAGTCATCCAATGACTTCTCCCGCTCTGGGTGGAGCGGAATCCTGTACATCGACTGTCTGGTACTTCTAGCATCCAGCTGACTCCCATGACCTTCAATTCAGTTCACCTACTAGGAGCCTATAAAACGCTCAAACATTTCCGCAAATAAAATCCCAACTTACAAACGTAAAAGGAAATTATATATCCAATCCAGGTCACATATACCAATAAAATGTGTTGCCATGTCCTGCGAACTGTCACATAGTCCATAAATCAGCACACTACGCAATACGGACATGTCAAACGACAAGAATTTATACGATTTTATCTCGAACGATTATATGTGTCTAGACTGTTTAATTAGTTAGCTCTTTAAAGTGGTCACCGTGAAGTGTTAAATGACACTGAAATGCAGAAGTCTCTGATTGAAATGGCACAAAAATAAAAACGCAATTTATGGCGCGATGGCGTTGCTATATTCCATAATCGGCCTTAATTTATATTTTCTAACTGCCAGGCCTTCACCTAGGCCTTCACTCAACCCATTAGATGTTCGCCTATTAGAAGCCGTTTGCTTATAAGAGCTCAACAAAGGGTTAGGTTATAGGGTTATATATTTTATTATGGACCTACGGGATTCATACGTCATTTGAGGGGTTAATGAGAGACAGTGGTACGGGCCGGGAGGTATGGTGGACGTCATTTGATTTCGGGACAAGGATATGCCTGTTTTCTCCATATATATATTTTTTTCCAATTTTAGAGCAATAGTGATTAAACAGGCATCTTGCGCAATTTATTAAACCACTAACACGTGATGGCGCTACATACTATACCATAATACTGAGACTATTTTCCGATTTCTTATTTACTTAGTAAACAGGAAGAAATAATGACACTCTACGAAAGATCTATCAAGCCAACCGCAGAAGGTAGTATACGATTACCTACCTCATTATATTACAGAGCACTGTCAACCGTAAGTATGATTATTCAAGTTCAATATCAATATTCATCCTCCACCGCATTCAATCCAACTTCTCCAGGCGATGCGCCAAGTTTACACAACGGGATGGTACCTATGGGAATATGTCTACAGAGCAAAGTAATTGTACATTCAACAGAGGCACTAAAAGCTCCACGTCTTACGTAACTGCGAAGTATTCCCAAAACTAAGTCGGTTTAACATGAGCGAGATGTCTTGAGGTCATAGCACTGATGGTTAGTTGCGCAATGACAACGGCGAACGCGGAATAGATGGGATCAGAAGTCCCATAGACAAGATTGCCATACGGTTCATGAGTTTGGGGAGTTCGTTGCGCCTCAACTGTTTTCTTCCCCCATAAAATATTGGGAAGCTGCGGAAATTGCTATCTGTCGAACGATCCTGAATTATTTCATTGAGTTTGTTTTAAAAAAAGGTATTTTAATTGGTTTGACACTTTAAACATTATTAGATCAAACGAACAACCTATTAAATATTGCCTTGAATGGTGAAAATATCCCAATAGTGAATTTAAAATAGTATTTATTGTTAGGATATATTTATACACATAATATTTACATACCTAAAAAGACTTAAAATATTATTAATAACTATGTAGGTACAAGTAAACGGCAGGAGAAAAACAGAAAAGTGAAGTGGTTTTTTTGGCAAATGAATTTTCGTCAATCCTCTTGTCTTCCTCCTTTTCATTCTCAAAGAATAAAGTGGGTTCCCGTTCCCCTTTTACCGCAAATATGTTTCCCGAAAACTTCCACAAGCGGGATTGTCCGAAAGGGTTACCGCTACCCCGGGACATAAAGGGCTACGGAAGGAACATGGATGGATTTTAGTCAGTAAAAGTCTGACAGAGCGGGAACAGTCATTGGATGATTTCCCAGCCATAAAAAAAAGACAACCTTCTGAACTTCTTTACCTACTCTGTGTCAACTAGCACTTCATACGGTACTCTATGGTTCTAAATTCTTACACATTTTGGTAAATTATCGGTCATTACAATCTTAGAGGTGTGCGTAGTTAAAAAACTATTAAGGTTTGAACACCGTTTTTCTTTCGACATCTTTTACTAAACGATCTTAGCTTTTCTTTATTGAAGAATGAATATTACTGACCTGTAGAGCAAGTGTTTCGAAACGAAACCGTTAAATGTTAAGTCGTGTCGTGTCTAATACCTTTTGTTGGTACTCATGTTAGATTTCAGTCACACTCTTAACATCCGGTGCCATATTGGGAATTTGGGATTGAAGATCCCCAAAATTTATAAAGGTGACTAAGACTGTGTCTAGGTTGTGTGAGTGGTAAGTGTGTCCGTGAACTTCCGTAAATTAACTTTGGACGACTTTATGTTGGCTGTAGGAGCTCGTGGGACATTATACTTGAACAGTAACTTATTCCGTAAATTTTATGAAAAAAATGCTCATGTAGCAAGCGCCTACCAATAGCAGAACGGACATAAAAAGGAATCTAAATATTGACTCACCTTGTAAATGGTATAGCATTTCCCATCCTTAGGCCAGTACAGCATGAGCCATCCTCTGGGCAACGCTGCGCAAGGATTCCTCTTCACATCAGCCCATGGTGGTGGTAGCACTGCGGCCTGAGATCCACACAGCAATGCCGCCAACCACACCCACGCCGCCATTTTAGAACACTCCAAATTCAATTTGAACACTTTTTAAATCTTTTCATTTTTTATTCACTGGCAGTTACTGTTCTTTTCTTCATTCAACCTAGTTTTCATTGTAGTTTTTTATCACTAACACTTTTTTGTACGGTTAAATAGTGTTGTGCCATTATTTAATCTTAACTGTAGTTAGTCTACGTCCATTAAGACGACCACTGAAGCTTTTAAATAACAAAAACATGAACGGTTCACCTAATTAATTAACATCGTGATGAAACATTTTAAAGAACACATTTTTTTTTTGTTTTACAGCAAGTATTAAGTCAGTTACACAAACTATTGTACTTTTTTCACATCGTTAAAAATGATGGCTGTAAAAACGAATAGTGATTCGATTAGATACACACATTAAATTAGCATGGATTTACATGGAGCGACTGCCTATCTGACCTCCACAACTTTTTGAGCTTTTTTGACTTGGGTCTAAAGACAGCTACAAGCCTGCTGTATGCTGTCTGCTACTTCAACTACAAGTTCCTTAATTTTACGAGTCGCGAAACTGAAGCAGACTTTTACTACAGTATTATATCAAAAACGTGGTTTTAAAATTACATAATTGTCTCATAACTTTCAGTGTGACACAGTTTTTTCGTTTCAATGTAACTGTACGAGATTTTCTGTTCCGATAAATTAGTATACATCTATTTTTTCGTGCTCAGTTGGTTCGGCTCCGGAGTATTAATGTGCAGTCGTGCGTCTGACTTGGAAGATGTTACGTTATTTTGTAATAACTAGTTAATTGTTTGCGGCTCGGTCTGTTATTAGTTCTGCTTTATAGCTGTGTTTTGCTTTAGTTTTTATTGAACTTTGATAGATGGAATGTTTTATAGGAACTGGTGTAATGCGATAGTTATCTCCATCTTGGTTGAAGTTATATAATTAAAAACTGCTCATGACTGGGTTTTTCGAATATTTTCACAGCTGAGTTCAAACATATCGCCTTTGTTTTTCGTAATTGATACCTTTCTCCATCACTCTAATTTTCCACAATTTCTATTCTCCTAGAACAAAAGTTAATTATACTAAAAGTCCTTTAAGGACAAAATAAGGTAAGTACACTCAACACTCAACTCTGTCTTAAATCAGATAAGGTTTAAATTGACCTTTGAACAAGTCTAATATAGAGACTATTTCGCTTGTATAACACGTATAATGTTAGGAGTTAGGACATAGATGCAATAGGTCAAGTTTTCTGCTTGCTTATGTCACAAATACTATATTAGGGGAGAAAGAGAGAGAGAAAAGGGAAAAACAAAAAAAATATATATAAAAAAAGAAAAATAGAAATTTTATAGAAAAAGCAATATCTACGCGGTACAAGGTGATAGGGACATCCACGTGCCCATCAGCCTGTTACTATGATGGCTTCTGTATTTGATTTTAAACTTCTCAGCGTTCTCAATTTTGTCGTCGGTTATTTTAAAAAAATAGCTGTTCCAAATGTTACACCTACTTATGTTGGTGTTTCTAACTCTGAGGGGAGTCTGTAGGTACTCACGTTCCCATTCTAATTAATTAACAAAAATAAAAACCACCAAGAAACAGGGGGCAGAGAGCAATAATATTTTTAATTACTTTTGTACAAAATAATGGAACTTTCTGTTTTTTATTTATCAAACTAATCATTTCTTTAAACGATAAATGCTTTAAAATTTTGGTAAATAGGTTTTTATAAACACATGTACACGTCAATGATATTTTTAAATAGATGAGGTTGGCGTTTCCTATTGACTACTCTGAGAAGAAAGGAACAAACTACAAAACAACTACTCGAAACAAACTCAGAGGTCACAGTCTCTTTTAACGCCCAGACTCCAGACATAATCTTGGTCAAATCATGTGAAGACCATGTAGGTTGGTGTCTGAAATGGTCTTTTGAAGAAAGAACTATACAGAGTGGGCCTGTCCAGTCAGTGCACGCATTTGTCATAAATCTTTAAAATATTTGTCTAATTAATAGTAAAAATTAATTAATTAAATACGTCCTTACAGTTTATATGGAAATTGCGTGTGTAACTTACTAATAAATTGAAATATAGTTATTCTAAATTATCCAATAACAAGCCTAAGGCCATTGCCTAAGGCAAAGTAGTCAAACGGTAAATATTAGACATAAATAAATGGCTAAGTAATTTAATAAATATTATGCTTATCAACGGCAAAAAAACTAGATTTAAGTCATAAAAAGGCATTAGCATTGTAAACTAATGAATATTATTAACGTCGGAATTTAGAGTAGTTCATATTTGTTTATTAAATTGTGATTTTATTTGTATAGCTCTATTGAGAGTTTGTTGAATTTAGTAAGTCGAATTTTAAGAAAGAAAAATCGTCAGTGTTTATTTTTAACTTTACGGTGCGCGATTGTCCGAAAGCGTTCCGCCACCCCGGAACTTAAAGGGTTTATGGAAGGAACATGGGTGGGTTTTAGTCAGTAAGAGTCTGACACTCCCTTCCGCTCAACCCACAGCGGGAGGGGTCATTTGATGATACCCCACCCTCAAAATAAAATTCTTTCTTTTTCGCGAATCAATTACGGAAACAACTGGTCAAGTGGTCAACACCAACACTATTCCTCTACAAAGAAAAACTGAACATTATCATTCTCCTGCTCTTATCCCGATTTATTTAGGGTCGGCACAATATGTTTTTCTTATCCATGCTTCTCTATTAGTCGTCATCTCGAGGGATTCTCCCTTTCCAGCCATATTATATTAATCTATTTTGTTTTATGCATTTTTTTTACCTTCTCTAGTTTATTATATTTTTGTTATATCTGTTTCTGTGGCAATAAACCTATTATTATTTCTTTCAATCCATTCCGATTATCCTAAAAAATATACATATTATATTTAATTATCCATCAATTACACTAATTGACTTTAGTATAATATTATGCTACAAAGGAGCTCGTGCTTAAGCAGCCGCGCAGGTCGATCCATCAGGTTAAGCTACACTTGCCGGGGTTGGCCGTAGATGGGTGACCATATTTACATACCGAGACCCACAGAACAGATAAAGAGCCGAGCCCTCTCCTACCTCGGAAACACCGCCTTAAGTCGTTGGTCCCGGCTGTCACCTGTGCATCTTTGACAGTCGTGACGGGTCGTCAGAAGCCCGAAAATCTGACAGCCAGTCTTACCAAGGGGTATCGTATTACCCAGTCACTGACTGGAGGATCAGATAGGCAGCCGCTCCATGTAAAATACTGGTATTCAGCTGCATCTGGTTAGACTGGAAGCCGACCCCAACATAGTTGAGAAAAGGCTAGGCAGATTGATATTATCATGCTAACAGCAAAAAAACAGTTAAATTCTAAAAATAATCACAATTTACAGCAAATCAACATTGATGCCTCTAAACTACAAATCAGTTATTTCTATTACACGATAACGGGCGACCATTACTCGTAATCTCACCACAACTGGGATCGAAGTAACGGTCTTTGTTACCGTTCTGTGTCTGCGCCTGCGCCGAAATGTCGAAACAACTACCTACCTATAATTTTTAACCCACTTACTGAGATTACGTCTTGTAATGTCGATGTAAGTTACAAGCGGTAGCGGGGTGAGAATAATAATAATAATAAAATCCTTGTACATTTCACACAGCGCCATATCGTCCCAAGCTAAGCAACCTAATGCTTGTGTTATGGTCGAGAATAGTATCGAAGATAGCTCCATTTCGTTTTCCTTCCTTTGATTTGTTACTCTGTGTTCATTACTTATAAACTAAGTTACTTATCAAAGACATAGAACGTAACAGAAACTTGAAAGATATAAGTTTTTTTTTAATTTCCAAATTAATTGTAGTGTCATAAATTTATATTTTACAATTTGTCATATTGATATTTATAATTATTGATTATAAATATTTATTTAAATATATACGCTTTCACTGCTATTTAATATCAAGACGTCATCATCATAGCAACAGATATTCTGTCGATCGATTCTATAAAAATCTCACCGTGACAACTTAGGTGAAGTGAGCTGTCGTTCGACCTAATGCTAGGGATTGACACTATTGACAGCTCACTTTAAACTCACTTAACCAACTTTTTAACGGTGCGATTTTTACAAAATAGCCTGTAATATTAACATTAGCCTGTCAGTGACACAAACCCATAGATTTCCCTTATCAAAAATCGCTCAAACGCCTAAAAATTTTTCACTTTAACAAAAAAAGATTTATGAACTACTTCCTACATAAGCATCTTGGAAACATTTCATGCAATTTAGCTTGGTTACACTAATAGTTTATGTAGGTAAACGATACACTTAATCCGACCGGAGAACAACCTGCGCTCCGGTCCGCTGAAGTTTATCAATTACACCGATTGATATTGTGGTGTGAGCAAAAAGTCATTGTCTTTATAAAAAGGCTTATCTACCTCACCAACACAGACATAATCTTAGAACCTATCTAAAAAAATGAGCAATAATTTAATTACGACTTCGATAATTATTCATACTAAAGTATAATAATCACGTAGACGTACCTATATTCCGCGCCTGATTGGCGGCTTACCGTTATAGCAATTAAATATCTATGAGGTAGGTACATATAACATTCGTTTCATATAACCCGCCCACATAAATAATTTTATTATAGTCCTTAGAATCGAAATCAAATAACGGTTCATACTGTATGGCGAAACTTATTCACAAAACAGTACATAAAGATTTTACCTCTAAAAATAAGCGACAGTAAGTAAAATTTATTGTAAAAACATATTATTTTCATCCGGCATCGTATCTGATTTCTTCATTCAATGTAAGTATTTGTCTTGGGTACATGCCTTTTAAGCAGTTTATTGCATTACAATAAAGTATAAACAATTTTTAGCATTACTTACGCCGTCTGAAATTCTTTAGGGACAAGATTATATTACTGGGTACGAGATACGTAACACAAATTCAACGGTTACGTCATTTTTAGAAAACAAAATAATTATTTTAATTAGGGATTTCTTGTGTAATTTTATTTAGGAATATCGTACCATAGAATAGCTGCAATTTAATTGTGGGAATGATAAAGCTGAAGTAATACATAAATCTGCCTAGCCTTTTCCCAACTATATTGGGGTCGGCTTTCAGTCTAACCGGATGCAGCTGAATACCAGTATTTTACATGGAGCGACTGCTTATCTGACTTCCACAACCCAATCAGTAACTGAGAAATACGATACCCCTTGGTAAAACTGGCTGTCAGACATTCGGGCTTCTGACTACCCCATCCACAGACTAACCCAAGCAAGCGTAGCTTAACCTGATAGAAGAATCCGTGCGGCTTTTATTACTTAGCCACGAACTCCTATAGCTGAAATAGTATTAATTGTAATACAATACGAACTAGTACGGCGTGTATTCTGACGATTACTTACTTGCGGCCTTGCACAATAAAAAAATCCTAACCATAAAATAACACCACGCTGTTATTCCCCGAAGGGTTAGGCAGAGGTGTAACTGTCGTTCACCCACACTTCGCCAGTTATGTTTACGTCTCATGTGTTATGTGAGCCTATTGCCATCAACCGAGCACAAATTCTCAGTCAGAAGCCCACGGGCAGCATAAAAACTCTGACACCAAGTTAGACACTAACCATGCACCGCCGTGTCCTCGTAGAGGCGATCGGCGGCGGTGACCTCTCGCGCCCGGCACTGGTGCAAGCCATGGTCCGGGGCGACAGGGAGTGGGAGGCAGTCACCTCCTTCAGCGAAAAAGTCATGCTCGCGAAGGAGGTGGCGGGATGGGAGAGAGAAAGGTCCTCCCGTCCCAGCCGCCGCGGGAGAAACCCCGGGCGTCGGGAGCCACGTGACGAATCCCGGCCACCGTAAGCGCGGGCCTGCGGATGGTGAGTAATGAGTGACTCACCGTCCGATCAGCACCAGGCCCGTGCCGGACGGCGCGTATATGTTCCACGCGCGCCTCAAAGAGATGTCAGCATATGAAGGGGCCCCTCAGGGCCAAGCCTGCCGGGTAAGCGGGATTGTCCGAAAGGGTTACCGCTACCCCGGAACATAAAGGGCTACGGAAGGAACATGGATGGGTTTTAGTCAGTAAGAGTCTGACACTCCCTTCCGCTCCACCCAGAGCGGGAGCAGAAATTGGATGATTTCCCAGCCTTAAAAAAAAAAAAAGACACTAACCACACGAGAAGAAGAAGAAGCACAAATTCTAAACCATGCGTATATAAAAGGTTATTTAATGGTGTACCACACCGTATTGCAAGATTCTAACTACAAATTATCCTAATTCTAGTCACAGTTGTAATCAGATCGTTTGAAGTCGCGACTACAACACTAGCAAAGGTATTGATACAAAATGCTGTTACGTCAACCGTTAGTCGTGAGACCGATAGCAAAAACCAACAAGCATGGCGATGAGAATAAAAAACGCGAGCAAAGGTAACGCTCATTCTGACTTGTGAGTTCCGTCGATAGCAACCTTTTTTGTTTTTACGAGTAAAGAAAAAAGAAGACCTTTTTTACGCACGATCAACTTTTTTAGGTTTTGTTTTTGTAGATTAATGTATTTTTTGTAAGGAGCGGAAATCATTAAATGATTGAGTGAATCCTCCCGGGAGTGTCAGACTCTTACTGACTTACTGACCATTGTGTTCCGTGGCAGCGGTAACTCTTTCGGTCAATCCCGCTGACCCGACATGCAAATCTTCAAAGACAAGTCAGACTAAGTATTAGCATTTCTGTTAAAAAAAAACTCTTCTCAAAAAACTCATTGTGGCCAAAGTAGTATCAGGAAGATAATTTATAGGTCACGTCTCTATCATTTCAAAAATTAAATAAAATAAAGTGCGGATTAAACAAACGAAACCGAACACGACCTAGTTCTTAATAATAAAGAGTCTTGTTTTTCTGTGCCATATTACCACTAAAATTAAAAAACTGGTGAACTTCAGAGAAGTACAAAAAATTACATGCATTGCAAGTAGTACAACTATCAATCTAAAAAGGGGTTTTATAGCCCAAGAATCATCCCAGTAAATGAGATCATTAATAATAACAACCGTCGGGAAAAGTCCATTTATAGTTAACTACGAGAGAATTTAACTACAAAGTTATGTAAACGGATCCCTAATCAACCGAGTATATTTCCCATAATTTTCTGAATCACTAATTAGATCGCTCTATCTTAAGTGAATGCTAATCTGCTTCTTGCTTAACATTAAAAGCAGTGATGTGTATTTAAATGTTATATTTCTGATGTAATACAGCACTCCACAAATATAAATTTTGAAATTAAGAGCATTCTAAGAGCTAGAAACATCAGATGCTGTGTTAACTTACCAATATTTTACATTGAGCAACTACATATCTGACCTCCATCACCAAGTTGATGAGTAATACGATCCCCTTGGTAAGACTGGTTGTAGGACTTCCGGGCTTTTGACGACCCGTAACGACTGTCAAAGATCCTCAAATGACAGCCGGGATCAACGTCTTAACGGGCTTTCCGAAACACGGAGAGGAATAAGTATTTGAAGATGGTCGCCCATAGCTAAGTGACCTACCCCCGATACAGCTTGTCCCTTGCTGTCCTCCCCCAGCGACGACTTAACCCCAAAGGGGGTGCCCTTAGCGTGTAGTCGCTTAGTTTGTAAGTTTATTTAAGCCCTGGCTGGAGGCTACAATTCTTTCGTGGCACCCACAGGAAAGTCCGGTTAAGCAGTAGACAACCCTATGGTTGAACTGCGAGATGCCATTAACAGAAAAAAAAAGATAGGTGACCATTGTTACATACCAATTTACCGAATGGTCCGTGGAGATCAACCACAGCAATCAACCTTATCAATCGACCTTATCGCAAGACCCTCATGAATTCTTCTTTCTATTCAATTCCAATTTTGAAACCTGCCAACACATTTACATGAGCATTTGCATGTCACTTT
Source organism: Hyppa rectilinea (assembly GCA_951799385.1). Classification (NCBI taxonomy): domain Eukaryota; kingdom Metazoa; phylum Arthropoda; class Insecta; order Lepidoptera; family Noctuidae; genus Hyppa; species Hyppa rectilinea. The sequence goes on from OX637307.1 coordinate 16,123,211, forward strand.
TTGACAGCTTTACAATAGGAAAGATTTAAGCTGTTATCTCTTGCGACTATTACAGATAGTATTGAGTAACTCTATGACTAACGGGAGATGTATTGATATGCTGTAGATAATGATCTTGTTAACTATGCATAGTACGAAAAATATAGATCTCGATCAATTGTTCTTTTCAATTCCAAAACAAAAAAGATCCTTTATGAATATTGTAACGTTCGTTGTTGTATTTATCGTAAGAAAGAATCTTCTTTGCCGTCTCATTGGATACTGCAAGAGTAAAATTTTAAAATGCTTTTCGTTCTGTGCAAATATCTTTCTTGCATTAAGTCAATAAAATAGTTTCGTGAATCGTGATTGATCTCTTTGGTCTGAACTCTAAAAATATCCACATTCCAAATTCAAATTTAGCCCCGTTTTTTTTTTTTTTTTTAAGGCTGGGAAATCATCCAATGACTGCTCCCGCTCTGGGTGGAGCGGAAGGGAGTGTCAGACTCTTACTGACTAAAACCCATCCATGTTCCTTCCGTAGCCCTTTATGTTTCGGGGTAGCGGTAACCCTTTCGGACAATCCCGCTTACCCGGCCCCTAGGGGGGCTTTTTTAGTTCCTGTTAACAATATAATAAACTAGCTTTTTTCTAACAGATATGATAAAAAAGAAATGAAATATTCGATTTCAAAAACAAGACTTAAAAGCCACACAGAAAAAGATTGGATTTCTGTAATTGATATTTCAACCAACAAACTCATCATCTAACCACGAAAAAGTGATTTGAGGAAGTGTATTGACACGAATTGAAACAGCTACAAAGCATTAAGGATTGTATGAACGATAACATCTTTGATGGACACCTTACATAAGGAACAACGGACATTGACAAAGTATACATATAATACCTGTTATTGTGCGCATGAGTCTGTAACTCTTGAAAATAAAACTGCATAAGTATTAATTCATCATCAATCAAAGTTATCGAAGGAGTTCTAAACGCTGTTCATAAATGCAAAACCAAAAAAAAATTAACAATTTATATATGAAACCTATATTTCACATGACTATGGTTTAAACCAAATTGTAAACCACTATTCTTCGATCGGATGTCGGGTACTAGACGAATCAGGTATAAAAATGAATCATTTCGATTCGGATGCTGCTTGTTGAATGGTTGTCGCCCAGAGTGACATAAGTGTTGCTACTTCAAAACATAGGATTGCCTATTTTTTATAGTTGCAACACTTATGTCACAATGTCAATGGCACAATTGCCATTAGCGAATGACAAAAGACGAATGTTTCAGTTGTTTATTTTATTGCGTCAGGAGTATGAGCCGACTATAAATCGGGTCAGAGTGTTGCTTGCAAAACGTATGAGTGATAATAATTTATCATACACACTCATTCATTACTATTACAATTCCTAATTAATCATGTCACTTCATAATTTCATCTACAGTCTAAAATCGGGCCAAAGCCAACATGAACCAAATCTGTTTGTTTTTTAATTACGTAGATTAATCAAGAGAGCGCATAATGCGGTTTATATTTAAACGTTGCTTAAAGTTACAAGACTTTTATACGAAAATGTATGCTTTAACAAACGCTAATAATTCCTTTACTTAACCTAACCAAACTAAAACTATTAACAAACTAAAATATGGCGTCGTAAATATTCCTCCGCATCGCTGTCGACTGGTAAAGTAACCAAGAAACTAGCGACATTGCCACGTTGAAGTAAAGGAACAATATTTTAGGAACGCATCATAAAAAAAACAATGAGAAAGTTAAAATGAACAATAATGAGTAACACAGTGTCACGTCACATTAAACCTTTATTTCTCGTCGTTACGTAAGTTATTAAGAACCTGTGTTGGCTAATTCAAAACGAGGAAGAGGGACCAAACGATTAACATTTTTAGTCCATAGACACAATAAAAATGGACAAAAATGGGTTCCTGGCATTAGTTGTAGGTACCTATCTGTACGAAACATACTAGAAACGAGAACACTAACAAACTTATCAATCTTACAAAAATAGCCACTTAAACTCCAAACTAGAACCGTTTAAGATAATGTCCACTAACTATTTAAACGAAAAGGTCATTAGTGTTGCCAGTTCTCATTCAACGTAACAAAGCGACTGCAGAAAAAAGGCTTTTATAACTTTTTTTTTCTTTTGTAAGCGAGCTCCATCATCTAATTAGACCTTTTTGTGTGGCAGATTTAATAATGGCTGCATACTTGGGCAGTTGCTAAACAAATGTTGGATAATCTCTTTTGTTTTGTGCACTTTTGCGTTAGTGGGTTTTAAGATGAGGTCCCGAAAATGGCGGCGAGAGAATTTAATTTAGTTCTTTTTTTACGAATTAGCATCCATTTAATTCTGGTAAAAGGTTTGCGTGTTCAGACAAAGGATATTACCGTTGGTCCCAGAAAAAGTTACTTTTCATCGTGATCATCTTAGCCCTTTGCCAACTTTTGGGTCGGCTTCCAGTCTAACCGGATGCAGCTGAATACCGTACAGTATTAGACATAAATCTGGTCTCCACAACCCAGTTATTGGATAATACAAAACCTCTTGGTAGGACTGGTTGTCAGACTAACGAATGTACGCCAGCACATCAAGCTATACCTAACTGTCACATTTTCCATAGAACTACCAAAGAAATTTGACAGATTGGGGTAACTTGATGTGCTGGCATCTGAACTATGCGAATATCTTTTAAAAGACATGTAAAAGATTAACAAACTTGTGATTATTCCGAGGTTGGTCTGTTCTTGAGCTAATTTAGAGTGACCTTCCTAATCTTGTCCTTTTTATACCGTTATACGTAACACATCTTTGAGGTCATTCACGACGGCGTAAAACAATTCTTGTCGCGAGTTTCAAAGCCCTAATTCTAGTTTCGTTTGCAAATTCTATTATGCATAGAGCGCGAGAGATATTAAAAACAATGTGGGAATTATGTAAGTATCAAGTTTTTGGCGAAATGTTGGTAAATAGATTCTGCTACCGTATAAGTTGCTCCACTTTTATACCATGTAAGGTATTATGGAACTTGTGAACGATGATTAAATTATAATAATATTTCTGAATACGAGGTTTTTTAAGCTGCTTTGCACGGGTGTATTTAATTACTTTTTAGTTTCTTTTTAGAAATGTGTGGTTTGTTTGTGCAGAATAAACATTTTTCTTTCTTATTTCTTTTATTATAAACCTACATATTTTAAGCTCGAAATCGATTTTCAAATATAGAAACATAGAGAGAGGTCTCCCTCCAAAAATATCTATCATAAATTAGTTTTATCTGTAACTGTCCTCAAAAGAGGTGTGAATAGCCCCGCGCACTCTCTGGCAATCAGTTCCGCTAGCAATTTAGCTGACTAGCTTATCTTCTAGGCACGACATGAGCTATTGTCGTGCCGACACGAGATAAGCAAGAGAACCACGGACATTCAACCTTGTAGTTGCTAGGATGTAATAATTATTGCACATCTGACATTCAGGAGCATTTCGTTATATCATGCTATTGCAATGGTGTTGAATGTTAGTGACGGTCTTCAATTCTTCTTTAGAGTCCGTGACGGATCGCTCCCACGAGATGTTAATAGTACACATATAGCACTCATTATATGGTTTCCTAAAAGCCTGATCATCAAAGGATAATATTTAACGACTTTTAAAAAAAAGATTGCTTGATTCACAGACTCTCTTGACTTGATGTACCTGTTACAAACTGCTAACATTTTTTAATAGACACCTTTTGACATGCTTGAACTTTAATACATGTTATTATTTCTATAGTATTATTATTCTCGTAAAATTTAATAGGTAATGAATGTTAGTGAACCAGTCTGTAGTCTATTGTTTATGGAATGAGTTATTAGTTTGTTTTATAATTATTATTTTTTTACGCCGGGAAAACATGTGTGTACGAAGTCTTTTATGATATTTTAGATCTGAATGCTTGATTTGTATGTAAACACATATTTGACAAATAAATTATCTTTATATTTATTTTGAAGTTTTTGACCAGCTCCCTTGCTTTTATTTTGGTCAACCCTAAGAAATCTGAAGATGTATGCCGGTAGAGATATATCTAGGAAGACGGAAGTGCATTACAGCATGATTTAGGAAAAGCCTACATCAAAGACGGCAGACAAATTGCTTTTGAAATTATTTGTTGTGTAACACCGTGGCGCTGATGCACCAGATTTTAACAAAATATGCACGGTTGGATGTTGAGATGAGATTGTGGTTTTAAAATTAATCGGATCACAGAAATAGGGAACGCAGGGAACGCATATAATGGTATCAAACATATTAGATTAGTATTCATTCGTGAGAGATTATAATCTGGTACCTTTCGTACCTTTGGTAATTTGGTACCTACCTTTAGTAATTTGGTACCTTTGGTAATTATGTACCTTTGTTAATTTGGTACCCTTTGTAATTTGGTACCTTTGGTAGTTTGGTACCAGAGGTAAGGTAGGTAGGAATTTACCAAATACCAAACCAAATTACTAATAATTTGGTTTGGTATTTGGTAAATTGAACAGCAACTATCATAGACTAGCTTCTACCAGCGGTTTCGCCCGCGTGGATGTCGATGGGAACCCATGGGAACGTACAACCGAGATAAAAAGTATGCTACTACAATCTGACAAATTTCTTTAATCAATTTTTTTTTAATCATTTTAAAGAAAAAGTTGACAGTTTCGGGTAGGTTGACCTGCTGGCGTACTTATCTGATCAACAAACTTAAGAGATAACTTTAAATGAAAATTAAAAAAAAATATATATAAAAAATCATTGCATTTTTTCAGTCTTCTTTTCTTTCATTTCTAACTTCTATTCTAGCAATGTCAGCATTTTCAAAATTGCTGTGCTGTCTCTGTGTTTATAAAAACTTAATTATAATGAAATCTTAGTCGGCACATAATTTGTTCCTTAGTTAAGTAATGCACTAGATAGAAACAAGCATTTACTTATCTATTTTCCGCACAGCTGGTGAAAATATTTAAATGAGACTTGTTCACATAGACCATAGAGTATAAATATGTCAATCTAATGTCTCACTAAGATTTAAACGTTAGCACCTCTATTAAATGCGAGAAAACGAACGTCTAATACACGTAGCACTATTTTGTAACGAATGTAAATCATTCAATGAAAAATTGTTTGAAATATAATAATAAAACTTTGAAACCATCGCAAAAAACACTATATATTTTTATTCTATAATTTTTGTCTTAACACCTATTTAATTATTTCAGGTTTACTGAAAAATTATCAGATACATTTAAACCTAAATCGTCACAATTATATTCCCAGGAGATTAAGGCAGATGAGCAGAGTTCTATGAATTAATAAATTTTATAAATTAGAAACAAAACATAGCAAGTATTTTTCATATTGAATTCGATATAAGTACGTTACTGCTTAAAATTAACGTGTGTATCTAATTTGAATTTTAAAACTCGGAAATATGACAAAACAGCTGCAAAATTAGCTAGTCTTTAAATTAAATACAATTGAAAAACGCAAACCATAATGTTTAAGTTACAAATCCTAGGAAAACACTGAACATTCGGGGGCGAGTTAAACCACGAACGCGAACTCGCGCGTTAACGTTGCGGCGGCTGTCCGCGCTCTATCCCGGCTCGATTACAACTGAAAGGCTTTAGAGCTTTCTGACTCGATACAGCCTTTGCGCCACTACGTACGCTGATAGCAAGTTTCTATGCTATTGCTTATTTAGTCCATATCTATTGACATTAGGTATTGCTTAAAAAAAAATGATGTTTTAGTCTATGTTTTCCGTTGGTATTAGTCCTACTAATATAATAAACGGGACAGTTTGTGAAGACGTCTAGATGTTTGTTACTCTTTCATGCAAATACTACTTAACGGATCTGGATGAAATATGGAACAGATATTTGAATATATTTGGCAGAGATCCCGGAAAAATGTACGGTTCCCGTGGGATAATTTCCTAAAGCTAGTTTAAAAATTAAATTAATTATCTCTTCCTAATTAGGCAGCTACAGATAGGAGTTATCATTTTATTAAGTTTCAAAAACGACCCATAAAATTAATTAATCACAAAACTGTCGAGAAATACATTTATTTGATAAATTAACATCGCTTGTGAATAAATTCGTTACTAACAGCTATTCACGAATACGTAATACGTGAGTTGAGCTGTTTTTAAACAAACAATGATATATCATGGTTCTAAATATTGTTGGTTTTGGCTCCATGATGTATTTTATGGGTTTACACACCTTAAATAAATGTTTATCGTTTTATAAACAACCCTTGACATCTTCAATCATTATTGGGGTACATATTTATGTTGAAAAACTACCTTTATTTACATATTTTTAAAAGAAAACTATCTTTGCCTTACTTAATGGATTTGCAATTATCCACAGAAGGCTTAATTTGGTGACGATCGCTAGCGATTAAAATTAAGATTTATTTACATTTTCTTAGCAAAATGGATCCAAAATATCTTTATTTTTTAATTTAAAGTCAGTCAAATGAAACATCTTTTTCAGAAACCGGAAGGACATCAAATCCAGACAGCGACTTATCATTAGATTCAAGAAAAACTTCTTAAATATTTTCCCAAAATCCAACCTAACTAGAGCAGAACTAATATCTATCAAGAAAAAACCGTAACGACAAAAAACCTTTAGCTGTATCAGTTTCCGGTTATCAAGAATGATGTAAGCCAGTTTGTAGTGCATGGTGCCCATGACTTGGTTTACCGTTAACTCAAGTTGATCGACCGCTATCATATAAAAACTACTATCATACGCCGCTACTATGGAAAGTCGATTTAAAATCGATATACATCGGGAAGGATTTCGATTCGATTTGACACGGAGATTAAATAGATACCACAAATGGTATTACGACTCATATTTTCCATGACAAAAAACTTCATGCTTTGTTAACTTTAGTCACACTCATGTCAGATTTTTTTATTAAAGTTACCAAATATATTTTTAGACCAAAAAGTCGATGCCGATAGGACCAAATTTTGTCAAGAACGTAATTTTGTAATTATTTTTGATAGATATGGATGTAATCCTAAAACAAAACCTAATTACGATGAGAATATGCAAGCCCTCTTTCCGTCACCCGATAAAACAACTTAACTTCCCATTAAAATTTCAAACACCACCCGTTTATCTCCAACGTTCAAATTGTGGAGAGAATACTTAAAACTCAACATAAACTCAGTTACACACTTTGTTTAATATGCGATTAGTATCTGTTACCTCCGTTTCCGTAACCGTTTCTACCAGCGCGCCTGCGTTTCTACTCCGAGACTGACATTATGACATAGATAATGTCAAAGATGCTCGTAAATTTTGCAGCGTTGAGATAGAAATAATTTCAACAGTCGTGCAGGCCTGGAGGTTTATGGCACCACTTTTAAGGTTGTGGTTCAAAAGAGGTTTTACCTGGAGTAAAAGAGGTTTTATTTATTTTTTTATATCAGGCGAAGCAGGCCCATAGATTCGGCGGGATGGTCCGCCCCGGAACACAATGGGGTTTTAGTCAGTAAGAGTCTGATACTGCCTTCCGCTCCACCTAAAGCGGGAGGGAATGTCATTTGAAGATTTCCGAAAAACCGTTGTGTTTTACAGACCTTTTTTTATTTTAACAATAATACTGCAAGTTTTAAAGCTCTTGAAGATGTATTATGAACCAGTTTCAAGAAATGTTCCACTATCAAACTCCTTCATCACGTCCGCCTAATCCTTAGCTGAAGATGAATACCACCAACATCGGTAATCTATATACCTACTTACTTTTTTTTTCAGACAAACAATTAAATTTATTAAGCAACAAAAAACTTATACTTACTTATATAAAAAAGCGAAAAGTTTTCATACATTCGCTGATTAATCTCAAAAACTGCTGGACCTGCGAAGGTAAAGTTTCCCAAGGATTTTAGGAAAATCCCCCCATAAAGGGTGAATAAACAATCGAGTTTTAATAGTAGGTAAGTAAATAATTTTGCATTCTCAAGCTAGAGGAGATTTTACGGTCGCATTGCGACGAGACCGCTGTTTTATATAGTTTTATTAGCATTACATAATTATGTAGTAGTAAAATATGCATTTTGTAGTAAAGTTACATAAAGCTTGTGAATTAGGGTCTTTATTTAAATTTTAGATTAAAGTGTGGTGGTAATCACATGATTGAAAAGAGATAAAATGTTTGAAACATACGTACATTACCATTTTTTATATATCTACAATGTCGACAATGTGGAGACCATAACACGCCAATAAATGATATCTAACATCGAAATTAAAATCTGTTTTCTTCACTGATGGCTTTTTTTCTTCAGGCTGGGAAATCATCCAATGACTTCTCCCGCTCTGGGCGGAGCGGAAGGGAGTGTCAGACTCTTACTGACTAAAACCCATCCATGTTCCTTTCTTAGCCCTTTGTGTTCCGGGGTAGCCGTAACCCTTTCGGACAATCCCGCTTACCCGGCAGGCGTGGCCCCTTCATATGCTGACATCTCTTTGAGGCGCGCGTGGAACATAAACGCGCCGTCCGGCACAGGCCTGGTGCTGATCGGACGGTGAGTCGCCCATTACTCACCGTCCGCAGGCCCGCGCCTACGGTGGCCGGGAGTCATCACGTGGCTCCCGGCGGCTGGGCCGGGAGGACCTTTCTCTCTCCCATCCCGCCACCTCCTTCGTGAGCATGACTTTTTCGCAGAAGGAGGTGACTGCCTCCCACTCCCTCTCGCCCCGGACCATGGCTTGCACCAGGGCCGGGCGTGAGAGGTTGCCGCTGCCGATCGCCTCTACGAGGACACGGTGGTGCTCCGCCCAAGCGGGTTTGCACCGTGTGCTCTACCGTGTCCTCTGGACGATCCTTGCAGTGGTGACACCAGGGCGTTTCCTCCCGCCTGATGATGTGCAGGAACCTCCCAAAACATCCATGCCCGGTGAGGACCTGCGTCGGGCGGTATGTGAAGGCGAAGTGACGCCTCTCTAGCCACTCCTAAAAGAGGGGCCTTACCGCCACTATCGTGGCGTGCCCTTCCACTGATGGCTGACAATACAGCCACGTATGCTGTCTGGGAACGGGATTAGATATACCTTATCTATTAAGTTTTTAAGCTAGCTAACTGTCCCACTGCTGGGCAAAAGGCTCCCCTAAATCTTTGTAGCATCATTTTCTGGAGCCGCCCTGATCCAGCCCTTGCGGTACGCGTCTAGGTCGTCTTGCCACCTCTTCCTGAACGGGCCTCGGTTATGCATACGCAGTTTAATTCATTGTCGTATAGTAATCTCCACCTTGACAATGTAAAGTTTATTTCAGGATTGTGTATTTACAGCGTATTAAAACATCTGGTCCTTTTGTCTCGATAGCACCAAAAAGGTTTGCCTCAAAGAGAGGTCTTCTATATTTACTCAGCTGTGAACTATAAAGAAGGATTCATTTTCAAGAAGCATTTACCTAGTAAGTTACCAGCCAGATACATACATGTACAACAATAAAAATAATTTATTTATTGGATAAACACAGCTGATCTTCGATTATGGAACACGATCTAAACGAACGGAAGAGCCAAACTTAAATCTGTATTTTTTTTAAACCCATATCCAACCTCTTCCTTCTCACATCAGCCAGTAATTTATACAATTTACAAGCACGATTTACATTTAAAACTAAAATTTATGCATGAGAGGCAGTTAACTAGATCTTCATAAAAACAGGTCTACATCAGTCATGCCTCACTTAGTCCAGGTGTAATGGTTGGAATTGTTATTGAGGAAGCCATTATAAGAATCATCAACATCTTTACTTGCCATCGGCGTCTTACGAGTAGTTCTAAACGCTTAGCAACTAATGTAAGAACGCTGACTTCAATTCGAGCCGTACATGTGCAAGGCAATGCAGAATGGTGGTCGCGCAGTATAATTTTATCGGTGTCCTCGCCGATTTTAACGGTAATTTACCGGCCTGTTATAATCCATAAAGACGTGTAATTTAATTTTATATTGTAGGAAGCTGCGTAGTTCTTGTAGAAGACGATATCATAAGGGATGCCGACTTTTACTTAAAACAAGAGTTGAAGACCATCTAAAATAATCATCAGGTATTGTTCTACGATACGGAAAATTACCATTTTTAAATTTTAATTGTGTTTTATGTTCAGTGTTCTATAAAACAGGTAAAAGCCATAATATCCTGATGGATGAAATAACGAATACCTTTATTGAAAAATAGAAGGTAGGCCGGGAGACACTGAATTCCAACCCTTTGATGTTCCTTCATAAGGCCGATTTCAATCGCCTGATAACTTTTATCTGACGTATAAAAATGGCGGTTTGACATATTGTCTATGAAAAAACTGTCAAACTGCGATTTTTATTCCTCCAATAACTTATCTGAATATTGAAAAATCAGCCCTTAGTCACTTTTTATTTACATCAGCACTCAGCACTCCACGCTGAGTAAGGAGCAGGGATCTCATTTAACTTTCTTATATTTTTCGTCTACTAGGAACATCATCTTTCTTACCCTTCTCCCAATTTAGGAGTTGGAGTTCGTGCAACACATCGTCTACCTTACTTCTACTTCTATTCCTAATAAGTACATACCACTACTATATATCTTTTCTAAGTACCTTGCACAAAGGAAAAAGAGCCTGCATGCCTTTTTTTTAAATCTGGGTAATCATCCAATGACCTCTTCTCCTCTGGGTGGAGCGGAAGGGAGTGTCAGACTCTTACTGACTAAAACCCATCCATGTTCCTTCCTTAGCCCTTTACGTTCCGGGGTAGCTGTAACCCTTTCGGACAATCCCGCTGAAGGGATGGTCCTTAATTCCTTACCTTAAAATATGTATGTAGATGTTTCGTTGTTTGACCAACAGATCTGTTTACCTCTTCTTTCCACTTATAAAAATATTTAGCGCATCTTACAAACGAAAAAAACACTGCCACAGCTTCCTATCTCAAAAATGTTGTTACGTTAGCAGACCAATCAGAAAATTCTATCACACAAATCGTTGGCACCTCTTTAAGCGTTATCTTTGGAATTATAATAGTGCTACTATAGCCTTATGTAAGGCTATGACAAGTTGCTCAACGCTAACCGCCGTGAATTTGATATGCGACTGATTTGGCAATAATGATCCGAGATATTGCTCAATGGAATTTGGTCTTTATTTGCTAGACTTAAGGCTTATCGTTTTGAACTTGGTGGTGTAAGTGAACGTGTATCGTTTTGTTTATAAAACGGTAAGCATGCTTAGGACCTTTGATGTGTCTAAAATATAAACTTCTGATTTATACCAACATAATGTGTCAAGACAACTCCTAGTCCTGAAAAAGTTATAAGTAGTTCACTGGAACTCGAATACGAGTTATTATCAATAAATAAATAATAATACTTTTTAAGGAATGGATTTTTACCGATCTTTTTTTTTTAGTCGACTTATCGACTCTTTTTTCCCAACTATGTTGCTTCCAGTCTATACGGATGCAGCTGAATACCAGTATTTCACATGGAGCGACTGCTTATCTGACCTCCGCAACCCAGTAACTGGATAACTACGATACCCATTGGTAAGACTAGCTTTCAGATTCTCGTGCTTCTGACGACCCGTAACGACAGTCAAAGATGCACAAATGACAGCCGAGACCAACGGCTTAACGTGCTTTCCGAGGCATGGAGGAGACTCGGTATGTAAAGACGGACCAACCTCGGCAAGCGTAGCTTAATCTGATGGATCTACCCGTGCATAAACCTGATAGGTAACATAATAAGGATGGGAAATCATCAAAATTCTATATTACCATAAAGACTAGTTGTTAAACATATAAACTGGTAACTTACATCAGGTACGAATAATAAACTGTGGCCCTTTGAGCCAAAGCCGGCACATTAGTATTAGTCCTACGTGCTCTCTGGTAGGTACCGATCGAGATTTTATCGCACATAACTCAGAGTAATCCACTACCGCATACATTTAAGTACATCATGGGTCTCATTAAGTACAGACTGTCAAATTACCCCTTTTGAAAAAGGGACCTTAATATTTTGTAATAAAGTTGAAAACTATCAAAGAAAATTGACAGATTGGGGTAACTTGATGTGCTGGCCTCTGAGTAGGTACCTGCCACTGCCTGCATATCAATCATCATGTCAAAATTCTGTTTTCATTGGGTTTAAAAAATATGTTCAGTTTTATTTTTAGTATTTATTATGTCAGATTCTAAAGTCTCATTATACAATACTAGCTTCCGCCCGCGGCTTCGTAGTAGTATCGGCGCGGCTAGTATGTCGACAAATTATACATATAAACCTTCCTCTTGAATCACTCTATCTATTAAAAAAAACCGCATCAAAATCCGTTGCGTAGTTTTAAAGATTTAAGCATACAGACAAACAAACAGACAAAAATAGCGACTTTGTTTTATACTATGTAGTGATTATTGCATTCTTTTACGCGAAAATTTAACATTTTTAATTACTTTCAACATGTAACGTGCTGTAATAAAACAACTGTACGCATTAATTATATCGCCTCTAAATAATTAGGTGTATAACTGTAAATTATAGACGGACAAGTTAATAATAGGGATAAGTTAATTCAAGTATACCTAGCTAGCAAGCTATTTTTATTACACAAACTTTCATTTGTATTATTTACTAGTAACTATTGGGTGCATACATATAACATAACTCGTCAAAATGTAGGGAACAACTGATTTTTTTTTCGCGATTTCAGATATGTTCCCATAGTGAAAGTTGTTCATAATGATGAGTACAATGACCCCTTAAAATAATGCCCATGAATTTAATTACACCCTGTATATCCATTATCCATCCACACTTATTAATCTCATAGGAAAGTGTTAGGTACGACGCGACGTACGAGGAAACAGCGCCTTCATAAATCCTGGGAGCAATAGTTACCTAGTCACTAGCTAAAGTAACGGTTATTGACATCGTAACACCATCGGAAGATAGATATCTGAGCAACAGCGGTCTCGCCTCTTCAAACTCATTAGCATACAATGAAATCGTTAACCAACAAGTATTTTCTAGGTAATGGATCGGAATGTCCCATGTTTAGAAGTTCAATGCACGTTTTGATGGTCTTTTAATCACTTCCGATTTCTACAGTTTTATGTTTTTATGGGAATCCATTTTGGGTTTATATTGTGTATTCGGCAGCATGGTTTCCATCACGAGGTGGACATGGAACCGATAAGGGTCGCGGGAATCCGATGATTACGCTGAAGCCGTTATTGTGACAAGTTTAAACTTTTTTCACGCCACCTTTATTTGTACGTGATTGGAATGCTTACGTTGAATAGGCATGCGTGCAACAAAGGCTGGAATTTCCAGTCGGAATCTGAGACTAGCTATAACCTTCTTCAAGGAGTACCTTAGGTCTATAGTGAAAAGGTTACAAACATCTTCAAAATTAAAAATGCAATTAATGTTTCAATTTTTTGAAATACTTTTTTATTTTATTAGATACTTGGTCGCTTTTTTTATCTGTTGCATCATGTCAAAGTGCTGTCAAAACGGTCAAAACCACAACCACAAGCAATGTGTCATCCATCAGTGTCATGCCTGTCATTTGCATGATGTTTTGGCAGTTTTCAGTTTTGTATCGCTTGTTCGAAGTAATTTTATTAAAATACTGTTTTATTTAGACGCTAATATTTAATTTAAAAGTGATAATGGATCGCGACAGGAGTAAAGATGCCTCTGAAGGAATTGCGGTAAGTGCAACATGTAACATCATACGGAAATTTTAATTTAAAACACAACTGAAACTTTTTATGGTCAGCAATTTGTTATGGAGGTATTTTTTGTAGGATCAAGGTCAAGTTCGAGCCGTTGAATCCAATATCAATTCGAAATTTGATGTTAGGGTGTGTCGATTGCAAGATCCGTAATGTAAACATACATAAAACTTAATTTTATGTGAGAATATTTATCTCCATTCCTAAGCTGACTTGCTGACCAAGATTTCTTGAATTCCTCTCATCGTGAAGCGTTATTCTTTTATTCATTGCTTACTGTGAGTGTTCTATGTAATACATAATTGATCACTCGCAAATTTAAACTTTTTTACCCAAAACTTTCTAGATACTTAGACTGCAGTAATGCTAAGTAAATTTGCTTCTTATTTATTACAGCCAATGGGCATACAGTCACTAAATGAGACCGTGCTCAGTGATCAACCAGAGTCTCGCTATGAATGTCCCGTGTGCCTCAATTGGTTGCGAGACCCTGTCATTACTACATGTGGACATAAGTTCTGCAAAGCCTGTATTACTTCATGGCTGCAGTAAGTACTGGTACCAACTATCCAAGAAATATGGAACTAAGTCTAAAATAATATTTTCTATCAGGCGGCCGCATCATAAAGCAGTATTATTTTAATATTACTTCAGTAAGAACTAAGTCACTCATTTTACTAATCCTAATATCATACTAGCCAGTTAAGAGTGATGACTCTTTCACCTATTTTACTCACTGCTATTATAGGTCTCGACTCTTTCGAGATTTCTATCATATGGGTGGGAAAATCAATTAGAAAACTTAGAAAATTAGTTAGACTGGAAGCAGACCCCAATGTGGTTGGAAAGAGGCTAGGCAGATTGATTAGGTGGGAAAATCGATCATTAAATAGATTGACCCCAGAAATCAAGCTGGGGTGGACCCCAACTTGGTGTTAATCTCATACAAAAAAATTTCACCTGTAAAAATGCCCTTAAGTATTCCTTTGCTATCTTCCGGCTGAACTTGCTCAGCCTACATCGGGATCTTCAAGCATACTGTGTTTATGAATAAAGAAAGATAAACATGAAGAGAATGTTATTTAAAGTTAATAAGGTAACAATGAAAGTTAATTATACAAATTGTCATCAATGACATCTTGTGTAGTGACTGTGTTGTGAAGGAGTTGGCTCTTTGCCAGTGTTTCCTTTTTCATGGAGGAATGTGCAGGATACATCCATGATTCAACCATTGCAAAATGATCCAGGTCAAAATATTTGAATAACAGAAAACCTTGAATTTTTTTAATGAGAACTATAATTTTTCACGATATCTAGGGCTTGGTAACTTTGTTGTGAATAAAAACTTCTCCGAACAATTCTCGAGGATAGTTTTCAGTGTATCATTTCTATTTCAGGAACAGTGGTCACTGCCCCATAGACAATATAAACCTAAGCATGAAGGTGGACATATTTCCTGACAACTACACCAAAAGGGAGATACAGGAACAGAGAATGAGCTGCCCCTTCTCTACTAAAGGTTAGTTTTTAATAAATTAAAAGTCAAATAATTTATTTCAAATAAGTGTGTAAAAGGCACTTCGGAATACCAAATTAAAAAATATACATATTGCATGGTTACTTTTAACCAGATAATATCAATGATCATTTAAATAACAACAACGAAATAGTGTTTTGTCTATAAAGTGCAAGTTCTACAAATATCAAACATCACGCAGGCAAGCAACTATAATTTATAAAATGTATAACATTTTATAAATTATAGTTGCTTGTCTTGGTGACTATGTTCTTCTTCTAAATTCTGCAATGGATTTTAATGCAGTTTTCACCGTCATTATGAGAATTTATTCCAAACGCATAATAAACAAATTGTTCTTCATCATTCCCTCAATGATGAGGATAGTGATATCATCGAAAAATGTGATGCAGAGGCGAGTCGATAGTAATTCATAATTATATTATGTTTTCAGGTTGCACAGTAAAAGTAACACCTTTAGACCTAGATGCACACATAGCGGCCTGTGAGTACAATCAACCAGAGACATCATCGCAGCCAGAGATTAAAGTGCCATGTTCATTCCAAGTTGTAGGCTGTAAGGAGACCTTTGATAGCCAGGAGGATATGAACCAGCATGCCCAGACTGATGTGCAGAAACATATGAGTGTGAGTTGCCTTCCATTACTTTCTTTTATATTTGATTTAAGAATCTGAACTTTATGGGTAATTAAGTTGATTTCAGAATGACTAGCACTGTTAGAAGTCATAAAAATGATGAAATTGCAGAGCAAACTGGTCTTTATGTGTATTAAAATTAATTCTCCAAAGGCACATCTATGTTTACATATTTAAAACCAATCTGCGAACAGAATACAATATCTGCTTAAATGTTTTTTTTTTATTATATTTCTTACTGCTTGATAACTTGTGTCTAATAATATTTCCAGCTCCTTATGAACGCATATTCGGAAATGAAAATCAACAACGACATGTCAAACGCGAGCATCGACGCTAAAGAACAAGAGGCGATGACGTTGTGGGAGGCCCCGGATAAGAACGGCACCCAGGCTGCGTCTGCGCCGCTTAATAATACTAGTGCCCTTATAAGGTAATTACTACTGTAGATTTCAGAAATCTAATTAAGAGAGTAGAAATCTATGTTAGAGACATTTATTGATGATTCTTATCGTTATAATTATGTAAACACATATTTATTACTGTCGCGAATCATATAGTATGTTGACAAAGATACAACCTGACAGACCTACAAATCGCAAAATTAAATGTTCAAACGTAATTCAAATTTTCTTCAATTTTAATTTTGCGGCCACTTCTACGCATTCACCTTAATTGTACCTTTTACGGATTCATGTGCTTATTGTATAATTATCACTTGCTTGAAATCGGTGAAGGTAAAACATCGTGAGGAAACCGGTCCTGTCCGGCCCGGCATGTCCGAGAGATATTTCAGAGGCCCATGGGCAGCATAAAAACTCTGACTCCAGGTTAGTGACTAACCACACGAAAAGAAGAAGACATTAACTGTCAAAATTTTCCCTATTTCAGAGCCCTATACGAAAGAGTTGTAGTCCTAGAACAAAGGAACCGTGAACAGGATATAGTAATAGCAAACATGTCCAAACAACTGTCCGCCTTCGCCGTAGCCAAGGTGAAACAGAACACTGACATGTTACTACGATACTGTATGGGAAACTATGTGTGGAAGATTGATAACTTTAAAGCAAGATTGGATGCGATGCTGTTAGATCACTATAAGATGTTGTATAGCCCTGGGTTTTATACGTCGCCTAATGGGTATAGGTAAGATTTTTTTCTTTTTTATTTGTCCCACTGGTGAGCAAAGGCCTCCCCTAAATCCTTCCAGACATCTTTTCCTAGAGCCACCGTCGGCCTCGTTACCTCTTCCTCGGCCGGACTCAACGGCCCCGTCCATCCTCAGGCACCCACCTTGTGGAGACTATTTCCCAGAGGTCACTGCATGCGGCTAATGTGACCCGCCTAATCCCATTTCAGCTTGGCAGCCTTATTGCCTACGTCTAAGATCCCTGTTTTGTACTGCAATAGAATTGCATATTATTTACAAAATTTATTTATTCAAATTTGATAGGATATAAAGACTTTTCGAACGTCGATTAACGAAGCTTTCAAAATGCCTGCCCTTTAAAAAGAGGTTTAATATGGTGGTATTTAATTTGATTCAATTCAATTATTTTAACAATTTTTATGAAAAAGTTCTATTGACATTGTCAATGAATATTGCGAGATATTTAAACCTTGTGCAGTGTAGATGTTACTTAGCAGTTTTAGTAGATTAGGTGTGTAAATCTGGCGTTTAGTTTAGAATCATAATAATGTAAATAAATAACATTTTCAAGGGGCCTAAACGAGTGTCAATCGCTCCGTGTCGATTCGATTACGAAAATTGTTTATCGAACAATTCGTTATCTCAGCGATTCGGATTGTCAAGAACGCCACTTGTCAACGCATTTCAAATTGTCTAGCACTTAGCGATCGAAAATGAATCACGTGACATTTCGAAAGCTTTTGCCAATTCCATACATTTCGGATTCATCTAATTTCGTTAATGTGACTTTTTCGAGACCCCCTGTTCTTCCACATGATAATGATGACGAATCACTAACATTATAAACATTTTGTTTCAAAGATTCTGCGTGCGCCTGAACATCTCGCCACAGAACCCCCACTGCTTCGCTCTCCACGTGCATCTGATGAAAACAGAAAACGATGACTGTCTAGACTGGCCGTTTAACGGACGGATATCATTCTCTATGATCAACCAATATAACCCTGAAATGACTCAAAAAGATACCATGATGTCGAACTCCTCGTTAATTGCCTTTAGGAAGCCGTCAGCAGAGATTTGCGTCCGAGGGTTCGGTTATACGGAGTATGCGGTGGTCAGTGAAGTTATAAGGAACGGATTTGTGAAAGACGATGTTCTTATTGTGAGAGTTAGTATTAGATGTGTATGACAGGAGGAGTAGGTTTTTATTTGAGGTTTTTCATAGACTTTCGAGCAAAAAGAGCAATATTTAAAAAAAACGTGGATTTTTTGGTTTTGGGCAACTACGTTTTTGATCATTAATTTGTAGGTAAAGTTGGTTTTTTATCGGTCTATCTGCATCGATTCTCAAGAGTACTTTCTTCGAACTTACTCAGCGCGCGTTTTTAGTTAGACATATTCCCGTCTCTGTCTTGCACTTTAAGTTTGACAGTGACAGAAATAACGCTTAGCCAAATTAAGTGTTAAGCAATGTATATACAGGGTGAAATTTAATTCATGGGCATTTTTTTAAGGGGTCATTGTACTCATCATTATGAACAATTTTTACTATGGGAACAAATCTGAAATCGCGAAATAAAAATTAGCTGTTCCATACGTAACGTTATGCTCGCATAACTCGTCAAAATGTAGGGGAGAGCCGACTTTTCTTTCTTTTCGAGTTTAGATTTGTTCAATTTCACCCTGTGTGGCCTAAGAATGCCATAGATTGGGTATTTCGCACAGATTAAGAATGATACATTGAGAAACGGCAATAGCTCGATTATGTACTTAAATTGTTAGTGTACAGTATTATTTTTAATCTGATTCAGCACACAGTAATAATAAGTATAGTTTGTTATATTATTTATTTGTCAATCGAATCTTTATATCTCCACATTCCGTCCATAAACTTCCAGTAAAGTAATATTAGATTAAGAATTAATTAATTTACGAGAAAAAATATTTTCTCAAAAGTTATGAATCTTGTACACAAACAAGAATCTCAATGTTAAAGAATCTGTATTAAAATATTATGCAAGTTATAAGAAGACACACATAACAAGGGACTTAAGTCAAACTTACGGTCTGTTCCAGGCCATTTTGCCGCTAGATGGCGCTGACAGCAACATTTTTAGTTGACTGAAGGCTAAATATCTGGCGAAATGTGGGTGTACTATAGATGGTACACCCAAATTTCTGTAAAAAGTAGGATACCACATATTAGGATGTACAGACACCAGCACATCAAGCTATCCCTAACTGTCAAATTTTCTCAATTAAAAATGAACCTTATGTCTTTGCAATAAAGTAGAAATACTATCAAATAAATTTGACAGATTGTGGTAACTTGATGTGCGGGCCTCTGAACTTAAATGTTAGATTTTATGCAATACTTATTGAACTTTTTATATTTACAAGAAATTAGATTTATTCCGTCCGCGCCCCAGATAATGTTGTTATGGAAAAAAATATTAATAGTGAACCTTTTTGCTATTTTCAAGCAATAATTTGATCGTTTATTGGAGGGACTTATAAATTTTTTATTAGAAGTAAGTGTTAACATATCTGTCGGTTAGAAAATCAGTATTTTTATGTACTTACATTCCATGTTTTGTGATATAATGAGCAAAATACTTTTATATGCATACGTTTAGTATTTTAGCATTGTATACATTTATTTTACACATTATATTTTATTAATTTTAATACCTGAGATTGGTGCCTTAAAAGTACTTATTGTATTTTGTTTTGTTTGTCCAAAAAAATATAGTTATTAAACTCATTATACAGTTACAAAATCTTTTCATTATTTTTCCATCTATACTAATAGTATAAAGCTGAAGAGTTTGTTTGAACGCGCTAATCTCTGGAACGACTGGTCCGAATTGAAAAAATAATTTTGTATTGGATAGTCCATTTATCGAGGAAGGCTATAGGCTATGTAACATCACGCTACGACCAATAGGAGCCGAGCAGCAAGTGAAACCGCGCGGGATCAACTAGTATAAAATAAAAGGCAAAACAAATATTTGAGAATCAATTTATTGGTATTCATGTCTTACAAACGTAAACTTTTACATGCTAATTGTCTTAATAAAATATAGGAATTTAGCTTACATTTGTAAATATTTCTACGGCTAGCTAACTTATAGCCTTATCACATCCAACCATCACAATAATTCTCTCCCAAAAACATTAATTTGTCACTTTAGTGAATTCACAAGATTTTCATAATTTTGGCGATATCCACTCTGATTTTAGGCTAGTCACTGACAGGAATAAAAATCACTTCTATTTGTTAACATAACAACGATACTGAATTTTGGCTCTCAAATTTTAGCCAAAATGAGACTTTACAAATTAATTTGAACTGAAACAACCAATTGTAATTCAGTAAATTAATAAAATGATTCCTGTCAGTAACATCTATTAATTTTACACTTTTGCCGAATTACTATTACTATTGAATCATCATCATAATTATATTGTAAAAAATAATTTAGAGTCGCTATAATAAAACTGCAGTACACTACTCGTGAAGTTGCTTCGAAGAAGATTCTGTAAAAAATATCACCGTGCAAGCTTAGGTGAAGTGAGTTAAAAGTGAGCTGTCAATCCGAATGTCAATCATTGGGTGGAACTACAGGTCACATCATCTACGTTTTCACTATGAGATTTTTACAGAATCGACCGAACTGGTCGAAATCTAGTCGACATTGGTCAAAGTCCGAAGTACGTGACTATACACTCATGCTAAGATTTACAGGACGCTGCGAGTTCTTTGACTAGGTTGCAAAAACCACAGACAAAGATCGGAAGTCGCCCGAAGCAAGCCGAGTTTGCACGAAGCTGACCGAAGTCCCCTTCTTTACTTTCTCGAGTAATGTATTGCAGGTTTGATAGTGTATACCAAATACCTACAATAATTTTACCGTACTGACTACCTCGTTATGGCCTGAAAACAAGACTACCCTCGACTGCATACAAAATAATTCCAACAAACATTTGTTAAAAAACACGAAAATATTTTTGAAGGTACAGTCAGATACATCTTAGTGAATTTAAATTCACATAAATATAAAAATACAAATACAGAGTAAATAACAACTTAGTTCCATCTAAAAATGCAGTTTAGTAGATAATCCTTTTTTGGTTTTATAAATGAACACGTATCGAACTGTACCTTTCATATTTAAATTTATTTAAAAAAAATACAACATATAAGTGCGTAAGAATAATAAGTTATTATTATCAATGTCACGCGTTGCAAAAAAAATGCAATACTTTTTTTGTATAGTTTGATAAACTGCCTTGCCTAAAAATATTTTTTTTTATTCAGACTTTCTCACAATGCAACTTTTACTACCAAACAAAAAGCTGTTTTTTTTTTGCAACCTTCGTAGTTGAATGGGGAACCTTCCAACCTAAAGCCTCTAGTGTGTGAAGAATCTATCATACAGTAAACTTGAACTCGTCTTTATTTCACTGAAATCCACATAAAACTCTTTTTTTATGCAATATTCGCTATATTAAAACAATTGAATACTTACATATGATTATCGATACACATGCCTTCAAACTCCTGTATAAAATGTTTCTATATTAACATGCGTGATAAGCATTTTATAAGCAAGTTTCTAGGCAATTATTAAACGAACAAAACTTCTTCTCTAAACCCTATTTCTTGTTATCATAATCGAGATAATATTTGTGAATGTATTGTATTAAAAGTATCATTGAGTAAAACGCAATTCAAAGTGTAATTTTTTTCTGATTCATTAAAATATATTAATAACTGCGAATAATTACGCGATTACTAACAAAATATTTTAATTGAATCGAATATTAGAAATCTCAAGAATACGTGTTTCGTTTAAAATGTTTGGGTGGAATCCAAAACGCTTAATGTCAGTCTAATTTTTGGGAGTTTCATAATAACACACGCATTCGCTAAGTTTTGATAATTTCATATATATCTCTTTTTATTTCAACCTACCCATTAAGCTAACCTAACAAAACAATTGTAACACAGCTAATAAATCTATGGATTACCAGTGGGCCAGCGAGGCCATATAGTTAGCGTGGGAAAAGAGGCCATTAGCTCCTTTTTGGCCTTCAGAAAAGAGGGCTATTTAGGGCATTAGCTCCTTTTTGGCCTTCAGAAAAGAGGGCTAAATAGGGCATTAGCTCCTTTTTGGCCTTCAGAAAAGAGGGCTAAATAGGGCATTAGCTCCTTTTTGGCCTTCAGAAAAGAGGGCTAAATAGGGCATTAGCTCCTTTTTGGCCTTCAGAAAAGAGGGCTAAATAGGGCATTAGCTCCTTTTTGGCCTTCAGAAAAGAGGGCTAAATAGGGCATTAGCTCCTTTTTGGCCGTCAGAAAAGAGGGCTACATAGGGCATTAGCTCCTTTTT
Organism: Hyppa rectilinea; assembly: GCA_951799385.1. NCBI lineage: Eukaryota > Metazoa > Arthropoda > Insecta > Lepidoptera > Noctuidae > Hyppa > Hyppa rectilinea. Next base: position 16,145,731 of record OX637307.1, read on the forward strand.
GGCCTTCAGTGACTAAATTCTCGGCTACTACGGAACCTTTCACACGTTTGTACCAGCACAATTTTGCTGGCTTCCCAATACATTCGCGAACGAGTAATCGACGTGTGATAAGAAGCTTCAGGGAGCCAATCACCACCTGTTATGGCGGTATTCTTTGAATAATACTTAAGTGTGAGAAAGAGACAAAGACATACCGCAGGTATAGCTCCGTCTCTTTCCAAATGTGAAGCAAAATTAAAATAATACTGTTATAGGAAGGTGGTGGTTGGCTCCCCTGCCTCCAATAAGCCACCGCCTTCATCGGTTAGGGCTCCGGTTCGAACAGCCCCATAGAAATATCAGCTGTATTAATATACCCCAAATTACTACACAACTAGATAAATCACGAATACATAATATATAAATAAGTACTAAAATGTTAATAGTTATCCAATTACAATATTAATATTTAAAAATAAATAATAATACACTCGCGCTTAGTTCAGAAAATCAGAATGTTAATAAAAAGTAATAAAAGTTCACTTGCAGCATTTCTTATGTTTATGATACCTGCATTAAATTAAATCACCAACATCATACAAAAACCATTTTTCTGCTACATTAGTAAAAATATACTTAACTGCTAATTTTGAATTTTCTTACAGTAAAATACTCGGTTTACAAAAAAAATATACCTAATATTTAATCACTATTTATATTATCAAACATTATTCGTATCTAGATAGTCAGTAGACCAGACTATCGATTATTTTAGATTGAAATAAAGTTGTTAAAGCATTTTCAACCTTATGTCAAAGTAGTTAAGGCTGCTTTTCAACTATTAGTGCATTACCTATATTGGTTCTTGCTGAACCAAAATCAATTTACCGAAACAGAATATTTCAAATACAGCATGAAAACGGAATAAATTAAATAAATACATTTATACGTCCAGTTAAGCCGAATGGAAAGTTTTTGTTACCAAGGAATCAATCAATAAATAAGGAAGACGTTTGTCGGAAGCGATTCGATCATACTCTAATCCGATACGTTACGTAAGTTTTGGGATGATGATCAATATTCAGAGGGCCTTCTTTAACGTTAGACTTTAGTAATACAGACAGACAAGAGTCGAACTTAAGGTCCGCCAGGATAGCTCGCCAAATTCAAAGCTTACGTTTTTTACAATTTGTAAATTATGATTCACGGCCATAGCAAGCACGTATTTACAGAACTGTAATCATTCAAATATTCGATACAACCCTCCTAACCCTACGGAATTACTATTTTATGAAACCATTACATTTGAGGGCAATTCTAACTTAGAGTGTAAAATTAATAATTAGGTATTTGAAAGGGCAGTCAATAATGTTACTTCTTATGAATTGTTACAACGCAGAATTTGTACGTGATTTGTATGAAATATAACAAGTGACGTCACAGATTTTTAGAATCAAATGGAATACTTATTAGCTTTAAATGCATTTTTACAATTATGTCTTCGCATAATATTTAATTCTGAACTGTGATGGAAGTTTTAAGAAGAGCGGTCTTTTTTATATGTGGTTTCATATTTTATTTTTGACCGTTTCAAATAGTCAATTGTAGTTATAATTATTCTGTAGTACTTGTTACGGCCGCGAATCATATTTTGATCAACATAAAACCTGACAGTGAACTACAAATTGCAAAAAACATATGAATATTTTAATTTCGGACTACGCTGGCGCATTAGGATATATCATTTCATTTGAAATCGCTGTCATCGCAAAAAGACTATTTTAATTCTGACCAAGTGGGTGCCAAAGTACTAAAAATGGATCCCCCCTTTTAGGCACCCACTTACTCAAGAGATGCTCGAGCGATGGTTAACACTCTACTGAAGCTTATTCTTTGTGAGTGTTTAAGAACTTGCGTACTTTGTCTTTGTCTGCGAAGGCTGACGTCAAAGAATTAACTTCCCAAACAATATTTAACATGTTCAACAATTTCATGAATTGAAGGTCTTAATATGAACTCTAATTTAGTCCAGTTAGTTCATACGTCTGTCAACTGCCTGGCTATTAGGACTCATATTAAGTCCCCATGGAATGTATAAATAATCGAATGAATAACGATTTATGCAAGTGTAAGGGTTAATTTACACCGCCGCGGAATGGAATGGAAGCGACTTTTTGTACATAGCAAAATGAACTTTATGTCATTTGTGTAACGTATAAACTAAAAACGAGCTTGAAACTGCGGAAATTACCGAGAATGCGCGAGAATTCTCCAGAAAACTCTCGACTTGTTATTTGTCTCTATACATTACACCATTGAGGAGCTCGTGGCCAAGTACTAACAGCCGCACAGTTCGATCCATCAGGTTAAGCTACGCTTGGCGGGGTTGGCCGTGGTTGGGTGACCATCTTTACATACCGAGACTCTTCCGTGCCTCGAAAAGCACGTTAAGCCGTTGGTCCCGGCTGTTACTCGTGGATCTTTGGCAGTCGTTACGGGTAGTCAGAAGCCCGAAAGTCTGACAGCCAGTCTTACCAAGGGGTATCGTATTGCCCAGTTACTGGGTTGTGGGTCTGGGTTCTTTTTAAAGTATTTAGTTTTAATATTCTCATGTAATTGAAATTGAATAGTGTAATTCTTATGAGAATAAATGATCTTAAACCTCAGATAAGCAGTCGCTCCATGTAAAATACTGGCATTCAGCTGCATCCGGTTAGACTGGAAGCCGACTGGAAGCCTAGGCAGATGTTGATGATATTACACTATTGACATAAAGTTCATTATGCTTCGCACAAAAAAAAAAACGCTTCAATTCCGTTCCGCGGCAAAGTAAATTGAGATTAAGGAGTCTCCGGACTCATAAAAAAAAATGTTACAAAATGTTACCAACGGCTACCCTACATATCAAGCTCTATAATTTCTACTTATCACAGTCACGGTAAACAAATGCAATAATGTTGAATCACACGATCCCAAATATTGAAGCTAAATGATGAATTATTCTAGTATGCAGTTGAAGAATGATAAAAACTATACTAATATTATAAAGCTGAAGAGTTTGTTTGTTTGAACGCGCTCATCTCTGGAAATACTGGTCCGAATTGAAAAATTCTTTTTGTGTTGGATAGACCATTTATCGAGAAAGGCTATGTAACATCACGCTACGACCAATAGGAGCCGAGCAGCGGGTGAAACCGCGCGGTTGCAGCTAGTAAGTAGCATAATGTTATTGGAGTTTCCAATACTTTATTTTTGGTAGGCATAGTATGTTTTTGGTAGGCATAGTATGTTTTTGGTAGGCATAGTATGTTTTTGGTAGGCATAGTATGTTTTTGGTAGGCATAGTATGTTTTTTTGTAACTAACATTTTAATCCAATCTCCAACTGCACGGGTTATAAAACTTAATAGAAATACAGTATGTTGTTATTGTGATGCGAATGTTTTACTACCGTGCGCAGACGATGTAGCTATTAACTAAATAATGTTCTTACCAATTAAATCGTACAACAAGAAGCATATAAAAACATCATATTATGATTCGCTAAAAAGTTTAAAAACTGATACATTCACACAACTACACTTAAAACTAACATTTAAGTGTGAAAAGTTGAAACTTAACTCTAAATTACATCAAATATTAATAATATAAATAACATATCGATTTAAGTATGAAGATCATTATAAAATTGCTATATAATTCTAACTTTGTGATTATTTAAAATTAATTTCTTTCTTTTCCAAGCCAATATCTAGCACACCACTATAAGCCAATCTTAATACATTTCTCTTCTCTTTCCTATTCATAATCTCACAAACAAATTTATATATTGTCAACAACATACCTCTCTAACCTTGTATACGAATATCAACCTTATTGCAAACTTTCAAAAGTTGATATTAGCATACACAGTTAGTCCCTCTCACTATAAAACTTTAAATCGATCTCTCGTTATCGTCAAGACATAAAAAAACATTTTCAATCGAGTTTAAGAATATAAGCCTTAATAATGATAAAAAGTGATTTAGCATTTTGTCCAAAGTATAAAAATCGTTAGGTTCGAACGTAACCTAAAGTACTAATAGATAAGCCATTCCCGAGACACACTTTTTGTAACCTTAATTCCGGTGAAATAAGGTTCTAATTGCAATATTCGATAGTTACTCATGAAACCAGGCGCAGTCCCACTTAGTCGCGTTTCTTCTAAGACATAAATTTCATTTGCCGACCACACTTATGTTTATTGGGCAGGATTTGTATCGAAGTGTCCATGGTTAATTTTGGAGAAGAAAGTTTCGTTTTTAGAGTGCTACTACTGATTCAGTTCTTCCCTCTGCGGCCCACAAATATCTCATATCCAATACCTTTACGTGAGGAAATTGTTTAGTGATAATAATTAAACGAATTGAAAATAACTGCTTGGTACTTGCTTTCTCGTGCAGTGGCGGGGAAAGACGTGTGTTGATAGTGGTTCTGGGGGTCCTACTGCCTTTAGTTGGTTAAAAAAAAAAAACAAGGAAAAAGCCTTCCATTTTCTTGATGTTTAAACTAATATAGTAAGTTCAGTGTGGTCTACGTTTTCAGAGAAACAAGAGACTAACAAGTTAGTAACAACTGATAGTCTTTCGATATCCGTTGTTAAGAGAATGCAATCGTACAGACGCTAGCACAGCTATCCCAAACTGTCAAATTTTGCCAATTGAAAATGAATCTTATGCTATTGTAATAAAGTTGAAACTATCAAAGAAACTTGACAGATTGGGGTAGCTTGATATGCTGGCGTATGTACAGAATGAACATTTTAGTGCTACAATAATACAGGGTCAAATTAAATTAGCTAGCAAACTCCACAGGCGTGATGTCTATTGACCTATCATGTCTATGGAGTTAATTTAGACCTTTTATATGCGTAGTTTCATATTACCGTTTAGTCTTTTGCTTCCCCAAATAACACATAAGTGGTATCACTAAACAATGCTCCCCTAACCTTAGCCTTCTTATACAGAGCTACTGGAGTCCCCCGGGAAATGAAGCTGGTTGTCACCGCCGCAGCTGGGCGTCGGTGACGAGGGCGGGTCGAGCGAAGCGCGCGAAGCGGAGCTGAAACTGCTCGAGCTAAGTTCCTCTTGCTCAGCTTCGTAGCGACTGGTTGTTGTGACAGCTGGAAGTTAAGGATAAACAGAACTTGAAACTTACGTCATAAAATACACGCACATTCAACAAAATCAGCGGTTCCATACATTTTATCTGTGTAGGTTTTGCACTTTTATATGAAACAGTTGATTTTACATCATGTGCTGAATTCATGTTTTTTTTTGTTTCCGCGTCAATGTCCTTAACACCCATATAATAAACTTATGGGTCAAAGGTTCTGACTTATTAAAATGATTAATCACCCGTTGTATGATATTTACAGGTTATTTAACAACTTTATTCAAACCAACAATATGTATATAATAGTTGTGTACAACTGGGGTTATGTAATTTACCACTTTTGACCTGGTATAGTAAATAAAACTGCAAAAGTGCTGTTTTTGAATTCTCATCTTTATTATGTATGATACTATCCTGTTTTTAAAACACTCCCATAACATTATCAACAACACGATACAGCCAAAATAAAGGTACATTACACGCGCGAACATTTAAGCCGAAAACATTATAAGCATAGCTTACATGACTGCCTGGTAAAATGGGTCACTTGACCCGCCTCATACATCCTATTGTTATTTAGAAGACGATCACATTTCAAGCCATATATAAATGAATGATCTTTTACTTTTACTTCTAAATTTTCGTAATTGGAACAAAATTTTAAAATATTCGTTTTTTTTTAAGATCTATAATAGAATATTCAAAATAAGAATCGTGTGTAAGGTTCTGTAAAAATAATAAATCATTGTAAGTAAGATAGTTACTGTCGCGGCCATGATTCATCCCTGTCATAAGGACTATATTGGCTTGCGCGTGAGTAATATCTATGCAAAGGTTCTCAAAAGCCTTACTCGGCTTCACCGCCACGGATTATTAACGCATATTATACTTATAATAACAATTTTCTTAATGGCTTCCTGTATTAATGCTTTCATACAACCTTTCCTGCACTTAACACGATTATTATTAAATCTACAGTCGCCAGCACATCAAGTTACCACAAACGGTCAAATTTTCTCAAACGATTTTGAACTTAACACTCAACGTTTTAAGGTTTATAATCATTTGGAGAAATTTTACAGTTTGGTATAAGTTGATACCTTGGCGACCATACAAAAAGTTATTATTATGCTTGAATTATACAACATTTTTAACTGCTTCTAAATATTACTGAAGAAAAAAGTTGACAATGCAGATCTATAAGAAATACAAGGTCTTTAGAAATATTAGATTGAACTATTATTTACATTGATTTATCGTTTAGTAGATACGTGATTTGGTCAATATAATAAGGAGGAATCGTCCAAAATATATTGAACAAAGAAGAAAAAATAATTCCGCGTGTAAACAAATAGGCAAGTTATAGACGATGAGAACATTAATTTTGACTAAGACACTAAAAATCCCAAAATAAAAAAATATAATATCCGAAAATAAGGGAACATTGTTCTCCTCTCAAACACATATTATATGTTTAAACGACAGTATTATTTGATTTGCAGCGACCTAGAGTTCATCAGCTGCCGTTAGTAATTGTCTAAAAATAAAAACAAAAAAATATACAATAATATAATAATAGTGATACGTAATAAGACTACGTAGCAACCCAAATGAGTGGTACATTACAATTTTGTATCCAAATATAAGTAAAAATTACCCATATAAGTACTATCTATTAGAAAAAAAGATTAAACTATTATTTTATTCGCACCTTGTTTATGGTCAGATTTGAATCAAACCAATAAACTATTTACCGAAGTATGCTCTAACTACACAGTTGTATATGATTTAGACTTTAGACCATTCCACTTCATATGATAATAAATAAGTCTTACAACTTGTACAAGTTTCTAATTTAGATCTTTTCTGTAAACACTTACATTATAAATTTGGAGATCGCAATAACCAATTCATATTTACAACAATAATTTCATAATTTAATTTCATTCATTTACTTAAGAATGAATTAGTCTTTCTGATAGAGGGCAAATACGACGAAACAACTTATTTATATGTCCATGAAAACTAAGAATAAAGCGTTACCCTTAAAAACTAAAATTCATCGTCAAATGATTTATAATATTATGCACCAGCTACGTATGTCAAACTTACAGCTAAGCGAAATAATTTCACCAAAAAAAAAATGATAACGCGTAAATTATATAAAAAAATAAATATTTGTCATGATTCAACATATTAAAGCTAAATAAAAATTAGAATAAAACATTGGTTAATAAATAATACTTGTCGATAGTTACGATATTTGTACACGAAGACAGCCGTACATGTGAGAAGGTATTATATACCGGAGTGACTAAGTCATAAGCGTTTAGCTGCTTCTGGATTTGACCTCATTGAATTGCCTCACAGCGCTAAACATCAAAAGCACATTATTTGCCGAACAGTAATAGATATAAATCTAATTTTTAGCACGACAAATCCTAACCTAATCTAGGTTTTTTGGAAAATGTACTCAATTCATTTAGCGACAAAATCTGCATGAGAAGGAGCTTTTCATCACAAACACTGCCAATATTTTATATGCTAAGCGCAGTGCCTTGAACACACATACGTGTTTGTGGCAGTGTATGGGGTTTATGTTATTAACAAACCACACAAAAAAAAAACAGTAATCAATTTCGGTAACATTCATATTATTTAGTCTTTCTTTGGTTTATAAATCTGATCGAAATACCAAGTTGTCGAATTCAGAAACAGCTGTTTGAGGCAAAAAAGCAACACAATAAATTAATACTGAGGTACGATCGCAATATAATTATATTTTAATAATTAAAATGAGCCTCAATCATATCAAGGTCAATATTAACGCCTCCATGTTCTGTAAAAGCATTGACCTCTAACTGATTGCACAAAATATATAATGTCCATATATTATAGTCAAGCTTTAATTCTTCTATGACAGGTAAGCAAAAGTTCTGTGTATACTGGCCTTATAAAAGATCTTGCGTGACGCGTAGAAAACAGTGTTAAGTTTTTTTTTTTAGCTTTTTGTTTCCACAAGTTATGCAATTTTATTCATCTACACCTAATAACTAAATAAACAAGAGATAAGTACTAAAAGGAGTACCGGACCTGAACCACCACATCTTATAGCAGTATTATTTTAATATTACTTCAGTGTGAGAATGAGACGGAGCTATACAGGACGTATAGCGCCATCTCTTTCCAACTAAGAAGGCATAATCAAATTATACTGCTTTGTGATGTGGCAGTCGGCCCCCTGTTTTACAAAAAAAAAATATAAGGTTTTTTATGAAGACTGCACTGCACCGAGTCAGGATTCGATAATATCAAAATTTTGCCAAAAAACTAAAAGTACGAGTATATTATTATATTAATTATTAATACTTTACGAATTTGTAGGAATTTAGAGTCTTCATAAAAAATCTCGTAAGGTATATTTTTTGTGTATTTTGCTAGGTTTTTACATTTTTATGTTTATTTTTTTTTTGTTATGACATAAATACCGCTACTGAACGATAAAGGTCATTGCCTAACTAATATTTTAGGCTGTAGTAGCAAATATTTTAAAATCACTTTTTTTTTATAAACATTTTAAGTTTTTTTTTGTCTTTTACCTGTGCTTAATCACATTAATTGCATTACTTAACTAAGATTACTACAACAGCAGCAAATGTTTGATTCTATCTGCGTAAACTAGACATATTCAGCTTGCGTTAATTTAATAAATATTATTTTCTACGGAGCTACCCTAGGACAAGAACCACCATCTCTTGTAGCAGATTTATTATATTATTACTCTAGTGTGAGAATGAGACGGAGCTATACAGGACGTATAGCTCCATCTCTTTCGCACTGGAAGTAATATTAGTATAAGAGGTGGTACTTGGCCCCCAGAACATAGTTTTATGTAATGTAAAACTATAGTTAACAATAATAACGATAAACGTATATTTTAATCAAACTTAATTGTTAGTATGCTACACACATAATATTATTAGAAACCACGCAAAGAAAGTTAGAAATTACAACTACAATAATTATAACATATTATTAAGTAAAAATCCTGCGCAAACTTTGTATGGTAGTATTTATATTTAATAATATATACCATTGCAAAGTTGTTTAAATTGAAGTTTTTATTACTTGAAAATATTATACATACTATGAAGAGAATAATCCCGTTATAAAGGTTAAAAAACGTTGCTGTAAAATGGCATTACGTGAGCTGAATATGTCCTTAATTTAAACTACGATAAATATTGCAAAAATTGAAACATTGAACATTAATATCACCAAATACATTTTATTACTTTTTCTTCTTACGCGACTTTTTAGATTTAGACGATTGCTTTGTCGAAGGCATGGTTACGTTAGAAGCACCAGTTGATTTTTTGTCCTCTTTGTCGCTATCCGTGGACACTATCGGTGACGTATTGTCATCGTCCGAGGACTTATCCATTACTTCTATTTCCTTATCCTCAGACTTATCCTCCTCAATTTTCACTTCTTGAGTAGTTATCTTATCATTCTCAACTACGCTAAATCCTTTTTCTCTCTTCGACGGAACTTTTTCTAAATCGATCAGGTTGAATGCGCTTGATTCTATTGCTTTGTTTGTAGTTTCTTTTATAGTCGACAGTATATTATCTATGTTTATCTTGCATATAGGACTTGTGATATCTCCATCGTTCATTTCTAGAAGGCTGTCTCGCATCACTTCTAGTTTGAAGTCGTCCAAGCCGAAGTCTAAAGGTTCCAGTGGCGGGAAGTCAAGGACTGGAGAGTGATGTTCTTCAACGAAGTTTAATTCTGTAGGAGCATCGCATTCAGCTACCATTATATCAGTTCTCTTGCAAAGTTCGATTAGTTTTTCTTGCAAAGACACCTGACTGGAAGACCCTGCTCCTTCATCTAAATCTGCAGCTTCAATGACCTTCTCAATTATTTCTTTCTTTTCTATTTCAACTTTTTCTTCAACGAACTTTTCATCCTTTTTAACATTCTTAGAAGCCGCAATAGAACTCCAAGATTTAATAGGTTTCTCAACTACTTCTACTTCTTGAATCTTTTTCTCAGGCTGAGGAGACTTCTTACGGATCTTGGTGCCTTTAGTAATCTGAATTTCGGGGAACTCCTCTTTCATCGTATCTATTACATATACATCTGTAACTTCTGTTTCGTAACGCTTTTCTGTTGACTTTCGGTCGGCATAAGGCGACAGAGATTTAGTTTTCTTGGTTCTTGAAGATTCCTTCACTGGCGAAGCACATTCGCCAGTTCCTTCAAAGACTTTAAGAGTATCTGTTTTAGGCACATCAGCTACTAATTCTTTAGCTTTCAATTTTGGGCTGGGTTCCGGTAAAAACTCATTTACAACATCGTCATCAATCTTTTTAGCTGTAGGTATGGAAGTAATCTCTGGTTCATCAAAGTGCCAATTATCTCTGGGATCAAAGAGATCCTTTCTTTCTGGGGTAACACTTTTCGATGACCGAGATTTTTTAGCTTTAGCTAAGTAAGATATCGGTTCAATATCTTCGTACGGTGTTGAGATTGAAACTAGGTCGCCACTGGAAGGCTGTGGTTTGTCTTCTATGGCATGTATTTCGACAAATGTATCTTCATCTTTCATCTGAGCTTCATCTTGAGACTTCTTACCTTTACGACTTTTCTTGGATTTCGGTTTAGGTTCTTCAACAGTTTTCTCTTCGGCTGGCGGTATATTATACAACACAGGCTTCTCTGGATCATTCAGGAGCATATCCCAAGCTTGCTCTTCAGTTTTAATTTGTTCTACAACTTTTTCTTTCACAGCCCTCGATTCGGAAGATTTTTTCTTAGACAATAATTTTAATGTTACGGGCACTGAAGGTATTTCCTCTTGAGTGTCCACGGTAGCAAACGATTCTTTCGGAATTAGATCCTTTTGAGCATGTTCCTTCATTACAGGCTCCTTTATAACTGATTCTTTAGCAACGAGCTCTTTTGAAACGGGTTCCTTTGGAACAGATTCTCTTGAAGCCGATTTTTTGGAAACAGGTTCTTTCGTAATAACTTCTTTAGGGACAGATTCTCTTGAAGCTGTCTTCTTTGGAACAGGTTCTTTCAGAACATACTCTTTTGGTATAGATTCGCTTGAACTAGTCGTCTTAGCAATAGGCTCTTTTGGAACATGCTCCTTTGGAACAAATTCTCTCTGAACAGGCTCCATCTTAATAACTCTCTCTACTTTAGGTGTAGATTCCCTACGCTCTCGTACCTCATTTGACTTCGAAGCCCTCGCGTCCTCGCGTCGCTGAGGGCTCTCTCTAATTCTACTAGATTTCTTATCCCTAGAACTATTGTCGCTAGCGAGTCTTTCGCTATCCGACTTGGGGGTGGGAGATCGCCTAACTCTATGTCGGGCGGCCGGCTGAATATCATCCGACGGCCGTTTTGGCAGTGAGTCGGGAGGCGCCTCGCAGGCTCGCTCGGCAGGCGCCGAGCCCCTCGCACTCGCTCTCGCATCCTTCACCTCTCGCGTCGCCTCCTCTACGCTATACTTATCTAAGCTAAAACTAGGTGCGGGCGGGCAGTCGTCGCGGGTCAGCGCGGCCGGGATCACGACCGCAGTGGACAGCGCGTGCAGACGCGGCGCGGGTCCGGCGTCGTGCTGCTCGCGCACGCTCTGCACGGGGATGGTGGTGGTGCGGGGCAGCGGGCGCGGGTCCTCGGGCCGCTGCTCGGGCGGCGCGGGCGCGCGCAGCACGGGCCGGAAGGTGGCCTCGTCGCAGTTGCTGGCCGCGTAGGGCTCGGGCCAGGCGCCGGGCGGCGAGGCGGGCGGCGGCTGCACCACTGTGCCCAGCGGGTCCACGGCCCGCGCCACGCCGGCTCGACGCGTGCCCGCGCGGCCCTCCACGCTGCTGTCGCGCGCCGCCCCTATACGAAACCGAAGGCCACCGTTACTACATGTGCGGAGGAGGTCGCAGCACTCGATACATAGGTACGGAAGGCCGGCTACACACGACGGGCGAAAACGCACGCACACATAGACGCGCGCATACGTACAGCGAGTGCGATCGTACTCGCGACTGGCATTCGTTTAGGTGGTTTGACATCACTGTGCATATGTATGTGTGCGTGCGTCAGTTTTCGCTCGTTGTATGGAGCCGGCCTTCTGTACCTACGTACTGAGTGGTCGGAGGCTGCGCGTCAGAGGAGAGATGTGGCCAGGCGTGCAGCCAAAAAAGATGTTATCTCGCGGTGCCTTTGGCTTCAGTATAGGGCCGGCGCCAGCGGCGGTCTGACGCGTCGTCCGTCCGGCGGCTCCTCCGCTTGTAAGCTTCGCTCTTGGATATTCACTCGGTAGTATACGAATTCCAAAAACGTTACACTCGCGAAACACAAGTTTAATGTGTATCAAAGTAAGAATTTAAAAAAAAAGTTATGTAGGTTTAATATTCCCACTCATTTTCCGTAAAGGATACTAAACATCTTAAAGAATTCCAATAAAAAATGCGTTCGCGTCGCTTTAAATTGTAAAAATAAAAAATCAGGGTCAAATTAGGTTGACTAGCAAAAATTCTGAATGGTAGGTATGATCGGCTAAGTCCAGCAACATTTACTGTGAGAAAAATCCGTCAATTTACTGATGTAGGTACCCTGAAGCTAGTCTACCTTGCTAATTTATCTATTAAAAACATCATCTACTTAAAGAAAACTCAACATCTTTTTTTATAAAAAAGGTGAAAGACACCATTATGTCACTTAGTACTAGGGACCAATTAGTTAAACCAGGTTTCAGACTGGCTAAAGTAGATAATCTTTCATGAGATACTGTTTAAAAAGTTTCAATAAAATACCTCTAAATTAAAATTTTGTATATGACCACAAAGGTCATGCTTCCTAATGACTCAAGAAGGAGCTGTTGAAGACTCGAAAAATTATCTTTGCATAGTAAATTCAATCTCTTAGTACTGCACATATATGTAGCAATCATCGGCAAAATCAATCAATCAATGGTATTATAATTTATCCCAATCAGATATTTTAATAAATACAAAAAGCAATTCAATCAGTCAATTTTGGTAGTTTATTTCATCCAATTTTGGTAGTTTATTACCAAAATTTGGTATTTTATTTCATCCAATTTTAGTAGTTTATTACCAAAATTTGGTAGTTTATTAACAACTCCACTATATGTATTTTTCTACCATACTTCTCTATTAGTCTTAATCTCCGTAGTCACACCGTTTATAGCCATATTATCACCTTTCACACAGATCAACCATAATTTCTATGATCTTCCCCTATTCGTATAACCACCACATTCATACTCAAAACTTTACTATCCCTTCTAAAACTACTTATAACACACAACGTACCGTGGTCTTCCTTCATAGCTTCGGCCAGATCCTCCCTCAGTTGCACGTCGCACACAGACGCCGCGCGCCCACTCTCGGCTAGCAACGACTTACGGCGAAAACTGTCCGACGGAGAATGTTCTAGAGAACCTGCAGACAAAAGTTGACGTATTGTAGTTAACACGAGAATCATTATTTATCAAATCTATTATACCCACATGCAATCAGCAAACTTATAATAAAATAATTTGCGTTTTAGTTATTATGTACCCATAAGTGTTGTGTGTCGAATTTATGTTGTTACCAGTAAAACATAAAAACATCAGTTATAAACTTTTAAAGGCGATTCGCCAGCCTAATAAAGTGTAAGTAATAATATGTGTCAATGTAACTTAGGGTAATTGCATTCTTATTGTTTATTATGTTAAATAAAGATATTTGAAAATAAAAATGAGTTAACACGAGAATCATTGTATTTTCGACCGTATGACGATGGTATAAAAGTCACATGACGTTTCTATTGTTGAGTGCGTTTTCTGATCGTAGGAGTAATTGTCACAAGAAATAGAATTATAGATTTATAGATTTCTACTTACCTACTACCCGAACTCGGGCCTACTGCTACTTATTATTAATGAAGAAAATACGCAAAATATAGACTCTGAAGAAGTTATCAAAGCAACATCGATAATCTGGGTGAAAATGGTAGCCTAATACAATTAACAAGTGTCGCAAGTGTAGCTACCATTTGATTTTGGAATAGGCCTTGCAAATTTTGTGTGGGGGAGTTATTTCTTGGAAAAATACCTATCTCTAAATCGAGTTATTCTGACATTAAATAATAGTACATAGTTACTTACTGGCTGACCCAGAGTCGATGAGTACGGGAACGACGGGTCTGACTCCCGGCATGTTAACCGGATTGGAGCGAGCGACGCCGCGTGCTGCGCTTGTGTCAACTTCTACTGTCTCTGCCTCTGATAGGGACGAGTTTGAGCTGTAGGCAAAAACATAGATATTATGTTAAGGTTTACCTTTTTTTGAGGATGGGAACTCATCAAATGAATCCTCCCGCTCTGGGTGGAGCGGAAGGGAGTGTCACTATCATACTCTTACTGACTAAAACTCATCCATGTTCCTTCCTTAGCCTTTTATGTTCCGGGGTAGCGGTTAGTGGCGTGCACACTATAAATGCAAATAAGCTTTGCATACCCTGTAGTCTCATAAATTCATAGATGCATGCCCCGCTAAATGATAAATAAAAAAAAAACTATAATTCAAAAAAATAAAAAATGGTAATTTAGCTTTCGTCTTACACTTCATAAAACGCATCTCGTGTAGTACACAGCAAAAGTGTGCATGTGTGCGCTATAAATTGTGTCTTATAAATACGATCTTGTTGGTGGTGACGCTTTGGTCAAATCCCCATACAATTTTGGCCAAGGTCCTTTTTGGCAGTTTGTGGTCCAGTCTAACTCACCCCGTGCTATTGTAAGTCTTGAAGACGAACTGCGGGCCCATCCACAGTCGTCGATGCGGCCCCGCGTGTGTCACGATCTCCACTTGAGACAGCCAACGCTCTTCTTCACTCATACATATGTCCGCGCATCTCTGTAACAAATAGTTAGGTTAAAACATTATAGTAAAACGGGATGTATAGGGATCCAAGGGTGAATCGGAACGAAACGGGCGGCCGCGCCCGGGCGCTGCAGGGGCCACTGACACACTGGCTCCACTATCTGTCTATCTATGCACTAGTTACCCTGCAGGTCTGCGGCTGCAGCAGCGGGTTGGAGGGCGGCAGCGGCGCCAGCAGGTCGGCGGCCGCGCCCGGGCGCTGCAGGGGCCACTGACACACTGGCTCCACTATCTGTCTATCTATGCACTAGTTACCCTGCAGGTCTGCGGCTGCAGCAGCGGGTTGGAGGGCGGCAGCGGCGCCAGCAGGTCGGCGGCCGCGCCCGGGCGCTGCAGGGGCCACTGACACACTGGCTCCACTATCTGTCTATCTATGCACTAGTTACCCTGCAGGTCTGCGGCTGCAGCAGCGGGTTGGAGGGCGGCAGCGGCGCCAGCAGGTCGGCGGCCGCGCCCGGGCGCTGCAGGGGCCACTGACACACTGGCTCCACTATCTGTCTATCTATGCACTAGTTACCCTGCAGGTCTGCGGCTGCAGCAGCGGGTTGGAGGGCGGCAGCGGCGCCAGCAGGTCGGCGGCCGCGCCCGGGCGCTGCAGGGGCCACTGACACACTGGCTCCACTATCTGTCTATCTATGCACTAGTTACCCTGCAGGTCTGCGGCTGCAGCAGCGGGTTGGAGGGCGGCAGCGGCGCCAGCAGGTCGGCGGCCGCGCCCGGGCGCTGCAGGGGCCACTGACACACTGGCTCCACTATCTGTCTATCTATGCACTAGTTACCCTGCAGGTCTGCGGCTGCAGCAGCGGGTTGGAGGGCGGCAGCGGCGCCAGCAGGTCGGCGGCCGCGCCCGGGCGCTGCAGGGGCCACTGACACACTGGCTCCACTATCTGTCTATCTATGCACTAGTTACCCTGCAGGTCTGCGGCTGCAGCAGCGGGTTGGAGGGCGGCAGCGGCGCCAGCAGGTCGGCGGCCGCGCCCGGGCGCTGCAGGGGCCACTGACACACTGGCTCCACTATCTGTCTATCTATGCAACAGTTACCCTGCAGGTCTGCGGCTGCAGCAGCGGGTTGGAGGGCGGCAGCGGCGCCAGCAGGTCGGCGGCCGCGCCCGGGCGCTGCAGGGGCCACTGACACACTGGCTCCACTATCTGTCTATCTATGCACTAGTTACCCTGCAGGTCTGCGGCTGCAGCAGCGGGTTGGAGGGCGGCAGCGGCGCCAGCAGGTCGGCGGCCGCGCCCGGGCGCTGCAGGGGCCACTGACACACTGGCTCCACTATCTGTCTATCTATGCACTAGTTACCCTGCAGGTCTGCGGCTGCAGCAGCGGGTTGGAGGGCGGCAGCGGCGCCAGCAGGTCGGCGGCCGCGCCCGGGCGCTGCAGGGGCCACTGACACACTGGCTCCACTATCTGTCTATCTATGCACTAGTTACCCTGCAGGTCTGCGGCTGCAGCAGCGGGTTGGAGGGCGGCAGCGGCGCCAGCAGGTCGGCGGCCGCGCCCGGGCGCTGCAGGGGCCACTGACACACTGGCTCCACTATCTGTCTATCTATGCACTAGTTACCCTGCAGGTCTGCGGCTGCAGCAGCGGGTTGGAGGGCGGCAGCGGCGCCAGCAGGTCGGCGGCCGCGCCCGGGCGCTGCAGGGGCCACTGACACACTGGCTCCACTATCTGTCTATCTATGCACTAGTTACCCTGCAGGTCTGCGGCTGCAGCAGCGGGTTGGAGGGCGGCAGCGGCGCCAGCAGGTCGGCGGCCGCGCCCGGGCGCTGCAGGGGCCACTGACACACTGGCTCCACTATCTGTCTATCTATGCACTAGTTACCCTGCAGGTCTGCGGCTGCAGCAGCGGGTTGGAGGGCGGCAGCGGCGCCAGCAGGTCGGCGGCCGCGCCCGGGCGCTGCAGGGGCCACTGACACACTGGCTCCACTTCAAGCTCGATGCTAGAGTCGTCGCAGATCTTCTCCTTTGATAGACCTAAATAAATAACATCAGAATTTATAGTAGGTGCTTCAAGGGGTATCGTGTTACCCAGTAAATGGGTTGTAGAGGCCGGATAGGCAGTCGCTCCATGTAGAAACTAGTACCCAGCTGCATTCGGTGAGACCGGAAGCTGACCTTAACATGGTTGGGAAAAACTAGGCAGAAGATGATAGCAAGTGCAAACAGTTTTTAAAGGCAAAATATTGTATGCGCACGCGCAATCTCGCGCAAACATGAAACATTTTCCTCGTACAACAACTTTTTTTCAACTGTGTATAGAATATTACACATCGGAATTAACGCCACTGCACCTTTCTGATGACCTTCGTGATTTTCATATAAAATGTTGTCGTCGGAAGAATGATGATCACTCTCGGTCCAAAAAATGACGTTAAGGTGCTAATCCTTTCCCTCTTGGCCTGTACGGGCTATAACTTACTAGACAGCGGCCTGGGATGTAGCAACAGATGTAAGAGCGAGCCGTTGGCCGCCATGAGGTACAGCGCGGCCACGGGCGCGGGCGCGCGGCCGCCGATGGCGGGCCCGAAGCGGGCGCGGGCCAGGAGCGGGGCCGCGTTGTTGTCCTCGGATAAAGATGATAAGCGTTGACGACCTGCGGACGAAAGGTTTTTATTAAACTGATGCTTGTCTTGGAATATTTGTGCGAGTATTCACGTTATTACACTAATCAAAAATAAATTTTATTTCTATCACTATAATGTACATTTTGTATTATGCAAGAAGCGCAAATACTTGAACAAATACGCCATGTGCGTAGTAGCCCAGTCGTCGCGACCTCAGAACAGTGGGGCAGGTGCGGTTTCACTCGCTGCTCGGCACCTTTTGGTCGTAGCGTGATGTTACATACTATAGCCTTTCTCGATAAATGGACTATCCAACACAAAAAGATTTTTCCAATTCGGAGCAGAAGTTTCAGAGATTAGCGCGTTCAAACAAAAAAACGTATCAGCTTTATAATATTAGTATAGATTATATACACGGTTATTTTTACATCGTTCTGGAGCCGAAACACAGTAACTCCAGTCGAGAAATAGTTACTATTGGCATTGTTATTGTTTTTTTGAGACATCAAATAAAGAAGTTAGAAATTTATCACTTTTATTTTGTAATTCGAGTTAAATCTTAGTAGCCATTCCACTATTTCATTCATAAACGCAATATTGTACGCGATCCGCTCGGTGATGACGTAGCGCGGAACAGCTGTGCGTGTGCGAGTCAGTTGGGGATCAATGGACTTTAATGGAATTTAATAACAGGCTGCTGTTAGGTATGCATTTACCGCAAGGAAGCGTTACTTCGAGTTCTCATTATTTAACAAAAAAAAAACATGAAATTTAAATTTTCGTGACTTTTTTTATTGTTACTTTTTGAAAAAAATAGTCCCAATCGTTTCGAGTTCGATGATCGAGTTTATGGGTTTCGGTTCCAGAACGACCTAAAATTAACCGTGTATAATAATTCAGCTGTAACTATTTGAGTCCAAGCATTTGGTAGATCGCGTGCGCCTCACCCGAGCTGTTCCTGGTGATGGTGTGCGTGGGGATGTTGGCGGTGGGCCGCAGCTGCGCCAGCGGCGCCAGCGTGGCGGGCAGCGGGTAGGGCGGCAGGCGAGGGTTCGGGAACCACGCGCCCGCAGGCACGCTGTCGCCCGTCTGCGGACACCAGGTAACTTGTCTATTTATTTTTCTCCAAAACGGTTAAAATACAATCACAAAAATTAAACACAGAGTTTATAGAGTATTGACTTTATTCAAACTCATACTAAAAAAACTTTGAGTTTGAGTCTGAATAAAACAGACAGGCACATAAAAAAACATAAAAAGTTGAGCTAAAAACTTAACTACACTTTTTGTTGTAAACATGTTATAAGTCGGTTAAAAACGCCAATTTCTTTTAGACACACTAACAAAGTTTACCATGTGAAAGACAGGTTCTTCCCTAGGTTTAGAGAAATCAAATTTAAAAAGAAACATAATACAGAGTTTATAACAGTTTTTTTTAAATTAGATTGTCACCTGACCCTCCTCAAAAAAGTTTTTTTTTATTCCCTTGATGAATCCTTACCACGGAATAGAAAAAACAGTGGAAGTGCCACGCAGCTACCGCAGCTGTGTCACAATTATGCGGAGCTCCGCAACACCGGCTCAGTCGCGACTAGCTACTTGCTGGGATACGACGTCTCGAACATAACAAAACATATTTCAAACATGCCTTATTGTGCAATCTTTACATGCAATAATGATAGCAGGATAAAAAATGTATCTTGCGGAGGTGTATCGAATCACCAGTAAGTATAAAACTATGATATACTTCAATATAATTGTTTTTATTGACAAAACCATATTTATTACATTGTTGCGAACTAAAAACTACCTTATGTCCATTGTTCAAAGTCTAAATCAACTTGCTCGCTTTCTTGAATATCATCGTATACATTCTAGAAACTTCGACGCTACTCGATTAGGGGTGGGACACATTCAAATAGTTTGGTATCGATAAAATATG
The DNA here is from genome assembly GCA_951799385.1 of Hyppa rectilinea. NCBI lineage: Eukaryota > Metazoa > Arthropoda > Insecta > Lepidoptera > Noctuidae > Hyppa > Hyppa rectilinea. Next base: position 16,165,339 of record OX637307.1, read on the forward strand.
TCAATATACGCTTGCATCACTTGTTAAAATTAAATATAAAACCGTCAAAACGACAACTATTGAACAAATATGTTTTATTTCAAGGACAATAATAAATATTTTTAATTTACTACTGTAGGAAAGTTATTTTCTCAGGGTTGTGTGTTGGGTATATTAAATGAGTTCGAATGCACGTTAACAGTAAAAAGTATATAATAAAGGTAAAAATAAACAGTATACACGGCACAAACAGGTAAATAGTAAAACAAACTAAAACTTTCCGAGCGGTTCGCGAGCGTGGCGTACCGTCGCGCGATCTTTCGTCCACTATCTGTTGGCGGGAGTCTGAGTGCGCAGGCGAGGTAATGTCTACCGTTGCCGCGCATAAGGTCAAGTCCACACACAAAAGTTAAGGTGTTGCTACACTACTTATCGTTTCATTTAACTATTTTAGCTTTTATTCTAATCGAACTTTGGCCCAAAGATAAAAGATTTGAATTATTACTATGTACAAACATCGACATTAAATTATCGAAATCTTGTCCGTATCCCTAGCTGAGTAGAAAAATCGATAACAGGTGCATACGAATATGACATCTATTCCAATAATTTTAGCGTGCTAAATAGAGTAAATTTGGTTTCAGCGCCCTCTAGCGTTGAGTAGCTGAACTCGTTGTTGATTGCTAGAATTTGATTGTTAGATGGAAAAATGGTCTTCATTGATTGTGACGTGTAAAATAAAAACAACGTTGCCGAGTTGTAATAAGACTTTCTTTTGAACAACAATAAATAAACTTTTCGCCAAAGTTGCATTTATAATTTGTAGCCAATTATATCATCGTTTTCTGTATATTGCAATGTACATTTTAATTTGCAAATGTGTGAGTTTGGCGACACTGGTTCCCGTATTAAGAAAGTCTAAGGGCACTTCCACTGTTTTTTCTATTCCGTGATCCTTACCGTAGCAGCGGAAGCTCGCTTGTGTGCCGCAGTGTGTATGGGCAGGCCGGCCGAGCGGTGGAAGCGAGACAAACGGTTGACGACGCGCGGCTGCGTGTGCGTGCGCACGCCGATGGCGCCGCCGTACGGGCTGATGGCGAACACGTGCGTCGTGCCGCGCAGCGTGGACACGGCGGCCCAGCGGGAGTCGCACGATATCGCTATGTCCTGGGAATAAAAAAAAACAGATATAGGCCAATGATTGCTTCAGAGTGGACAATGAATAATGGGTACTTCGAAAAGTTTATATGGTCAAGGTAAATGAAGAATTTAAAATAAGTTTTAGCAACTGAAGACCTGTACCTGGGACCTGTTTTAAATAAATATAATGTTGACAGAAAAAATGACAAACAACAGCATAACATAAATGACAAAAAAAAACACCCTGTATAACAATCCCTACCTGCACTTTAGCCGTAGTATCCCCCCTGTGCAGTATATACAGATGGTGCACAGACGCTAAGCTAGCCCCACAAGGATGCGGGTTGATCCTGAACACATGGAAGTCGTGGCCGCGTCGGTCGGCTGTCATCAGTAGCATGCCGCTTGCGTCGAACTTCAGGGCGATTATCGCTTCCGAGTGCGCTATGAAGTGAGCCACGATTGGGTCGCAGGGCTCTTCACTGTCTTGGCCGTCTTCTTCCTCGTTACCCTGGACATAAATGAGATGTTAGGTAATTTTATGGGATGCTGTAGGAAGTTTTGTGACGAAAGATTAATATTTAGAATGATTAATAAATAACCTTAAGCAAGGAAAAAGACTTGAAAGATACAAATTATGATCTGAGAGCTACACTGAAATCAACGACATACAATTCAACCAGTGTGAAAAGAGCTGTTATTTAGAAATTCAGATAATTCAATATGATAAGTCAATAATTATCATTTGTCTAAGAAAGCTCAGTTGAAGACTCCTTTCGCCAGTGTCAAACACACTTCTTAAATTCCAGTTTTGTTAGAGCTTCAAACCAATTTAAACTTGTTGAAGATTCATTGTTTGTTTTTCTATTAAAAACATACCTCAATATCCAATATAGTAACGACTCCTGGCTGCTGTATATCAGCGTTGGGCGGTGATGGAGACTGCGAGGTGCTTCGTCCTCCAGCCAGACTGTGTGCTACGCTCTCTCCGAGGCCTCGTAAGCCTTTGCTGAGAGACTTTGCAGCGTGCAGCACTGTCGCTGTGTAGCTGGTTACACCTTCGCCTGAAAATTTAAGGTTTTAAAATAATTGTTGCAAGAAAATGGGTACGAAGGTCAATGATAATTTTTGCCTACTAAAGTGCCTGTAATTGGTTTATCCTACTAATATTATAATTATGACAGTTTGAGAAGATGTTGTGGATGTTTGTTACTCAATCACGCCAGAACGGCTGAACGGATCTGGATGAAATTTCGCAAACATATAGTTTATAACCCAGATTAACAGATTGGATTATTTTTATCTCGTTAGTACGCTCATGTGGGATAATTTCGGACATCCACGCGCGAAACCGCTGGTAGAAACTAGTTAGAAAAAAATGCTGATTTTGAAGTTTCTTTGTACAAAATCATTTATAGAAACTGCTGTAACACAAAGGCACTCACACATGCGCCAGCAATTAGTCACGTACGAGAATATAATAAAAACAATGATATGCAGCGCTAGGGTCAACACATTAATACACACATACATAATATATAAGTCAACAGCTGCTCGAAATAAACTAAAGAATTGAATTAATGTTTATCCAAGAGTAAGTTTATCAATATTTTTACTAATGATATTTGCGTATCGTAATAATTATTATCGCCATTCTTTCATTCAAGGGGTACCTAAAAGTAGTCAGCGGGGCTAGACGAAGGGGTAACTGCTGCCTCGAAACACATAAGGCTAAGGAAGGAACTTGGATGGGCTTTAGTCAGTTAGTCTGCTACTCCCTTCCGCTCCACGCACATCGGGAGGCGTTAGGTGATGATTTATTTTGTTTTTGTTTATTTACTTTTTGTTTGCCTATATTGTATCTCGCAGCTGGGCTTTTTCCTTCCAAACCCTTGCCTTAAGCGATCTCTGACCATGCTGGCCCTGCAAACGTTATCAAATCATCACACCGCCTTCGCCGTGTTCTACCTCGACGGCAATGCCCTCACTTTAATTAAATTGGGTATTTGAAAGGGTAGTCAATAACGTCACTTTTACAGAACACTTTTTTTAAATTGTCAAAACGCGGCATTTCTCCCAGATTTAACAATTGCAAAAATGCTGGTCTTTTATACATATACATATGTGATTTCATATTTTATAAATGACCGTTTCAAATAGTCAATTAGTAACGTAAACGCAAAATACTCTTATAACATACAGAAATATGCATTACTAATCAGCACACTATGATGAGGGTTATCTCATTAAATATAAATAAACAAACAAGACACCGTTTAAACCTCCATTATAAGTAGTTATTAACTCGTGCACGCGATGCACGGCGTGAATCAACAACATAATTATTTATACAGGGCTGGGCGAGTCTTACCATAAAGTCATCATAGTACTTCGCGTAATAGTTTGTAAGAAAACATGAATATCATGAAAATGCTAAATAAATCACCATATCTATACTTCTATACTAATACTAGTTTCCTGCCCGCGACTTCGTCCACAAACCTTAATAAATTATACACCTAAACCTTCCTCTTGAATCACTATCTATTAAAATAACTGCACCAAAATCCGTTGTGTAGTTTTAAATATATAAGCATACATACACAAACTTGGCACAAAGATAGATTATAGTCTTAGATCTTTAAAACTACACAACGGATTTTGATGCAGATTTAGATAGAGTGATTCAAGCAAGAGGAAGGTTTATATGTATAATAACATGCTTAATATATTAGAGAACCACTGATAATTTCAAGATTTCTAATGCGAAGTATATGTAGTATATGAATTTAGATATTTCAAAGATTGCAGGAAATCTTCACAATATAGGGAAATGTTTTACTACGAATTTAACGCGGGCAAAAGCGAGTTTAACTATATTTTAGCTATTAGCTACATACCCCTTATTGGGTATTGCCCAGTATTGGGTTGTAAAGATTGTATTGGCCGCACCGCATACATGTGAACGTGCTAATAAATTATGTACCCCTCTGACGGTGACATTGAGTTGATATAACTTACGAGGTAGATACGTGACTGCACTCTGCGATCTGAATTAATAATAACTTGATGGAAAAAATCGATTTCAGTGTACCCCTATCTCCCTTGAATTTGTATGTTTGTAGGTATATTTTTATAAATAGCGTTTTGCCCGCGCTCTCGTCCGCGTGGATGGCGGAAATTGTTACATTATTGGAGTTTTAGCAAGGATCCGTATTTTTTTTGAAAATATAATACAGCCTATGTCACCCGGAGATAGTGTAGCTTCCCAACAGTGAAAGAATTTTTCAAATCGGTTCAGTAATTTCGAAGCCTGTTCAATGCAAACAAACAATCAAATCTTTACTCTTTATAATAATAGTATGCATAGAGGTACATATTGTAGTACATATACACGGTTAAATTTTAGTCGTTTTAATCCCCTTAAGGGGTCATTGCATTCATTATAACGAGCAACTTTTATTTTACTATGGGACCAAACCTGAAATCGCGAAAAAAAAAACATTTTGACGAGTTACGCGAACATAAAAAATGTACTGAACAGCTGATTTTTTTTAACAAAAATTTAGCCGTGTATTTGTATGTGTATGATAAATGTTCTAGTATTGTTCCTCTCAACTAAAGCACCTGCCATCTAATCTCTTCAACACCCTTCGTTGACTGGTAGAGAATGCAGGCATTAAGTCCGCCTTTGTACCATTGAATGAGCGACAATGTTAAATAAAGAAAAAAATGTGTTGATTACTACAATACTGCCTATATGTCGATTAAACTACTATTTATTTTTAAAAGCTGAGTACCTACTAGTTACGTCTTTGATAATTCTCGGCATTTTACCTGCTTACACTTTTTCCGTAAATAAAATAAAAGAAGTCAAAACTAGTCATGGTGCAAGAACAGCAGGTTGAAGTCTTGGCATAAAAACTTAATAATTATGTTCGTAATTCGAAGAACTGGCAACTGCAAACTAAATTACGTTGAACGAAAATTCCGGTCTACAAAATCGATCTTTTTAAATTCATTACTTTTAACCCAAGGGTATTTTAAAATTAATTTTGTTTACTCTGTATCTAAATGCAGAATTGGCAAACCCATGGCACGCCATTGAATAAAATTTTGTCGACATAGGATCAATGGAAGTCACAAATTAAAAGTAATATGAAATGCTATTTGTTGCCAAAATTATTTGTCGTTGTGTTGTTGTCAAGTCATAATAAAATTAAATCACTGTCGGCACGTGTATCTAAAAAGGTTTGCAATATCTAACACGCGATATCTATATTGTCTATTATTATGTTTTCTCCGTAGCAGCCCGAAGTCTGTCATTTGTAGGTACCCGGGCTCGACTTCTATTACACAAGGGACTTTGACATAACTGGCGAAAGGTGGGTGTACTATTAAGTATAGCTCTGCCTAACCTGCGGGGATTACAGGGTTGATGTCATGTTATGTTCTGTGTTATTATAGGTTCTTTCATCTATAGTACACTACATAAACTAATATACACCTATTATGTATGTTCTAATCGTCAACGTTATCTCCTAACAACAATAGGTATGTGTCACCAAACTTAATTGTATCGTACGATTTGTTGATCTATAATTAATTCGTCGCATAATAGTTGTTTTTAGAAAATACATTTTAGTATTATTGATAAGCGTTCTTACCGAGGTAAATTGGGTATTGGATTGTGTATAGCGGCCAATTTTCAATTCGCGAAAACCTAACCTGTCAGACCTTAATCATTGGACGCTAAATAACTTGATATTCTAACGATTTATCACTATATATTTTCACGTGATAAGAGGTAATAAACAAGAATATTCGACATCTAAGCATATACATTGTGGAATGCAAGAAATGATTGAGTATTGAGTATCTACCGTGATTTCTTTGTATCCCTAGGGAATTCTGAAATCTTATCCTATCCTGATTTCCCTACGACTTAAATACAGGTACACTTTGAGGTTTTTACTGAGGATTGTAGGTACTTCCTTTCTTTCATGATCAATAAAAATCTTACCTTCACACCCTCCACTGCTCCTCTTCGACTGATTAAGTTTCTTATCAGCGTAAGCCAGCCAGCGATCACCCAGTGCCAACGGGTTTATGGGTAGACTGCCTCCTAAAGGACACGGGCAGGGGTAGCAAGTAGTGACGGCCATTCGGTCTTCTAGATTCGCGGCATCGAAGACCGCAAAGCGTTCGGAGAAAGATACCACCACGGAGCGCTTGTTCGCCAACACATCGAGAATGGGGTTCTTGAATTTTATGCTTTTTACCTGTTGAGGGAAATGTGGTGATTGTATTGTGTGAATGATCAAGGGATTAGCAAAATTATTCAAGGGTCAGCAATGTTGACGGACAGACAATGAATTTTCGCACTCTTGTGACAAAATCCGTTGTTCTTGTTCAACTCTTGTTCGAATAAAAATGCTGTTATAAAGGTCTGGTAGGAAGATAGAAAACGCCAATTTTTAGGTGGCGACGTTGAAATTGTTGTTTTTTTATTAAAATGCATGCATCAGAAAACGTATGAAGTATTCAGTTATGGCTAAAAAAAAGGCAGAATTTGTGATGTCTTTATGTACCCTGAATAAACTTTTAAGAAAAGCATTTTTAAGATAGGCTCCCATAATGACGTCATCAAAATAGAATACGCTTATTTGCCACCGGTTTCTGATAACATATTATCATATTATTCAGTTTATTGCCCGAATGTAACCGTAGTAGAGGCGATAATGTTTTGTTTCCCGTAGTATTCAACAAATCAGCATTATTATGACTACCTACTTTGATATCAAAGCACTAGGGGCCAACCACCACCTTATATAGCAGTATTATTTTAATATTGCTACACATGGGAAAGAGATGGAGCTATACCTCTTATATAACTTCATCTCCTCACACTGGAGTATTAATAAAAATAATATTTATTGCCATAAGAGGCGGTGATTGGCCCCCAGTACTAGATCTAGGTTAAAGCAAGTCTTCTATCTCCCTATTTATATATGCAGATTGCAGAGTGAATATGAAATAAGATTAATCTACATAGAATTTACGTTTCTACAGTTAAAGTACTGACGCAAGTTGAACTATAGTACAATACCTTACTCGTTTCTTCTCGAGCGTGTAAAAGTACTACCAACATAATAGTATTTTAAGTTCAAAATAAATACCTTGTCGTAACATTAAAATATCCAACTTTAAAACAGGAGTCGGTTCTATGTTCGTTCGTATGTATTTTTTTGGTGTACCTATATATGTTTATATAATATCATATCATATAAACATATATACACAATTAATCAATCGTGAACCAATTTTGACATTAATTATTTGCTTGACCACGATCTGACCTAATGGTAAGCGACGATGTGGTCGACGGGGATCGGACAGAGTCAAAAGCCCTGTACCTTAGTTACGTTACATAAAGAATTGTAAGGATATAGAAAAATAGCTCACCTGTTCACCGCCCCTAATAGAAATAAAGCTGAGCGAGCAAAACGATGGGCCAGGGCTGACAGAGTCACACAAGGCGATAAGGGGCCTCTTCGATGCGAAGCAGTCGCCGTGCTGCGGAGTAGGCAGTATACGGAGCACCCTCACTGTGCCTTGTCGCCATGACAACACCTCCTGGGCTTCCCCAGTTGGGGGAATTAGCCAGACTTGAACCCCGGATCCGTAGCCCAGGATAAGGAGTAATGGGGAGACGTCATTGTCACTGTCTCCTTCTGGTGTTGGCTCGTTTATATCCGCTGTTTCGAACCTGTTTAAGTATCACATAACATTATATTTTTTTAACATTTAGTTAGGGTGAGATTCAGCACTTTTTGAACGTCGAAATTACATAAGAGAGCCCCCCAAAACGCTAACTACGCCAAGTGCTTTAGCTGGGAAGACGTGGCGTAACAAACTCCCCAGTCTCTCAATTAATATATTCCTTAACCTTTTGAACGCCATTGTCAGATATACGTGACAAGCAAACGCATGCCCTGTACGCCAACGACACAAATATGTGACAATGACAACACGAAATAAACAATTAAATCATTGCTTTAGTGAGTGTTTATATAGATATCTTGGAAATTGTAGCGTCACGTATTTAATGACATGAAACAAATTAAAAGACACCATGGATATAGGGAAATTCATGATAACAAGAAGATATAAATTTGTAGCTTGGCGTGGAGGGCACGCGCGTGCGTTATGCTCTGGCGTTCAAAACAAAAGGTTAAGGAGAGTCGCATTCTATAGTACACCTAATAAAGCGAGATTAAAAACCTTATTTAAACTTATAAGTTTATACAAGGTTTTTGTACTGGTTAGGCGTCGGCCTACAGCAAAGGGTTATTGCTCTTTGTATGTAGGTATAGTAAATAAGTATTACTCAGAGCGACCCCAAAAAGGTTTTGTTTTTATCTTCATTAGAGTATCAGAAACATAAAGGTACCTGCAGCTAAAACAGTGTTAGTACGTCGAAATGCACTGTGCTGACTTACCAAGGTGAACATAGGTATCTAAATCAATAATGGTCCTATTCATACTTATTACACAGTCCTCACCCTACCCTATATGCATAAAGAATACATGAAGGGCTGACACTGGTTAAATCCACCTGCTTGCATTCACATGAAATCATAAATGATTTAGGAAGGTAAACCTACACTCTGCAATCAATAATAGACAACTGAGCATGCCTACCATATATATATCAATTTATTCTTTTTTGTAATGGAAATTACACAAGCCTTAGTAATAATAATGCCCTGACTCTAGGGCATTTATTCTTGAGTCATGCTCAAGTGTGGATCGCGATTTTAAACTTTATTAGGGTAGTTTATGATCATCATCTGCCTAGCCTTTTCCTAACTATGTTGGGGTCGGCTTCCAGTCTAACCGGATGCCGCTGAATACCAGTATTTTACATGGAGCGACTGCCTATCTGACCTCCACAACCCAGTAATTGGTAAGACTGGCTGTCAGATTTTCGGGCTTCTGACAATCCGTAACGACTGTCAATGATGTACAAATGACAGCCGGGATCAACGGCTTAACGTGATTTCCGAGGCACGGAGGAGTCTCGGTATGTAAAGATAGTCACCCATCCACGGCCAACCCCGCAAGCGTAGTTCATGATATCCCTCCCTATTTTTTTTTTTTTATATTAGTTACCTCGCCCACTGTATAACATCTTTCGGATCAACGGTCGACGAGGAGGAGAGCGTGACGTCGTTAATGAACCCTGAGACCGCGTCGATGATGCTGCGGTCGCTCGGCGGCTGGGAAGGCACGGTGAGCGGCCCCCCAGACCGCACGTGCCGCGGCGACTCCGCTGACATGCTTTATGAGCGTCGCCTACGGAAATAAGTTAAAAATTATTGCTGGCTAATGCTGAGCTGATGGATGGAGGGATGAACTCTTGAATGAAGGATTCCATTTTAATTAACTGGTCCTTGAATTCTAAGACAGCGGAAGAAGGAGAGCATGAACGGGGATAATGTGGGCTTTGTGTGCTTACCTCATGATAGCAACATTTTAATTCATTTTTGTTACTTAATCTTGGAACACCTTTTGATTGTAAGTTGTATAATGATGACAAAAGTTATTACAATCTAGAACAATTTTGGCCCGTTTTATAACATTTTATACAAAGTGAAAAAAGGCAAAGAGCTGTTTAAAAATTAAACCTATCTCATGAATCTTGCGAGCACATTGATAATTTTAAATATTCATAATAAGAAAACTGACTGATAATAAAGGTGATTAATGATAAGTCAATAAACAAACAGTTGCGTGGAAGAAAACAATAATATTACCTATCAGAAAAATCTATACCTACTTAACTTATTCTTGCAAAAGAATGTGTAATACTGACAAATCTTTACATTATTGCAATGTACAGATGCAATACAAAAGGAGTTGATGCAACAGATAAGGAAAACTCTATTTAAATACAAACTTACCTTACCAGGCTGAATCTAAAGTGACCTTGACCATTTTATACTACAAACATGTTTTGTATAAGTACTTTGAATTCAATGACTAGGTACTATGACTAGGTTTACAGTTTGAACAAGCAGCTAAGTGATTTAAATAATAATTCATTTTAACTACAGACAAAGAATAATTATAACAATATTTTATTAAATTATTCATAAAATGTAGACAAAAGAAAAAGAAACAAAATTGATACCTAAGCAAATATTTTGAAGATAGAACGTACGATTAGATCGAAAAAAAAACTATATTGATAATACAGATTACATAAGTCAAAACAAAACAATATCGCAACACCATAAGATAATTCATTCATCAAAATAATAACACCAAAATGTTTATGTTGTTTCGAAACAGCTGGTAGCACTACTATGTACACACTAGCTATATACTTGAACATAAAAGGGGACCGAGGACAAAGGAAATCGATGAAGTCTATCCACCCTACGTTATGACCAAAACTAACTACCTACAATAATGCGTATTATGAACAGAATATGCGTCTTACATAACACACTCACCTTGTTTACGAAAACAATTCTCATTTTAAATCCATTTTCGAGTAAAATGCTATTGCGTCGTACTGGCAGTCGAAAACAATGACGTCACACGAATAAAAACAAAAACTCTAAACAATCATAACTCACTCGCGCACTCTAGCAATTATTTCATTAATACAACTCTCATTTAATTAAATAAATAAAAAATAAATTAGATTTTATGTACAAAATATACAACAATTTACGGAACAGATGATTTGAATGACAATACCCTAACGCCCACTTGTTCGTTTGTAGATATGTGTGTGTGTATCGTACGACAAAGCAATCATTCGGATTCCATCTGTATACAAACAAATGCACACACTCTCATTTTGTGAGTGTGTAAAAACGCTACGTTCGGTCGTACGTCAAATACAATGTCACTTCACAGATGCGACAAAAATTCAATAGTGGAAAAAAATATCCATTAGCAGAACAGGCGAATTAATGAGGAGTCAACCCCGGCCGGGCAGAAGTGCCCAAATGTCGAGAAACATTTTTAATCAAATGCGAATCAAGGCTAGATAATTATGTTTCAGTAAAAATTTGCAGTTTCAATTAAATGTATGCAATGTTACATTGCTACTGTTTGTTTGGCCTATCGGAGTTAAAAATTAATAGAACTGGAATTATTGGAATTCACAAAAATCACAGAATGCCTGATTTAAATCGTTACCTTCTACAAGAAATACTTAATCTTTGACCAGATACTCGAAAGTCGAAAGGAATGTTCCGTTTCATGAAGAATTGTAATAATGATGGGTTTCAGAATATGTCACGATGTGATGCACATATTTTAACGATTCAATTATCTTAGTTATACTTAATCAATATGATTTTAACAAAATAATTATAAACGAAATATTTAAACTAACAGTAACATTATTAGGTTCTCATAACGTTCCGTTTTAAGTGCACAATGTATTCAATGTACTAAAGTGAAATTTGTTTATGAAGAAGAATTATCATGTCGTTTACAGTGTTTCATTTAATTATTTTACTTTTAACTTTAAAAAAATGTTCTCAGTCATACTCAAGTGCAACAAAGTATAACATTTTAATAGTATTCGTGGATGACTTACGCCATCTTTCGGACGAAACGATCAACTTACCGAACATCAAAACACTAGCGGGCGAAGGTGTTAATTTCAAAAACGCCTTTGCGCAGGTAACTCGATTATTGAAAAGTACCTTTGATCATTTGATTGATTTCCTGCATACTGCGTGCATTTTTGATGGGTTAGATGGTAGTTCAGGTTTTCATGAGTCTTCTCTTTATCTACCATGAGCTTCAACTAAACGAGCCATTCACCACCAATTCTTCATTACAGTCATTGAATGAAACAATTGTATTTTAATAACATTTTTGATTTTTATTTCGCTATCACTACTTCTTTCAGCAAGCTCTATGCGCTCCCAGCAGAAACTCGTTACTGACTGGCCGTCGACCCGACACGCTCCGTCTATACGACTTCTACAACTACTGGCGGGATACCATTGGCAATTTTACAACCCTCCCCCAATTCTTCAAAGAAAATGGCTATGAAACTCATTCCATTGGGAAGGTGTTCCATCCTGGGATAAGTTCTAACTTTACAGATGATTACCCTTACAGCTGGTCTGAGTACCCTTTCCATCCTCCGACTGAGAAATATAAAGATGCGGCTGTCTGCCAAGATACGGAGACCAAGAAACTTCAAAAAAACCTTGTATGTCCTGTAAATATTAAGGATCAACCTGGAGGGACTTTGCCAGATTTGGAGTCCTTGGAACAAGCTGCAAATTTTCTGTTAAATAGGAAAAGTAGTCAACCATTCCTACTCGCTGTAGGGTTTTATAAACCGCACATTCCGATTAAGTTTCCTGAACAGTATTTAGGTAAGTACTGAAATAATTTTCAACTTTATGTTTTAGCTATAATTATGGTTTAAATTACCATGAGTTTTTTGGTATTATTTTGAGCGGCAGTTTTTTTTGATAAGCTATTGTATTTTCCTGCTAGCTTTCTTGATTAGCAGTTACTATGCATAGCATTTACTGGTCAAACTTTGCAGATTTGAATTCTAATAAACTGTACTATATGTTGGTTGGTTTGGATTACCTATGCTTAATAGTAGAAAATTCTAGGCTAGGGTGATAATGAATGTCACCTCTATCTACATTTGTTAACTATGAAATTAACCTTTCACCGCCAACATACACAGGACGCGATGCCTCGCCTTAACGCCAAGCTATAAATGCTTAACGAACAAGATAATTAAAAATGAAGAACTTCATATAAACTCGTGGCGCTGGTGGCACGAAAATATGGAACTTCTATTCAAGCGCTTGCCGCTGAAAAGGTTAATATCTTCATTAATTTCATTTCAGAAAGGATACCAATAAACAAAGTGAAGCCTCAAAAGCATCCGTACATGTCTGCTAACATACCTGTAGTATCCTGGCATCCTTGGACAGATGTCAGACGTAGAGAAGACATTGCCAGGCTCAATATATCCTACCCATTCGGAATCATGCCTAATGATTGGTCAATTAAGATAAGGCAGAGTTACTATGCGGCTGCGTCGTATGTAGATGAATTGGTCGGCGAATTAATGAATTACGTTGACAGAAGGAATACTATTGTAGTTTTGACAAGCGACCATGGTTAGTACTCCAATTGTCTTTGTTGAACTAGTGTACTAGCGATCCACCCCTACTCAGCATAGGGCGAAGCAGGGGCGGGTCGCTAGTACACCAGTTTACTACTTCATAAAAATATTGATAATTCTTCATTATAGGTATGTAAATTTTCCCCAAAAGAAACCTTTCAATTATGAAGCAAATCGCATTAAAATCCGTTGCGAAGTTCAAAAAAGCAACATAATCACAATACAGTCACACACGAAAAAAGACTTTATTTTATATTTTTGTAAGATGCTTTATTTATTACTTGCATATTTGTTCTACTAATATTTTCCCGATTGTTGTTCCAGGGTGGTCTTTAGGCGAAAATGGATTATGGGCTAAGTACAGCAACTTTGACGTAGCATTAAAAGTTCCGTTGATATTCTCAGCGCCAGGAATCTCTTCAAAGAACATCCATACTCCTGTTGAATTAATTGACATATTCCCGACTTTAGTGGACCTTAGTGGTTTGTCTCCCAATACACCAAAATGTGGGAATCAAGATAAATCTGTTCTATGTTTTGAAGGTAAAAGCTTGAAACCCCTCATGATGGATGATTCTGAATCATTTAGAGACTATTTCGCCATAAGCCAGTATCCAAGACCAAGCGTGTACCCTCAGAAGAACTCTGATAAACCCCGACTCAAAGATATTAAAATAATGGGCTACAGTTTAAGAACAAAAAGATACAGATACACAGAATGGATTTCATTTAATAACACATTATTTACAGTTGATTGGAACAAATTATATGGCTTAGAACTATACGATCACTTGATAGATCCTGAAGAATCAAACAATCTTTATTTGGTACATAAATATAAAAATATTAAACAACATCTCTCTAGGTTGTTAAGATCACACGTAAATAAAAATTATACGAACTAATATTCAATATATTAAAAATATTTAAGTTATGAATAAATTAGAGTAATAATTGCATAAATAACATTAAGGTGAACGCACACTAAGAACTGATTTCTGTAAGGGTTGCCTACATGAAAAAAATACTGTAAATTGCTGTGAAATAACAACAGCCAATTAATTTGAGATGTTGTTCATTGGATTAGCACTTTAAGGGCTAAACTATACAATATTACAGTCGTCGACAACTGAGTCGCCGCCGCCGGCGACTAGTCGACAGTGCGTAATAGCCCTAAGGGGATACACCAGGATAGCCGGTGGAATTTCCACAACTTTTTAGTGTAATTTGGAGGTCAATAATCAGTGGGATTGTCAAAAGGGTTATCGCTGCCCCGGAACACAAAGGGCTAAGGAAGGAACATGGGATGTGTTTTAGTCGACATTTCCTTCTTCTCCAACAATAGCGGGAGGGGTCAATTGATGATTTTCCATCCTCAAACTAAAAAAAATGTGTCATGTTGTAAGTTGATTAAAATATGATTCACGACCGTAGCAAGTACGGATTTACAGAATTATATAATGTATCATGACAATACAAATTTCTTCACTTTATAAAACGTAAGAAAATTTGAATTTCAATTCAAATTTTCTTTCGATAGCCCAAGGGCTAGCGTGGCGTGCTAGGTTAACTTGTTAATTGGATTAGCACTTAATTAACCGGGTTTTTATAGTCTCATTCTCGTTACTCTAGTACCAGCACATAACACTTGGGATTAATCGATTTAATCATACGAACAAAAAAGATTTTAATTGGTTTTCATTTTCATTTTTTCTATCGGAAATAAAGACATCGACACATAAAAGGATAGGACAGAATACCAAAAATAAAATGAGCAGTGTAGGTATATTAAATAACGATTTACTTAGGAAGTTAACGTAGTTTAGTTGCGTTTTCATTTGCGATGAATGTATACATTCTGCATTGAATGTTCCCGAGACGCGTTCGTGTCCTGCGGGCTTAGTAGCTCGTCTGCGTTCACCTTAAATAATAATTAACTATGTATGAATATTTTTTTTTTTTAATGCGTGTATAATGCTATCTGTTTTCCTTCAACAGAACAGCACCACCACTTTCATTGCGTTACACATTTTCAATTACGATCTGAGGGTTTTTAACGCTGCCATGAAGGCACTGAGCTTGACACGAAAAAGTGTATGGGTTAAAGAATTGCCCAATCTACTAAATACTTTATTGGTTTGATTTTTTTGTAACGTGCCTCTACTCAACAATGTATACGCAATGAACGCGGCTGGACTGTCAATATAAAAGGCATTGCCATCGATATGTGAGATACGCAATTACGGCACTGGTTCCTGGTATGAAAATCCAACGCTTGTCAAGGTATCTGATTGGTTGATATTTCCGTTAACCAATCACAGGAGATGACACGCTCGACACTTTGGTAACAAAATGATTTGTGTTGATTTATGTATTTTTCGTTCCAGAAACCAGGCAATAATTATCTTAGGCTTTTACTAATTGCTTATTTCTGTTTCATATGTACCATTTCTAGTATTTAAATGCATTCTGTTTCAAATTATTTTTACTGAGACAATAAAGTTCGTAATGGAATGTTATTTAGAACTATTTCGTAATTATTAATAAGTAATATTACATTAACTAGGAAGACATACTTGAAGTAATAGCTTAAATCGTAAAGTATAATTATATTATTCGAAATAAATAATAATACTTCCGACCGAATTCTTAGTGGACTAGCCATCGACGCAGGAGTTATTATAGTGTACAAGTGTATGCGCAGACGCATATGTACAGTCACTTCCCCCACCCTTACAGTCAGATAGGATAGCAATCCGACACGACCGGAAAGACATCCGGTCTATCTAACTTTGTGTATTATCTAATTGATTCTTGTAATTTTTATACACACATCATCTTTCTACTAACACATTACTGGCCATGAAATAGATAAACGATCGGCGTGTAACCAATTAGCTTTTAAATAAATGTAATCAGTATCGTTATCCATATCAGATCCTTAACAAAACACTTAGGTTTACACAACATCTTTTTATGCTATAGGTACATAATGTCTAACAATACATACAGCGACGTTTAGATTAGCAAGAAAACTTGCAAAATTGACTTCCGCGGCCAATTTTTACTAGGAAAACTTCCGGAAGTGAGATTGCCCTGATTGTTTCCACAGTAAGAATTGCTTGAAGAAGTCAATGTCTATAAGTTTTTTTGTTACTCTTTTTTTTTTTTTTTTAAGGCTGGGAAATCATCCAATGACTGCTCCCGCTCTGGGTGGAGCGGAAGGGAGTGTCAGACTCTTACTGACTAAAACCCATCCATGTTCCTTCCGTAGCCCTTTATGTTCCGGGGTAGCGGTAACCCTTTCGGACAATCCCGCTTACCCGGCAGGCTTGGCCCTGAGGGGCCCCTTCATATGCTGACATCTCTTTGAGGCGCGCGTGGAACATATACGCGCCGTACGGCACGGGTCTGGTGCTGATCGGACGGTGAGTCACCCATTACTCACCGTCCGCAGGCCCGCGCCTACGGTGGCCGGGAGTCGTCACGTGGCTCCCGACGCCCGGAGCGTCTCCCGCGGCGGCTGGGTTTTTTGTTACTCTAAACTCCGTTTAACACAAAAACTTAATTAAAGCATCAACTAGCTATCTCGCATGGGGTCGAAGCATTATGCTGAGATGGCCGTTTTGCGCGGATGTGACGCATATTTTCGCACAATTTGTTTTTTTTTTACTGCGTCATGTTCGCCGCAAATATTTTATTTGTTTCTTTCAACTAAAATCACTATACAGTCTTTTAAGCATGAGAAAACATCATACTAAGCTCTGTTTCTCTTCAGGCACTGGTTTTCGGGAATTTTCCTCCATCTCTTGTTGTTTGAACCGGGCGTAGAGGCAACTACTGGACAATACTATCATGTTTGATGTCCACCAGAGAATGTTTTTGGTTTCGTTGTACCATTGGGTTGCTATCACGGTTTGGGCGCACGCTTTCGCTGTACCCGAGATGTTGTGTGTCAGCGGGGAGGTGACCTGAAATTAATTTCATACTAATATTATAAAGGCGGAAGTTTGTGAGTGAGTTTGTATGTTTGTCCGTCCTTCACGCTCAAACGGCTGAACGGATCTGGATGATACTTTGCACAGAGGTAGTTTATGACCTGGATTAACACATAGGATACTTTTATTCTGGAAGTAGTTGTTCCCTGGGGATAATTTCCGACGTCCACGCGAGCAAATCCGCTGGTAGCACCTAGCGTGTATATAAAGACTACCTCGTTGGTTTAGTGGTCATAAGCGCTACTGCAGAACATGACGTCCTTAATTCGATTACAAAGTCGGGCAAGTGTTATTGGGTTTTTCCATTAGGAATTTCGCAGTAGCAGTGCCCTGTGCCTGGATTTGTGTTCGGTTGATTGCAATAGGCCGCCTCTATTACATGGGACTTAAACATAACTGGCGAAATGTAGGTGTTGTACACCTCTGCCTATCCCTTAGGTGAAACAAATCAAGGCGTGATGTTATGTTTTTAACAATACAATAGCCTGTGTCAAATTAAATGACTTAATTGATCCATCACATCCATATCTTTGATTAAATACTGAAAATTTGCAGTAAATAAGGCTACATTCTAGAAATCCCAGCCACATAAGGCGATTTACACACGGCACGGCACGGTAGGCGGTGAAGAGCTCCGCCGCGGTAGGCTGTGAAGCGGATCTCATGTTGCATTGGTCTCTAAGAAATCCGTTGATGCCTAACAGACGTACACCGCCCGACCGCGCGGTCGAGCGGTGCTCGTGTCTAACGCAAACTGCTCCTACCTACCGCGCGGTCGAGCGGTGCCGTGTGTTAATCGCCTGAGAGCTGTGCAAATTAACGTGATGATAAAGAGTACTAAACGAATTAAATAGATCTCACCTTTATCTGTAGCGACGTGAAGTACCCAATAGCGAATCCACACACACCTCCAATGAACATTTGGAACCAAAAATAAGAACTATGGAAATTGGTATAATTTAACAAGACTGGTACTTCCCCATTTACTATAATTAAAGGCAAGAATAATATTATAGAATAGGCATTATTATAATAGGATAACAACCAAACTTCCTGGTTTACACTGGGTAAAACCTTTTTTGTGTAGATTGAGTATAGAGATAGCATTAGAGATCCTATTACTCCATATATTGTGCCTATTAGCGAAAATGAACCTGAAACAAAAACAAAATGGCAAACATAAATTCCTTATTAGTCAATTGAATTACGTATTTGATGATAAGAATAGTTTTATACAAGACTAGTTGCCGCCCATGGCCCGCGTGGGCCCTAATTATTTTTCTAAAATAAAACTATCATAAGCGAGTCCTTACGACATCAGCCATCGGTCAGTGAAAGTCCCGTCAAAATCGGTTCGGCCGTTTGGGAGATTAGCCGGAACAAACAGACAGACAGACGAAACAAATTAAAATAGACTTTTTGTTATAAGTACTATATAAGTATACTACACGTATCTATACTAATATTATAAAGAGGTAAAATTTGTAAGTTTGTATGTAGGGGGTAATCTCCGGAACTAATGATCCAATTTCAAAAAAAATTTCACTGATAGAAAGCTACATTATTCCTGAGTGCTATAGGCTAAATAAATTATATTTATATCATACATATTAGCCGAGCTATCCCAATTTTCGTCTAGCAAGTCGGAAAGAAATACCTCCGAAAACAGAATTATTTGCATGCGCTGCCTAAACAGTTACAGTATATCGCAATTTTCCGCGGACGAAGTCGCGGGCAGAAGCTAGTCGTATATACTTTCCTATGCATTTAGTAAATCAGTTTTTTTTGTCATTATAAGCAGACTCTTCATTTTTTTATAGGTTCAAAGAACAATACCATTGGCAAGAGTACCATTAATAAAACCATTTTGCAATTTTTTCCCTTTGCGAAACAAAGAATAAAGGATAAACTAGAATCGCCTAGTTTGATCTGAGCTTGGTTTTAGGCACATAAATTGACACCTTTCACATTATACCTACTGGTAATTTGGTCGATTATTTGTCTATTAAATACAAAAAAGAAGTCATTTAATTTTATCACCGGATGTATTTAAATTGTAGTTATCTATGGCTCCTATCACGAAACCGGTGAACACGAGCAGTGTGGGATATGTGGGGCGACTTAGGAAAGTGCTATTTTGCTTGCACTTTAGATTAACAAAATTATATATTTTAAAATGATATTTACACTTCTCTCATTTGGTAGAGGAACTTTGGGTGGTGGTCCCATATATATTTTATTAACTTCACTTGGGTAGTTTGTGCATCTTTGATAGTCGTTACGAGTCGTCAGAAGCGCGAAAATCTGACCGCTAGTCTTACCAAGAGGCCATCGCATTGCCCATCTAGGTTGTGGAGGTCAGATAGGCAGTCGCTCCATGCAAAATACTGGTATTCAGCTGCATCCGGTAAGACTGGAAGCCGACCCCAACATAGTTGGGAAAAGGCTAGGCAGATGATTTACACTAATTTTAATTAAAGCCAGCCTTGACCTGATTCTACTGGGCAATCCGGCGGCATATTTGTAAGATTGTTAAGAAATACATTCAAGGCCAGTTACGTTATCTTATCTTATAATGCAAGACTGGGGGGCACTCCACATTATTTAACAGATTTATTTAAATTGAGCAATTTTTTTTTCTCTTATCTACACTCTAGCGACCCAACCCCGCTTCTCACGGTCTATGCTATTAGACAGAACATTTCACACAAGATTTCTTTCTCATATCTATACTAATATTATAAAGCTGAAGAGTTGGTTTGTTTGAACGCGCTAATCTCCGGAACTACTGGGACTTATTGAAAAATTATTTTTGTGTTGGATAGTCCATTTATCGATTAAGGCTATAGGCTATGTAACATCACGCTACGACGAATAGGAGCCGAGCAGCGGGTGAAACCGTGCGGCAGCAGTATATATACACATGAACCTTTGGGAATAAATAGTCTAAATTATGTTGAAAACCGCATCAAAATCCATTGCGTTTATCAGGGGTTCCCAAACATATTTTGTCTACTGCCCACTTCGAGAATAATTTTTTTTTTGCGCCTTCTTAAAAACCACTATCTAGATGAAATTACAAATCGCTCCCTATCAGAAAATCAGAGATCGGTTATAGAATACGCATATCTGTCACTTTCATACAAATGTCAATCTAAAAACCCGATCCGCCCTCCCAAAGATGGATTGAAAAAAAAGATCGGGATGACGATCTATCGATCGGTTATTGAAATACTAAAAGTAGGAAATGGATTCAAATATCAATCTCAACCCGCAAATTAGGGATTAGGATTGGTTATAGAAAGCGGCCGTAAACCTCTACACAACGACCCCATTTTTTTTCTGGGTCTCCTACTGGGCCCCTACCCCCCCTACCCTTTAGGCCTGCAGCGCCCGCAAGAGGGCGTTATCGCCCACTTTGGGAAAGGTCCGTTTAGATGAACAACGCGATTACCGAAGGTTCATTTTTATCATCAGGATTTGTGAAGTATACTTCAAAGGTACGCTTGCATACCATGAAGCACTATACCTACTCTAAATGAACGAGAAATAATTCTCTAATTGTTTTTATAAACACGACGGAAATCTCATCGGCAATTTCCGCAAGATCGCACGATTTGACCATCGAGTTTTTTGTATGGAGCTTTTTAGTAATGCGTCTTTGTGCACATCGCTGACCTTGACGGCCTAAATGAAAACATTAAAGACGTCATACCGATGAGACCAAGATGGGATCTAACAAACATCCTGGTGGTCATGATCTTTCTCCCGGGACTACTATATCTGGAATTCGCCGTAAAGTCTACCAGATTACCAAAATAAGCATAAGCCATAATCAGCATATAATGTTCCCACTGCTGGGGCGCAGGCTTCCGGTCATCGAGAGGGGTAGGCCGTAATCCACCCTGCAGGCCCAGTGCGGGTTGGTTGGTGGATGTCACATATCTTTGATTTTTTTTGGTTCTATGACACACACATGCCTGCTTCCTCATGTTTTCTTTTACCATCCTGCATGCCTGAATTCGTACCCACAACCTACAACTTGTAAGTCAAGCTAGTTACCACAGGGCGGCCATTGCTCGCTATAAGTACAGAGGCCAGCACATCAAGTTACCACAATCTGTCAAATTTCTTTGATAGTATTTCAACTTTACTGCAAAGACATAAGGTTCATTTTTAATTGAGAAAATTTGACAGTGAGCGATAGCTTGATGTGCTGGCGTCTGTATTAAAGTTAAAATATTTACCTAACAAACTCTCCTGATCTACTCCAAGGTAGAATCCAAATATGATGAACGTGCAACACATAATGCATCTGGAAGAAGTCTTTTGGCCCAATAGCACCCAACTAAACACAACATTGAATACTGTGGTTAGGGATCTTCCTACATAGTAGAATGGTACTCCCACATACTTCAAGCATAGATTATTTGTTGCTATCATCAATGTGAACATTATTGAGAGTGGTATCACCTGAAAATGGAATTATACTTTTGGTTAAGAGTGGTCTTAAACACTGAAGATCTTTAATACAGATGGAGTTTTATATATTTTTTTAAATCATATATATAATAGAATGTATTTGAACTTTTTTAATTGCAACTCTGCATCATTATTTTAATCAGATCAGTAAAAAAAACAATGTTAATTAGCTGATAAGTATTCTATATGAACATGTTTTCTATTTTTAAAAAGTAAAAAAAAACTACATAATTAAACAGTTCGATTTTCGATATGGAAACAGCTTAGTATTGTTAATTGATGACTTTAACACCAAATGTTGTTTTTATAGTGTCCTTGATAATTATTACGAAATTAAAACTTGAATGTTTTCATACACATGCTTGCTTCAGGGCAAATAAATAATGGAATTATGAATTTAAGCATCTTTGGAGTTAATTATAATTTAAACTATTTAACAATCTTTGTTTGATAAGTTGACTGAATATCTACTATCTTTTAGATATTCTTATAAAAAAGTTTATAATATGTTTAATTAATAATTATTAAAGCATTAGTATGAATAGATGATATCTATCTATTTTAATTATTGGTTCCATTATTTTACTGTAATGATAAAATACAAGTGTATAGCATTAAAAGATAGGTATCTAGATTTTATCAAAAGAGAACATAAGTGTAAAATTTTGCTGCAGTCTGATAAGCTGTTACTTTGAGTCCTTAACAATCCTGCTCAACAATGAAAATAAAATCTTTTGAATTGTATGTATGTACAGTCAACTGCGCAACATTGCTAATCATTTGATATTGACAGTGTCTACACTACATAAGTTGTAGCTGTAGCCACTACCATTAATATGTGGTTGACTGTACTTGTCATTACCAAACAATATAGAAACTTTTATTTTTCAACTATCAAACAAATTATGATGGCATAGCAATGTAGAATTTACTTCAGAAAGACATACTGACAGTATTATATAGATTGTATGCATTAGGGCCTATGCACACCACGTTTTTAGAACGCGCCGTCGACGCGCGTTTTGGGAACGCGCGTCGCCGGCGCGTTTTTATCCTGCAGAGCAGTTTGTCGTCGTTTGTATCGATACAAACGCGCGGCACCGGCGCGTGTGTATCGATACAAACGCGCGGCACCGGCGCGTCTGTATCGATACAAACGCGCGGCACCGGCGCGTCTGTATCGATTCAAACGCGCGACACCGATACGAGCGCTAGCGCGCGCGCCTTCCCTTTCCCCCGCAACAAGGAAAAGGGAAGTGTGAATCTACGCTAGTAGCAATCGAGCGCGTCTGTATCGCTACACACGCGCGTTTGCATCGCGTCTGTATCGCTACACACGCGCGTTTGCATCGCGTCTGTATCGCTACACAAGCGCGTCAGGTGTGCAAAGGTCTACAGGCTGCGTCTGACTTGCGTGCGTATCGCGTCTGTATCGCTACAAACGCGCGTCGACGGCGCGTTTAAAAAACGTGGTGTGCATAGGCCCTTAATTAGTATAAAATGTTGGAATTACCCTTCTCATAACATCCAGACTCCATGGTGAACCCTTTGGAAATGCAAATAGACCTGGTATTCCACCAAATTTGCTCAATGTGTAGCATATACTGAAGGACACAATACATTGGAACCATGTAATAAACAATGGTGCTTCTAGTGAAACCTCCTCGCTGCTAAGTAAGGTTTTATTGACGAATACTGTTGCTATAGACACAACCCTGTAAAAAATGATTTATTTGGCTATGATTAAGAGAAGGAAATGGTTAGGAAGACACATACTAAGAAAAAAATCCTACTTGATTTTTTTTATAAATTTATTTCAATATTGGTACTAAGGTATTTTAGTAGCAGAGAAATAAAGTAACAATAAAAATAAAGACGAGTGGAAAATCGGTCGTCTCTAACATGTTTAAATGGCATGTATTCTGCAATTATATTCAACCGGCGAATGAAATATTATAATATGCATATTACTTAGTAGTTTTCTTGGTCAGTGGGTAGTCTTGGGGATTTTGCATATAATGTCTAATAACAGCAATTTACTAGTAACAGGGAAATATAAATAATCAATTTTAATACAAACCAGTAACAAGAAACCACAATAAAAATCGTAATGTATCTTGAACATAAATCTGAACGTTGAGCCTTCATTTTGACTGCAGTTATTGAGATAAATTATTGTAGAAGTCTAGAAGTTATTTCGATTTTCTGTAGACCATGTTACAAGTCGAAACTATTACAAAATACTAAAATAGCAGCCTAATATGAACACACACGGATTTACGAACTGTTTGACGCAAAGAGTAATATGAAGACTGATCGTTTGACGCGGGGCGGTCCGCGGGCACGTCACGTCCACAGGTAACTATAACCTAGTCGGCCCCATCCACAGACTCAGCAGATAAGTCAGGATCGATTTAGTTAGTGTCAAATAAGTCAATCAATTCACAATTCCACAGAGTTTTCGTCCAATGTGTACTCAAGACTTAAAGTTAGTAAAACACACCTTGCATTAAATAACGTAAAGGATATGCACGTATTATTAAATTCTTAAAACAGACTTTCCTTTGGATATATTATAAGACTTAATTCTTTATAAACTAAAGACTGTTTTAGATGAGATAGGACCTTGTTTTGTTTTTGTTTTTGACATTCATCGGGTAGTGTTGGCAGCAATAAAGCATTAAATTGCTGTTTTGAACATTTCAACCTTTCGTACTATCATAAACGATGCTTTTGTGATTAAAATTTTCTAGTATTGGTAGTTATATTTATTGCTCTAAGGAGAAATTACTCTAATAAAATCATAATATTTTTACTTTGATGAACATCGTATTTATGTCAAATTCTATTTAATATTTTTTGTGTTCGACAACACTTAAGTTGTCGCCTCGCCGTTGCCGGAACGCTGACGTCAGTGATTTTAGTATTTTACATTTGCGAATGGAAATAGTTTTCTAAAATTTATACAATTAACCCCTATATTTGAGGCGCCGTGTTAACATTGTGTAAAATCGAAAATGGCATCAGCCCCAGAAACAAAATTGCCGGAAACCGACAGCCCAGACGCGGGTTCTAGTTTCTTAGAAGAATTTTACAGTCCCGTAAATTTGATTATAATTGCGATTATCTTTGTGTTGATGTATAAAATATACGCAAAGTTTACAAAGGTGCCTGCAGAAACACCGGCGGTGGAGTTGCCAAAAATTCGTAAGGATATGACAGTTGCAGAGTTGCGTCAATATGATGGTAACCAATCTGATGGTAGGGTGCTGGTGGCAGTCAACGGGTGGATATTCGACGTGACGCGAGGACGCCGCTTCTACGGGCCCGGTGAGTGCATCCGCACCGCTGTTTATAAATAGAGTTGACATTACCATGACTCATTAATTATCCATTCAAAATGCAGACTATGCACCTTGAGTAACCTTTTGCATTTTAAAAACATTGTTCATGTGTTGCTTGCGTATTTTTTTTAAATGTTTATAAATATTGATAGTACCAATTAAAGATGTTTCTTTTTTTTTATCATAGAAACATAATTCAGTTAAAACCTATTATTATTAATATATTACAATAAAATAAATGTTTTTTTTTTTTTACAAAAACTTAACTCAAACATTTTTCCATAGGGGGACCATATGCTGCATTTGGAGGGAAGGATGCATCAAGAGGTCTGGCCACATTCTCTGTGACATCATCAGACAAGGAATATGATGACCTCAGTGACCTGAACTCAATGGAAATGGAATCTGTTAAGGAGTGGGAAGCTCAGTTCAGAGGTATGTGTTACTAGATAGTATCTAGTCAATTACAAAAAATTATGAACGGGCCAATCAGAGGAACACGTTCATACCGTCATTGAAGAATTGCATCATCACCATTTATTCCTTATGGAATATATCCCCTCGCTTGGTATTTTCTGTACATCGGAAATAATATTATGGAACTCAATACTTTTGTCTGTCAGTCTGTTATAGCCTAATGTTGCAGACTGAATTCAGATTGCCATATTAAAAAGTAGGCTGTTAGTGCCATAGTAACTCAAAAACCAATTATTTTGTTATACATATAATATGCCAGGTTTCCCACTGCCTAAAACCAGTTTCAATTAGATTAAAGAATCCATAAGGGTGCATGACTCATTTCAATTAGAGTACAAGGTTTGAATAAGAATAATTAATGAATTTCATAACAACAAATTTTAGTGGCAGTGGCAGTAAGCAGTGATAGCCTAGTGGTGTGACCGCCGGACTGCCATGTCATAGGTCTCGAGTTCGAACCCAAGGCACGCACCTCTGATTTTTCGGATTCATGTGCGTATTGTATAATTATCACTTGCTTATAATCGGTGAAGGAAAACATCGTGAGGAAACCGGCATGCTTGAGAGATATTTCTCAACAGCATGTGATGCTAAGTCAGAGGCCCATGGGCAGCATTAAAACTCTGACACCAGGTTAGTCACTAACCACACGAAGAAGAAGAAGAAGTGGCAGAAGGGCTCAAGCTGAATTAATTAACAAATTGCTGGTACCCTCCTTTTACCCTACATAGATTACAGACCATACTCTAATTTAATTTAATCCATCTATGGACTGTCAAAAAGTTTGTCAGTTAGGCATAGAAGGTAGTTGTTGCCAAAATGAGATCTATATGGAGAAAATGGGCAAGAAACTCCAAGGACACTCCTTTGAATCAAGGTATTACAAAATCCTGGGTTCCTTTTTTCTTGTGAGAACAATTAACAACAAAAAAGAAACATTACTATAATATAGTTTATTAGATTAAAGATAGGAGTTGACCAGGCTCAACTGTCGGCGATTTTCATTTTGATGCTTTGGTTGAAATTTTAATCACAAATGAGTATTACTATGCATGAACTAGTTTCTAATAATAAAACTTGGTGGTATTCAAATATCACTTCTATGAAGGTTATCCATAAAGTTCAAAATTCCCTGTAATCTCTTAATTACTTATAAGTAACTTCAGAAAATATATAACTATTAAAATGATAGGGCTCCAAATTTCTCTTTGCCTAAAATTATCATTAATCAGCAATGTCTTTATACCAATTTTTGAGAAGTATAAATAATGGCTCAACCCACATACATAATGTAAGTTTAAAAAAATTGTCGTAGGTTTTTACCTAGTAAGTTAAATTATACAATATTTTCATAGCTGCTTATTAAACCCATAGAATGCACTTCTATGGTATTAAGCATTGTAACATAATTTTATTTATGCCTATATAATTTACTAGCACTTCGCACGCGACTTCCTCCGCATGGATTTTTTCTAAATATAGCCTCTGACACTCAGGGATATTGTAGGTACCTTCCCAATAGTGAAAGAATTTTCGGAATCGGATCAGTCGTTCCGAAGATTAA
This sequence comes from Hyppa rectilinea, assembly GCA_951799385.1. NCBI lineage: Eukaryota > Metazoa > Arthropoda > Insecta > Lepidoptera > Noctuidae > Hyppa > Hyppa rectilinea. The sequence goes on from OX637307.1 coordinate 16,192,516, forward strand.
CCAACTTACAAATAAATACCTGTCACTTTTTTATAATATTTGAAAAGATGTCTATTCTTGCAAGTCAGTGAGGCTATTAAAACAGCTAAGGGTTCTTACAGACGAACGGCAAGTTGTGAACGGCAGAGGCTACTTCAGCCGTCGCCACCTGTCGACGACAGTCGTCAACGCGTCGGCGGCAGCAGTCAATACGTCGACGGCTGCCGCCGACAGGTGGCGACGCTTGCAGTTGTGGCGTGTTTCATCCGCAAGCATTGTCGCCTGTCGACGACAGTCGTCAACGCGTCGGCGGCAGCAGTCAATACGTCGACGGCTGCCGTCGACAGGCGACAATGCTTGCGGATGAAACACGCCACAACTGCAAGCGTCGCCACCTGTCGGCGGCAGCCGTCGACGTATTGACTGCTGCCGCCGACGCGTTGACGACTGTCGTCGACAGGTGGCGACGGCTGAAGTAGCCTCTGCCGTTCACAACTTGCCGTTCGTCTGTAAGAACTCCAAGGGCAAGGGTTTATGGGATTGGATGAGTGTATCCATACATAGAGTCTTGGCCGAAAATCAAGGCAATGATACAGACAAGAGCTGTCCAGGTGTCTACAAACTGTTTGAACAAAATTTGACTTGAAACGACACGTAAAAAAGAAAGATCATTGCTTTCATGTTTTAGCGTCTAGCTCAGTATTCTGTCGAAGGTGCTTACTTACATTTATAAATTACTAGCTTCCGCCCGCGGCTTCGCCCGCATAATATGTCGACAAATTACGTATATACACATTAACCTTCCTCTTCAATCACTCTATCTATTAAAAAAAACCGCATCAAAATCCGTTGTGTAGTTTTAAAGATTTAAGCATACATAGGGATATAGGGACAGAGAAAGCGACTTTGTTTTATATTATGTAGTGATATAAACTTGTCCCCACAAGCAATCTCGGACCTCAGAGTCCTTGAGCCTTCTCTGACGTAAACAAACACCGAGCCCGGACGGCCCGGGTCCCAAGACCCGTAACTGTGTGGATACAGCTTAAGTCACCCACCTCACGGAAAAACAAAGCTAGCTAATGAGGCGTGAATTACTCGCACGAGTAAACTTATCATTAATTTGTTTACTTCTCAAACTAGGGATAAATAACCTCCGTCCATTTGCAGTGCGCCGATCTCAATATTGCTTATCCCAGAGTATCTACGATAAATACGCGATAGCTGTGTTAAACTTTTACCTGCCCCTTGCTGTCTTCCCCTAGCGACGCCCTAAGCCGAGGTCGGTACCCCACAGGGGGTGCCCTTAGCGTGTAGTTGCTTAGTTTGTAAGTTTTTATTTAGTCCTGGCTGGCAATTTTATTGTGGCATCCACGGGCAAGCTCGGTTTAGCAGTAGACAACCCTACGGTTGAACTGCGAGATGCCATTATCAAAAAAGAAGTGTCATACTTTGTTTTAAGGTGCGTCCACACCGCAATCATTCACTCCAAATTATTAAGCATAGGGCTACAAGTATGCGAGCAGTCAGTAAGTTGAACCAAAAATTCTGTAACTGAAAAGTGAATGCTCGCGTTAAGGACGCACCTTCCTTGCTTCATACGTCATCTGAACACCCTTGTTAACAAGCAATAAACTCTAATCTATTTTACACGCCTTAAACAGTTGCTTTGTTTACCACATACCCTGCTATTAACACAGTTGTTTGTTTTCTGTTCTATCTCACAGTGCACACGCATAAGTGCTCAATACTTTTTCACCCATTCTAAGCACAGTGCCTTTAACACAACTAGGTATGTGTTTGATACCAAATTTCAATGCGTGTTGAAGGCGCTCAGTAGGGATTTTGATAACTCACATGCGTGCTGTAGGCTAATAGCTAGTCCCCGACAAAAAATTTACGCAGTGTTTACGTTACAGTTCAATAAACGATACGTATATAATATATGGAATATTCACAGACTTCGCGTCTAAAGTAAATATTTATTCCACACACTTACCGGTGTTCATGCCAATTTACATTGCGTTATTATTGTTCGATAATAATAAAACAATAGAATCGCATCTGCATACAAAATGCATTCTTTACAAATATTGTAACTAAATGACTCAATTTTCATACTATTATATGAATAGAAAATGTGAGGTGCTAACAGTTTTATTGTGTTTATACTTTCAATTTGTGCAGTAAAATGATTTAACTAACATAACGCCAGTAATCCAATCCCTGATAAGCGGGATTGTCCGAAAAGGTTACTGCTACCTCGGCACATAAAGGGCTACGGAAGGAACATGGATGGGTTTTAGTCTGTAAGAGTCGGACACTCCCTTCCGCTCCACCTAGAGCGGGAAAAGTTATTGGATGATTTCCCACCCTCAAAAAAAAAAGGAATCCAATCACCGTTTAGGAAGAGGTATACCTTGTTACTGAGCTTGGTGCTTAGAATAATCACTGGATGCCAAAGGGATCCGACCGATTACTGTTTTATCTCCACACCCATTAGAAACCAGGTTATCGCAATATTTATGTTAACACACACTTCAGTCAGTATACGAATCAATCAGCTCCCCATAGCTAGCCAACCTTTTGCACAGAAAGATAAAAAAAATAAAATAAAGGAAGCTTAAATAGCAGTACAAAATCTAAACTAGAAGATCATCTTATTTTGAATCCATTGGAGCACCAATAAAAGTAAAAATAATAATTTGATAATATTCTCGATATTCTGAAGAAGAATTGAAAACAGAACAAAGTAATCTTTGTTGCTTTTGAAACTCATTTACATGTTGTTTTGTGGAATATTCCACCTGTTTTTGTTCTCTTTATCTACAACGATATAAGTTCTGATGCATATGACATTAGCAACGTCGAGGTAAAGACTTCTTCGTATTATAAACATCTTCCAAATAAAGGGTGCTTTTTAGAGGCGAAGAAGTTTAAGTTTAAATATAACACAGATTTTTTTAAATATCCATTAAATTGACAGATAGTTTTAAGGCATGCTTGATTACGATTTCGGGCATGTGGCCGCCGCAGCTGGTGCTTACATGGCGTAGTCTGGCGGTCAAATTTTCGCACATTCTGCGCAATAAATCAGGCTGCATTGCAGCAATGATGCGTCAAATATTGGTATTCAAGTGCTTACTGGCTTCTGGTTTAGCGACGTAGACTTGCGACTTTCCATATCTCCAGAGAAAATATTGTTATGGCTTCAAATCGCAAGAACGAGATGGCCATATTTTGTGAAACTATAGTCGTTAGTTTCCTAGTCGTTAGTAAATTAAGCAAACCAAGAAGTTAAGCTCTCAGTAAATCACAGAATAGATCGGCTGTTTCTTCAAGAACAACAGAAACTCGGCCAGCTAAGCCAGTAGCGTGTTTATCTGTATTAAATTACTCAGAAGTAATCAGATAGGAACATAAAACAACAAATAATTCACAATCAATATAGGTTTGTTGAAGGTTACAACTTGGTAAGTCGTAATGGGTGTGTCGGCTTGCTTCCAATTAAGAATTCTGATTGGAATGGCGGAACCTATTTAGTTATTTAACCTTTTCACCGCCAAGCACTGGAATAGAAGTTCTAGATTTTTGTGCCACCAACGCCACAACTTCATATGAAGTTCTTCGGGTCCTGTTTACTGTAAAAAGGTTACCGCGATTTAACTAACGTAACGTATGAAGAAAGCCATCCAATCCTCTGTGTGTATCATGAGATATGGTGGATTAAAAGTGCCTTTACGAGTGACGGTTTAATAAACGTTCGCCCGGCGCACCCTAATCACCAGTCACGCTCTCAAATATTGTCGAAAAGCTCGTGATAATACTCGGAAAAGGCCTTGATTATAAGTTACTAGCTTCCGCCCGCGACTTCGACCGCATAATATGTCGACAAATTATATTATTATACACATAAACCTGCCTCTTCAATTACTCTATCTATTAAATAAAACCGCATCAAAATCCGATGCGTAGTTTTAAAGATTTAAGCATACATAGGAATATAGGACAGAAAAAGCGACTTTATTTTATACGTACGAGTATATATATGTAGTGATAACATCTTTTATATTCTGTTACACGTTTTGGAAAAGCATTTCTATTTCTTCCACAATCTCGCGTTCGTTCTGTCTCTTCTTTTTGATGAATCGTATATGTAGGACTTTATTTGAAGTACCTGTACATTTCTGTGATAATACAACAACTGCAAAAGTTCTCACCTCTTTATCAGTTCTTGCCCGGAACTCTGCACAACTTGCACTTGCAGCCTGAAAATTGTGCCCCTAGAAACAAATCTATCTCATTATTATTTTCTCTACAGCCTAATTAGCCTCTAACTTCCCACTGCTAGGACACTTGACTTCTTTGTTAGTGTGAAAGCGTCGTAATCCACCACTGTGCTCTTTCACGGGTTGGTGGATGTTACATTTCTTAGATTTTTTGTGTCAGGACTTCCCGGTTTCGTACGAGATCATCAGTATTGTAGCGAGCTTTTGAGTGATGAGAGCAAAGAGGTTAATTATTTAATGTGACCTTCGCATTATCTTCTTTTCGTGTGGTTAGTGACTATCCTGGTGTCAGAGTTTTTATGCTGCCCATGGGCATCTGACTTAGCTTCACATGCTGTTGAGAAATATCTCTCAGGCATGCTGGTTTCCTCACGATGTTTTCCTTCACCGATTTTTAAGCAAGTGATAATTTTTACCAAAGAAGAAGACCTTAGCATTATAGCCTGGAACTCTTTTGAATCCCGGAATCATTTGTTTAATACATCATACGTAAGAACCAATCGCAGTTACGAGTAGCAACATGTAGAGATCAGAGATCAATGGGACGTATAATAAGTGATTATCGTGCTAATGCTAAGAACTAAAGGTCTAGATCATGGCGTCCTCCCCTCACATTAGAATTACTTATTCATAAACAAGTGATATTGAACCTATTGGACTCTGTTCTTGTTATTTTGATCGATCTTATGGAAAGAATCAGCATTTTTAACGTTCACTGTTGCACATTTTATTATGTATCCAGAATGAAAAACGCCACAAAGTCATAAAAGTACAAGACTAAATAACACACCCTCAGTTAGAAGAGCGGGAGTACATATTCAGACCTCCAATCTGGATCACCTAGGAGAACCGGATACTCAAGCATCTGGCCACTGTTTATTGAAGAAGATGTGACTATCAATCATCATGAAATACATTAAAATCACCCGAGAAGTGTAGAAAATTCCAAATTGTACAGTCAAAAATCTACCGCTTTCGAAGTGATACTTAATCAGAAAATATTCATAATAACAGTTGTTATCTGCATATTGGATAGGTGCAGCGTGTTATCAGCTCAGCGCCCCTCTAAATATAGAACGATCAGATTTCATCACGTGTTTGGCGGGATTCATGTTTAGCTCAGTTTTATAGCGAGGAACATATGGCACAAATCCGGTCGATATTAATTACGAAATGTTACCTACTTCAGTTCTTCTTATACTTGTCGATAGCTTTTAATTCAGAAGGTTGTTTGGGTATTAATGAGACTTGAAGCTTACCTTTTTCTTTTGTCTATTGTGTTCCTTTTTTTTGACAAAGACTTGATGCCTCTCTTTATTTCTGCCATAATCCCGCGCTAGGTCTTTCTTGTATTAAACTATCGAGAAATCACGAAACAATACTTGCATAACGATGATGAAGTTACAAGAACTCCTATATGTCATTGTTTAGTTGTGTGGTGGTTGTTTAGTATGGAGTTTCTTGCCCAATCTTCTCCATACGAAACTAACTACCTTTTGGAAGGGGCGACTAGAATCAATTCTATTTCTTGTTCATTTTGACGTTCAAAAGTGCGTTTCTTGTGCCTATTTGAACTAAATGACTTTGACTTTATTTCTGCAGTTAGAAGCTCTTGTCACTTTTATGTGACCAGTTACGAACATTGACATGATAGAGTATAGTAGCAATATCCAGACGCAGCGCAGAAATATCCAGTCAACAAAATCGTTACTCATACAATGTTTAGGAATAGCCTAGGTAATATCCGCGTAAATCTGCAGATCCAGGTGTTTATTTACAAGCTGATTATTATGATAACGTGTATTATTGCGATTGTGATACGTAATAACAAAATGTATTAAAACGTGTTCCAAATACAAACTCATCTGTCAAACTTTGTCAGATGATAATATGAAGTCTACACGTGCCTCCACACGTGAAGGCTCGGCACAATAAAGATAAAAATAGTCAACAAAAAGTTATTTAGATTTTGTATGAGTAATACGTTTTGGACCATAATAAAAACGAGTATTGAACTGTTTGAACTCCATTTCGGTCAGTGGCACAATGTTTTAATGAGTTTTCTTCGCCTCTGCCAGGAATAAGGGCTGTATTATGTAATCTTAATTACGTTAAATGTTGTTTTTTTTTTGCAATATTTCCATGTCTTGACTGTAAAGTGTTACGCGTCTGTTATCAGGCTGGTCTTGAACGATATGTTTAGGTACAATACATAATATTTTAAAGCTATCTTTAAATTATGTAAGGAGGGAATTTTATCTGTATTTATCCAAACGGATAAATACGGATTGGCAAAACCTTTCACTGCAATACCTCTTTTGTGTTCGTGTGATTTGTGGAGCCAGAAGTCAGCTGAAATAAATTATTCATAGGACACGGTGTTACAAATTAACTCTTCTACTATATTTTGTAGTTGTTCTGCAATGCAGTGTTATACATTATTTAGTAATATTGATCGATCGCAAGCTTGTAATATTTATGTTATGTATGCCTCTTTACCGCGTCGCTAGAGGCAGAAAACTTCTTTTCAAACAGAAAATACTGTAAAAGAAAAAAAAATGGTTTTGGATTTACCATTCTTCCAAACTATTTTTTCTCATACGGTTTTTCGCATGGATGGCTGTCCATCAGTGGCCAATTTAATCATTTCGACAGCGGTCAAGTGACAGGCGACAATATTACAAGACAAGACTTTCATACAGTTTCTGCTTTATTAAACACTGTCGTGAAAATGCGTAATTTTTGCATGCATTTTTAGTCAATTCTAAGGTCAATTATATGAATTAGGGTCTTGGATCCCACAGGGTTTGGTCGCAGTTTAATTAACACAGTATCACACCTGTATTCACGGAAGAGGTAGCAAAGGTAGTTAGAGGCAGAGGTGTAACTATAATGCACCCACATTTCCCCCATCTATGTTTTCCTAAGCGGTTTTAATCTCAACATGCGAGTAGTGGTGGCTCAATGGTATCGGCCGCGACTTACGAGTGAGTTCGAACTCAAGCAGGCGCTTTACTTTGTGTATTCAATTTCATCACCACTGCTCTCAAAACGGTGAAGGAAAACATCGTGAGAAAACTGGCATGTCCTAGAACCAAACATTCGAAGACATGTGCCATCCGCCAATCCGCACTGGGCCCGCGTGGTGGATCAGGTTCTCTCTTAGAGGCCTGTGTCCCAGCTGTGGGAACATTATAAGCTGATTATGTAATCTCAACATAAAACTCCAAGGTATCCCTGATAAGAGTATCAGGAGAGATACCTTGGAGTTTGTCTAAGGATTAAGAGGAAAAAGAGAGAGAGAGGAGGATTTATTTTGGCCAAGCTACTGTCTATCTCGAAGAACAAGACTTCTTAGAACTTTACTTAGATTACTTAGAAACCTCTTTCACCATTATCTTTGCTAACAATTTTCAGTGGGGAAGGCCTACAATCACTAAGTTCATAATCGCAGTGCGGTGTAGCATATTGCGTAAAACATAGCTGACGCATCGGCTCGGGATCCGCTGTAGCCTTCGGTACGCGCATTCATTAGGTCTGAACAATAAGATTTACTTGAGAACATCACTTTGTTTAATGATTGTGAAGTTGCCGTAAGTGTTTACTTTGAGTAATTGCTCGCTGTTTTAGATACCGTTGTAAATGAAAGACTATTAAAATTGTTTTCAGTGATACTTTGCGTTGAGATAGAGGCAGTCCCAATAGTATCCTGAGAACTGTAGCGGAGAGCTTCAGTTCTCCAATTATGAAGCAGTTTGTGCGGGGGATTATTGTTACCAACACTAGATTAAAAGTAATAAAAGTTCTTTTCATATTATGTTACTAACACTATGGAATTATTGTTTCAAAATAAAATTATAATTCTTGAATCTATAAAGAATACATTTGTTAAAACATCGTTACAGTAGCCTGCATACCATGCTATTTATTTGTGCCAGTGTTCAGGGTTTAATATCTACCTAATGTATGGTGTTCAACTTTCCCTCATGTTACTAAGACATCAATACACTTTACAAATTTATTATTGTAGAAATCTCGTCACATATCAGTTTATAATAAGAATAAAATAAATAAAAGGAAATATTTCAATCGTTCTGAGTACTCTATTCGAATTTGCAATGTTCAGTGCAACTGTTCAACTTACGAAATACACGTGGTTTCTTACCCTATTGAAACTATAACGCATATTAACATTTCTAAGCCTATCGGAAGCCAGTTTCAGTAGGTTATGTTCTGTTCTGACCACTGCAGTGTAACGGTAACGATGCGATGCCACAAATCCACAATATAGAGAGGTGTTCGACTGTTCGTGTTCCACTTTCAAAAGTAAAACCTCTATGGTTTTGAGCGTATGTTTTTTAACGCCCGTTCACTTCGTCATGGTTTGTTTCAGAAATAGGTTTTTCACTTTGGACTTATGGTAAAAAAAATTAAAACAAGATCATCATATTAATTACACCTGTACCTTTACCCTACCGTTGTCGTGTCATTTATTAGGAGATCTTTTGTTGGGAGAGCCTAAATAAATGTGTAAAGATGCGGAAGGAATTTTATTATCCTTTCGCATCTCTAGATGACATAAGAATAGAATAGAACAGTAATTTATTTGCTCACTATGTAGGTATTTACAATAAGGTGGTTACAATTACAATAATGTTAGAGAATCCTTGTACAGGTCTCCAAAAGTGATAATGCGCATAGAAATCTTCGCCGCTGTTCGGCAACGGTCGTATTCCCCGAGCGTCGGAAGACGATATGTATATAGAGTGGTTGAGTGCATTTACTTCATGCATAATTTAGTAAGATTATGTGTTTTGTCCTAAAAGAGATAAATATTTATTTATCAGTAACGAAATTTGATTCAACAATTCCATGTAAGTAAATAGCGAGCTATAATTCATATAAACCTAAATCTGATTTTTAATATGTTTTTCTAGTACTTAATATGTATATTACGTAGGTATTTTTAATTTTTTAATATTGAAAAAACGTGAAAAATGTTAGTATATTTAAATATTTTACAAAATTACCTATTTAAATTTGAATAAGATAATTAAAGTTGAAATTAAATTCACATTTGAAAACAAAACCAAGAAGGGTGTGTAATAGCAGCTCTATATAATTCCAGACAAAGAGAACACGTGCAGTCACCACCAATATAACAAGACGACTGACGGACCTTTGACTGACCGCCGACCGCCTCCGATCGCCGCCGACCGCCCGAATTGTTTTCGATTGTGTACACAAAGTCAAAGTCAAATCATTTATTTCAAATAGGCACAAGTAAGGCACTTTTGAACGTCAAAATGAACAAGAAATAGAATTGATTCTAGTCGCCCCTTCCAAAAGGTAGTTTCGTGTGGAGAAGAATGGGCAAGAAACTCCACCGTTACTCTTTTAAAATGTTTTACAATGTTTTGTATACATGAATTATAACATTATATGTGAAGACGATGCACCCAGAATAAAAACACTACACCACAAAAAGTGAAAAGAAAAACACATATAGTAATGGTAGGTAACTTAAGTATGTCAAAAGTACATGGTGCTCAAATATTTACAAACATTCTAAAAGTTAATATATAATAAATCAATCGAATGTGTGAGAAGTTATTTCAACATGATAAAAATAGTATTTTATAAATAATAAATTATTACCTAATTTACTTAGCAACCAGTTTGATTTTGTCTAGACACTAGATTGCCCTGTGGAGCAGGACCAGCATGTTTCCAAGCATCCTTATCATTTATATAATCCTCTAATTTGTAATATGCTTGTTTACAAAGTGTATTTTTAATGTGAGTTTTAAATTTTCTTTTATTTAATTGCAGAATGTCACAAGGTATTTTGTTGTAGCATTTAATACAGAACCCCATAAAAGATGTATGTACTTTTGATAATCTAAAAAAGGGTTGATCTATTTTATCTTTATTTCTAGTATTAAAGTTATGCCTATCACTTATTTTGTTAAAAAGATGTCGATTTTTTCTTACATACATAATGTTTTCATAAATGAATTGGCATGGTACCGTCATAATATTAATACTTTTAAATAGTTCCCTAAGCGATTCGCGGCGACGTAGATTGTAAATAGCTCTGATAGCTCGCTTTTGCAGAATAAAAATTGATTCAATGTCAGCAGCCCGACCCCACAGTAAAATGCTATACGACATAATGCTGTGGAAGTAACTAAATTAGACCAAGCGCGCGGTTTCTACGTCTGTCAACTGCCTTATCTTTCTAACAGCATAAGCGGCCGAGCTTAGCCGTCCCGCAAGAGTTGTTATGTGGGGACCCCATTGTAACTTGTCGTCTAGCGTGATTCCCAGGAAAACCGTCTGCTTAGTAAATTCTAGCTTTTCTCCGTTCAATATGATGTCACAATCGCTACTTTTAACATTAGGTAATTTAAATCTAATGCATTTGGTTTTTTTTTCATTTAGTACCAAATTATTTACCGTAAACCAATCTTGGACCTGAAGAATAGAGTTATTCACGTCGTCAAGATTTTGTGAGCGTCGATCAATTTTAAAAATTAATGACGTGTCATCTGCAAATAACACCATCTTCGGTTGATTTTGAAGTAATTGGGGTAAATCGTTAATGTAAACTAAAAATAGGAATGGACCCAATATCGAACCTTGAGGAACGCCCATTGTCATTTCCGACCCCAGCGAGTTCACACCATTTACTTGAACTTTAACCTTTCTATCTTTCAGGTATGATCTAAGTAAATCAAGGGCTGTATTTCTAATCCCATAGTGCTCTAGTTTCAGCAGAAGCGTCTCATGTTCTACGCAATCGAACGCCTTAGAGAGATCGCAAAAGATTCCAATGGCATCTTGTGCTTCTTCCCAGGCGTTAAAAATGTTCTTTATTAGGGTGACACCAGCGTCAGTAGTACAACGCCCTTTGGTGAAACCAAACTGTTGTTCATGCAAGATGGAATTTTTATTAAAGTGACGTAACATTTGATTGAGCATCAACTTTTCAAACACTTTACTGAGAACTGGCAGAATTGACACAGGCCTATAATTGTTGGGTTCTTTACTATCACCGGATTTGAACAATGGCACTACTTTACTGTGTTTCATAAGATCCGGAAAGACTCCTTGGTCCACACTATAGTATAGTTAAAATCTCGCTGCAGACTCGGTCATAAATCATTCGAGTGTTTCGCTCTCTTTCTCACTCACGGGCCTTATGGGCAGGCCACGCCCACACGTAGTCCTGTGCATTACTGCAGTCGATGAGTGATATCGATAGTTTTATATATTTATAAATGGGTGATAGAAATAAATACACATTTTTTTATTTTATTACCAAATTTACTACAAAGCATATTAAATACATACGAGAAGGAAGTCTCGTAAAAACACATTAGTACTCATTAGTTAACCTGCATACTTAATGAATGCAGTATGTGTACGTGATAACTTTAATGATTCTGTTATCGATAATGGCCTTGAGCGCGCGCAACTAGCGCACATCCCTACTCCGATTATGATTTATGACCAAGTCTGCAGCGAGATCTTAACTATACTATAGTATTAAATATGAAAGCTAAATAGGGCGCAATGGTTTCGATGATAGAACTACAGACTTTAACAGACATTCCCCAGAGATCCTCTGTTGATTTAATTTTAAGATCTTTAAAAGCTTTTATGACAGCCTGGGGGTTTGTATGCTGAAATGTAAATTCCATAGGACATGCCTTTACATTTTTTCTAAGTAAAGCAGCAGAAAGCGCTGCTGAGGAATTTAAAGATGCAGTAGTTTTAAGAGGAATATTAGCAAAAAAGTTGTCAAATTCCTGAGCTATTTCTATATCTGAGTTGATGCAGCCATGAGCAGTCTCTAAATTAAACTCAGTATTACGCTGCTTTTTCCTACCTGTTTCATTATTTATTATTTGCCAGGTAGTTTTTTTTCTATCATCAGCTGATTTTATTTTGTTGCTTATATAAAGAGCTTTAGCTAATTTGCACACACTTTTAAAAGTTTTAGAATATTTTGCAACATACTGATGAAAGTTTGTATGATTCATATGTTGCTTGAGGCCATAAAGTTCAAAAAGTTTTGCCCTGCTTTTGCGAATACCTGGAGTAGCCCAATCGCTAAATAAAAACTTTGTGAAAATACTTTTAGTTCGTAGTGGAAAAGAGTCATTAAATTGCTTATTTAATAGTAAAAAGAACTCGGTGTAGAACTCACTTGGGTCAGATATGTTATTAAAATTGTGAACACATAAATTACTGGCCAAAGAGTTATTGAATTTGTTTAAATTTATACATGTAATTGGCCTAAATCTTATTTGAATTTTTTGTAAAGGTATATAGGAACAAAATGTTATTGTTTGTCCACTGTGGTCAGATGGCAACTTATTTAAGATGTCTTTGTGTAAGTATTCACAGTTACAAAAAATATTATCTATACAAGTGGCAGAAGAAGCAGTGACTCGGGTTGGTTCCATAAAAACATTGGATAAATCAAATGACCTAAAAAGACTTAATAATCTGACAGTATTCGAGTTATTTTCTAGTAAATTAATATTAAAATCTCCACATATGATTATTGACTTGCTACTAGTACTAAGTTTCTTTAACACATCTTCCAATACAGAATCAAACACAGATAGATTCTGGTAATTTGGAGGTCTGTACACACATACTATAACATGCTTATCTAGCTCAACACAGGACAATTCAATGGTGTGTTCAACAGACAGTGTGATGATATCTTTTCGTTCTTTGGATTTTATTGAATTTTTAACTAATATTAATGACCCACCATGTATCATTAGTTTTCGGCTGAAATGGCTAACTACACAATAATTTTCATAATTAATTGATACTACTTGATGATCTTTTAACCAATGTTCTGTTAAACAAATGACATCAAACTTGGTATTTTCTAAAAACAATTCTATTTCCAGTAACTTGGAAGAGCAACCTTGAATATTTTGATTTAATAATTTTAATGTGTGTTGCACTCCATTCAGTTTATTATTTTTAAGAGTTATATTGCCAGAAGATACCTTTTTATTATTTTGTAGTAATAATAACTGGTTATTAGAGGTGTAACACATGATATTGACCCCTATTTCTTTCGAACAAGGTGCAAAATGCAAGTGCATTGTTAAGGACTCGAACGATGCAATGATTCGGGTGTTTCCGGGAATACGACAATTAGCGAAGATCTGCATGTGCATTATTAATTTGGGAGTACTGTACATTCTACCATTTTGGCATGCAAACATTGATGCAGTACATCATCAAACATGCAAGCATTAATTTTGTTTGGAGTTGGGAATCCGATTGTAACTGTAGGCAGGCAGAATCGGTTTTAACGCTTACCAGACCATAGCCAAAGCGAGGTTTTCCTAAAACAAAACGCCCTTTAAAATGAGGTCAAAGTAAAATAGAATGGTATGTAACAATATGTAATCTGAACAAAATATTCATATTCACGCATGCATTGTCTGAATAGTTAATCGATTATTCGTATCTGCAAATAGAATGAAAGCCATATGGGTGGATTCAGTGCATAGCAATATGATCGTTTATTATAACATAACGCCGTGTTTCTCCAAGGGATGGGCAGAGATAATATTGAAATTGTTTATTGAAAAAAAATATTAGTATAAATAGTCACAAATAGTTATAGTATAAGTATTATCTAAGTTTTCATAAACAAATGGTAAATATTTAATCTACAATAAATTATGGTTTTATTCAATTTTGGAAATGTACTCGTATAATATGTTACACCCCCATTTCGCCAGTTATGTGTACTTAATTAATAACTCAGAATTGAGAAATTCCTCATTTAAAATGGAGATCAAACCGAAAAACGTAAGCTCAGCAATCGAAGGCCGCGAAACCAACGAGAGATTGTTTATTATTATACTACATCATTATTAATAACTAGCACTTTGCCCGCGGCTTCGCTCCCGTGGTCTTTCCCGTGGGACCCGTTATTTTTCCCGGGATAAAAAGTAGCCTATGTTACTCCTAGAAAACTAAGCTTTCCAACGGTGAAAGAATTTTTAAAATCGGTCCAGTAGTTTTTGAGCCTATTCATTACAACCAAACAAACAAACAAAGTTTTCCTCTTTATAATACAGTGGACCCCCGGTAATCCGACAAACATTATGCAGGGCAGTGTCGGACGATCGAATTTGTCGGATTATAGAGACCCCCTATAGTCCGGATTTTTTTACAAAAGAGTACCTTGTAATCCGACAAATTACATAGCGGTGGCGCGTACGAGTTCAAACCTGCGTGATCTACATTAGCGAAGATTGTCAAATACATATGTAATACATATTCAAAGTCATGTCGGATTACAGGGGGCGCCGGATTAGACAGGGGCCGGATTATCGGGAGTCCACTGTATTAGTATAGATGATGTCTGGGTCACAGCACTCACAGCCCAGCTTTAAAAGCAAATAAATAAAAAGTGAATTTGTAAGTGTCTGCTGACCACTTCAGACAATCAAGTCGTCTGAACGGTCTCTTAATTATTATGAAAATCGACCGACACTCATTTGCTTATACTTACTAAACTAGCTCCTGCTCGTAGCTTCGCGGCATGGCAGATATTATACCTCGGGAGCGTACTGACAGGATAAAAATATCGGATGTTGTATCCAGGTTATAAATTATCTGAGCCAAATTTGATGCAGATCTGTTCAGTAGTTTTTGAATAAGTAACACACACACAAAATTTCGCCTTTACAATATTAGTGTGAACTAAACATTCTATTTGTAGTAAGTTTTTCTTCGTATTTTTCAGCTATCACAAAATGTTTCATATTTTATTATAACCGACTCCAAAAAAGTTTTCAATTCGAATGTTTATATTTTTTGTATAATATAATGTTCGGGCATAACTCCGACATTTATTAAACCGACTTACAAAATATCGTTTTCCGAAATTAAGGATATTTTTTGCAAAGGGTTTCTTACTGCCTACACTTGCTACAGTCGTTTGCAATCAACCTTGGGGTTTATATAATGGTAATTAAAGCTGCTCTACTACTACACAGTACACAGGAATTCTTCACAATTGACTACCACTTTCTTTGGGAACGCAGGCGACATTTTTTTTTATGATACTTGTCCAGCGTTTTTGTCTGCATGTTTTCATCTTTTTGCCGTATGTCCTTCTCTAGGTCCAAATTACATATCTGGAAAATTTTATAGCGATCGGTTCAGTTCATTCGTGATATGGTAACAGATAGGGTTACTTTCTCATTTATAGTATGGATAGATAAATATCTAATCAATAAAGAAAAAAAATACTCCAGTTATCTATTATTATAGCATTTGTCAAATAACGACTAAATAAGACAGTTTTTGCATAATATTCTTGAAATGACTGCACTTTACAAGTTTTTTTTAAAGAAATTAGTAAATAAATTAAACTCCTTTGTCTTTTTCTTGAAGTAACGGAGTTTATATGTTTTTATATCGAAATAACGAAAGGCTGAAAAACGATTACCGTAACCGAATGAAAGAAATTAACCTTTTGACCGCGACGATACTTATAACTAAACCATTCCGGGCTCTCATACTCTAGAACAGTGTGCCAGTTAGTAATTAACAAATCAATTCATACGTATGATACGGCATTCTTGTTCTATGATTCAACCTTACACTATACGGGCAATTTCGTATGTTGATCGATTTTATGGTAAAGCTTTTCTACAACTTTTTGTCTCACCGCGGCAGGTTGAGTTGACTGATTGATAGCATTTCATGCTCCTTAATTAATCTTAAACACAAATGTTTGTAACTAATGATGTTATTTCCACTTAAACAAGTAACAACTTTATGTGACAGTAGATGAAGTTGATTTTAGAATGACTCAATGAATCTTTGCCCTTCTTTTCTGAATATTATGTTTGGGTCGGTTTCCAGTCTAGCCGGATGCAGCTGAATCTATCTGCAACCTCCACAAATCAACTACTGTATAACACGACATAATTATGTAGTATTTTTATCTCACGAAGCGATGCGCGGTTGTCAGTTTTTCTAAGTTTCTGACCACACGTAACGACTGTCTCATATCTACGAATGACAGCCGGGCCAAAGCCTTCAAAGTATGTGATTTAGAGGCACGGAGTGGTCTCGATATGTAATTTCTCATGAACTATTTCCTCATAGACTCAAAATTTGGATTTGAAGTTTAACTCAGTTCTCTCTATGTTTCCAGAGAAGTACGACCTCGTGGGACGGTTATTGAAGCCGGGTGAAGAACCTATAAACTATTCAGATGAGGAACCAGAAGACACCGATACATCCACACCCTCGCCAACAGAAGACAAGAAGGAACAATAAAATTACTGAATCAAATGGTCAACTTTCTAGGAATCAAACAGTTTGGGCAGCAATCCACATGTATGTTGGGGAGGTTTTTGCAGTATGCACTTGGGCAAGGAATTAAAATTAAAAATTATAAAGAATTATTTTTACTGAAAGCAAATTTAAAAATATCTAATCTCCAGACCTATCTAGTCCCCTTATAGTACGGCCGACGTGTCTTGTCGGTTCTGAAGTTAGCTGCTTGGCTGCGCAGTGAATCTTTTAGGAACTCCTGCGCAGCTACTTGGCTAAGACCGCCAAGATAGGTCGGCCGTACTGTACTGTGATTTGTGTACATTTTCTAATCATTTTGTCGCAGATTGCCATGCTAATTTACTTACCTTAATTTTTGTTGGATCATGAGTTGTGGATACATTGTGGCTGAATTTCGTAATGAAATGGGCGTGTTAATTGTAGATATGACTTATACCTATGAATGTTTTTGCTATTACTGCGCCATTTGCTGGCGAACATCACATTAGAGTCTAAGATAAAACATATTTGAGCTTAATGTTCTGCCCAGAGTCAAAAGCTTACTTCTACTTCTACTTACTTGATGATTCGTCACTGGTTGATTTAACTTTAAAAATAAAATGAATAGAGAATGTATAGCGTCAAGCCAATAATATACATATACGCATAGCTAAATAGCATAGTATTGCATCATATTGATGTCTCGTCCAAAAGTTGTTAAGTTAGCCCTTGTCTTAAGTCAACACATACTTCAAAAATCTAGTCGAAAGTTGCAATGTTGTAACTAATTTCATTCACATTTGATTGCTGCCAAAATATTTGAACCATACAGAATGGGTCGAAGAAGCTACGCACTTTAATTCTTTCACATAAATTCATATTATGTATACCTGTAAACTACATAGTTCTGATAGAATGTGGGTCTCTCTTAAAATTGTTAGAGATCAATATTGATTTACCAAATTATATCCTGTTTGAATATGAGAAATTTTTTGTACGGTTCGATCTAAAATATAAGGCCACAATGTTGTAATGAATTAAAAGTCGTAGCTCCTGTGACAAAACAAACAAGCCTTGGGGAAAGAGAAGGTGATTTTACAGTATAATTATATGAAATCTATTGTATCATTTTCACTTATAACTGTTGCTTATTGCAGATTTTTGAATATATTATTATATATTTACAGTTTCACGAATTGAAAGACTGAGTGATGGCATATTAATTTAAATGAATGATGTCAAGGAAATCTAATCATTTATTGCACATTCCCAACATTATTTGGACAGCAAATTGTTTTATTTTGTGCCAACCGATGTTGAAGAGGCTGCGCGTGCGCAGTTATGCCATTAGTATTTAAATTAATATTATAGCCGCAGGAGCGACACGTGCGGTGACAATGAACTTTGTTTTATGAGTTGATAAATTTATTGTTACTTGTAATATCTTACATAAGTTTTATGGCAAAAAGGTGCCTATAAAAATGTTCGATAATATTAATTAAAGTTAGATCGTCAATTATGTCGCTCGCCAGAAAAAATAATTTCGATGGTCGATGGAAGAACGAGTCAATTTGTAGGCACCTTAAAATTTTAGCATTTTCGACATGCTGTCCAATAAATATATTTTTTTTTAAACAGCTGTAATTATCGTGATTATCTTTACAGCTGAACGGAAATGTGAACAAACGAGTTGGATAATATTGGAAATTTTAAAGATTTATCTCGTCCTAATTTATTCTCTTATGATTGTGCATTTATATATTTTGTAAAGAATGTACGTGTAGTTGACTGTCCAATGCCTATTTAACGCTGGGTCGGGCAATGTCTAATATATTTATTTATCAAGACTTTCGTGAACATAGGACGTCTTGCTTGACTAGTGTTGTGTAGTTGTTGGACCGTCACGTGAAACATTGGCTACAGCGACGATTAAAATCCTTACTGGACCCCACCTGATATTCGGTACTTAGTAGTAACACGGTATAAAATTATGTGTTGCAAGCAAAGAAAAAAAAATACAAAAAATAAATAAGGAAATGTGCATAATATATGTAATTAAGGATCTAAATAAATGAAATACTAACTTGTGGTAAAAATGACGCGTGTGTGTGATTCTAGTTCGTTCCTTTAGTGTCGAGAGTGAAGCGATATTTTAGGCAACATCATTTTATTTCATCTGTTGCATACATTTTTCAAACAGTATGTTAGACTACCGTCGATTTCTTTTTTACTAAAGTACAAATAGCATGGTTTGCCTCAAATATCTTTTCGCCTTTAAATTATTTTGTTGTAATCATACTTGTTCATTGTTTTTTTATTAGTTTGTTTTAGTTATTTAAGATCATCTGGTGTATGAATTATATTGGAATGGGATTATGGTTATTATTGTTAAACCTATGTTACTGAAAAATGCTTTGGAAAACTAATGTTAAAATTAAATTAAATATGAAAAGTGAGGCTTATTTTGCTTTGCCAAAGATGTTTAGAAATATGTTATTAACATGCTTTCATTATTAACTATAATCGTATGAAATCTGTGTCTATATTTTATATAGTTACGTGTGTAATGTAACGTCAATTGAAACTTAATTTAGATTTTAAATTAAAGCACGTCTCAATAACGCTTAGAGCAGTGCTAATCGAAGATAACAAGAATAACATCACCAGCATTCCAAAGCATTTTTTTTTAAAGGTTCATTTTAAAATGTGCAGTAGTATAGTGAAATTTTTCTTAAAATCGAACAAGCTTTATCTATGTTTATGGTACGCATTCATTTATAATTGGAAGCTTTATGTGCTGAGAATGGATTAGAGATTGCATTTATGAAGTTATGATTATTGGAGAAATATATTTGTACAGGAGACTGCTTGTAAACCTTGGAATAGGTGTATATTTTTGTAAAAAGATGTGTATGATAATTCTGAGTCTAAATATTTATATTAATATATTAAACAATATTCTAATCAAATATGCAACAAGATACTTGAAAAATGAAAACCCAGGCAAATAATTATGCCATCTTCAGTGGTGCCATCTGTATTTATTTTTATGCTATCATTAGTTAAACTATCTTCACCAGGACAAATAATATTACTCGGTTTATGAACAGTCTCGTAAGATTAGCATCTAAATTACGAACTGCCTTCAGGCCTAACAAGATGACATGGCCATGTTGCTACCAACATTTACAAAGCTATACATTGCATATTATGATCTCACTGATAGACTGCCGTTTCAGTTGCTAAACCGTGAAAGCTGATAGCAACACGTTCAGAATTATCGCATCTTTGGGCCTTACTTTAAGAAAGGATGTGAACATAAAAGAATTTGGGAAGTCCGTCGTATTGAATTTGGTCCCAAATATTTGAGATAATAAAAATATAATGATGTCAGAGTTACATAGCGAGGAGTGATAAGTGAAAAGAATCGTTTCGCGGCTAGATGAAAATCTTTGTGTCGGTGGAAGTTATTCCTATGTCGTTTTAGAGTAAAATGGGGGGTATAATAATGTTCAGCACTGCAAGATGTTACTAATAACTAAAAATACCTAAAATGTTTATTTTAACACTGTCACATGAATTTAATTAAAGCGTTTTACATAATTCTTTTGTTTTATTAATAATGCTTTGTTTATTTTTGTTAACTTTTGGTTTAAAACTTAACACAAACACTGCCACTATTTTTGACTTCTAAACTCAGTGCCTTCAACACACATACGTGTTTGTGACAGTGTATGGATTAATGCATGTTACGTAAATGTCAACTTTATAGACCCTGCAATACTCGCAACGAAATGATTTCACGAACAAACCGTCTTCATTACAAAACGAGTCTAATTTGAGTCGGAACACTAACTTTCGAAAGAGCTATTGCACTTTGTACTTTATTTCAAGAAAATTAATATTCAAAACTGAGTGTAGAACCGAGTCCCTATTCTATTTTTTACCTATGGCAATAAGCCGATGCCGGCCATTCTGCCAAGAAACGAGTCTCGATTTTGTAATGAGGTGGATGCGCCAAGGTAGCCCGCGAAATTCAAATTTTCATCGGTTTTTTGCAGGTCAGTGTCAGGGTTGTTATGTTGATCAAAATGTGATTCACGGCCATTTTACGGATTCATGTGCGTATTGTATATATCACTTGCTTAAAAATCAGTGAAAGAAAACATCGTGAGGAAACCAGCATGTCTGAGAAAGTAAGTATTTTATCAGAATTATAATCATCAACAGAACAAGAACAGAACTCTCTTCTCTTTTTTTAGAATCAATTAGCTTTAAGCTCCCTCCTTTTCGTACAAGTAGAGTGACGCTCATCCCAATATTGTAGTTATTATGGGTCGGCATTCAATTAGTAGCAAATTCCACATCTATTGCAACGCCATTTTCAGTTGCAATTTAGTACAATATTTTACTGTTCAGTGTGCGGCGTTCCTTAGAGTACTGCTACCTAATTCAGTTAGTAAGCATTCCATACGAATATACCACCTTATTCTTATGAAGATAATGTTCATATTCGTAAAGTTGAATAGAATCATGCATTTCATTAGAATCTGGACTTTAATTCTAAATGTTCGCTTATTTAACAAATTCAGTGCAAAAGTGCAGACAGTAATGCGTGGTCCATAACAGAGGATTGGTTCTGACTACATTAAATGCTGCTGTATGAACATCGATATAGACTTTAAAGTTCTAGGTATCGTGTTGTGCAATAATGTATCATGAATGTCTTTTGTATGCTTACCTCTCAGACCTCTTGCAGGACATGACGGTTTTTTTTGTTGTTGTTTTGATTGGATATAAAACGCCGTCAAACTTCAATGAATTAAAGGGTGAGGATCCAAGGTATTTCAAATAGAAACAACAGTTTATAATGATCACATAATTATATTATAAAATGATTTAATTACAATAAACAGAATAAGTATCATAATGTACCTACGCTACAAACAACTTACATTACGCAGAAGCGGACAGGACATACTCCTCTCATATTTACATTTTGTACATTGAGCGCTCGTATCGGTCATCGTAATACTTAATTTACGTCCCTCGCGTCACTAACGACAACTCGATCAATAAATAGGGCGGGAGACGAGCTCGGACAGGTCACACGCGTGCGCCGCGGCCGCTACGCTATATGTACAGGGCCGCGCGCCGAGGCTATGTACACTACAACTGCTCCACGAACTTGGTGAGCTGGTCCTGCGGCGTCATGGGCGGCAGCTGGTCGTCCGGCGCGGGCGGCGCGGCGGGCGCGGGCGACTGGCGCAGCAGCAGCAGCTCGGCGGGCGCGCGCGGCGGCGGCGAGCGCGGGAAGGCGTAGCGCGCCGGGCCCAGCCGCGCCGCCGGCCCGCCGTACGCGCCGCGCATGCCCATCATGTTGCCGCCCGGCCCGCCCTTGAACCAGCCCGCGCCGTGCAGCCCGCCCGCCACGCCCGGCGGCCCGCCCACACCGGACACACCCTGCCAACAAAAAGGTTTGTTACTTCTTTATCATTTGAGCTTGTCCGTCACCATCATTTGGTGACGATCAATGTAAATAGCGCTCATAAACACTTCAAATCCATCCCAACATTATTATAACGTTACAATTTTTTTGACTCCTGGAGAGGTAGCCAAAATTAAAACTTAATTTGCCATTCTGTTTTTTTTTTTTTTTTCAAACAATTTCTGTGAGACAATTTCACAAACTTGGTCAAAAAAAAATCCTCCTTGTCAAATTATTAACTTAAAATATCCTTAGCGTTCTAATTGCAATTACTAGTCAATATAAAATTCAAAAGCAATCACTTTTTTTTTATTTTAAAACACTAATTTATTAAAGCAGTTCTACATTCACTACATTAGTATAGTGAAATTAATTGAAACATTTCTGTGAAAACGTCAAAGAAGCCTTTTTTTTGGTCAATATTTTGAATCTAGCCAGCATAAATATCAGCTGTAACATAAACAGTGAACTTACTTGTGTCTGCTGTGGCAGCATCTGGTGCATTTGCTGCAACCGCTGCTGCTGCTGCGGCTGCATCATGTGCTGTAGCTGCGGCTGCTGCTGCTGCGGTAGGCCCACACCACCCACACCGCACACGCCGCCCACACCACTCACGGTGCCCACGCCACCCACAGGCCCAACACCGCCCACACCGCCTGCCGCTTGTTGTTGGTTTTGGGCGTTCTGGATTGGGTAAAAACAAATGTGTTGTAAGAATCTGCTGATGCGCTACAACGTATTCAAGCCTCAGGCTGGTTCCAGTTTAAGCGGGATTGTCCGAAAGGGTTACCACTACCCCGGAACATAAAGGGCTAAGGAAGGATGGGTCACATGGGGATGGAGAACATAGATAGGTTTTAGTCAGTAAAAGTCTGACATCTCCATCTCCATTAAATTTGATGATTTCCCACCCTCAAAAACATTTTGTACATTTTGTATTATGGAATGATTGTGAGCTAAATATATCAAAAATCAACAGAATTTTTGAATGATTAATTAATAATTTTAGTAATATTTTCATAATGTGGACTAACACAATTGAAACTTCTGATGCTGTACTGCTGATGTATTTTAAAAAGTCTGTAAACGAAAAAAATCGTTGTATAACAATAACTCACTTGTCTTTGTTTGATGAAGGCGGCCATGAGCGGTGGATTGGACTTGAGTATCTGTAGGATCTCTTGCTGTTGGTTGTGACTGGTGGGCGACCGTAACGTCGCCATCAGCTGCTGTAACGCCTTTTGATGGACCTGAGGTTGCGTTTGTTGCTGCTGTGGCGCGGGTGCTCTTTGCTGCAAAGGAAAATGTTCATGAAGTCCCGCAAGCCAAGGTATTGATGGGGATAAATAGTTGCACAACATTGATCTTGCGTTATATTTTTGTGTTGCGGGAAATACCAATTGCTAAGTGAAAGCAAATGGCTTTGCAATCACTTGGCATTGGTATTTCCCGGCGGCAGTGATGTCGGAATGTAAGCTTTAGAAACCAGTGCCGAAACTTTTTCCTGTTGATAGTTATGACTTTAATGATATTCTTGGTTAGTAAGGAGCCGATGTCGATATTGATATTAAGGTCAAAATTTAAAATAAAGAAAAATTACAATTATGGATCATGTGTATCATTCCATGTTATTTACACCATTTTGTACACCATGTTTGAACAAATAAAAATTTACTTACTTACTTTAGGATTTAAGGAGAAAGTTAGATAAATAAGACTTTCAAGATGGACATGGAAAATGATGTTTGTCCAAACGCAACAGCAAATGATGTTGGTATCAGTAGCCTATACATAGTTATTTTTGTGTACCTATGTATGTAATTACAATCCACTTAACTTTGTTAGTGAGAAATAAACCATCAAACAGTCCACACGAATTTTATTCTGAGTAGTCTACAAAGCAAAAATCAACCTTATCTTCGTGTACACGTTTTTATGATATTTTTGGGGTTATATTGTATTGTTTTACAAACTTCTGTCCAGTAATTGAGCATGTTTTTTATTTGAACGAAATCCTCGCTGTGTCTGCAAGTTTCAGTTGGCCGTACCTGTAGCTGTTGCGGCGCGTGCGGGTGCGGCAGGTGCTGCGCCTGCGGGTGGTGCGGCAGCCGCGCCAGGTGCTGCGCGTGCGGCGGGTGGTGCAGCGGCGGCGGCGCCCGGTAGCGCGCGGCCCAGTCGGCGCGCGGGCCGCCCACGCCGCCCACCCCGCCCACGCCGCCCACGCCGCCCACGCCGCCCACCGCGCCCACGTTGACCCCGCCCACCCCGACGCTGCCGGGCGGAGGACCCATCGCGGCTTGCTTGCCGTAGGAAGGTGCTTGTTGCCGCGCCGCTTCCTCTTGGACCTGTTGGAGAGAAAAATTATGTTACCCTGGTCACTCGTATACGCGCTTTTGTATCGGTCGGCAGAGAAAAGTGTCCATCCTTCGTAGCAGTTTAATTGGATGGTTATCTTGGTACATCGGATTTTTTTCGCTTTTATGGTTTCACATATTCATACAAATGTTACATTTCGTTTTTCGAAAGAAAATCATCATTTTACCAACGTGCAACGTGATCAATTGTCAAGTGCGCATAAACTACTATGATTGGTTGAATGATTTATATATCAGCAAACTACATCACTTGACATGCGTTTAGTTTTGACGCGTCGATCATTTTCGATTTAGAAACTTAACCGCGGCTAAGAGTTAGCTTTGGTCGTTATGAGCTTCCAATTACTTACTTGACAAAAAACATGAAAAAAAAATCTGTCGTAACTTATTTTAATTCTTAATTAATGAATTGATGTATGATGTAATTCATGAGTATAAGAATTTAAGTGACAAATACATACCTGCTGCAACGCCTTCTGCACATTGTGCGGCAAGGCGTGCGTGGCAGGCTTGGAGGGAGGCGGCGAGGCCAGCGAGGCCTGCGGGGGCGGCGAGGGCGGCGCCGCCCCGCGCGTGTTCATGGCCGCCATGCGTCTCCGCAGCAGCTTGGCCTGTTGCACTCGCTGTTGAACTTGCTGTTGCTTCAACTTCTGCTTGATACTGCTGCAGAAAGGCACGGAACACTTGGTCTCCTGGCAGTGCTTCGCATGGTAGCAACACAACGCGATGAGCTGCTTGCAGATAGGACAGTCGCCCTTGGTCTTGCGGCGGCAGATCTTCGTGTGTGTGACGACGCGCTTCATCTTCTGGCAGGACGGTAGGCGGCAGTTGGCGTCGCGGCACTGGCAGGCGTGCACCAGAGACTGGATGCATCGCTGGATGGACAGCTTGCGGGCTTCTTGAGGATTGGCTTGCTTCATATCGCCAGGCGAGGAGCCGACATCGATATCGAGGCCAAGCTTTTCCATCTTGTGCGGGTGGCCTTCCTTCTCGTGGCAAGGCACGCATAAGTCGAAGTCGTCGCACACTGTGCAGTGGTAGCGCGTTTCGACATGCGACTTGCAACTGTTGCAGGTGTAGACGAACTTGTCGGTGCCCTGGTTGTGCAGCTCGTAGAGCATGCACAGTGTGGAGAAGCGCGCGCGTCTCGTCGACGAGAACTCGTAGTGACGGTCGCGCGCCATGGTTAGGAAGGCATCGCGCCCGTCCATCAGGTCGCAGTTGATCAGCGGGTCCGGGTCTCCGATCGGCTGTTTAATAAAATATACGCATTTTCGATCAACTGACACTTACAAGAGATTTGGCTTTTTTCTTTGCAAATATTTGCGTTCCAATTAGTATGCCACGATGCGCTATTAATTTGTTCATGCGAGCGTAGCGTAAGGAAAGATGCTTTGAAAATGGATATCTCAAAATACAATAAACATTATTTTATTTTACAAAATTTTATGATTCCAGAATACCTAAACTATCTGAGATATTTTTATACAGAGGCAAATTAAATTAGCTGGTGAAACTTCATAGCCGTCATGGGTATCAATATGCAAATAGACAAAAAAAGACATTATTTCTCAAAGATTGACTGTATTAACTTAAAATTATGAGTTTTATATATTTTTTTTCATATTAGATACACCCATCGCGCCTGTGAAGTTTTGCCAGCTAATTTCCTTAACTATTAATGAATGGAACTCACCGCTAAGCTGGCAGCAGATTGTGCGGAATGTAGCCTAATAACGAAGAACACCTCTTTGTGCTTCTCCATGGTGGCAAATATCTTTGCACTGAGATCACTGCCTTGCTGCTGATCACTTTGCTTCTTACTATTCTTACGCTGCGCGGCCTTCGACTTGTTGGATTTCTTCGCCTTCTTCTGCCCTTTCTTCTTGCCATCAGGACCTTGCTCATTCTCCTCAGAGGACTGGAATATCTAAAAAACATGTTAGAAAATATTGTCTCATGCCAAACCCAAGCAACTATATTATAGCATAGATTAAAACATCTGATACCAAAACCGGTGCAAGTTAAATTGATTTTCAAGTGCAAAAACCATTCGTCTGTCGTGCTTGTTAGAAAACTGTGCAGTTTTTTATGACTGTATTTAACCATTTTGAGAATTTTAGTGACTTAGTCCAAACACACGCAAATTCGAATATCGATATTAACACAAACACTGCCACTATTTTTTGTGCTATTCTAAGCTCAGTGCCGTCAACACATACGTGTTTGTGGCAGTGTATGTGTTAATAACCAAATTTGGCCACCCACACAGCCCGGTGTTATTCACAACGTGCAAGAATCCTCACTCTGTCATATACTTGATACTGACCACTGCCTCGGCGGCTTCGGCTTGCTTCCTCTTCTCCTCCTCCTCCTGATCCAACTCCTTGATGGACTCCTCAAGGACGTTGGGCCAGAAGTCGCCCTCAAAGTAAGGCAGTTCCGCCGCCGACGAGATATTGTCCTCCATAGCTTGCTTGAGTATGTCTTTATAATCTAGTATTATTCTCTCTATGATTCCCTTATCTAACATTTTCTTATACCATTCTTGTAACCTTTTAGGCTTAGGAATTTTTTGTTCGGGTGGATGGCAGTGGAAAATATAGTCGTCACCTTCTGACGGTGGACACGCCCAGATGTGGGCCATCGTGTAGCCCAGTTGCTTGGCGTAGTCTAAGTATCCTAATAAAATCTCGTGGTAGACGGCAGTTCTGTACTGCCGCGGTTGGAAGAAATGTACAGAGTCTAGATATGCTATGTATACACGCCTCGTGTTAGGTGACGGACTCTCACTGCCGTATTCCTGGAGGAGAAACGTTTATGTTAAAATCTGTATAGGAAAACCAGACGGTACAGTTTCTGGATATGACCAGAATCAAAGGTTCCGTTATTTAAAATTTTCTTTGTTAACAAATAGTTAGATCAATAAAATACATGCTAGAATCTCATACTGGTATAAAATGAACAGGAAAACAAACTCTCAATTTTAGTAACAATTAGATAGAAAATCTAAATAAAAACTTCAACAAAGTCAACAGAATCAATCAATGATAGGTATAATTCTTGTACAATTAGCATTGATGACGTGGATGACTCACCTGCACGTGCATGCCGAAGAAACAAATGTCGGTCCCATCGATCTCTTCAAATGCAAACAGCGCTTTAGCCCGATACGGGAACTCGGCGCACAGTTCACCAGATTCTACGAATCTTGACCTCATCCCGGGTTTCACTTCCACCATCTGAAATATACGAAAGTTTTAGTAACTGTTCAAGAGACATGAGTTGTGATTCGTGTCAATATTGCATCTACAATGTAACAAAACATTTTTCGCGAGAATTTAACGGAATCCACTGACAAAAAAGCAAGTAATGAATGATATGAAATATAACATGGTATTTTAGATAGTAAACAGCGAAAGATTAAGCCAGACTCATCACAAAAGGAAAATAAATGTGTAAAAGCTTCATAACAATGATGCAAAGATTAGCGATACAATTAAAAGAATTAGCAATTTGTATGTTAGACTAATAAAGTATGCCTTTGATGCTCCTTACCTTGTCAGACGATGCAACCACCCTGATATGCACTTCGCCAGCGCCAGCCTCTTTTTTCTTAAGGAAATTATTAACTCTTGTTTCAATATAAATGCCAAGTTTGGAAGTCGGAAGTTTCTTAGCGGAGAATTTGTTCTCTTTCCGTTTAGCAGCTTTCTTTTTCAGACAATTATCACAGCAAAAGCCCTGAGGCCATATCGAATCGTGGTGCAACACACATATCTGATGTTGCTTTCTACCACAGTCCATACAAACAACAAATGGTTCTTGTTCTAGGTGATCATTCTTCATTTCTTTGAATTGATCCTTCTTGATTGCACTGAAATATTCACCGCATATCATTCTTCGCGTGAAAGTTCTTTAATCAAAGGGGTTTTTCAATTATTAGTTTATTGCATACAAAATTGATATTTCATTGAAACACAGATAGATAGTGATACTCACGTCTGTGGTTGCAGCGGGTCATCGCCGAGCGTGACAGTGTCTCCTTGGATGTCATTGAAGCATTTCTGGCAGAAGGTGTATCTATCGGAGACAACCCCATACGCTTTTAGACTTTATTTCATAACGTCCATGTAGCAGTAGTGATGTGAAGCGAGCGTGTACAGGAACATTGTGTGCAGGCAAGGACGTGCGTGGACAGGGCGAAAAAAATTTAGTAAGCAATGAGAACATAAAAGGGGTTAATAGTTAGACAGTGGGCGGAGCGCACATGGTGGGTTATCGAAAGCCCGTGACATGAGGCAGCGGCCCTTTACATAGACATATCAACCAGTAGTTCTCATTGTAAAAATTTGTCTTTTTCAACTTTGTATTAAAGTTGGTAGCTTCACTTAATGCTTACTTGTAAAATTAAATCTGTCCACTATTATCTAGAGTTTGTTCCAAAGTTAACACACAAATAAATACCATCTTGCTGTTAAATTCATATGCTTACTTGCGCCAACGCCGGTGAGCGGGCAGTAAAGCTCGCACTTCACCGTAGATTTCTTGATTCCGAATAATTAAAACCTACCATTGTTGAGATGTCTATGAGCAAAATTTTTATGTGAATCAACTATTTCTTTTCTTTCAAAACGTGAAATCATACATTTTATCGAAAAGAAATAATTATTTCAAACACATGATACAATCCAATCGTTTAAGCAGCAGTAATTGACATTTAAAGACAGTAGGAAGAGAGCAAAGAATGAGTGTAGAAATACATGTAATTGAGAACAGTTAGTCCTAATAAGTATCCCATCTAGTAAATAAATAGGCTGCAATGCCTATACAATGAATAAGTGACAAATAGGCAAAAGACTGGTCTAGTGTACAATCAATTGAATAAATTGAATAATAATAAATATCGGACCATTCGGTTTTTGTTGCGAGTTGGTTTGGTAGATAGGAAACTTATAGCATGGCAGTACATTTAGCAGACATTGATTTATGTGGTGTATTGCCTCTTTAGAATAGATAATGCCCTAGCCTTTCGGGGAATATGTTAATTAATAGTATTGTCATGTATGATAGCGTAATTTGAGAAAATCACTAGGGATTAAGTTTAATGCCGAGTTTAACTATCTGACTGAATCAAGAACAGAGTGAGTGAGTGTGAGTTGTACAATTACAGTGAAAGGTACAACGTAAAATAATATAGCGGCACTTAAAAAGTACTTATTTATATGAAGCTTTTAGTTTAATGGCCAAACACGTATTTTATGCCTACGATTGCTAGGTCGCTTATTTTTCTTTATTTTTCATACTAAGTGAATTTTAGTAACCCAGACTTTTTCTAGCAACATATTACCGCAATTATCTACTTTTAGCGATCAGATTTCGTGAATTCGTGATACATGCAGCAATGTTTTAATTTAGGTTTGATTTTTTGTTATGATTTGTAGTCCGAACTGTAGCCAAAACAACGGTGAATTTAACGTTTGAAATGTGCTAGCTCCATTTTCAATTTATTTTTTTTGAATTTACGCGTTCAGACTGTCAGACAAACAGACGCGTTGGGGGGGCTTTCGTTGTATAATATGTAGAGATGTAAATGATGCAACATTGAGACTAACGGGCAGTTTAAATCAAAACAAATCATTACTGAGACACAGAACATTTAAGAAGTAATTAGTTGCGCGACATTTGAATATTTATTTTTGTACACATCGTTGTTTTGCCAGTTACTAGTGGCGATAGTTTCAATTTATTACTTGTCTAGCTACTGCTCGCGATTTGGTGAAAATTTTTGTTCCCGACTGTCGCATTGCATTGCCTGTCCGCGCTATTACTTCGTTTTTTTTTATGCTCGGCTCCTAACGGTCGACTTAACGACATGATGTTAAATAGCCTTTAGCCTTCCTCAAGGATTGAGCTACCAAATGTTTTCTAAACCGACTGGCAGTTCCAAAGATCAACTCTTCAAGTTTATAATTAGTATAGATATAGTCTTATGCGGGGAAGTAATCACTTCCATCAAAATATCAGGTAAATCGTTTCATTGCATAAAACTGTTTCATGAATTGTAAAGTTAGCAACTAAATAAAGAATCGCCAGTGCCTTCTTAAATTTGAAAGCGTAATTTCTTACGTCAACATGTCGAATGACAACAGGTGGCTTCGTAAATATCGAAACAAATGCAATGTCAATCGATATTGTCACAGCCCCTTACACCCCACATTAATCTTTCAATGAAACTGAGAAACTCGATGGTGGCCGTAATATTGAAACACGTCATGTTGAGGACGACCTTTTAAACCGATGCATGTAGTAAAATATTAAACAATGTCAAATGAATTTGTAGCTGTTTATATGTTACTAGTTGATTTTTATTGGGTCAATGCAGACCAATAAACAAGCTGGTGCTAATGATACAGTATAATATTACAGGGAGTTGTGACAATAATTTCTTGGCTGCTCTAATGATGTCTTTACTGGTTTTAACCTTTTTTTCGAGACATTTGTAACTAATTTTTTGAATGAATGTTATCATTATTCTTCTTTCATGCTTTTACCTGAATGTGGGCAAATGGATCGCATATTGTATTCCATAACCATGATAGTTCAGATTATGAGTAATCCGCAAACAAAATTGGGTAAAAGCTAGCTCGCCATAATTAAAGAAAACGATTTCGATAGATTTTTTTTTTTGTATTTCTTTTTATTTTAACGTTTACATTTTGTAAATTCGTGTAGAAGTACTAAACTACTACTTGAAGCACTTCATCGCTATTTAGGAAAAATATATGGAGAACGGTTTTAGTAAGAATACACTCCTCTTTCACATGCAAAGATTCATTGGGTCGTTTATTTACAACAGATATTGATATTACCAAAAATAAAAAAACCGAGCACTTCTTTTTTTTGTAATTTTAACAAATTCATATTATGTGAAACTTTAGTAAGCACCTACACTTGTCTAAATGGGTGTTCATTTACCGATGAATGCCGATCTCATATTCCTTTGTTCCGCGACGGATAGCAAGCAACGCTCAAGTTACAAAATCAACTAGATACAATCATTTTATCAAGCATGCCACGACGGCTGCACCGAGTTGAAACTTCTGGCTAACTTATTGATAGCAATGCATTTTATTGCACTTATTGAAGATTAGTTCAGCGTATATATAATACGGTTTCTCATTTTTAAATTAATACGCACTACCTATTCCGCCTAATTCCGTAATTATTTTAGTTTTTTTTTTGGTCCATTTATGAGATATACGCAGTTATAACATAGCAAAGTATTTCGATTATTGTAGTGAAAATGTCTTGCAACAAAGTAAGTTAAATATACACCACAAGCTGCAGAGGTCGGGACTTTTTGTAGCAATTACATGATACACCCAAGTTTTTTGTCGCCATATAAGGCAATAGGTGTTAGACTTGGTGAAGATAACTTCAGATTAGGTTACAACAGAATGAAATATTTAAAAAAAAAAACCTCTAATAAATCGTAAAAAAATTTGGTTCAGAAATGCTTTTTGAAACTTGCAATTACTTTTTATTCAATAATCAAATAAATTTATTTTTGTTTTATGACATTATGACGGTAGCTTTGCATGTTTTTATACAGTGTGTTAGGTTAAACGACGGACATACTTTCAGGGGTTACCATACTCATGAAAATTATCAACTTTGACTATGGAACTATACCTCAAATCACGAAACAAAAATCAGCTATTCAGTACATCTATGTACGCATAATTCGCTAAAATGTATGGAACAGCTGTTTCTTTTTAAATCATATTTCAGAGTTGGTCCCATGGACAAAGTTGTTAATTTTTATGAGTACTATACTGAAAGTATGTCCCTCGTTTCACCTAACACACTGTATAAGTTCGCACGACAGTAAAGAAAATAGTTTTGTTTTTTTTTAACAAAAAGTCCAACCACTCATAAGTAACTTTTAGCACACACAAATAAGGGTAGTTTAGTGACATTTTCTAATGATAATGTGGGTACTCTAAGTAAGAACATATCAAGCTAGCGAAAGCATTAGTCAGAGTATGGATAAAGCTGGACTATAGGAGGAGTATT
The DNA here is from genome assembly GCA_951799385.1 of Hyppa rectilinea. Lineage (NCBI taxonomy): Eukaryota > Metazoa > Arthropoda > Insecta > Lepidoptera > Noctuidae > Hyppa > Hyppa rectilinea. Next base: position 16,225,068 of record OX637307.1, read on the forward strand.
ATGTATGTGTATCATGTATTTGTAGTCTTTAAAAATTAGTACTCATTATAGTCATCAACTAACAATTTGGGGGAAGATATATCAAGAATTTGAGATTGAATTTAATTTTGCTGCAAAACACAGAGTATTAAATTAATGGAGTATTCAAGTAATTTAATTTAATCGAAAAATGTTTGAAACTTGCCTGGTATGACATTGGAAAAGACGATTGCTCACATTCAAGCGCTAAATAATTTCCCATTCGCTCAATACTCTGTGTTTTAGTAGAATCTTGGTCAAATATCAAATGTTTAACTTCAATATTATTCTATTATTGTTTGTTCAGGAAAGGATGGGTTGCATGACACATGCCATATTTTCATTCAATCGTTTTCAATATAAATCTTTATATTTATATCAATAGTTAATCACGGCTAATAATTTAATAATTATTTAAAAAAGTATCCAAGTTAGTTGTAAAACATTATTTTAGTTGTGTCACGCAAATTATCCTAAAATGAACAGAGTATAAAGGATATTAAAATTAAAATTACACAGCTACTAAACAGAATTGAATTATCATCAGTGTGTAATTAAAATTAAAATCTTTTACACAAAATATAATGAGTGTTGTGCTTACCTATTCTGGTAACTGAAGTACTTGGCGTCCCGTGGTATTGTACACAATTGTTTGCCATAGCAACATAGCACTTGAGGATTGAATGTGTACTTTCTACCACAGCAATAGCCTAGGCTTTGCATTACAGGATCGATCTCTTGCTCAAACACTTCCGATAGCTAAAACAAAATAGTTTATTGTTAACATCGTATTATTATAGCTTTGGGCTTTTGGGAACAGTGAGTGCACCTGTTCCTGCGCACGCGCTTCTGCTCTATAATATGCCCGCTTAGATGGCTAGTCTAAGTTGGGATAAGTTGCCATGGCCGGTCTGGAGGACTATCTTTATATGGTGGGTGATAGAAAATACGGAAAAAACGTTTGAGAATTTTTAACATAGCTCAAGGTCTGTCAATAATGATTATTATCATTATTATAGGAAAACCTACACACTTTTGTCATCTTTTCTGTGTTGAGTAGAGAGTAGAGCCGATAACGCCTACATTATTACATGTTTTTTTTCCCCGTAAGGTAAAAAATTATCCACATAGCAAATACTCACGGACGTGATTGACGTCATTAGTCAGAGTGTAAAATATTGCAACAACGACAAAGTAATATCACACTTAAAAGTGTCATTCATATTGAACAATATTTATAATTTTATGATGTAAGGCGGAACCAAGTCTCTTTCCTAAACACAGAAGGGTCAATTTCACCAATGAACCTGTTCACATACAGTTGACAGTTCTTGAACAGGGTTAAGATGTGCAGATCGCGTTCAGTTTCATTGGTTAAATCAGTCCTGAATCAGGCTGGCCTCAAGAACCAACAGATGATGGATTAAATAATCCAATGTTTTCCAAAATCAAATAGTGGACAAGATAAACAAATTTAAATAGTAAATAAAGGAGAAACTAACCTTAGTACAATATCTGTAAACCCTCGAGTTCTTTCTATTGTAAAGCCATGCGTTTTCGAACATGAGCCAGACGTCGTCAACATATTCCCAGGGGTCTCTATACTCCCCGCGATCTAGCTTCAGTTTTATGGTCGATAAGTCAATAGGCTTGGTGACTATGTCGAAGTAGTCTGGGATACCCAGCGCTTGCGCGTCGACTGGCTGTCTGAAGGGTAAGGACTCAGGGTCTTGTCGGAATAGTTTCTCTAACGTCGGCATGAGCGCCACTCGGAGCTCGTCGGGTTTGAACACGAAGGATTTTCGTGCCCCTCTTTCCCCGCCCGCCGATTCTCCGACACTACCCACACTAGTCTCTCCCGGTTCTTCCTTCACTTCTTGTTTGACATCAGACTTAACTTCTGTTTTGACATTGAAGTCAGGTCTCTCTGCGTCTTTGTCAGGTGTTTCGTCTCGCATACCCTTGCCTCCACAGTCCTCTTCCGGGTCATCCTTGATCCGGACGTCGTCAGAATCTTGTTTGTTGCGATCGTCTTGCGGCGGACTGTACGGAAAATGAAAATATCCAGTTTAGCAAGATAATTATTTATTTTTGCAATTTGAACTAAAGCCACGAATACAAAGAGTGAAGATGACTTGAAACAAAATGGTTTCGCAAAATTGTGAAATGCATGTTTGTATGACTCAACATGAGTAAAATTCTGTCGAGATTGATAATAAAGCGTCAGGCACCTGTCGTCGGCGGAGGAGCAGGCGGTGATGGCGGCCATGTGCGCGGACATGGGCGCGGGCCGCGCGGGCGCGGGCGACGGGTGCGCCAGCGGCGTGGCCGGCGTGCCCGGCGCGCCCGGCACGGACGCGGGCGCGGGCGCGGGCGACGCCGCGGCCGTGTCCGCGCGCCCGAAGGCCGCGTGGTTCACGAACGGACTCTGCACCGCGCTGCCCAATAGCCGCACTTTCGCGTCCGGGTGACCCGGCGAGGCGAGCGGCGCCGGCCCGTTCGATTGCATCGAAGGGTAATTCGGCGCCGGTGACGTCATCGGCTGGCCGAACGGCGACATCCCCGGTGCGCCGACGCTACCGACTCCTACGCTTCCACCGTTTGGCGTGTGCGGCAATTGGTTCGGGCTCGGACCCGGTGGGCCCACGAGGTTGGTCTGGAAGGCCATGCGGTTGGCAGGCATGGACAGCGCGATCCCGGGCGACGGGATGCGCATGGCCGGTAGTGCGGGCTGCGCACCCATGGCAGGCAGTGTGGGCCGCGCCAGTGGGCCACCCACGCCGGGCCTGGGACCTCCCACCCCACCCAGCACTCCACCCCCAGACATGACGCCCATAGGTTGTTGCTGTTGTTGTTGTTGTTGCTGCTGCTGCTGTTGTTGTTGCAGTTGCGCAACTTGTTGTTGCTGCTGTTGTTGTTGTTGTTGTTGTTGCTGCTGCTGCTGTTGTTGTTGCGCCGCCTGTTGCTGTTGGGCTTGCAACTGCTGCTGCTCCTTTCGCTTCTGTCTCTTTTCCTCGAGTTCTTTCTGTATTTTGTATATCTTTTCTGCGAGCAGGTGATAGTACTCAGATCGCGTACTTGCCATCTCATACATATCGCCTTCGACTTTCCTCGCGTATGCGACTAAATTATGCATTCGCTTATCTAACATTGCAGTAGGGTCAGGTGTGGGAAATATCGCTTGCACCCTGTGAAAAAGCACAATGTCATTGAAATGTCCTAAGAATAAAAAAGCCATTTAATTTCGGAAATATAACTTACAGTTTGTGAACGAGGTGGTTTCTGAGATCAGCCGTAATAGAATGATGCCACTCTTTGGTGCCGGATACTGGATTGGCGGTTACGGCTCCGCTCGGTAGTTGTAGTGCGCCGCCCATCTGGAAGAAGGTTAAAAGTATTAGGCGAACGTTGAACACGAGTGAAGTAGATATAGAGGCGCAGTGGACGAGCAGATAGACACCGTAACTCACCAACGCCTGTTGCTGCTGCTGCTGCATGTCGTTGGGCTGCTGCGCGAACAGCGCCTGCATGGTCTGCTGCTGCGGCACGTCGGGCAGGCCGGGCCGCGGCACGGGCAGGCGCGACAGCGGCGCGCGCGGGAAGCCGCCCATGCCCGACACGGACGTGGGGCACGTGATGCCCAGCGCCTCGTAGGCGCGCTTCATGTCGGCGCCCTGCGTGCTGGGCGCGGGCGCGGGCGCCGGGGCCGCGGCCGCCGCGCCCGGCCCGCCCAGCTGGCTCACTGCGCCCATGGTGTTGCCCGCGCCGCCCACCCCGACCACGCCGCCGACGTTGCCCACTCCCGGCACGGGGCCCACGCCGCCGACGTTGCCGACGTTTCCAGTACTCACTCCCGCTGTTGAATGTTGAGTCACTGCCGCTGCTAAAATAAGAAAAACTTCGTCAGTGATATACCTACCTCCAGAATCACAATAAAAAGGTTACTAGTGAAAGGGTTCCTTACATAACATACCGTTCATGTTCCTAGTCCTATCAGCTTGTTTCAGCGGCAAACAAACCGGACAGTCATTCTTATTGCAATGTTTCCAATGGTTTATGATTTGTCTTGATGACGAGCAGTGCGGTACCGCACAATTTTTGCCGGCCTGTAAATTGCACATAATTAGAGACATTCTATCAGGAGAGAAATCCACTTCATGAATTTCGTTATGAATAATACAATACCTGGCATGACATCATATGGTTGAGAACTCCCTTCATAGTCTTGCAGTGCGGCAGCGTGCACTGCCATGTCTCGCCGTTGGATTGGGACTCTCGTCTCTGGCACTTGTGTGCGTGTAACAGCAGCACGAGCTGTTGTTGAATAAGTTTCCGTTTCTCCGGGTCGGCGATGGAACCGGAGGTGGGGGGCTGGGGCGCGGCCGGCGGTTGCGAGGACGGGGCCTGCGTGGCGGCCTGCGGCTGGGACTGGCCGCCCGCGGGCGCGCCCGGCGTCTGCGGCGAGGGCGCGGGGGGCACAGCCTGGGCCGCGCCGCCGCCGCCCGCGTCGGCCGGCGGCCCGAAGCGCACGCCGCCGGGGCCGGCGGCCGCGCGCTGCACGTGAGGCACGCCGGGCCCCTGCGCCGACTGCGCGTAGGGCGGCTGGTAGGGCGCCAGCGGGTGGCCGCCGCCGCCCGGTGCCGGCATGCGCGGGTGGTGCTGCAGGGCGGTGCGCATGTTGGGCGTGCCCATGACGCGCCCGCTCAGCGGACCGTTTTGCATCGCCTGCAATGTGACATCATGTTACTGTCGTCCATGTCTTGGTAAGAAATTTCTTGGAGGTTAAGATGATCGTATGGAAACCCAATTGGATTGCTTTATATTTTATGTTTTTGTCTATGAAAATGTGTTTGGACAACACAACACTCTTCATCACTATTTTGGATAAAATTTTCGTGAGTAAGACACGAGTTTTTTAACTGAGCCTCTAAAAACTTTTAACACTTTTCTGCTGATGTACGCTTTTTTAAATTTAGGCCCTCTGAACACTTCTTGGGCTTATAATAATGCAGTTGTTTTTAACGTTCTTTTTAAACAACCAACTAAGCTAGGTGTGACCAAATGGGTGGGTGGTAAAACTACGACCAACCGTCGCAGTTACTGGACTGTTTAGTATTTTAAGGACCCCAAAATAGGAATTATTTGAACAACATAAAGAGAGGCGCATTTATTAATTACTCGTGTATATGCTTTTTTCAAATGATCATGATGCAACAATACAAAATTTGAACTCACTTGGGCATGCGGATGGTGAGGCGGCGTCCCGTGGTGGTTGGCGCCCATGAGCGTGGGCAACTGCTTGTTCACGCTGTTGATGATCCCGCTCCCGAGCATGCCAGCGCCCGTCATATTACTATTCGTCACTATCATGTTCCCACCGACATTAGTCACGTTCATTCCTCCTTGGATAGAACTCAACGGCATTGTGGAGTGTAGCGGATTTGGATGACTCGTATTTGGCATTAGTTGTGGGTGCATGCCACCCATGAGGTCCTTTGATACAGACACATTTGGAGGTGATTGTAGGTTTGGACTCTTACTACCTAAATTACTCAATCCTAATGGATTGTTGTGGCCTACTAAGCCTTTGTTGCCCTGTGAAAAGACCAATACACGACATACACTATTAATATGGCCTTTTAATAAATTGCGTAATTACTATTTTATAGAATTCCTAAAATTTTAATCCACACAGAATAAACAAAATATTACTGATTTCATTTTTTGTTAATATGTTAAAGCTGTCAGTTTAATTTTAAGTAGGAAGTTTGTTTGACAATAAAAACTATATTTTTAGCTTTTGAATACTGCTTATAAATTAAGTACACAAATAACTAAATTAAAACTGTGGTTGGCTAGCATTTTATGCAGTGGTAGTTAATAAAATTGAGGAAAAAAATGTGGTTAACATTAATTCTTTTTTTGCCTTAATGTTTCATATTTTTTAATAGATACCCTGCACTGTCTCAACTCAATTTCCTTAAATTAAACAAAAAAAAAGGGTTTTATTATCTTATTGGTTAAGAAAAAAAAAGAACTAAAATGGTATATCTTACTGCATAGTTAGACTAACTAGATTTGAAAAAATATAAAATGTCATGACAATTCCATCAGTCCCAGGTACTCACTTGTTGTATAAGGTGATTGTTGATTTGTCTGTGCATAGCAGCTGTTGGGTCATCCCCATTGAGCTGTTGCTGTTGGGACATTTGTCCCCCAGGACCTGGACCCTGGGCAGGGGGTTTGGGGCCCGTGACCCCAGGCTGTTCACCCCAAGCACCTCCCATCAACTCATCTGGGAGGTCCTTTTCGAGGTCGAACATGTCAAGGTTAGAGAACCCATCTGCTGAAACAAAAAAGTGGGACAACATTTTAGTAACTTTAGGGCCAAGTTTACCATTTTGTACAAGTAGGAAACTCAATAACATATTTTATTATGAATTTTTTGATTTTATAAAATCCTATTTTTATTAAACATTTAAAAGTAAGGAGAACTAAGTTTGCATTTTACGAACAATTTTTTTATTTCTTAAAAAAAATAAAAAAAATCCAGTGTACTTTCTTTAAAGATCTTATTTATAATATAAACTTATTTATTGCAATGTATTTGAGATTTAAGTGTTGTGTAAAATAAGAAAATGACAATATGTTTAGTTTTAAAATAAAAAAAAAACATGATTTTGAAAAATTTAAATATTACTTTAATCCAGTGATTAATTTGATTACTTCAAATTTATATGTTTGTAATTCATGCATTATTGCATTATTTACTGTGATTTTTATTTTTGGGATAGAGTAAAATAGATGTTCAACTTTTTCAGTGTTTTTATTTTGCTACTTTGATCTTTTCAAGGAAAAGGGAAAGTTGTCCCATTCAAACACTGTACTATGAAATACTGAAACAAGTTAGCAATTTATTAGGTCCACTTTCGGCACATAATGAGTGTTTATTTCAGTGTCAAACAGTCCTATATTTTTGTTTTATTTGTTCACCTACTTTGATCTTTTTAATTATGTTTCTTATACTTCTAATAATAAATTGGGGAATATTGTACCATTCAAACACTACTAAGATACTGAAACAAAATAGCAATTTATTTGGTCTATAATCCAAAATGTTGATTTTTGACAGCAATCCTATACTAAACAAACAATAACTTATAAATTAAATAACAGAAAAAAATATAACTTCGAATGTAACATAAATTTATATGGCAAAACTAAGACAGAACATGTTAGACACAGTACATGAATATGAGATAATTAGCATTTATTTATCACTAAAAGTTTGGTTTAAGTAATTTTACATGCTACTAAGCAAGTTTATTTATATACTAATGAGAACTACTTTTTAAAGTAATGCATATTATCCTTTCATTACAGTTAAAATACAAAACATGAAGTTTTATTACAATTCAGAACTATATCATTGAATATTCAAGGTAATTTAATGTGCATATTATGATATGAAATTTGGCTATTGGTACACACAATTACTTTTAAATTGTAGAATTTGGTTTTAATGTTATGGCCTTGCACTTTATTTTGTCAGCATGCAAAAAAGAGGTTATGTTCTTATCAATTTAGACAACATTCAATAAAATATTACATGTGGATACACAATCAAATGTGGAATTCCTTCTACATTTTTTCAGTTTGGATGTTGTAAATAAGTTATGTTACCAAAACATAATGTGGGTCACCAATACTATTTGTATGTCAGGCAATGTTTTGAATTAATAATTATTCTAAATAATTTCTAAAAATAAATTAAACATTTTGTAAACTATTTGCTGCTATCCTGTAAATATTTTGTTCCCATAAAGTACAAAATATATTTATAATTGACTTGCTTGCCAAAGGGAAACTAAGCTAAAAATCAAGAAACTTAGTCTAACAACACTAAAATAACATATAATTTGTAAAAATATGTACTCCGAAGTAAAATATAATAAATAATTTGTCTACATTACGAAATGTACATCCTAAAAAAACAATGTCATGAAAGTTGCGTTTTGTTTATTATAATAAATGAAATAACAGAAACACATAAGAATTTTATTAAATAATATCACGAAATATCGATTAAAACTAATATTTTCTCATTTCATGAGCTAATACACAATAATACGACGCAAAACTTGCGAGGCGCTAACAAGAACGAAGGCAAAATGTCAAAAATCAAAGAAAGATAATATGACAGAACACTGTTCAGACACTTTGCAAACTCCGTGTAAAACAATAAAATACTCACCCGCGGAGTCCGAGGGACCCTGAAAAGGGTCCCGGATCATCTTAGGCCGCTTGTTAGGCGGCTCATCGGCCATGGCTCTGTTTACTAAACGTAAGCCGTCGTGAATATTTCGGCCCGCCGATTTAAAAAACACTTTTATGTCTTATATCTTCAAGAAATAACATTTTAGAGCGATTTGTCATTCATCATAATGTAATTCACCCACATCGCGATCGTTCGATGTCCTTCGCACCATTGAAGGCACATATTATAATTTCTCACTCAAGTATTCGCCATTACAAAGCTCCGAATCGAAGAGCTACACAGACCCTCTCACCATCTTCCGTCGGAACTAGCACAATAAATGAAAACAATATCACCAGATTTTAGCTACTTTATGGAACTTATTTACGCTATCGAATAACACGATTTCACTTAACACTTTAAAATACACGGAATGGTAAAGTTTATGATAAAATGATGTAAGAAAAAACAGAAAATTTACACGACAAATTCCGAAATTCTTCTCAGTCTCTCCAGCGCAAAATGGCGGCTGTTGATGAAAACTTTTTCTACGCTTGTCAGAAAATGTCGGCCTATATAGAGAATAGGAAAGCACTCTGATTGGTCCGCGCATACCACGTGACTGCCGGAAATACCGATTTGACGCAGGATCGGTCCGATTATTCTGACGTCAAGGCGTACAAAGCCGAACATAGCCGAAGAAAGCCGAAGATGTTTTTTTCATGTAAAAGCATATTTTACATTAAAAAATATTCAAGAGGCGTTGTTTTAGAATTCAACTAGCTAAATAAAGTTAAGATCTAACTATTCTATGAAATATATGACATTTTCAAGGTACGCACATGATAAAAATAAATGATTTAGAAATAAATTTTTGAATATTCCCTCCAAATCGGGAGTGGCCATCATCAATACGACGTGTCTCTAGACTGTCTATGATATAGAGAGGACCATAAAGCATTCATTCTTACTTTTAATTTTTATTCAGGCTTTACATTAACTATTACGCCAAAAATCTAACACAGTTTTGTTGTTTTTTTTTGTTTTATTCTATTTTAGGTTAGATATGGCTATAAAGGAGGCGAGTCCTACCGAGATGACGCCTAATAGATAAAAAGGGAAGAAAAGACATTTAGCGCTGACCCCAAATAAATTTGGCTAAGTGCGGGAGAATGTTAATTTTTTATTATTAGTCCAAACTTGACCAATAACTGCATTTTACTCTTAGGTAGCCCGCGTAATTTAAATTTTCTTATATTGATTGCTATTTGTTGATCAGTGTCAGGTTGTATGTTGATCAAAGATTCGCCACTGTAATTTATGTTACCAAAAATTTCATGAAATAGCTTTCCAATAGACACATCAGTACTTAGACATAATGTAATAAAGATTTAAAGGATATTTTATAAATACACATTTGTCACGGTCGTGAATTACATTTTGATCAACATGCAATCATAGGTAGCCAGAGGTGACGACGTAAAGGATCTGTTACAATTACGACTATTGTGCAATAGGTAGTTAAAAGACATCGAATTAGTTTCTTAGTTTTTTTATTTAACAAAACTCAAAGAAATTGATTTCCATTGATGTTACAATTCAACGTGGTGTTTATTATAGGTAAAAATGTTTTGTATACTACTTTGCAGTATATACTAATTCCGTGGATTTTTGATAAAACCATGTTTATTGTCTTATCTGTGATTCAATTATAGAGGATATGGATCTTGATCTAGGAAACAGCAATCGATAAAATATTGAAGATTGGAGGGAAATAGAAATAGCGGGCGGGTTACGTACTTTCTTACTTTTTGTGATACAAATAAATTAATACTATATAAACCCTATTAAAATTACCTGGAGCGGTAGAGGAGTAGACATTTTCATAAATGTATGTATCCACCACCTTCTATGGTTTGGTATGTGGTACCTGTAGTACAATAATTTAAATTTTGTCATCCATACTTTTACCAAGTTAAAAGTTCTAACTAACCAACGCTAAAAAGGTACAGAAATAAAACAGGTTACATATTGTTTCCTCAATTTTCACCAACTAATCAATTCTAAATACAATTTCTAATACATAATTACCTACTTATAATTACATTTCTTTCAGAGGTTTTATGCCCAAGATCTCTAATCCAGTTTTAACAACTGTTCTAGCACAATGGAAAACCAGTAATCTTTGTGCTGCTAAATCAGGGCTTACATCCTTTACTCTTACTTCATTAAACATTCTGTTGACATGCCTTGCTAGGCGGAATAAATAATTAACAAGAATACAAGCTTCATATTCTTCTAATGATTTCTGAAGAACGTTTTCAAATCTAGCTAACTCTGCAATAACATCGCCTATGACTTCTTCAGACAAGTGATAAGGATCACAGGTGTTGGGTAAAGACACACCACAGTTCTGTTCTAGGCTCCAAAGTCGGCAATGAAGATACTGTAGTTTGATAGCACTGTCACCTTCAGTTTGGAGCGCTCTGTCCCAGCTAAATGTGTAGTCTTTTTGCCTTCTCTGCTTTAAATCATTGATTAAAACTGCTGAGGTGCCCAATATGTCACATGTCTCTTCATTCATTGCTCCAGTTCTGGTATCTACCAAAGAGAAAATAATTGTAGGATACAGAAAGATAAATAAAATTAATGAACTAAAACATATTGGAATAAACAAATTAAATTGGAAACAAGTCAGCTACATCAGCCTCACATATTTTGTTATTAAATCTATGTAACTGAAATCAGTAATGCTTCTTTTCCTCATCTCCATTCTACATAGTATTACACATCCTACATAGTGGACATAGTATTACTGTAAAAGTGTTGCACAATAAATGGAAATTACATATAAAAATGTGACATTACTCTTTGATAGAAGTTGCTTATCATGAATTTTCTTCTTCGCTTCATCTAGGATATCATTCAAGAATACTACATTCCCAGTTCTGGTGCTCATCCCTTTTAATCTGCCAAACTTGATGTGTTCACAGCCATCGGCACATTTCTGGTTAATTTGTTTAACAACTTCAAATACAGCTGCAAAATGATCCGTCTGACCATTATCCACTACATACAGCATTTTCTCAAATGCATATTTCTTGTATCTGTCCAACAGAGCAGCAATGTCTCTAGATATGTAAAGAGTAGAATTATCACTTTTCAATATAGTCACCTGTTTATTATTTAACTTTGTTACTTTCCTTCCCAATTCGTCAGTTTGAATGATATTCTGTTTTTCTAATAAATCCATAACAGGTTTTATGGCAACACCATTGTAATCTGATTCCCAGTGGTATGCATCAAACTGTATTCCTAACCTTTGATATACTTTTTCCAATTCCTGTACAGTTACTTCACGGATATTTTTCCAGTTTTCTAAACTCATTCTGCCTTGCTCTATATCTGAAAAGTACTTTCTGGCTTCTTCTTGTACTCTGTCGTCTTTTGAGGCTAATTTGTTAGCATGCACATAAACATCATACAAAGTTTTGATTGGATCATTCTGCAAATCCTTTACATCAATATTCTTTGATTTTAAACCATATTGTAGCAACCCAAACTGGGTGCCCCAGTCTCCTAAGTAGTTAAGTCTAATAACTTTATTGTCAAAGTATGTATTTATATTTGCAATAAAGTTTCCTATAATTGTAGATCTTAAATGACCCGCGTGGAAAGGTTTAGCAATATTTGGTGAACTGAAATCTATAACTATTTTCTTTGGGTGCACTTGCTGTCTTGGCTCTGGTGACTTAAAACTTCCTAGTATATTCTGTATGAATGTATCTCTTTCTACATGAAAAAATAAGTCATTGCTTTTGTTTATATTTTGTCCAGTATCCTCGTAACTTGGTCCTGTTTTATTTTGGATACTAACACTATATTTACTTTCATTGTGTTTATAAAAAATGCTCACATTTTTCAGGTTTCTTATGATACTGCTTCTATCAACATTGTGTGGGAGTATCTGCAATACATAAAGAAGTAATGAACTATGGCTATTTGATGTACTTTCAGATATATTGTTAAAACTATTAATAGGTTTCTATCATGCTAAGAAAATTTTATTAATTTTAGTGTTAGATTTAATATTAAACAACTCAAAATCAAACTATGACAATCAGACAAACCTTGTCAAGCAACATAATTTTAGATTTCATTCCGCTTTGATGTTTAATTTAGGTTAGTAATTACAGTGCTGTACAATAGAAAGTTGTAGTTTCAATTTATTTTATTTTTAGAAAGTTGATTAGTTGATGTACAACCTGCAAAGCATGAGTGTGACATATCATTTGACAACTGCATTGAGTTGATTGAGTTGTAATGTCAGTTGATTGAATTTGACACAAGTAATATTGCCATGATCCAACTTGCTACTGCCAGTTGCCAGAAGCATTAACAGTTTTTATTTATGTATATTTTTAAATCGTGAAAAAAATTGGTGCAAGTCCAAGGGTTTCAATAAAACCCAATACCTGTATTTTTGAAATTTCCTAGATTTCCTTCACTGAAACTTTCTCTAAACCCTCAAATTGAATGACCTTCATGGCTGACCATTTCTTGAAAAAATATTATATTTGCCGGGTTTCGTGAGTTTTTGAAAAAACCCCGATTTTTTTTTTTTGCATCTAGGTAAATTTTACGCACTACTCTAATCAAACTAATGTGAAGGGCACAAAAAGAGTCCATAAATTTTAGGAGATATTAAGATTTAAAGAAGTTGACATGTTGAGGATAATGACGTTTAGTGTCGGTGAATGATGATTGTAATGACGCTATGTTGCACCGAATGATAAACATTATTATTTCAAAATCAGCATTATTGTTATAAACGGAATAAATATTTTCTTTTAAATAACATACCTTAATCTTATTATTATAACAATCGCTTTTCACTTGTGATTTTAAATGATTTATAACTTGAGGAAGTTAAGTTACACAATATCTATGAATTTTGAATATATACAGAGTGGAATTTTGTAATGCCACGTGGAGGGAAAGTACTCTTATACTTACTGTAGATAGAAAATTTTACTCAAAGGAAACATTCCTTTATTTTTGGATAGAAAGAGAACTGCATTCAAAGATTTCCAAATATTCGCTTGCTACACCCGGGAATCGAACCGACTAAAATTTGCAAAAAGTACACCCTGTACTTTTATTGCATCGATCGTTAGAATCAATTATAAGAATGAAATCTCTCAAACAAACTTGATAAATTAAATGTTAGGAAAACCATGGGACGAGAGGATCTTTCTCTCTCCCATCCCGCCACCTCCTTCGCGAGCATGACTGTTTCGCAGAAGGAGGTGACTGCCTCCCACTCCCTCTCGCACTCCCTCTCCCGGACCATGGCTTGCACCAGGGCCGGGCGCGAGTGGTCGCCGCCGCCGATCACCTCTACGAGGACACGGCGGTGCTCCGCCCAAGCGGGGCAGGTTTGCACCGTGTGCTCTACCGTGTCCTCTGGGCGATAACGGTTAGGGGTATGATATTTTCTTTTATATTCTGACATTATACTGGCAACCCTAAAGTCTAACAAAAAAAAAAGCTAATATTAAAATATTTATTTTTTATTGAATTCTCCAAGCAATTTTTCAGTACCTAGCACAAAAGACAAAAAATATTAATAATATTTAAGAGAACAAAACAAAAACCCTAAAACACAATCGGATCAGAAATTCAGAAACGTTCATCGTAAGACGACTCACTGACCTTTTGAATAGTTGCCAAGCAACGAAATAATAACAACAAGTCAACAATAAAAATGTATTTTTGTTGAACAATATTAATTTTGTAACTGAACAAGGGCTTTGAACTCTAATAAGTTGAATGCGTTTATCGGAGGATACAATAACTGTACACAATGACTACCCCTAAAGTAAGTATTAAGTTTTAATCAAGATTGTATGTCTTACACACCAAATTATTTGTGAACAATTGGTCAGATGTTACCAACCACACTACGTTAAATAATTTGATGTAACCCTCAACTTATTTCGGAAATTTTCCTATTCCTAGGGTTTATGATCCCTCACTAATTCACTACGCCTACATTATTCGTTACCCTTTTACCCGATTTATTTGTAGTCGGCGCCGGCGCCGGCGCAGCATGTAGTCTGTCTTTTCTGTAGTCACCCCTTTTCTAGCAACTTCGTTGTTTTCGCTAACATATAATTTTTAACATTTTACAAAATGTTTCCAGTTGCTTTACACCATAGAACAGCCCCATGGCATGGGTGAGCTGTATTTTATGTGGCAGAAGGGTGAATCACATTCATTGCTGGCCACTACTGGGACAGATGCTACGGTGGCCATACATGACAGAACTGGACAACTTATGGAAAGAATGAAGCTGCAAGGGTGAGATTTAAATAATAAATTAAATTCAAACTTGAATCTACTTTGTTTAATCTTCATAATGAGAACTGGCATGTTAGATTTTTTTTTTATGTATTTGGGTAGACTTATTTCAACTTGGTTCTTGAATGTCTTTACAATTTGACATACCCTTCTCATACTGTTTCTCAGTGGTTTTGCTTGGAAAAAATAACATTCCAAGCATTACAGAGAAAAATTGTTACAATATTGAAAAATAAATATTAACTGTTTCAGTCTCTGTGCTGGCATGGAATGGGATCAGGATGGGGACTACTTAGCAATCATTACTCCTAACAGTAACATGGTATTGTTATGGGAATGCCATGCCAACAAGCGCATAAACATAGAGACTGGGCTTCGTGAACCACCCTCGTGCATTGCATGGGCTTATGGAGAGCCTTTGTTAGCTATTGGAACACAGAAAGGAAATCTGGCGTTGTATAACCATCACACAACTAAGTAAGTATATTTTTATCTATCTAGTCACAACTAGTATGTATTGTCTGCCATCAGGGCAAAGACCCCTCTCTCTTTTCCCTTTTACACTGTCTTTTGCTACTCAGCCAGTCCTTTTGGTACAAGTCAGGGTTATCCCGCCATTATCGCCTTGGCCTGCTGGATATATATTTGACAAAATATATACCTAAACTTTTCTATAATTTTCAATACTATATCAGTAATTTAAGTCATTGACTGCCACGCAGCAGACACAATAGAAAAACTATTGTTTGTCGGACACACGGTGACCGCGTTGGCGTTCAACGTGTTAATAGTTCACTTAAACTTAACATACTTCATTTAAACAACCTTTATTCTTTCATTTTCAGGAGAATACCAATAATAGGTAAACATACGAAAAAAATCACTTGTGCGGAGTGGAACAAGGACAGTATTCTTGTCTTAGCTTCAGAAGACAAGAGTTTGTCCATCAACAATTCTGATGGTGACACATTGAGGATGATATCTCTGAGGGATGCACCCAATGATCTGCAGTTTTCTGAGATGAAGACAGATCAGAGAGTGGCTGGGGAGAATA
Organism: Hyppa rectilinea; assembly: GCA_951799385.1. Lineage (NCBI taxonomy): Eukaryota > Metazoa > Arthropoda > Insecta > Lepidoptera > Noctuidae > Hyppa > Hyppa rectilinea. Next base: position 16,240,760 of record OX637307.1, read on the forward strand.
CTGTAAGTTTTTATATGTTTTCTTCTCCAGGAAGCCTTCCGAACTGAAAGACTTATCAGCACCCAAATTACGTAACACAGCATCAATCACAATCGGTATCATTTGAAGGGATATTGCTAATCCATCACACTAATATTATAAAGGCGAAAGTTTGTGAGTGAGTGTGTGTTTTGGCAGTCCTGCACACTCAAACGGTGCAAAGATCTGGATGAAACTTTTTTTTTTTTTTTTTAAGTCTGGGAAATCATCCAATCACTGCTCCCACTCTGGGTGGAGCGGAAGGGAGTGTCAGACTCTTACTGACTAAAACCCATCCATGTTCCTTCCGTAGCCCTTTATGTTCCGGGGTAGCGGTAACCCTTTCGGACAATCCCGCTTACCCGGCAGGCTTGGCCCTGAGGGGCCCCTTCATATGCTGACATCTCTTTAAGGCGCGCGTGGAACATATACGCGCCGTACGGCACGGGTCTGGTGCTGATCGGACGGTGAGTCACCCATTACTCACCGCTCGCAGGCCCGCGCCTACGGTGGCCGGGAGTCGTCACGTGGCTCCCGACGCCCGGAGCGTCTCCCGCGGCGGCTGGGACGGGAGGACCTTTCTCTCTCCCATCCCGCCACCTCCTTCGCGAGCATAACGTTTTCGCAGAAGGAGGTGACTGCCTCCCACTCCCTCTCGCCCCGGACCATGGCTTGCACCAGGGCCGGGCGCGAGAGGTCGCCGCCGCCGATCGCCTCTACGAGGACACGGCGGTGCTCCGCCCAAGCGGGGCAGGTTTGCACCGTGTGCTCTACCGTGTCCTCTGGGCGATCCTCGCAGTGGTGACACCCGGGCGTTTCCTCCCGCCTGATGATGTGCAGGAACCTCCCGAAACATCCATGTCCGGTGGGGACCTGCGTCAGGCGGAAGGTGAGGGCGCCGTGACGCCTCTCTAGCCACTCCTCAAAGAGGGGCCTTACCGCCACTATCGTGGCGTGCCCTATCTGGATGAAACTTGGCACAGAAATAGTTTATGACCTGAAATAACACATAGGATACACACTTTATCCTGGTAGTACGTTCCCTTGAAATAATTTCCAACATCCATGCGGGTGAAGTCGCTGGCAGTAGCTTGTTGATTCATAAGTTCGATTTTATTTTTTCCATAACATAAAGACCGGAATGAATGTTGTTGAACTGTAAAATGAAAGTAATTCCTACTATTAGTATGTTCTGCAATTAGGGTGCTGTTCAAGTAAACCTTCTAATAAATCCTATTTTAGCGTTTTAGTATGGCCAACCTGCATGTTAGAAGTTGGTATGAGTTGGTAAGGCAAATGAAATTGTGCTGTGGTCCACTGACATTTTTAATCCAAAAAATATAAAATTCTAGGGCAGATCCCTATTTAACTCTTATATTATTTCATATTTCCAGATAAGTCTTGTGGTCGGCAAGAGAACATTATACCTCTACAACCTCTTGAACCCTGAAAATCCAATAGAATTAGCATTTCAACAGCGCTACGGCTCCATAGTCTCATACAAATGGTATGGAGACGGCTATATTCTTATAGGATTCAGTGCTGGCTTTATTATAGCCATATCTACACATATCAAGGAGGTTGGTGAAGAGTTGTTCCAGGTGAAGAATCATAAGGAGAGTCTGACTGATGTGGCGGTTTGTAATGGTCTGGCGGCTTCGTGTGGAGATGGACAGTGAGTTGTTAGGAGTGTATTATTTTATTTTTATTGAGCTTAGTAACTGGGTAATAAAAGATCTTTTTTACCAAGCCAATAAAGATTCCCTTGCCTGTGTTAAAAAAAATAATAATTGAAGGATAGCAGATTGATAACAACAAACTGTATGCTGCACAGGTTTAGTTCTAAGTCAAGTAGCTATAATAATCATGATTAAAATATAAGAAATTATTAGTCTTGTTGTAGTTGACCCAGCCACCGATTTGTGAATTGGTCATCAGGGGTTTTTTTTTTGCCTTTTTACAACGTTTGTTTTTTTAATTTGTAATGGTCATTTCCATGAAATGGCTGACTACCTAGTTGGTCTAGTGCTACTGCTTAGTATGAAGTCCTGGGTTCGATTCCCAAATGGGCTTTTCTTACTAGAAATATTGGTAGCAACACGGAGTACATATCCAGACGCCGTGATTGATGGCGATAAGCTCGCCTCCATAGCTTGGGACTTAAACATAACTGGTGAAATCTGGGTAAGTAGGTATAGTTAACCTCAGCCGCTTCCGCCCTACTCTGCAAGGAGTACAGGCGTGATGTTATCCCATGAAATTTTTTTGAAGGATATAAGTACATTAATATATTCTCCGTTATAGCTATACCATCTCTCATCTCCAATTCCAGACTAAAACTAATCGCCATATGGAACAACGGCGAGGTATCGGGGTCAGTGATGCCCGCAGGCGGTGCCGAACGTTGCTCGTGGAGTTCAGACGGACGTCTGCTCGCCACGGCTGGCCGCGCATATCTGAACGTGTACGTGACTGCCCTACCGCCATTATATGCGGCGTACGGTACCAGGGTCATCACTCTCACTAGCCTCACGGAAGCGACTGTGTACCAGTGTATTGCTGTTGGAGATGAGCCGGAACCTGTAAATAAATGTAAGTTTTAATCTTGAATACTCTAGTGCTTCGGAAAGGACGTTATGCCGTCCGGGCTGTCTTTTGTGCATTTTTGACAGTCGTTACGGGTAGTCAGAATCCCGAAAATCTGACAGCCAGTCTTACCAAGGGGTATTGCCCAGTTACTGGGTTTTGGGGTAGATGTAATTGCCCAGCCCAGCCCAGTTTATGCGGTGTACGGCACCAGGGTTATCACACTCACTAGTCTCTGTGCAGTGACTGTGTATCAGCGTTCCTGTTGGAGAGGAACCGGGGACTGTCAATATGTAACTGATAGGGCTTTCATCCCGGGAATCTCGGTCTCGAAAATTTTGAGAGTCGACGATTTTTTGGTATTTTCGAGACTCGAGACTGATAGTTTCGGTTTCGGGGATAACGAGACTTTATTAGAGACTCTCATAATTAACAGTAAAAATAAGCAGTAATGAACATGTGATTAATAAGGTCCGAAAAGAAACGAAGTTGTTCAGAAATAACACTAACAGAACAAAATATAAGTACAAAAAAAAAAAATTGAGGAAGAGTTCCTTAAACAACTAAAGTAATAATTGATTGCAAGACGAGATAGTCCAGTTTAGCTGCAATGCTTGAACGAAAGAAAAAAAAATATGCGTTTGAAAAGCTCTGATTGATGTAGGATTCGGAACAGAGTACGCTGAATCTTTTAGTATAAAACCTACTTTTGAAATGAATAGTCTCGAAAGTCTCGTTTGCCCGGGAGTTTCAAGACCACATCGAGTCTCGATTTTATTTTCCGGAACTCAAAAATGCAACGAGATTAAAAGCCTCAGCTGTTTTTGTTTCGACGTTAGGATCTGCAACATAAACATGTTAATGTTCCATATTTGTAGCGGAACCAACAGCCCTGGCTACGTACACGCTCCCTACCGAGCCCAGCGTGATAGCCCTGGGCGGCAGCCACGTGTGCTGCGCCAGCGGCGCGCTGGCGTGGTTCTACCCGCTGGCGGGCGGCGCGGCCGTGCGGAGGCAGTACCCGGCGCCTATTGACGTCATCACGCTGGCCGGGGACTACGCTGCTGCGCTGTTTCAGGGACGGGCTATGTTGCACGCGGTCAGTATGGACGGAGTAAAAAGTGGAGGTTGTTAACCTTTTCACCACCAAGGACTTGAATAGAAGTTCCAGGTTATCGTGCCACCAGATTCGACTCCATAATATGAAGTGTTTTATTTCAACTATATTGTTCTTTATGCTTGGCGCTGGACAAATTATCGCGTCTTGTATACGTTGGCGGTGAAAAGGAGGTGGCCCGCTTGATCTTCTTTTTTATTTATTTATTTATTTATACCAACTTGCATTAACAGTCTAACAACCACACAAACAAGTTATTGGTCTGTAAAAAATGATAAAAGAAAAACTAGAAATATAAACAAAAGCTTAGACTATAAGAAATTATTAGGAATTATAATAATTAAATTAACAATATTTGGAATGTAATGAAATTAACCATAAATAATAAAAACATATCAAATTAAATAGAAATAAAAAACAATTGAAATAAGAAATATAAAATAATAATAAGTTAACAATTATATAAAATTAAATAGTAAAAATAAGTAACATTAGTGCAGAGTGATAGTGCTAGGGGTAGCAATGGACTCCAGGTAACGAGTAGCAGTGTCCAGAAATCTCAGCTCAGCAGTTGCAAAGATATCTAATGTATCGTCAAATAGCAAAATGTTGTTAATGAGGGTGAGGGCTACATACAGTGGACTAGTCTTAAGGGAATTGGGACCGGTTTGAGGCACTGAAAATAAAGGACGATGCCGAGGGCGAAGTGTATGACGGATAGGGCGAGGGATATTAAAGGGAATGTACTGTAAAAGCGAGGAATTGAAGTGGGAACCGCGAATAAGGCGGATGAAATATTTAACTGTGGCAAGATTTCTTCTAACTTCTAAACTTTGGTAGGCTACCATACCTAGCACAAATGTTGTTGGATACAAGTACGGATAATAACCATACAGTTTTAAGTAGAGGTAGCGTACAAATAACTTCTGGACCTTTTCAGTAACTAACGTATAGGATTTTTCGTGTGGATATTCTTCTCTGATATACATGAGATGACATGCGAGGTCTGCTGAAGAATATGAAGTTCTTGTAGCTCGATTTAAAATCATTGTTTTGGCTTAATGTACTCTAATTCTCACCACCCGCACTGGGCCCGCGTGGTGGATTATGCCCTTATACCCCCGGCCCACTCCCTCTCACAAAGAGGAGGCCTGAGTCCCAGCGGTGGCAACATTATAGGCTGATTGTTGTACCATAGTTTTTACTGGGTATCAGATTTGACAAAATCAACCATTTTTATATTTATATTCCAGATTTTCAAAATTTGCCAAGATGTAAAAAACAATGGCCGCTCGAAATTGTCTATGGTTAAGTGATGCGGTGTAACGAATTTTAAAGTTTTGGGGTTATCGATGTTAAGATTTTTTTAGAATAAAAAAAAATATCGATGAAATATTTCATCAGTATTTTCGTCTATACTTAGTTTGTATTTACAGCCTCAAGAAGAAGATTTTCAATAGTAAAGCGTAGTTACACTTTCTTATTTTCTTCAATTAGATCGATCAAGTGGACCCGGTGCAGGCGGAGAAGGAAGCTATATTGTTTCCAGAGCCTCACATGCAGGGAGCTAAGATCGTTGACATACACCTTACTAGTGACTTCTTTATATTCGTTACTGATGTAAGTAACATTAGATATTCATTGCTTAGGCCCGGACTCCACCAAAGCGGAGATGGGGCGAGCGGAGAGGAGATGTGTTTTAAACAACCAATAAGTAAAGCTGAGAGGAGACGAGATGTGTGAATAACGAAATTCTATTGGTTGTATAAAAAACATCTCCTCTCCGCTCGTCACGTGGATTCCGGGCCATATTCTATAATTTTATCTGTGTTTAGCATTTTATGTTTTACTAGCTGCTTCCGCGTGGTTTCACTCGCTGCTCGGCTCCTATTGATCGTAGCGTGATGTTACATAGCCTTCCTCGATAAATGGACTATCCAACACAAAAATAATTTTTCGATTCGGACCAGTAGTTCCAGAGATTAGCGCGTTCAAACAAACAAACTTCAGCTTTATAATATTAGTATTAGTATAGATGTCTCTTTATTTTGTCTGCTGGATTAAGCAGTTGTCGAGAGCCATAAGGTGAATCGCCAAGTTCGCGCCGCCGCGTCGGGTCCTGGTGCTTCAATAGTTTGATGTACCTTTCTTGTACCTCGCGGCGCCAGCAAGGCCACATCGAGTACTTCGGCGTGGAGGAGTGGCGCTCGTGCGCGCGCTCCCGGCACGCGGCGGGCGCGCGCGGCCTGCACTGCGACATCGGCGGCGCGCGCGCCTGCCTGCACGACGAGCGCCGCCGCGTGCACGTGTACTGCCCGGCCGCCGACGACGTGTGCGCGCTCACCAGGACTGCTACGGGAGACGTACGGTAAAAACCACCAGACTAGGGCTCTAACAAGTCTACTAATATACTAACGTTTCAATGTTTTTCTCTATTGTCAGTTTTTCACAGGTTTGCCGTACAAAATCTTCAAAAAAAAAATAACAATGGAGACTATTGTAAAGCGGAGTAGACAAAAATGTATGGACAAAAAACCCAGAGTGGATTAAAAAAACTTATGTGGGGTAGAAGGAATTCGTTGCAGATAACTAATATGAATTTACTTTCTTTAAAAATGGTCCCCTTGATTTGCTATGACATTTTTTAATTTGCAATCATAATGATTTTCCCGCATATACAATTATATGCGGGAAAATCATTATGATTGCTCAGAATTTATAGTGTTCAGAAAAAGACATGAAATATGTGTAACGTAACTGCATGGTACACTACCTATCCCTTTTTGACTATAGGAAACTCAACGCTTGCAATGTTGCCGCTTTGTGCACATGGTGACACTTATAGTGGTTATTTTGTGAGAGTCTAATTTCACATTTCATAGGTCTGCCATGTATGTCTTACTGTCCTAAGGTTCTTTAAATCGACGCTGGAATTTTTTGGGCATTTTCCTTTGCAATTTTTGTAAATAAGTACTTTGTGACAAAATTGATTCTAAATCCCAATCATAACAATAACTCCCAAAATGTCCACTTCCAGGGGCATAATCTGGGACATCTGTCTCTCAGACCGCAACGTGTTCATAATCTACACGGATGAGGCGATAGAGACGTACTACTACTCCGCGACCTCCATAAATGGCTCGCACGTAGATCTGGTACGCACGACGCCGCTCATGCCCGGGCATGTACCGCTCATACTGTTCTCTGGAGACGTTTACTGCTACGCGAATGGAGGGTCGTAAGTCCATTTAAGATATATTTTAGGAGTTTTGTTTAGTGTCTTTTTTTTGAAAGTTGTGAGTATGAATGTGGATGGCTATACAAGTAGAGGGAGACCAAAGAAACGATGGATGGATTGTGTGAAAGATGATATGACTAGAAAGGGAGTGACTACTGAGATGACGACTAATAGAGAAGTATGGAAGAAAAAGACATGTTGCGCCGACCCCAAATAAATTTTGATAGGGGCAGGAGAATGATGATGTTTAATGTCTTTTTGAGGGATCGAATCCGGGATTAGGTGATCTGTCGAAGAACCAAATTAGTCGGCGGCCATATTAGTTAGAGAACTGATCGTTGGAGTAGACGTGTTTTTTGACAAATCCGAAGATCGACGTTGAGAGCAGGGTTGCAGCAATGTGGTAAATAAACTGGGTGAGGAAAAAAATAATGCAATGGAAGTGTGTCTCCAAATAATTGTCTTACAAAAACCTGGTTAGGTAAGGTTAATTAGATGGTTTTTGCCGCGAATCCTGACCTACAAATTGCAGAAAATACGTAAGAAAATTTGAATTTCGCGGGTTTCCCTAGAGCTTTTACCTGACCGGGTAAATAAGGTCCGGGTAATAAGGTCCAATATCCTCCACAGCGTAATGAAAGTGGCGTTAGACTCCCACAACACGAGTGGTTTAGCTGACGCTGATACTGAGAAGCGTCTGGCGAATCAACGGCGACATATTGAAAAGTTGTTAGCTTTGAGACGGTTCAGCGAAGCATGGCTGTTCTGTGATGCCGTGGATGAAGTGGACCTGTGGAGAAAGATGGGGGAAGCCGCTATTGCAGAGCTCAATGTGGAGTTTGGTAAGTTTTTTTTGCTCGCTTATGTACCCGTTTTTGCTATGTTCCCTTTGAACTTGAATGTATCATTTTTTAAAGATCTTTTTTTTTTAAAGTTATTTTATACAAGGAGTAGATCACCACCTCTTAAAGCAGAGAAGCTAATGTTGAAATAATACTGCTATAATAGGTTAAGGTCCAGGCCATTGGATTGGAAGTAGAATGAACGTCAATATGAGTTTCGGTGTACCAATTTTAACCTAATGAAAAAACTCTTAAAGTTGATTTTAAATTAGTGTCTAGTTATTAATTCTTAATTTTATCTATTCATGGAAAATCTCTGCTTTTACTCAATTTACCTACTATAATAAGTCATGGTGTGCAGCGATTCGTGTGTACACAAGACTGAGCGACGTTGCGATGGTCTGGGCGCTGGAAGATGCTTCGCATATTGAAGACCTCTCCATATTGTGGTAAGTTTAAATAATCAAAAAACTGAAGTGTTAGGCCCTCTTGTTTTTATCTTATGTTGTGTCTTGCATTCTCGAAACGGTTACTTGTTATCTTAGTTAACTGCCTTGCCTTAAACGCCTATACATATATTATTCCTTCAGCGGCATGCTGTGCGCATGCCTGGGCAAAGGCGAGGCGGCAGCACGCTGGCTGGAGAGCTCCAGCGCGGGAGCCCTGCAGGCCCTCGAGCTGCAGGCGGCGCGCGGCGATTGGGCTCGCGCTGCGCAGTTGGCGGCTGCCTGCTGCCCCGCGCGGGCGCCCGCCATTACGCTGCACAGGGCGCAGCACTTGGAGCTCACGTATGTCTCGTGCCACTACCTATTGCTACAGCGGAGCCCTGCAGGTCTTACTTCTAAGAGCTCCATCAATAGTATCAACAGCCTGTAACATTTCCACTGCTAGAACACAGAGGGAGTGGATGGGACATAAATATAACCAACCGCAGGCTCCCAGTGCGGTTCGTATACTTGTCACACGTTTTCGATTTTTTTTGCTCTAGGACCCTTTATTTTAGGCAAATCCGACATTAAATAATTATATTAAAATATGCTAAGCGAAACATCGGCGTTTTTTGACTTCTGGTTTTACGTATTTTTCTATGAAATATCCCGTTTCATTTAAACAAAATCCTCATATATACAGGGTGGAATTTTGTAATGCAGGGGGCACAACCAGAAGTCAAAAAACGCCGATGTTTCGCTTAGCATATTTTAATATAATAATTTAATGTCGGATTTTCTAAAATAAAGGGTCCTAGAGCAAAGATGCAATAAAAGTACAGGGTGTCATTTTTACAGATTATAGTCGGTTCGATTCCCGGGTGTGGCAAGCGAATTTTTAATAATTTCTTTGAATGCAGTTGTCTTTCTATTCAAACATAAAGGAATGTTTTCTTTGAGTAAAATTTTCTATCTACAGTATTAAGAGTACTTTCCCTCCAGGTGGCATTACAAAATTCCACCCTGTATATATTTCATCTCTTCCGCTTTTATGTACTAAATTAAACTACTGTTTTCTCGCCCAACAGAGCAGACTACCACGAAGCCTTAACAAATTACGAGAATAGCCTCATAACAGAAAACTTAGACGACATTAAAACCAAAGAACACAACGACAAATGCGAAGCAGGGATCGCACGAATGGCGATACGATGCGGTGACGTCATGAGAGGCGTAACAACTGCTATGAAACATTCACACGACATCATGCTGGTTAAAGAATGTGCTCAATTGCTAGAAGAAGAGAAACAATATAGTCATGCAGCGGCTTTATATGACCATGCAGGGAATACGGAAAAAGCCGCATCCTTGTACATAAAACTCAAATCCTGGCTGAAAGTTGAAGCCCTACTCCCGAAGATCAACTCTCCAAGCATACACATACAGTACGCGAAGGCTAAAGAAGCTGAAGGCAGATACCACGACGCGTTAAAGTCTTACCTTAAAGCTCAAGATTACGAAGCTGCCATACGCCTTAATCTCGACAAACTAGACGACATAGATGAAGCTGTAAATCTGGTTCAGGAAACGAAATCAATCCAAGGGGCGAAAATGGTCGCGAACTATTTCCAGAACAGCGACGATCCTACGTCAGCTATCAAATTCTTAGTCATGTCCCTCTGTTACGATGAGGCTTTTCAACTGGCAAGGAAGAATGGGAAGCTACATTTGTATGGAGAAATACTGATACAGACTTCCCAAGCCCGACCGGAAGATTTCAAAAGTTTAGCGTTGCATTTTGAAGGGGAGAAGAATCATTTGCTTGCGGGCAAGTTTTATTTTCATGCGGGGGAGTATAGTAAGGCGATGTCGCATTTGTTGAGGAGTGGGGGGTCGGAGGAGGAGGAGAATGAAGCGATCAGTATCGCTATTGATGCAGCTGCTGCGAGTGACGATGAGAGATTGACTAGGAGGTGAGTAGGTTTTTGTTACCTATATGTAGGTATATCCATTTATCAAGATTTCAATAATTCCAATATTGCACATACAGCAGGTTGCATCAGAACACAAGTTTTCATCAAAACGATATTGCTTGTTACTGGAGTAGGCTTAACAGTCAGTTTCATGTTCCATAAATATGTTTTCCCACAGATAGGGTTTTCCAAAATTTCTTTATACTGCAACGCATGTATTGATTCATCATTCTCCTGCCCTTATCTCAATGTATATGGTATCGGCGCAACATGTCTTTTTCTTCCATACTTCTCTATTAGTCGGTCATCGCGGTAGTCACTCCCTTCTAGCCATTTTATCCATCACACAATCCATCCATCGTTTTTTAAGTCTGCCTCTACTTGTATAGTCATCCACATACATACTCACAACTTTCCTGATAACATTTTCCTCATTCCTCCGCATAACATGCCCATACCATGACAACCGATTTCCACACAACTTTTCAGACACAGGTGTCACTTTCATACAGTGAGGCTTTCCCTAAGGAAAAAAAATCTATACAAGGAGTTTTTTTAGGGAGAATAATTTTTGGGGGTATTTTTATGGATAAAATGTGAATTGTTTTTTTTTAATTGCACTAATTTCTATACTCCATACTCTATACTCCATACTTGTATTCAACAAAAGTCCACATTTCAAAGATATATGTACTTGTGTCACAGTTGGAGAGTTTTAGTTTGAATTTAGTGGGTTTTGAAATTGATTTAGGGGGAAAGTCTTCAAACAGTTGGCAACACTGCTTTCAGACTTCCTCTTATATACTCATTCCTTATTCTATCCATTCGTGTAACACTACACATCCCACGCATGTATTGAATCAGAACTAATATTGTTGTTATAATTGCAGACTGATAGAGTTCCTTCTGGGTGAGACGGACGGCACACCGCGGGAACCGCGACACTTGTTCCGACTGTACATGGCTAAGAGGCAGTTCGCTGAAGCTGCTAAAACGGCGGTGAGAATTATGACTTATCTGGTGACAGAGTTTTTATGATGCCCATGGGCTTCTGACTTAGCTTCACATGCTGTTGAGAAATATCTTTCGAATGTCAGTTGATTCTTTGTTATGTATGGTCTTATTCAATCCCTAGAGTTGAAACATATAAAAAATTGAATTGAAATATTTATTTGTAGCTTCTGAAAACAAAATGGATGTTTTGTTGTAGAAAATTTTGGCTGTATTATAGGAAGTCATATTGTTTACATGGAATCCTATAGGAAACAGAGACGGATGTCTTGACTTTGATTTGGAATCTTCTTATTTTTTTTTAAGACCTGTGTTAATAAATTTCGATAATCTTATGCAATGTACTTTTCTGTTATTTATTATTATTGGCAATTTCGAATATCTTTACAGGTAATAATAGCCGGAGCGGAATGCCGAGCGGGCAAGTACCGCGAGGCTCGTGACGTGGTCCGCGCTATGTGCGTGTCGCTGCGCGCGTCACGCATGCCGGTGCCGAGGGACATGCGGCATGCCATCGCGTTGCTGCACAGCTATATACTGGTCAGTTATAGTTATGTGATATTTACTAGCCCGTTAACAGGCCCTTATACATCGTGCAATTTTAGTCTTCTTACAACGGCATCCCAATTCATGTATCCATTGACTACTAATCATTAATAAAAAATAAAATAAAAATATTTATATATGAACATTTGGATAATTAAAAAAACATACAATGTTGTAAACGCACGACGACGCGACGTTCTTTAAAACAGCCCTATTGGACATGCACAGTTTTAGATTGGCTTAAGAAATTTTGTCTCATAGAAAAGGGGGATTATTAACAGGATAACTACTACTACTGGGTTACTTAGTATTTATTTTTTGTTGTACCTATTATCTTAATATTAATGGTAACAACTTTTTAATCACGCCTAGAAGTTATTTATGTTGGATACATCAAGTGAACCACTTTTGTGAGACGACTAAAATTGCACGGTGTATAATCAAAACTTATAACATAATAAAAACATATTCAAAGTAACCTCTTTAAACGTTATTCAACCGTCTAACAAAAAAAATCTTAAGGTACGCACACACGTGAAACGTGGTCGCCACGACTTGGCCGCCAGACTTCTGTTACGTACTGCAGCTGATGTGACTTTCTTCCCGACTCCACAACGTAAGTTCCAAGAAGTCTTCAAAACTTTTTTCTTGATTACCACAAACGTGGATCTTTCTTTCTTTCTTCGTGTAGTCAGTGACTAACCTGGTGTCAGAGTTTTTATGCTGGGGCCTCTGAATTAGCTTAAATATCTCTCAGGCTTGCCGGTTTCCTCACGATGTTTTCCTATCATTTTTGTTTTCTTAACGTGGATTATCGATATATTTATTCGATGATTGCAGATCAAGTATCGATATTGACATCGACGGTCATCGAATGCAGTCGTGCTGGGTTGAAGCACCAGGCTTATCATTGGGCTAGGGAGTTGATGCAGCCTGAATATCGCTCACAGGTATTTTTATTTTAAGTCTCACTGTATGTTCTTTGCTTGTATTGAATAAGTTTAAATATTTTTGTTACGGAATATATCGCTTTCTATCGCAGGAAGTATATTTTAAAGCCAGATTAGTTTTGCTAAATTTGCAAGGTCTATGGAAACTTGCACACTTATTACGAGTTATTCCCAAGCGAAACGCATTTTGCGACAGCTGCTGCAGAGAAAACAAATAAAGTTATTTAGAGCATACCACGAGCCACCGCGACCTCACTTTTTTTTTTTGATGTTGGGAAATCATCCAGTGACTTCTCCCGCTCTGAGTGGAGCGGAAGGGAGTGTCAGACTCTTACTGACTAAAACCCATCTATGTTCCTTCCGTAGCCCTTTGTGTTTCGAGGTAGCGGTAACCCTTTCTCACTTGTGGAACGAAGATCGCAAACAAGTGACGCGCACACGTCTCGCTTGACGCAAGTCGCGACCGAAGCCGGGAATGGGGCTCAAATCGCGCGCGTTTAATTCCGACATCCACAATAAATCAGAATTTGTTGGAGTATTTGCGTTTTGTTGCTTAATAAAACCCAGCCTTATGAACTACGTTTACATCAATATCACTTATCCCTGCCAGATCGATCCAAAATACGTAAAGAAAATAGAAAGCGTGGTCCGTCACGGCGCGCGCTCGGCCCCGCCCCCCCAGCCCACGGCCGCGTGCCCGCACTGCGGGGCCGAGCTGCCCGTAGCCGAGCTCACGTGTGCGCGCTGCGAGGTGGACGTGCCTTTCTGTTTAGCTACGGTCAGTTATCTCATCATCTAATAGTCGACCATAAATCAGCAAAGGAACAGACACTGGTTACTTAGAAAAAAATTTAGCGAGAATAGGTTTGTTGGTGACAGGGTAAAAAAGTTGACAGGGTAAAAAAAGCAATTATATTTAGTCCATCAGTCAGGTAATAAAAATATAATAGACACGTATTTTTTGCTTTATCAAATTAGTAAAAAAATACTTAGGTAAAACCCATTAAAGTTGGAAAGTAGGGTCGCGCTACATCAGAATTCAGTATAAAATCTGTAAAGAAGTGACTTCGAACCACATTTTAACACAATGTATCGACGTAATCTTTTGTTTATGTGAAGAAAGAAAAAATACGTGTCCAAAATTTTTTGATAATCTAACTGACGGACTAAAAAATAAAAAATAGTCAATATCCCTATTAAAGCCTATCAAAGACACAACTGCCTGATGAAAATCATTAAAAGTTTGACTTGCTGTTTATATTGCAGGGTCTTCATATAGTGAAGGACGATCTGACTGCGTGTCCAGAATGCGATTTTCCAGCTATCTACACAGAATTTGTTGAGTAAGTACGGTGTTCCCTACAGTAATTAACTAGTAAAATCCCTGGAGAAAATAATTATACAAGTATACAGTGTAACTGTCATTCGTGGATCTCTGACAGTCGTTACAGGTAGTCAGAAACCCGAAAGTATGACAGCCAGTTTTACCACGGGGTATCGTATTACCCAGTTAGTGACTGGGTTGTGGAGGTCAGATATAGTTGTGAAAAGGCTAGGCAGATTCATTTTCACAATGTAACTGCTATAACCCAACAGCTTAATTGAGACCGTTTCTGAGGTACATGCGTGTTGCGGGAGGCTGACAGTTGTCTCAAGTTGACGAACCAGTGAGCTTTCGCATCGCGTCGTATAGAAACATTGTTATTTCTGAATTGTGATTATGAATGTCTTGTCGTACAGGATCCTTAAAGAAGAAGCCAAGTGTCCAATGTGCGGTGAGAACGTAGATTATCGTCGGCTCGTCAAAATAGATGATGTTGCTGCCTATATGGACTTTAACACTGCAGAATAGAGTTCAAGTTAGCTTTGACCTCAAGTATGTGCACTAATTCATTGTAGCTGTATTTCTACCTAAACCTTTATTATTTTGAAGAGCGTGATTATGGTTGAATATAAAGGGTTTGTTGGATATATCAACCTATAGAATAGGGCCACCAGATATGAAGTCAAGTCTATGTCTAGCAGGTGAGCAAAATGAGTAAAAAAATTGAATCAGTGTTATAATTTGATTGCATTGTTTATAAGTCTACAACACGTGTTAACGCACGAGGTCGTATTAAACAATCGAGTCCTCATCACAACACGTTTTATCAAACTCAACCTTTTTGTGAATCTAGTAAGGATGAAATTAGTTTGCCGCATCCAATAAAACACGAAGTTTTAAACTAATCCTTACTGTGAACATATAAGGTTGAAGTTTATTCACTCCGTCCATTAATGATAAGAATTACAAAATCCCACCGCTATCTTCAAGGTTTGTTACTTTGAGATTGTTTTAATGTTTTTGTATGTGATAACGTTGTGATTAGGTAATCGTCCGTCCAATTTGCGTTTATTGATGTTAGATTTAGTGTGAGCTCTCTAAAATAGAATAGGATAAAAATTTATTCTTAGATTTCTGAATATGAAATAAATTAACTTTTAATATATCGAATTTCGTAAATTAATTATTCTGTAACATATTGTAAATTTATATGATGATTTGATGACAATGAAATAATATAATTTAGTGGGAATGAGTACAGCTGACTTCGAACGCTGACTCATCTCAGCTGTACTCATTTGCTCAATATTCTTTTAGCATTCGTTACGTACGTTGTGGTGGTTAAACTATTCAATATAACATTCAAGGCGAACCATTATTACAGTGCATACTTTTGGTCCTTCGAGCCGGATCAAATCGCCTTGCAGTTGTTTGGCTGAGAAGGTCATCCTCTGTGTTGATATTTGTGGCTTTCATCAGGTGGTAACTGTTTCAAAGTAAGCTGATATTCACGTAAACGCTGATTAATTAATATACTTTGAGGTCGCTTGTATTTTTGCTATTGGTACAATGATCTCAGCGGTCTGTGTTGGGGATTTCTATCCAGGATTATTGAAAATAAAATGCTTCCGAAAACTTAAGAGCTGTATTCCGTGCAAAGACAAGTGAAAGAAGAAAAAAATAACAAAAGTTGTACTAGACGTAGGTACTTATAAAACTAATTCTTAACAGCTAATCGTTCGCCGCAAGCAGTGAGATGCATCCGTGTACATTGCAATAAAAATACGAGTAGGCGTTATAGTGCAAACATAAGTATTTTGAACATCCCCCCGGGCGTTGAGAGATCGTCTCTCAACCAGAATCTTCTTTATGAGATACAGGTAACGGGCAAATCTTGCTGAAGGCTCGCCGAACCACTCCACATGACGTCTTGATATCAGCGACACGACTGATGCCGTCCTGTCCAGGGAAAACAGCCATGACTCGGCCCAGTCGCCACTTCAAGGGAGGTAGTTTCTCGTCCTTAATGAGCACAAGGGTGTCCTTTTCTAATGGCTTAGTGCAGGATCGCCATTTCACTCGCTGCTGTAGCTCTGACACGTATTCCTTGCTCCATCTAGACCAGAAGTGTTGACGGAGTTGCTCTATCCTCTGGTATCTGGTCAAATAAGTCACGGATCGGTCCTCGAGGTTAGGTGCAGGTAATGCTGTCAGTGGCCGTCCGATTAGGAAGTGTCCAGGCGTTAGCGGCAGCAAATCATTGGGATCTGATGAGAGTGGGGTGAGTGGGCGAGTGTTGAGTAAGGCTTCTATTTGAACTAACACAGTGTTCAGCTCCTCATAAGTAAGATTACAATTGCCCAATACTCTCTTTAAATGATATTTAGTAGATTTGATACCGGCCTCCCAAAGACCTCCAAAGTGAGGAGCATAAGGAGGGATAAAATGAAAATTAATGTCTTCGTTTGCTAAATCACAGGATAACGAATTGCAATTACTCTTTATGAACTGACCAAGTTCGTGATATGCTCCAACAAACGAGGTTCCATTATCAGAGTAGATGTGTTTAGGTTTTCCTCGACGCGAAACGAATCTACGCAGAACTGATAAAAAATTGTTGCTTGTTAAATCACCTGCCAATTCGATGTGTATCGCCTTAGTAGTGAAACATACAAAAAGAACAACATATACTTTAGTAAGACGACAACCACGTCCTTGCCTAGTGGCGGACATAATTGGTCCAGCATAATCCACACCTACAGTTTCAAAGGGGTAACCCCCGGGAATCAAGCGCTGCTGTGGCAAATCACCCATGAGAGGAGAGACTACCCGTCCCTTCATACGGCAGCATAAAATACATTTATTATAAGTTGATTTAGCTAAACGTCTACCACCTATTGGCCAATAATTTTCTCTAATAGACGCTAATAGCAATTGCGGCCCAGCGTGCATGAGTTTTCTGTGCATAAATTCAAACAACAATTTTGTGACAACATGAGTGGACTGTATTAATAAAGGGTGTTTTTTATCGTAACAAAATTGAGAGTTTTCAAGTCGACCTCCAACACGCATTAAATTATGGTCGTCTAGAAAGACTTTAAACTTAATCAATGGACTCTTTTTTGGTAAATCCTTTTTATTTAGTAAAAGTGTGTATTCTGGAAAGGAATCCTTTTGCGAGAGTCGTATTATGCAATTTAATGACTGATTCAGTTCATTAGTACTGAAGAATTGATCTTCAGGTAATTCCTTTTTATGATGATTAGTTATAAATCTCAAAACATATGCCACCGACCGTTGAAGAGTAATGAATTTTGAAAATCTATCAAATTCTATAACGGGTCGTGGATTGGCAGATGTAACAAGTAAAGAAACTTCGGATCGAGTTTCAGGAAGTTTTTTATTTGTTACTGTAGGATTACTAGGCCATTTCGAGATGTCATATCTCAAGAATTCAGGGCCCGACCACCACAAATCTAAAGATTGCAAAAGACTTACATCTGTTCCACGTGATATATGGTCAGCTGGGTTTAAATTTGTAGGGACGTGCCTCCATGAGCATGCGGCTGTCTTGTCCAATATTTCTGCGATCCGGTTGCGCACAAACGGCTGTAATTTGTGTGGTAGCATCTTAAGCCAGCCTAATACAACAGTCGAGTCAGTCCAAAAGGTGACACTTCTGACTTGAGCTCTAAGAGCGTAAATCACCTTTTCGTAAAGACGAACACCAACCAACACCGCGCAAAGCTCAAGTCTTGGTATCGTAGTTGGCTTAATTGGAGCTACTCGGCTTTTCGCTGTAAGTAAACGTACCAGGACATTAGCATCATGACTTGTACTTTTGACATACAGACACGCACCGAATGCAAGTTGCGACGCATCGCTGAATATGTGGATATCTATATCTTTATATAAATCACAAAGGACAATCCGTGGAATACTTAATGTGTTTAACAATGGTAAGTCCCGTATAACATTGGACCAAATTTTCACTATATCAGATGGCAACTGATCATCCCATCCCAATTTATGTACCCAAAGTTTTTGCATTATAGTTTTCATAACAATAATGTAAGGAGCTAATAGACCTAGCGGATCAAAAATCTGAGCAATTGTAGAAAGTATTCCGCGCTTGGTCATGGCATTATTAATATTGGGATTAATTGAATAACATAACACGTCAGGCTCAGTATGCCAGCTTAGACCTAACGTTTTGCAAGGTTCCATTGAACCAATGTTTAAACTTAATGAAGAATGATCCGTATGATCAGACAACACTTGTGAATTATTAGATTTCCATTTACGTAACGGCATCCCAGCCGAAGCCAGCTCTGCGGTTACCTTATGGCGTATCTCAAGGACTTCGTCAATTGTATCCCCTCCCGAAAGCAAATCATCTACATAAAAATCATGCTTTATAATTGCAGCAATTTTTTTGTCAGTGCAATCGAGCCCTACCTGTCTAAGACACCTAGTGGCAAGATACGGTGCGCTAGCGGTACCGTACGTAACCGTATTTAACTGGTAGGCTTCCATAGGCCTCCAGGGATCATTCCGCCATAAGATTTGCTGCAGATGCCTGTCATCTGGGTGTACTATTACCTGGCGGTACATTTTTTCCACATCTGCGGATAGGACATATTTATATTTCCTAAACCGAAGAAGGATTGATACTAAGTCATCTTGTACAGTAGGCCCTATCATTTGTGATTGATTAAGTGATACTCCTGAGGTGGTGGGACTACTAGCGTTAAACACCACTCGGAGTTTTGTAGTTAAACTACTTTCACGCACAACGCCATGGTGAGGTATAAAATATGCAAGTTTCTGTGGGTCAGGTACACATTTAGACATATGTTTTAACTCAACATATTCTTTCATGAAATCACAATAACGTGCTTTAAATGATGGCTGACTCTTAAACCTGCGCTCTAATGAAAGCAGACAGTGCTTAGCTCTATGAACAGAGTCGCCTAAGTTACCATGTGATTGTCTTAAAGGTATTCTCACACAGAAACGGCCATCCTTGAGACGTGTTGTGTTTTGAATAAAATGCTCTTCACACATTTTCTCCTCATGAGAAAATACTGATGACTGATGGCTTACTTCCTCAAGTTGCCAAAAACGCATTAAAAGGTTTTGAATATTATCAGTACTTGAGCTATCCGCTAAAACAGTAGTTTCGGGTTTTTTAATATTTGTAAAATTACAAAGTACAGGAAGAGAACACGGAACTTGACCACTATGTAGCATAGGGCCTGAAGCTATCCAACCAAGTCTAGTTTCATATAGTACCGGTTTTCCAATACCCAGGTTTATCTTCTCTGTGCCCAAGAGGTCCCAGAAAACATCTGCACCTATAATTAAGTCCACAGGAGACGGTGTGTAAAAGTGAGGATCAGCTAGACACAAATCACTCGGAATATTTAATTCACTAAGATCTAATTGACGACAGGGCACTTCATCAGTGATAGAAGGTAAGATAAAACAGCAAATATTTTTAGAAAAGTTTTCATTTAATGATTTTATTGCAACGCAACACATTTTACCAATTGGTGACTTAGAGTTATTAATACCCATCAGTGACTCGCTAACTTTGATTGTCGGTAAATTTAATAAATTACAGAATTTTTCTGTTATTAGGCACGATGTACTGCCGCTGTCAAGAATGGCACGACCGAGATATTCGCGGTTATTGTCATCATAAACTTTTAATAATGAAGTGGCTAATAGAACTTCTCCTTTAATTTGTACGTTCGCGTTCGATGTGACTTGTGCCGATAATGTGATGTTATTGTTAGCCAATGGTTCAGTAGCTTCACGGCTTTCATCATCACCAATGGTAGTCGATGGTTTAATATTCGACTTAGCTTTAGGATCTGTAACATGAACAAGTGTGTTGTGCTTGCGCTTACACACTTTGCAACCAGTTGATTTACAATGATTGGCGTAATGGCCAGTGCGGAAACAATTAAAACATATTTTATATTGTGGCAGTAACTCTAATCTCTGCTCATTGCTCAGAGCTAGAAATTGTGAACAGTTACTGAGGTTATGTTCACCTTTGCATTTCGGGCACGATTTCAGTGAATTGGAACCAGGATTAGGCCGATTAGTTGATGTGCTGGCCACAGACACCAAGCTTTTATGTTTATTGCTAGAATTAGAAGAATTATTATTAGAACTATTGTGTGACATTTCAATAGTTTCTAATAAGTCTGAACGATTTCGCAAAAAACCAAGAAGCATGTCTAATCTGATTGACTTTTCTTTATCTATACCACCTTTAAATTCTTCCCATTCTCGAAAAGTTTTAGAATCCAATTTATTTGTAACTATATAAATTAAGAGCGTGTCCCAACGATCTGTTGGTTCTCCTAATGATTCCAACGAACGCAAGTTTTTGTTGACAGAATCAATAATACGTTTTAAACTAACAGATGACTCCTTCTTAATTGTTTCGAGATTAAATAATGCACTTACATGATTTTGTATTAAAACCCGCTTATTATCGAAACGTTCACACAATATTTTCCATGCGACAGTGTAATTGCTGGCAGAAAACTCAATAGATTGAATCACCACAGCAGCTGAACCCTCGAGAGAAGCCCTAAGGTAGTGAAATTTGTTGACGTCATCTATTTCATCATTAAAATGTATTAAACTAGAGAACGTGTCGTGGAACTCCAACCATTTTTCATATGAACCACTGAACTTTGGCAGTTGTATGGTAGGTAATTTAACAAGCTTACGATTACGCGTTCGTGACGTACAGTTATCATTTTCCAAAGGATCCTCATCCTTAGTTGTTTTTAAATTACGTGTAAGTAACTCTTGAGCCTTTGAAAAGATCTTGTAATAAATGGATTCAAACTCGTTTCGCTCCTGGAGTTGACTATTGACATCATCAACTAAACACTCCAATTTTAATTGAATCTCGTCAAATTGTACAAATAAATTTTCCATCTTACCCAAACGTAGTTGCAATTCGCATACCTGTGAAGGATTCAACGAATCTTCCAAATCATTGAAATAATTACAGAAAGCTGTCAAACGTCCCTTATAACTTGCCCTTCTTTTAATTAACTCCTTGTCAGCCATTTTGAGAAACCGGTATTACACTGAAATATACAAAGATACAATTAAATAACGTACAATTCCTAACAATAATACCTAATTCTCTTGCAGCTGAAATACAACAAGTTAAAGTACAATAATTTGTTAATAGTAATCTACCTAACAAATTGTTTTAAACCAACTTACACTATAAAAACTTAGCTGAAAACTACAATACTGCTTAATGATGTACTGATATAATCACAATAACGATAAACAATACACCTAGTTCTGATTAGTTTTAACAATGTAATCACAATCAGTTAACTGCAAATAAAGTAATTGTCTGGTTAAAATCAAAGTGAATAAAGTAGGTAGTACTGACCTTAACAATTTTCGGAAACTTACGCGAATTACCACGAAACAAACCTATTTAAGAGTACTGGGTACTATTTAATATACTGATTATCGTCTGAACACTGTATATATCCACATCTAGCTATCCAAAATCTCCAGACTCCAAATATATCAAGATTTCCAAGTCGATGTTCGCCTGTGACCTTTGGACTCCGCGTACCGGACTACTTCAATAGTCTTCAATATTCCAGTAAAATCCGTATTTTTCTTATTTCCACTGATTATTATTGTTTCTTCATTTATATCCGCTCGTTAGGACCATGTTGGGGATTTCTATCCAGGATTATTGAAAATAAAATGCTTCCGAAAACTTAAGAGCTGTATTCCGTGCAAAGACAAGTGAAAGAAGAAAAAAATAACAAAAGTTGTACTAGACGTAGGTACTTATAAAACTAATTCTTAACAGCTAATCGTTCGCCGCAAGCAGTGAGATGCATCCGTGTACATTGCAATAAAAATACGAGTAGGCGTTATAGTGCAAACATAAGTATTTTGAACAGTCTGTATCCAGATGATATTTCCTGGCTTCTGGTAGGCCAGCCCAACCGAATGGTCACCACAGAAAAAAAAGTCCCACACTTGAGTAAAGTCTTGAGGTTCGAACGACCAAACAGAAATATGCGGTACTGAATCGGTCGCACAAGCCTTGGGTGTTAGCTTGATTGACAAGTCACGGATAATCAAAACTAGTAGTTTATTGAATAGTTGAACTACCACGTAACTAATTAACGTTGTGGGAATGTGTACTGTTGACTATAAACGCTGATTATGTATAGTCGCGTCACACTTCATTTACTACGTTAAAGTGCAGATCTAATAAATACACGCGTGTCATACATGACTTGCACAAATTTGGAAAAGTGTGTATTATCATTGAAATATACAAAAATACAAGGTGAAATTAATTTTTGGGCAATATTTTAAGGGGTCATTGGACATGGGAACAAATCTAAAATCGCGAAAAAAATCTGCTATTCCCCTACATTTTGACGAGTTATGCGAGCGACCCCTTAAAATATTGGCTATGAATTTAATTTCAGCCTGTATATAATTATTATGTTTTTTTTAATGCGTCATTTATATATTTATGAAGTCCTGTTTTATTAATGTCTATGAGATGATCTGGATTATGTGGCCTTTTTTATGTATTTTTAAGTAAATGAAACTTCAAAAAATAAGTGATGAAACATTTATTTTCATTTGAAAGTATACCAAGTTGTAGTTACACGTCCGATACTGAGATTCAAATGAAACGCGAAACACAATTGTATTATACAAAACCACAGCACATTGGTACCTGTCGCTTATTTAACTACCCTCATAATATTAATTAAGGACTATTTTATTATTAAAATTATTGATACTGTTGCGATTTTAAGGTTCAAGATGTTTTGGGGTACGGTGAAATATTTTTTTTTTTCAAATATGTTGTGCATTTTTATGTATGTACAAAGTATTTTAGGTGGGTATTTAACAAATGCATTTCGATTTTTACCTATGAGATTTATTTTACAATAGTATGTGACGGAATTTTAAAGGGTTTTTTTTTGTATATTAAGTGAACAGTGGTGACATTTTATAAGTAAAGAGCAGTGAAATAAGCAACAGTTCAACGCGCCGCCCCCTCTTACCGACCGATACTCTACAATCAAGTATTGCCCTAATAATTACCACTACCTATCTATGCCTTTAGTAGACAATACATTTATACAACTTAAAATAATGACAAGACGATTATAACGAAATAATACAAACGTTAATAAACAAATTAATTGATTGTGCTAATAATACATGTGGAGGCTAAAGTCGACTATATGCGACTTACTATTTTAAAATTCAGCTAAAATTCAGCTAATTTTAACATTGATTGCCTCCTGTTTCCTTACCCCATTAAAGATAAAATCTAATATTTCTTTATCTGGTAAATAGTTTCTAGTGTCTGGGTGCCGCGAAACAGGGAGCTTAACTTTCGGTAAAAATTCTATTGCTACTAACAAACAATATTAAACTTAACGTCAATGAACGTAAGATCCAAAATGGCATCTCGTATTAGGCTGATCGATATTTAGGTAGTGTTTGCAACTTGCGTTACTTATTGATAACAGACACCATGACAAAATGGAATGTTTTCCTCAGTTCACTCTGTAATTCATTGGCAGGTATTATTATTATAAATATCAGGTAAGATTTCGATACACCTCTTATTGGGGCTTTAATGTAATAAATCCTTCTTCCCTTTTCATAAAGGCAAAAGGGTAAGTGATTTTAAACATAAGTGAGAGTTCATTTTTTCAGTTATATTTTTTTATAAGATAATTTCGAAGAGTCACAATTACAATTTTTGCAAAAATGATATCTAAAGTACAATAGAATAAGATACAAAATCGATTAATGAAATATAAAAATTGGTGTTACACTCTCTTTGCGATATAATCTATATCTAAATGACGCACGGATGTATTTCGATTAGTATAAAATCTTTACAATATCATGGAACGGATGAAACGCTAGTGATTTTGGTTCAAGCGCTAGTCTTCTATGAGAACACATTCAATTCAAATAATCGCCTTTGCGGCCATTGAAACATAATAATTCAATAATATGTCGTCAAAAGAATGGACCATTCCCACGTACCATTGGACGAATAATGAAAACAATAAAATTATATCGAGCGATCGTAACAAAGCACAATATGTATATTAACGTTCATAAATATTCATGTTTAATAAATAATCTGTATTTTTTTTATATATAATATGTTGGCCGGATACTTTTGTATTTACGCGTCTGGTCCATTCTTTTAACTCGAAAATAGCTCTCGTAAATTATTTACAGATATATACTATAAAAATATATTAAAATCATAGACACGATGGCACTTGGTTGCGTTGTAAAAGGGTTGAAATTATAACATAGGAATTAGAATTAAATAAATTTTCTACAACGAAGAGAATCAAACCGCTACGTCGGGATATAATAGTAAAGTAATACCAATAATAATGATTCGTGAAACGCATGTTAATACTAGCTTAATAAGGGAATGTATAAAAATTAGTTTCAACTATATCAATGTTAACTCCTCAACAATAAATACTATAAATCTTTGGTTTCATTTAGTCGCTCGATTACAAAACGTTTCTCGTGAATAGCGCCGACCGGCCAGGGCGGCCGGCGACGTACGGGTAAGCCTACGACGAGGGTACGAAAGTGAAGATTTATCATCTAGGGTTCATAAGACCGATCCGTCGACTGCGGCCCGCAGACTGCCGCTAGGTGCCGAGGCCAAGGTAAGACAACGTCGGGCCCCGACCGGCTACTGCAGGTGCGCCAGCCGCTTGGGCAGCGCGGCCACCACGCGCACGCGGTCGCTGAACTGCGGCGGCGGGGCCAGCACCGGGGCCAGCTCGGGGCCCAGCTCGGGGCCCAGCTCGGGGCCCGGCGGCGCGGCCTCCTCGGCGGGCGGCGGCAGCTGCGCCAGCAGCACGGCGGCGCGGGCCCGGCGGCCGGGCGCCTTGTCGGGGTCCACGCCCAGCCGCTCGGCCGCCGAGCGCCCGCGGCCCGCGCCGCGCAGCAGGGCGGCCGTGGCGCGCTTGCGGGTCAGCGAGTTGTGGCGCTGCATGGGCGGCGGCGGCGGCGCCAGGCTCTCGCTGGACGAGTGCACGGGCTCCGTGCTGATGACGTCGTTGGACGACTTCACGGTCACCGAGGAGCAGAAGGACACCTTGTCCCGGCGGGGCGGCGGCCGCGCCTGCGCCTCCTGGTCGGACGACACGCCGGACGACGAGTTGTCGCCGTCGTCCCGCTCCGCGCCCAGCTCGTCGCCGCAAGACTTCGATGATTTCAGACGAGTGCGAATCTTCTGGATCTCGTCCACGGAGAAGGAATGCTGCATCGAACTTGAACCCGAGCTGCTGCCGCTGAAATTATATACAGTTTCGTTAGTCACTCACATGATATACCTCCCTCCAAAATAAAATCTCAATCCCAAAAATCAAATATTCAATTCTTTAAAACAAAAATAAAAAATATAAAAGTTCCTAATAATTTCACATAAAAACCAACATCACCCACAAAAGACAAAATATTATCACTAAAACAAACGTGTAACAATAAAATCGTAAAATGGTAATGATTAGAAAGTTAATCACTGTGTATAATGCCCTCTACTGTCTAACTAATAGTGCAATGTGTTTTTTTTTAATTTTCATTTGAATGTGTATATTGAATAAACCCAACCGCCAGTCACCATAAATGTTTTTTTTTCTATTAAAAATGTATTTATTTATATTAATTTCGTTGTCTTGGATTGATTCTTTTGCTTATTGCAAATTGCACAACAATGGACAAAAATGTAATGATTTTATTAAAATGAGACAAAGTAGGACATGTGAATCTGTGTCGAGACAAATGTGATAGTGACTGTTTACAAACACATAAGCGCTTTCCCAGCGACACGTAATCCATTGACAATTGAAACTATACCTTATTTGTTAAGTATCAAAGCTCAAAATTAAATATTTATTCCGCATCATTCTCAAATATCGTTGCGTATATTGGTATCCTGAAAATTTTAAGGTTTATTAGGACATGCATTATTTCGTGCTCTTTGTTAACAATATTTTGAAGAACCTACGCGACAGGGTTGTTACTGATTAATCAGAAATAATATAAACATTTAAAGTAATTACAATAAACAGAATTTGGCCTATGAAGGTTTTGTATATAATAATATTATAAACAACAGAAAACCCCACAAGAAACACCCAATTAACTCCTAATTTGGCACCACAATATTTTCCCAAAACAAATTGACGTTCAACCCAAATAAAACTGAACCGTATGCCCTACATCTCAAGACTCACCTTGCGTTGCTATTGGCGCTGGTCTCGGCAACTGCAGCCGGTTCACTTTTGGGCTTGGCATCCACTTCATCGTCAGATTCCGACATACTGTAGTCTGGCTCAGGGATTGGTGGAGCAGGAGTTGAATTCTGGAAATATCAAGAATAAAGTTCGCAAGATGTTCATCAAGTTAGTCCAAACCTATTTTCGTTACTTTCAGCTTTAATGTACCTATTCTGACTTCTGAGAGTATTTCTAACAGTCGCCTGCCAGGCGTCTTTCTTGGTTCTCATCAACCTTATCCAAACTAGTGATTACTTATTCACCTTGGTGACTTGCGAACAAAATTGACATACCTATTATCCAAATGCGATGCCAGTACCGTCAAACGGGTTGAATAGGGACACAGGGATGAATCGGGACGAAATTAAAAAAAAAAACATTTAAATAATATAGTTTGTGGCCAACAAGGACCCTTAATTGTTAACTATACTACAGTAAACACATTGAAAATACAGGGTAGGCTTTTCATCCTAATCATACTTTGATTCCTCCGTGACCTCCGATCGTGTGTGCGGCAGGTAAACGACTTCTTTGATAAATTATCACTGGCCTACACACAACTAATAAACCTTAGTATTTCACGGCATGAAAAATGTGTGTGTAAACGAAGAAAACTTGTGTCTTACAATCAGAGAGAACAATTACCTACAAACAGAGATATTTTGACCCTTGAATAACATTGAGAGGGGGGCGTTGTAGGGAAACAGGTCTTTGTGGTGTTCAATCAAGACGGTGGTGTTTAACTTTTAGTCGCGTACCAAAAGATCTTAGTACAAATTACCTGTCTAACGAAGCCCTTATGCGAGTTGAAGGGCTGTGCATACTGATTGCCGGGCTCGTCGGCTGACTGAGGCCGGTTGGGCCCCGCCCACGACCGCAACGATGTTGCTTTACGACTCTGTAACGTAGTGATGTGATTTAAAAAAATTAACGCTTTTACTCCCGAATTTATTTTGACTCTATGAAAAAAAAGTACCTTGAATAAGAAAAGTAAATTTTTAAAATAAGATCTGACTCACTAAAATACATACGAAGAACAAAATTTTGTTAGAATACAAATAATGGCTTTTTGGCTTGGCCTAAAGTTAGATCTTGTTATTTAAAGCAGACGTAGAACTTACGCTGTGCGAGTTGTCGTTGCTGCTGGGCCGGTAGGCCACGGCGTCCAGGTCGCGCGGCGACGCGTACAGCTTGGCCTGCGCGGCCGGACGGAACGTGGAGGCCGGCGCGCCCGGCGGCGGCGGCGGCGGGTGCGCGGGCGGCGGGCCGCGCGCGGGGGCTGGGGGGGGGACTATAGTATAGTACTAGTAGTAGGAACGTGGAGGGCGGCGGGTGCGCGGGCGGCGGGCCGCGCGCGGGGGCTGGGGGGGGGACTATAGTATAGTACTAGTAGTAGGAACGTGGAGGGCGGCGGGTGCGCGGGCGGCGGGCCGCGCGCGGGGGCTGGGGGGGGGACTATAGTATAGTACTAGTAGTAGGAACGTGGAGGGCGGCGGGTGCGCGGGCGGCGGGCCGCGCGCGGGGGCTGGGGGGGGGACTATAGTATAGTACTAGTAGTAGGAACGTGGAGGGCGGCGGGTGCGCGGGCGGCGGGCCGCGCGCGGGGGCTGGGGGGGGGACTATAGTATAGTACTAGTAGTAGGAACGTGGAGGGCGGCGGGTGCGCGGGCGGCGGGCCGCGCGCGGGGGCTGGGGGGGGGACTATAGTATAGTACTAGTAGTAGGAACGTGGAGGGCGGCGGGTGCGCGGGCGGCGGGCCGCGCGCGGGGGCTGGGGGGGGGACTATAGTATAGTACTAGTAGTAGGAACGTGGAGGGCGGCGGGTGCGCGGGCGGCGGGCCGCGCGCGGGGGCTGGGGGGGGGACTATAGTATAGTACTAGTAGTAGGAACGTGGAGGGCGGCGGGTGCGCGGGCGGCGGGCCGCGCGCGGGGGCTGGGGGGGGGACTATAGTATAGTACTAGTAGTAGGAACGTGGAGGGCGGCGGGTGCGCGGGCGGCGGGCCGCGCGCGGGGGCTGGGGGGGGGACTATAGTATAGTACTAGTAGTAGGAACGTGGAGGGCGGCGGGTGCGCGGGCGGCGGGCCGCGCGCGGGGGCTGGGGGGGGGACTATAGTATAGTACTAGTAGTAGGAACGTGGAGGGCGGCGGGTGCGCGGGCGGCGGGCCGCGCGCGGGGGCTGGGGGGGGGACTATAGTATAGTACTAGTAGTAGGAACGTGGAGGGCGGCGGGTGCGCGGGCGGCGGGCCGCGCGCGGGGGCTGGGGGGGGGACTATAGTATAGTACTAGTAGTAGGAACGTGGAGGGCGGCGGGTGCGCGGGCGGGGGCTGGGGGGGGGACTATAGTATAGTACTAGTAGTAGGAACGTGGAGGGCGGCGGGTGCGCGGGCGGCGGGCCGCGCGCGGGGGCTGGGGGGGGGACTATAGTATAGTACTAGTAGTAGAAACGTGGAGGGCGGCGGGTGCGCGGGCGGCGGGCCGCGCGCGGGGGCTGGGGGGGGGACTATAGTATAGTACTAGTAGTAGGAACGTGGAGGGCGGCGGGTGCGCGGGCGGCGGGCCGCGCGCGGGGGCTGGGGGGGGGACTATAGTATAGTACTAGTAGTAGAAACGTGGAGGGCGGCGGGTGCGCGGGCGGCGGGCCGCGCGCGGGGGCTGGGGGGGGGACTATAGTATAGTACTAGTAGTAGGAACGTGGAGGGCGGCGGGTGCGCGGGCGGCGGGCCGCGCGCGGGGGCTGGGGGGGGGACTATAGTATAGTACTAGTAGTAGGAACGTGGAGGGCGGCGGGTGCGCGGGCGGCGGGCCGCGCGCGGGGGCTGGGGGGGGGACTATAGTATAGTACTAGTAGTAGGAACGTGGAGGGCGGCGGGTGCGCGGGCGGCCCGAAACTTTGGAACGACACCGTCGGCCGATAAACGAAAAAATACCCTGGGATGTGGCCATATTATGAAGATTATGATCATTTTCCAGGGTTAAAAATACAAAGCTTTACATGATCAATAGGACTATCGCCTTTTTCTCAACAAAATCATGATGGGATAATTCATAATAGCAATGGTCGACAAAAACCTACGAAAATTTTTTAGAGGCCACGCTGATGCATTCATGGTGTGACGTTCTAAGGTTAATTCTTACCGTGTACATCTTCGCTGGAGCGTGTTCGCGGTGGGTGAGCGGTGTGTTCAGCTGCTAAGTCGGGCGTCGAGTGGAAGTCACGACGTAACGTACTGCTACTCGACTTGCTCCATAGCTGTACATACGAAAAGATTTAGTTTTACCATATTTGGACCATAAATCTAATTAAAAATGGCTAATCTGTTGTCGAGACAGAATTTCAATACTACAAGAATTTTTTGGAGTTCTAATGACGTTATCAGGTATGTGTTTTGTTCGAATGACGTTACCAGGTATCTACTGTTGTGCTACTGTTTTATGAAATATATTGTAAATAAAGATAGCGGCGTACATTCTGACTTTGAAGCAAATACTTGACAAATGAGTTTTTGTGACGGACCTTTGGGAGGAAAACCAGACAGTATGAGAAGTAGATGCTAAAGTGTCAAAAGGATCATAAGTTCGATTTAGAAATAAAGCTTGCGATTTCCTTTATAAAAAAATCTTAAAAACCTTCTACTATTCACAACCATTTACCAGGTTGTCATGTACCTGATCCTCCTCCGAAAAGTAGTTGTTGGAAGTATAGCGGTCATCTTTTTGATGTAAAGTGACAAAATTTTCGTGTTTTAGATTTGTGAAGTGCGTTATAGACAAACTTTGTCACAGTCAATTTTTTTGTTCAAATAGTCGCATACACTTTTGTACGTCTAAATATTCAAGAAGATAACATTGATAGTAGTTGCCCATCCAAAAGATAGTCACGTATCAAGAAGAATGGGAAGGAAAAGTGGTAACAGTGATTGATGTTAGATTCTGCACGGAAGTTTATAGGATGGTTGTGAATAGCTATTGGTTTGTTAGGAATACCTGTATATTTGTTTTGTTATCGCTGTGTATTATAAATACACAAGTAACAGCGGTTCTTCATAAATAAAAGTCTTAAAACTCCTTACCTTTCCACGTGACCTCTTCATCTCAGCGACAGACGCATACACTCGATTCGGCGCCCGCGCAGGCGAGTAGGGAGGTGAGTTAGAACCGCCCTGGAACGCCGAACGAGTCATCATCGCGTTGTTGCCTAGGCTGAAATGTAAAAATGTTGATTTTAGTACATGAAAAATTCTAAATAGAATGAAATGAGAATCTTTCCTACCCTAAAACTATTCATGTTTACGGGTAGAAAATTACCTCAGAAATCCAGTCAAAAAGATTATTATGTATATGCGAATTGTACCAGACTTAATTATTATTATTGACTTGTCTATTTTGACCGGACAGGAGAGTTTCGTAATTATATAGAAACTTTTTACAACATCAATTTCAGACGAGTTCTCAAAGGAGATTTATTTGTCATCAGCATTGAGTCTCACGCTGTCCCTGTAATTTTAAGTCGTATTGTAATTACGGAAAGTCCTTTTAAAAGGTTCCTTGATGATTGTATATTATTAGTTTATGAAAGTTGAGGAGATGATTTACCTATACAAAAAATACCTGTAATTTCGTTCATATATGTTTTGACTCGTTTGGTCTACTTTAGACAGTCATTTCAAATACCTCTATATAAAATCGCATCACTAAAACCATACATAAGTAGTATAGGTACAGACTACCGAGATAGCGACTAATAGAGAAATAAGGTAAAAATTCAAATTGTTTAAGAAATAGGGTAGGAAACGACATACATATTTCATTATTGCACTGACCCAAAATAAATTAGGACGACAACAAGAGAATGATGATGACAAAGCCAAAAGTATTTTATTTTTATGTTTCCTAGTATTAATCCACTCACATGGTGTCGGCGTCGGCCTGCCGCTGGAACAGCTCCTCAAGCTCGGCGGCCGTGATGCGCGACGAGGCGGGCCGCGCGCGGATGGACGCCGTGCGCGGCGCCACCGGCGTGCCCGACTGCGGCGTGCCGCCTGGCCAAGTTAGACATCACATTTATATAAGACGGTCCCACAAAACGACCGCCCTTCATAGTTTTAAAAACCCCCGATCCAGCTGTCCGCTGCTGTCCCCCCCCAGCGACGCCCTAAGCCGAGGTCCGAACCCCGCAGGGGGTGCCCTTAGCGTGTAGTCGCTTAGTTTTGTAAGTTAGGTTTAGTTTTTATTAAGCCCTGGCTGGAGGCTACAATTCTTTTGTGGCAGCCACAGGCAAGCCCGATTAAGCAGTAGACAACCCTTTGGTTGAACTGCGAGATGCCATTAACAAAAAAAGACCGCCCTTCACTAGTTACTTCACTTCTTAGTGCTTTAACTGGGAAATAGTGGCGCAACAAACTCCCCGACAGCACAATCTGTTTTGTAAGGAGAATTTGATTCTACATATTAGTACAGGGTAGGTAAAGTAATTAATATTCCGAAACAACACATTACATTTTTGCCTGATAAACTAGGATCATCGAAGTAGAAAAGCAAAAAGGAGAAAAATTCTAAATAAAGTCAGGAACTTTGACTTTAAATTGAAACATAATTACCTACTTGATCAATGATTACTTAGCCTACGTTATCAATGGAACGTAAATTGACCGACATAAATTAATTGCTTTAATACGGTACGACAAGCAGGGCGTAAAATTCACTCATCCTCCATAGAAAAAGGAGGATCCTGCGACCAGGCAGGTGTTGTGAATGCTAGTTTTGTACGTAAAATACGCGCACGCGCGACGTGAAGTTACGGACACCAGTCCGTATTACGTATTTATCTTTGCTAGTCGCGCGGTAAATTCGGCTTGCAAGATGCAGGATTTAGCGTGATGTCGGTGTGGCGCGTAGTGCGATGTGGCGATGTAGATATCGTACGGTAACGTTAGATATAGGATAGGTCATCACTCTAGTCTATCGGTCCATTGCGAATTACAATCAATATTGGAGAAAAAAGTCTGCAGTTTCGCTAATAAGAAACAATAGATAGGTACTAACTGTTACTGCCGCCCGGCAACTGCACCGATTCAGCTGACGAAGACTTGCCCGCGACGCTCAAAGGTTCACAACTCTCTTCCTTTTCACCACCGTTCTCTGAAATGCCATTATTCCACCTTTTAGACAAGAAAATAAAAATCGAATAATCCAAAACAATACCTACCTAGAGGCCATCGATGAATTGATGCCTGAACCCAACTAGGATAGTTTTGGCTGTTATTTGTACTTAAATTTAATGAAGTTACTTATAAGAACCCAAAACCACAAACCAAAACGGCGTATTATCTGTCTTCTTTAATTGCGTAAGGTACTTACCAAGTCCAGCGACCATAGACTTTGCCCTCGCTCGTCCCACGCTTAGCGTCGTGCGCGGATCGCGGCGTGGCGGCGCGGGCGCAGGCGCTCGGCCTAAAGATAAAGAGATAATCTTTATTTTGACATTTAATTGATATATTTGTTTATCCCGTTTGTTAGTGTTTCTAAGATATTCATGACATTTTCTGTTTGTACCCGTGAGAACATGTAATTAATTGGTTTTGTGTTACTTGTATCGGCTAACCTTATATGGACCTGTTGGATCTCCTGTACTTAAATAAATAATATCGATGTTATTGTAAGATTTTATTACAAACATAATATTGCAATTGTTTTCGTGTTTTAAAAGGAAACTATAAGAGAAACATCCGATTTTTTAACACATGGACACGACGTTCATTAGCTAGAAGGGTAACATTACTAAAAAAACGGTAATTTTGAGTTTATTGTATCCGGGTGAACACGCGGCATATTTTATTATTTTTGCTACAAACACGATTTTACGTCTAAAAATGAGGTAGCTAGAGAAGTGGTGATTATATGCTCGCTGCACTCGTACTGATAATTTTAACCTTTTGAACGCCATTGTCACATATACGTGTCAAGCAAGTGCATGCATTGTACGCCAACGACACAAATATGTGACAATGCGGGCACACTATAACACGAAATAAACAATTAAATCATTATTTTTGTGTGCGTTTATATAGATATCTTAAAAGTTGAAGCTCTCGTACGTATTTAATGACATGAAACAAACGACTCTATGGATATTGGGAAATTTATGATAACAAGAAGAACTACACAAAAATAGCACTTTTTTAATTGTCAGGCTGCTCGCAAATGATCGACATTGCTTCAATAAAATGAACTTGTACCTAGATGAAATTTACCTCCAGCTCCCTTCCTAGGCAAGGTAGCAGCGTAAGGGCGGCCAGAACTTGACAGTTGGTTCTGAGACTTGCTTGTGGGCACCGTACACGTGTTGGTCTCGTTGTTACCTGGCAACAAACAGGTAAGTATTATATTGTGGTGTCGTTGAATCTTTGAAAGATAATTACAAGAAAGTCTAAGGTTTCCTTGCTCTTCTTTCTTTCTTTCCATGTGGTTAGTGAATTACCTGGTGTCGGAGTTTATATGATACCCATGGGCTTCTGAGTTAGCGTCACGTGCTGTTGAGAAATATCTCTCAATTTATACAAGTATCTCCGATGTTGACCGATTTTTAAGCAGTAATAATTATACAATACGCACACGGATCCGTAACATCAGAGGTGCGTGGCTTAGGTTCAAACTCGAGACCTATGACATGGCAGTCCGACGGTCAAACCACTAGACTACTGCTGTCAAGTTTTGTGCTAAAAGGTCTCTATGTTATAGGTTTGAGGCCGCACCAAAAACCATCAACGAAAATCAATCAATTTACTTATATGTTTGATTGTATAGCGCCTACTCAAAATTAGTTTTTTTTTTTCATAATTTTCTTCTTCGCTTTCCTGTTTTTTATTCATAGGTTTTTATTAAGAAGTTTTAGTGCAAGCATTGGTTAGTCTACTTACTAGTCAGATTACAGTTATGTAAGTAAAGATATGAAATAACTCACCATTATGATTGTTCAACGAGACAACAGTCATGGAGACGAGGGCACCGGAGCTACGGATCAGCTCCACCACGTGCTCGTGCGACGCACACGACACGTCCTCGCCGTTTATCTGTATTGGAGTAAGAGAGACAACATATATGAGACATAGGAAACAGATGCATTAAACGTAAAACAAAATCTCAGAACAGAGCTTATTGCTATTGAAGAGATGGGTCCAGACGAGCGACTTTCAAACGACCTCAGCCCAGTGATGAACAAGACGAAACGACTTAAAAACTAAATAGATACAGGGAGTACTAAAGCTAAAGCACAAAGAATAATAAATATTATAAAAAGGGTCTAGTCTTTTTAAATAAGTATTACATTAGTATTAGCAGTACCAGTTAGAGACTAACCACACTTATTAAACTCTGTTCAGGTTTTATTTATAGAAAACAATATTTTTACAATGGGTCCTCTTATATATAATAAACTGCCGTTACATTTAAAAGAATTACCGGTAAAAGTTTTCAAAAAGCAATTAACAAAACTCTTACTAGACAAGTGCTACTACGCAATAAAAGATTTTAATAACGATAAAACCTTGGTTTAATTCGTATATATGCTGCTTAATTAAGATTTTGTTTAAATTTTTAAGATTAAAATTCTAATTTGGTTTGTGTATCTTTTTGTTATTGAATTTATTGATATTTGAAATTATAGTTAGGAATGTTTAGTTTATTTGTTGACATTTATAATTTAATTTATTGACATTTATTGAATTTAATTTGAAATTGTATTTTCTAATAATGATTATTTTCTGAATGATTGTAATGTTGTTGTGTGCAATGTAGCTTTGAGACTAAAATTTAAATTTTCATGTTTAATGTTTTAAATATTCAATAATTTTGCATGCCGTAAGGCAAAATGTATCGGGACTAATGAGACCAAACTACCATCATATTTGTATACCTACATTATTGCAAATAAATGATTTCTGATTCTGATTCTGAAAACAATAATTTTGTGGTGTATTCGGAACGGGAATTTACAAAAATAATATTTAATTTGTTCCCGATCGTCCCAATCCTAATTCAAGAGGGGACGAATGGGAATATGTTATTCGATTAGTGCCATTCGTCCACTAAAAAGATTTGTGCAGAAATATGTTTATTCGTTGTTTCGTAGTTGATGACTGATTGAAATGACTGATTTTTATTTCAAATTGGTTTTTTTTACCAATTAAAACCACCAGTCTTATATTATTTGGTGGGAGCAATAGACCTAAAAAAAAGAATTATTAGATTATTCCCATTCGTCCCCCCAAAAAATTTAGAGGGACCATCGGGAAAATAAATAACGAATTCCCGTTCGTCCCCCTCGGGGGACGAAGTCGAGGGGACGAACGGGAATACACGAATTTTGTATGAACAGCCGCGGATAACTGAACAGATGCGTATCTCCACTCAATATCGTTGATGAAAACTAAACACAGCTGAATAAATGTGTTTAGTCCCTTAGAAGTTAAAAATATTGTTAATTTCACAAAAACAATTTCACATAAAATACATACCTTTCTATAGCTAAGAAGCACCGCCATGTCGGCCATATATTCGGCGCCCGCGACTTGAATGAAACAATTTTCGGCGGAAAATGTTGTTTGCCTACTCACGATTATGTTTGTGTGTTTTGTAAAACATCGTAACAAGAAACTGAATATTTTCTGAATAGTTTACATAGGTAATTGGGTTGTTTATTAAATAATGGTAAATATTTGGAGTTCTAATGTGTTTTAAATTCTTAAACACGCGCAGTTTGTGTCGGCAAAATAGTCTTGAAAATGATAGCATCGCGGTCTTCCAAATTATTTCGTGATCGTTGATTAACCTATTGCATTTTCGCCTTCTTCTAAGTGATCTGCTGTTTTTGTTGGGATGCCGTGCTCATATGACCGATTTTCGCACTTCAGAATATCGTCAAACTTAATTCTTAACGGTATATTTATCAACTTTTTTAGGTCTCACAGTACATTATGACGGTAGGACCTTACACAAGACCACTATGTTTGAGGTTTTATGTTATTTGCCTTAATTAGTTTTACCAATAAAATAATCGAATGCTCTTAAAACAAATCCAGCACATACCGCCACAAGAAAGTCTCCCTTCCTGAGGCCGGCGCGGTCGGCCACGCCGCCCGCGTCCACGTCGTCCAGGTACTGCAGCGCGGGGCAGCGCTCGGAGGGCCGCAGCTCCATGAGCGGCGAGGACGCCTTGGCGCCGCGCAGCACGAAGCCGAACCCGCGGCGCGCGCGGTGCAGCACCACCGTGCGGGTCTCCATGGCGCCGTACCTGCCGCGGGACCAGGCACGGGTAAGCGGGATTGTCCAAAGGGTTACCGCTGCCCCGGAACACAAAGGGCTAAGGAAGGCACATGGATGGGTTTTAGTCAGTACGGGTCTGACACTCCCTTCCGCTTCACCCAGAGCGGGAGAAGTCATTGGATGATATCCCAGGCTTAAAAAAAAAGGGGAGCAGTCAGTCTGTAGCCTATGCACGACATGATCCATGGCTACTCTGATCGACCCGCAAATATCGTTTCTCCACCTAGCTCTGGGTGCCTATCTCACTCTATTAGTAATTAAGTAGCATCAGAGGGAGGGGCTCGTGGGTAAGTGATAACAGTACGGTTCGATTCAACACCCTACTTATCCAATATAGTAAGGAAAAGCATCAGTCAACTCAGCCTTTCGCAGTCCACTACTGGACATAGACCCTGTCCTCCGCCGCCCATACCCAGTCTATCCCAACCACCTTCTTAGGATCATCGATTCATCTAGTTGGGGAGGAAAACGTTCTAGCGCATAGCAGGGAAAAATCGGATCTGGCCCTGTTAGGGGCGTGGAGCCTTAAGAGTTTTTTTTAATAACGACGTTGCCATTAATTGATGGAGAGCATTATAGTATTAGTTTGATTTCAATGCGTAAATATAATGTACCTGATGCATAAATACTGACCCAAACGAAAATCCCCAAGAGTACCTCACGATTTTGAATTTCATCACTAACCGCGAAACGTCTTTTCACTTCGCGTGTCTATTGGGGATGATAAAAACACTTTGGACAAAGTGCAATGAGGATCTAAGATAGAAAATGCTTGCTTACTTCTTTTCTAGTTTAAAGGCAAGGTCTGCGAATTCCTTATTATAAATCCCCATGACTACTAAATATTCTGTGCCACCCAGCAATGAACAATTTCACTCTGCTGGGTGACACTAATGAAGACTGCAATTTTGACACTTTTCTTTAAATAACCATATTAAACCACCGAGAAATTATGTTTTAACTAAAGTAGGTATACACTAAAACAGAACTGGACTGATCTAGTTTCTCACAGATTAGAATGATACTAGCTCCCACATTGTCACTCTCACTCATCAACACGAAGCCGACCTTTGCTGACTGACATCAACGCCTGCAAATGTTATTATGTTTTCAATATTTGAAGCATTGTCCATTGTTGTCCTGTTTATAAGTGTGTCTATTATGATGTCACCGCCTACCTACATCTGTTTTCATTGCTCTTATAGCTATCTAGTCAGGTTAGATCAACAATAGATCTAACATAAATATGGGCTTGGCTGATGGTGTTTCATCATTCTCCTGCCCTTATCCCAATTTATTTGGGGTCGGCGCAACATGTCTTTTTCTTCCATACTTCTCTATTAGCCGTCATCTCGGTAGTCACTCCCTTTCTAGCCATATCATCCTTCACACAATCCAACCATCGTTTCTTTGGTCGTTTAGCTGATGATGAGTAAGTTTCGTTATCATTTTGGTCTCAATTTTCCCCCAACATCTAGCAAGACTAATCTATGTACCATCCAAGATACAGTTCAGTTAAACAATGAGTATACTTACGACTTTTTAATCCTAGGTGCAGTGGCACTGTAAGTCTTGCTGAGAGCCATCTCCCGTCTGCCTGTCACCCGGGAGTGGTGGATTGGTCCTGACGCTAAAACCTGGAAATTATGGTAAGATTAGTAACCCTTGTTATTTTGGCGGTCAATCTGTTCAATCCCAGGAGCAGGGCTTTAAGAAAGGTTAGGTCCCAAATTCTCACTTCTTCTGGCTATTTCAATATGATTGTTTGCTTAATTTAAAAACTGTGATTTCGACGAATAAAAAAAAAAGAAATTACACTTGATAAAGTGACATTACTCCTTCTCTTTTGAATTTTTAAGTCTACCATCAATTCCGTACCCTCAGGTTTTGTTATTTTGATGAGGACTTAGTTGAGTTAATTTTTTGGAGTGTTGATCTTTGACATACCTGATGTAGATGCTGTGTGTTCTGTCGAAGGCGTACTTCTTGAACGCACTGCATGGGGAACAGTCCACTGGCTCCTGAGCCACGAACTGTGCCTTCCAGTAGACC
Organism: Hyppa rectilinea; assembly: GCA_951799385.1. Lineage (NCBI taxonomy): Eukaryota > Metazoa > Arthropoda > Insecta > Lepidoptera > Noctuidae > Hyppa > Hyppa rectilinea. The sequence goes on from OX637307.1 coordinate 16,279,549, forward strand.
ATCGTCTGTGGCTCCCGTCACTGTTTGTTATAGGATACCATTTTAATATCCAAAAGGATATAATATAGAACTCTTTATCATGAAAGGACTTTGGTCTAAAACCTCATATTCTATAAGAACTCGTTTAGATAACTATGATATAGACTTCTTAGATTTGAAACTGGTTTTCACAGTTTCAATTGAAAACCACCTTCACCTTGGAACCATGTCATCAATTTGGTATTTTCAGCCCTTTAGATTTAGTTACAGCCGTGCTGATGAATGGGTTCGGTTACTCACATTGTTTTCAGTTAAAGTGCATCCAATGATATTTTATTATTGATATTTTAGTATTTATGAGAACAAATGACATTAATAATGGTTTGTAAGTGCTGTAACCAAGTGTGATGACTTATGAATGAGGACTTCTCGAGGATACTTAACTACCGTTAAACTAGTCCCTAGTTCCTGGCTCATTCCTAGTTGGGCACTTCGAAATAGTACGATGGTACTAGTATATATTATAAAAAGAGTTTAGGAAAATATCTGTAGTATCGTCGCTAGTCACTCCAGTTTTGAGGCAAAGCTTTCTCAGCGTTGTATTTCTTTGAGACTGCAAGCAAAAACCATAGCTACAACGCGTGTCAGATGTCTGTATTGTCCGAGTCACCTTTGACTTAATAACCTGCATAATTTTTACGTTTTTATTCAAGGAGCTCATCACCGCAAGAGATTCGCTTGTTATGTCCGATACTTTACCTTTCACGTCGTCACTCTTGTGTGTCCAGTCTTCGTGGCACCTTAAGACTAATATAGCATTTATGTACCGAGCGTCACACGTGTTGGTCAATAGCGTCTGACACTGTACCTTCGACAATATCTCCCTGGTTGAGGCGCACGTGACCAGGAGTCGCCCCATCATAAGGTTGCAGACACACGACAGTGGCGCCGCCGTGCAGGGAGCAGGTGGTGTCGGAGTTGCTGGTGCCGACGCCGCTAGAGTCCGATATGATGTCGCTGGTATCGCCCGCGCTTTTATCTGTTGGGGTTAGTGTCGCTCAACGGTCAGTCGGGTTTGAAATCGGTGTCAAATAGTCTTTACGTAGACACACTTGGGTTCAAATTAGAATTTTTTCTTTCTGTGAGCTTCAAAGGTGACGAAGTGGGTTTATAACAGTGTACTGTGTAGGTTAGTGCCAACTTTACAGTGATGGACACTCGACTTGTTGGATCAGGGGACGTAAAGCGTGTAGTTTTGTGAACAGGAAACTATATACTTTGGACTTTACAGATCAAGTTGTTAAAGAAGTCGTGTCAGTTGGTGTCTTAGCGGGGCAAGATCTTGTTCGAATAACCTTAAAATTAGGATTGCATTAAAATTAACCGTATTTCACTATAAACACAAATTTCGTACATCCTAGGTCTAAAAGGGGTAGGTATAAGTGGAAAAATCATAATTTTGTCGTAAAAGGAAGCGAAGAAGCGTTCGATGGGTAACTACATGACATTAAGGCACATAGAACATGCAACGAAGTGGACGGGCGATGTCGGTGCATGGTGATGGTTGTCAGTCGTCATGGCGGCCGTGGTGCCGTGTGCCACAACCTCGGACCCCGCGGTGGAATTCAACGGTGTAGATACGACAACTAAGTGGGTTTACAAAGATCAACTGGTTACATCCATATTTAAGCACTAATTGTATGTGCATTGTTAGTTTTCGTTTGCAGGTCTTTGCAGACTATAGTGGTCGTGTCTACACAGTAACGTGATGTTCCAGCGCAAGTCACCTTCCTCAAGTTTACCTGTGAGTATACTGGCATCGTCCTCGTGGCTGGGGTGGCTGGCGTCACTAATGCTGGAGGAGGCCGAGGAGAAGGGCCGGTCCAGGCTGCAGGGCGAGGCGGCGGGCCCGGGCACGCGGCGCAGCAGCGCGTCCAGCTCGGCGGGGATGCGCGTGGACGAGGCCAGCGACGAGCGGTCGCCCGCCGCCCACCAGCCCGCGCCCGAGCGCCGCCGCGGGTTGTAGCGCGGCGGGCCGCGGAACGGGACTGCAATGGTGGATTTAGCAACCGAACTAACTAATAAACGAATCGTGCGCCAAACAAATGTCAAGAACATAATCAAACATCAAATTATTTGATAAACGCAAGGTTTTTATATAAAAAATAATAGTGCGGTAAAATATTCGGGAATAATATTTAGGGGTGGTAAATATTCGGAATATAAATAAATATTTGTAAACCCTTTACATATTAGTGTTTGTCGGTAATAATCTAGGTTCGGTTAGAGATACTTCCATATATTAGCGTAGATATCCAAAAATACAACCATCACCATTATGATATTAAGCAATGGAATAGAATAGATAGAACGGATGACGCATGCAATAATAATTATAAAATATGTACACAGATACTTACTACTTAATATAAATAGTATGGTGTGTCATTTTGTATAGGTATATGTTATGCGGTAAACATACTAAAGCATTGCACATAAAATAATTAAATTTTGGATTTTTGACAACATGGATTCTTAAAACCAATTTGGAGCACGACGAACTTTAGCAATATTCAACTTTGTTTGGGTCCTTTGGCCCTTTTAGATATTAAATTTAAAAAAATGCCAGTATTTTTTTGATATCCGACCTACTTGGCATTACATTATAATATTATACAGGGTGCATTATTAAAAAAAAAACATATGTACTCATTTTGGGCTAATAACAGTTATTATGATTTAAGAATCCATGTAAAACACATAAGGCAGTATATAAAGCTCCAATCAAAGCCATGCAGTACACAACCGGGCCCGGACTCACCGACTTCTTCTGTTTTGTAGTTCTTTATCACTTCTGCCAGATCTAAGTTGCCTGCTATCACTGCCACCTGGTGATTTTAAGTGTAACTTATGATTATTATGAAAGGATCAGTATAGGTTTTTTTTTGAGGGTGGGAATTCATCATGTGACACCTCCCGCTCTGAGTGGAGGAGGAGTAGGGAGTGTCAGACTGTTACTGACTAAAACCTATGTTCCTTCCTTAGCCCTTTATGTTGCCGGATAGCGGTAACCCTTTCGGACAATCCCGCTAATCAGTATAGGTTGAGGTTTTCATGTGATTAAGAGAGCACAAAAAATCGTACGAGTATTATTTAGCAAGAAAGCCGAGAGGCAATTTCTTATGGATTGTTTTTCATTTGTTTAGTGAATAATTTACGAATTTTCATTTTAATACTCCTTATAAACGCTGAAGATTTCTTTCTTATACATTAACCAGATGCTGTCCGCGACTTCACCCGTGAGGTCCCTAATTCTTTTTCTAGAATAAAAGTAGCTTCAGTTACTCTTTATCATTGACATCAGCTATCGGTCAGTGAAAGTGCCGTCAAAATCGGTGCAGGCGTTTGGTAGATTCGCCGGAACAAACAGACAGACAGACATAAAATATATTTTTATCCTACCGTATATACGCATCACTCTACTACGCATTTAATGAAAAGCTGTTATTTTGTCATTGCAAACAGCAATTTTATTTAGGTATTTGTACACATGGGTTTTTTTAATAGGAAATTGCTTATTTTTTTATATGTAGACATGACTTGCTTGAAAACCAGGACACTCAGAAAAGAATTTGATGTTTCAGACAACCTATCTTTTCTTTTTTGAGGGTGGGAAATCATCCAATGACTTCTCCCGCTCTGCGTGGAGCGAAAGGGAGTGTCAGACTCTTACTGACTAAAACCCATCCATGTTCCTTCCGTAGCCAAACTTTCGGACAATCCCGCTTAAAAAACATTTTATCTGGTGTGATACTCTTATTGAGAACATCAGTTGAACCTTTCATCTAGAATCTAGAAGAAACACCTCTTTACCTGGTAAGGCGTCTGGTTAGCGAAGTTCAACGCCTCCTTGTCACATCCCCTGAACAGCAGCTGACGTGTGCAGGAGTCTTGCGCGTTGACAGCGCACACGTGGAGCGGCGTGTTGCCGGACGCGTTGCGGCTGTTCATATCGGCGCCGTAGAAGAGGAGGTGGTCTAGATGCTGCACTAGACCGTTCCGACAGGCCTGGAAGTATGAATAGAAAACATTAAGTGAGGTTTGTAGAAGTTTGTTGAAACTTTAACACTTGTTATGCCTGGAGGCTCTTTTTTTTTATTTTTTTTTTTATTTACGCTTACGTACAGTCACTTTTCAATGTTTTCATTGGTATATTGGCGCTTGCTAGCTGACATGTGGCAAATGATTGGTTTTAATGTGATGTGTTTCGTAATGTTAATTACTTCTCATACGATAAATATGTGTAGAATCAAGATCTAAAGCACTAGGAAGTGGTGAAGGTGGACTGTCTTATGTAACTTTGACCTTCAAAAAGCGCTGATTTTCAGCCTAGTTTGAATAAATGACTTTTGATTTTGATTGATGAGACATGTTTAATTGTCATGAAGCCTAAATAGATGCGTTTGATATCCCACAAGGTGTTATACAGGCAACATTGGAAATATCTGTTCGGGCTGTTCTTGCTGACTTAAATATCGGAAAAATTCTATTGAATCATTTTTTGCAGAAAGCCAATTTATAATTCAAAATATTTTCCAAGGGAAGTCATTAAAAGAGCCAAAAATGCGTGATAACCGTACCGACTAAACTACCGTACTAAGCTAAACAGTACCGACCTTAGGATAGGGATGGTGACAAGAATTTTTTTTTAGTCCGTTACCTAGATTTACAAAAAATATTGGACACGTATTTTTGCTTTTTTTACGTAATCCAAAGATTACGCTGATACATTGAGTTGAAATGTGGCATGACGTCACGAGTATGTAGTTTTTATACTTACTTGTGACGTAGCGAGCCCCAACTCCCCAACCTTAATGCGTTTTATTTCAGTATTTTTTTGTTAATATGATTTTTTTATTATAAGATTGATGGACAATTTTTTTTTACCTAGACATCATCTCTATTATAATCATACAAAAAAGCATTTTGTTTCACTGACCTGATGCACCTCCTGCCACCCCTGCAGATCAGTCGCCCCAATCGTCGCATGATCATGTAACAGGGTCTCACACAACAATGGATCAGTTTTATTCGTCACCGAAAGGTACAGCGGCGTTAATCCCTTCCCATCTTTGTAATTAGGCGATGCTCCGAGTTCCAGCAAGGTCTTGACAGCTTCTAGAGAGTTCTTCTCGATAGCCCTGTGCATAGCTGTGCTGCCATCTTTGGTTCTATAGTCTAGTAGTGCTCCGCCGTTCACGAGGGCTATTAGAACTTTGCCTGGTGTCTTTAGGCCTGCTGCGATTGTTAGGGGTGTCTCTGTAATGAGAAAGTTGTTTAGATTAGTTCTACGTGGTTAGGATTCCTAAATTTGAAACTGATTGAAAGGCGCAAAATTGGTAGCAACTAAATATTCATCGCCAAAACTGAAAATCCATTCTATTTCAACCATGTAGCATATTTAGCTGGTCCAAATTGATGACACAGTACGCATTACTTAGGTACACCAATTAAAACTTTTCAAAATCTTTTGCTACGGTTAAGAGCGTAAATCATATTCCGATTTCCACACACCTATATGACGTTGTTTTAAACAATGACCGGTATATTCCATCCATTGAGAGTTTTGCGTAAAGAATGGGACATTTAAACCACAAATGACATATTATTTGTTCGACAGGAACAAATAATTCAACTCGCTTCAAGGCCTGGCGACGTTTATCGCGGATTATCCACGGATCGGTTGATACGGCTCTCTTACAATAGCTAAGGCGTGTTCAGACGCTCGTAGCAGCCTTGGATTGAATGGCATGAGATGTTTTTGGAAGTATTTGTGACGACTTGATAAATTGGAATGAGAATTTGTTATGGATTTACCATTTGGACATGAGTTACGCTAGTTGAAACGAAATAGCCGTAAAATAAGCGTCTGGTATCTTTTTAAAGAATTTAAACACGAATTTACCTACCCGCGATCTGCTGAAATATTTTTTTGTTTTTATACCAGTTACTAAGCTACAAATTTTACCGATTCATGTGTGTATTGTATAATTATAACTTGCTTAAAAATGGGTGGAGGAAAACATCGTGAGGAAACCAGCATGTCTGGGAGATATTTCTCAACAGCACGTGAACCTAAGTCGGAGGCCCATGGGTAGCATAAAAACTCTGACACCAGGATAGTCACTAACCACACGAAGAAGAAGAAGGAGCTACAATAATAAGTGTATGCATGTGAACTCAAAATCAAAGCATTTATTTCAAATAAACCAATTACAGGCACTTTTGAATTGTCAAGGGGTCGGTCAGTCACAAAGATGAAGCTAGTTGCCCATTCCGAAGCAGTATGTACCTATGAAGAAGAAACTCTGCGGACACTATTTTAACAGTTCAACAGACGTGGAACTGGTGGGGTTTAAAATCACAATTCCTTCATCCTCATCACCATTTCATTCGAAAGTCGATCACTGCGTGACAGTCGACATAGGTCTTCCCGAACGCGGGCCTGCGGACGGTGAGTAATGGGTGACTCACCGTCCGATCAGCACCAGACCGGACGGCGCGTATATATTCCACGCGCGCCTCAAAGAGATGTCAGCATATGAAGGGGCCCCTCAGGGCCAAGCCTGCCGGGTAAGCGGGATTGTCCGAAAGGGTTACCGCTACCCCGGAACATAAAGGGCTACGGAAGGAACATGGATGGGTTTTAGTCAGTAAGAGTCTGACACTCCCTTCCGCTCCACCCAGAGCGGGAGCAGTCATTGGATGATTTGCCAGCCTTTAAAAAAAAAAAAAGGTCTTCCCCAAACACCAACACATCGACTCGACGGGCAAGAAAATATCTAACTAATTTACTGAACTAAATATGGTGACATTTGAAATACACTTTAGATTACTTCCTGGATGTATAAATAGCTTACGTTCCGGAACTTTATAAGCAGACGAAGCCAGCACAGCTGGTCGCTTTCATAAGCATAACTATCTATGACTACGCACACTAGACGACCTAAATGCAGAACAGCGTTTGTCCTTTCAGAACAACTTGCCTTGAATAGGTAACTGTGCCTCCGACTCCAATTGACGTAATAATAACCGCCTCATAACGATTTATGTATAAAGGCAGATCTAAGGTTTAGCCTTTGTGACGTCATAAAGCCACAACAGAAGTAACACTAATTAGTTCTATTGAAATGTCGAGACTGAAAAGACGTACCATCAAAGAATTTTATTTGTGGGAGCAAAAATGAGCGTCGACTAGGTTACAGGGAAAATTGTCTGATCTATTTTGGGATATAATAACCTCGTCAAAAAGGGCAGTATTATTATACTGGCTGGTATTGATTTTAAACAATATGGTTCTTTGGGAGGTATTGATATTTGGGCCTGTTTTAAACAATATGGTTCTTTGGGAGGTAGTGATATTTGGGCCTGTTTTAAACAATATGGTTCTTTGGGAGGTAGTGATATTTGGGCCTGTTTTAAACAATATGGTTCTTTGGGAGGTAGGTAGTGATATTTGGGCCTGTTTTAAACAATATGGTTCTTTGGGAGGTAGTGATATTTGGGCCTGTTTTAAACAATATGGTTCTTTGGGAGGTAGTGATATTTGGGCCTGTTTTAAACAATATGGTTCTTTGGGAGGTAGTGATATTTGGGCCTGTTTTCATCGTCGGTCAATTAGCCCACGTAGCACGGGCGATTTATTAACGCAACGAATTATATCAATCTACCGAGCCTTTTCCCAACTATGTTGAGGTCGGCTTCAAGTTTAACCGGATGCAGCTGAATACCAGTATTTTACATTTAGCGACTGCCCATCTGACTTTCACAACCCAGTAACTGGGTAATACGATACCCCTGTAGGACTGGCTGTCAGATTTTCGGGCTTCTGACGACCCGTAACCACTGTCAGAGATGCACAAATCACAGTCGGGACCAACGGCTTAACGTGCTTTCCGAGGCACGGAGGAGTCTCGGTATGTAAAGCGATTTTAATGGCGTACTAAATTTTCAACTTTCGGTAGGTATTGAGTCGAACATTGAGAATCCAATAGAGGGCATGAAAGCGCATTAAAATTACACATTGTTGGATTTTCAACTCTTGGTGCTAACGCACTGCGTTAAAAATACCATGCGCGAAAAAAATATCACCGTGATAGAAAATCGCCCGTGCCAAATTGGGCTTACAAACTACTAAAGCAAGTAGGTATCATTTTTTGTAGCTGGAAAAACCCTCAATTTGGAAAATTGTGATAACATATTATGTATTTGGAAGGCAAAAAACTTTAATATTAACCTATAAATTTTCGTTAAAAACTTTAAATGAACCCAGTGAGTTCCAAATTGTCTTTAAAGTAACTTTAAGGTTAACTTCTGATGTTCCAGAATGTTTCCAAAACCACTTTTTTCGTCAACCATACCTAGTTCGTAACTGTATCTGCACACACCCTTAATACTATTTTAGGTACACGCAGAACAATAGCAGATAAGAATCTGTATGTAAATGAGTGTGGCCGTATATCAGGCTGTGTTGCCAACTTGGCAAGAGAATGTCCGAGCCATTCATGGCTGATCCTAAGTGGATGAATGGATTTAATATCTGATCGCGGATGTAGGAGGTCAATGTAGACCGTGGAGGTGTGAAGATATGGTATTTAAAGATGTTACGAGCGGAACAGATGAGTTCCGAAACAATTTGAGGGCAAGCGATTGTAAGCTTTGTTTTGGTAAGGGTGTATATTGTTTTATTGTATGACTGCTATCAGCTTAATCACTATGTTCCGAAGCGTCCTTGTCGGGTTTATAGAATTCTGCATAACCGAAGAGGAAGTCAGCGATATTTTTTAAGATAACTAAGAGTACTAATCTATTTTTATCGAGGAAGCTGGGGAGTTTGCTCAAAAATTACTCCGTTTATTTTTTTGTTAATAGCAACCCTTGGTGGTAGAAGAAATGTCCGCTCAAGTAATGTCGACACCTAACGTTGATAGTTTTATTCTGAATTAAACTTTTGAACGCCAGAGCATGAACGCACGCGCGTGCCCTCCACGCCAAGCTACAAATTTATTTCTTCTTGTTATCATGAATATGCCAATATCCATGCAGTCTTTTAATTTGTTTCATGTCATTAAATACGTACGAGAGCCTTCATTTTTAAGATAAAGCTTTTTTAATAGTAATAATAGGTATTAATAATAATAAACACTCACACACAACAAAGTAAAGATTTAATTGTTTATTTCGTGTCACATATTTGTGTTGTTGGCGTACAGGGCATGCGCTTGCTTGTCATATGTGACGATGGCGTTCAAAAGGTTAAAGAACTGCGTTCTGTGGGGGCAGAATGTTTAAGCTACCTACAAGATATATATATATACATGATAGAGTCCACTTGTCAAGTTAGCAGAAAACGAAACTTCGTGGCGTCTAAGTTTTTTCGACACGTCTATAAGTCGAAATACTTTATCTGCTGCTGACCTGAACACAACCTTATTGCATCAAACATATAAAGGTAGAATCAACATCTCTTACCGCCAGTCTCCTGACAATGGAAGTTGGGATCGAGTCCTTTAGAGCACGCTTTAGTGATCTTGTCGATCTGCGCATGCGTCACGTGCTCGAGAAATCGCCGCAAGTTTGCGCGGGAGTGCAGCGCCTTCAGCGTTTTCTCGTCAAGCTTCAGCATTTTGTAGACCCGTCGCTTGTATTTTAACTGAAATTGTTTAATTCGTTGGTGAATATTTATTGTTAATACGGATATTACCTAAAAGAAACAAGCGTTCGTCAAGTAAGAAAGATTGGGCTAGGTTTTCAAAACCAGACTTGAGTTTCAATTGTTTCAACAGAATCGCTGTTTCAAAGTTATATTTTGAAAACAACAGTGCTTGGCAAGAGGGTAAGTGGCGCCTCAATCAAGATTGCCATCGCCAGCCTAAGAACAAGAAGCGGTCCTGAGTCTACATGTAATTTTATAGTCAAGACAATCAATTAAATCGTAGTGAGCTCCTCCCGACACATGATAATAAAAATGAAATGACATGACCAACAAGAATACACTAAGCTCTTTCCAATAAAAATTTGGTTACATAAAATTGGTTACATCATTTATGTTGAACTTTAAATACATGTGAGAACGATTCAGAACGTTAAAAGCAGCCCGTGAAAAAAAAAGTAAAAAAAGAAACAATTCGAACATTTTAAATCCAATTTGGGTCACGTGCCAAAAAAACGCACAATAACCATAGACAGCGTGTTACTTTACTTATTGCACACTCACAAAATAATATCGTATGACCATAAGAAAGAAGGAGTCAATATTACCTCAAGATATCCAACAGGTCCGTTGAAGGGGTAGTCTCCGAGGCGGCGTTCCTCGTCGAGGAACTTGCCGGCCTTGCCGTTGACTGGCGGGCAAAACAGACCATAGTTGAAGCTCTCCTTCAATTCCTGGAAACAAAGAAAAAGAGACCATTAGTTATGGTAATACATAAATAGTTCAATGAGACAAGTTGGTTTTGGACGGACGTTTGGCAAACATTAGGAACTAGACACACCTCTACATAGTATAAAGCTCGCTCTCTGCCGTCTGTCCCTGTGTACGTTTAGATCTTTTAAACTACGCCACGGATTTTAATGTGGTTTTCATCAATATACATAATATAGTGATTCAATAGGAAAATAGGTTTATAAAGAAAGATAAAACATTTATTCAGCACTAAAAAGGCACACAGCGTATAAATTAAAACATAAAAAAGGAAAACAACAATCTATCTAAGGTCAGGTTTCACCCGCGGTTTCGCCCGCGCGATAGTATCTACATTGCACCCGTAATTACAAAATTAAATGTAATTACATCAGTGAGGACACTCGCGTGTCTGTATCCGCTTAGGGACCTACCCATCATTGGGAAATTGATAGACACGACCTTGACATCGAACTGTATTACTATTACCCTTTGGGGGTCAGAAATGGGGCCATTCAGGTACACCGTGCTCGCTTCGTACGTAAATATTTGTGTATGGAAGATCATTTAATAAGAACTTGGAAGGCATTAATAAATTTATGGTAGCTTTTAAAATACGACACGGTTGGCGCAGTCGTTGAGCGATTGACTGCTGCGCACTATGTCGCGGGTTCGATTCCCGCACGGAACAAATATTTGTACGACCTGCAAGTATTTGTTACGAGTCTGGGTGTTTTTCTATCTATAATATGTATGTATTTACAAAAAAAAAATGTATATAAGTAGTATATCAGCCATCTCGTTACCATAACACAAGCATTAGGTTGCTTAGCTTGGGACGATATGGCGCTGTGTGAAATGTCCAAGGATATTATATTATATTATTATAATACTTGGGTGTACTAGAATGTGGTGAAAACTAAACAAGCGTAAAAGCGCTTTTAACTGCTATAAAATAAGTAATTTTTTCATGACTTTATGTTTCAGCCATATTTAAGCAAACAAATGTTAAAAACAAAAAAACAATTCTGATTATTTTTCGCAATACATAGCTTTTTTATTTGGGGTTTCATAGTTATAAAAGAGGTTATCTGGCATCCATTTTAGTATAACAAGGGCCATTAAATAAGTGGCCGCGATTTCTTTACCAGTGTACGACTAAGTTGTAGTAAAAATATACTTCAGCACCCACATAATCTATTTTAAACCAAAACGCATTTGCAAAAGCTTTCAACCTACCAACGCGAATTCCATTACAATACACTGAAGCAATAAATCACCTGTCTTAACTACAATACATTAATTATAAGCTTAAATAACCTGAAGAAAATTAATAGTGCAAAGGATAGAGAGATAACTCTGCGGTTGCATCAATTGCCTTCGATTTATCAGACGAAGTAATAGTACCGACGTACAGTGGTATCAATCACTTAATTACAATATAAACAACATATCTCGATATTAATGTTGTTTATCTTGATCGGTAATTAAAGGTAGGTGCAGACGAGAGCTAATTGTGCACTTCATGAATTTATGGCTGCACTTTTTAAATAATATAAATACCAAACTATGTTTGTCCTACTGGAGTGTAAAGGCCTCTTTTCATAAAGATAAGGCACGAGCTTTGCCACGCTTACTCAAGACGGGATAAACTACTATAAGTCCAAGATCCTCATGATGAATTCCTTGGCCAATGTCAGTAATGTCAAAGGTAAACTCAGAAAGTAAATATGAATGGATAAGGTCTATTTTCTTGCCCTTTAATAGAAGAGACATCACTAACACACCTTCAGAAAATTGCTCTCAACACCTTAAAAATGATATTTTGTTTCACATAATGATAAAATGTCACTCTTATTTAATAGTGAACATATATAAATATACAGTTTGATAGAATCCAGACAAATACAGCATGAAATGGCAATTGCCGAATGAATTCGAGCGAATGCTTTTATTCCAAAACAATATCACCGACTACAGGGAATCGGAATTAATTCCAGCAAATCCTGCAAGAGAGGAGACGCGTTAATTATATTTCCAATTAAATATAAATGAGTCTAAGGTACATTAAAAAGGACACCCATTTCAAGATATGAATGATCTTTAAAACCGACAAAAGGTTTCTAACAACTGCACTCAATCATAGACAAAGTTAATTACAAACGCTAATGTCTCGTCTCTCGACTCAATTCAGTCTATGGTGGAGTTTATGACGTCATAACTGACCATATAGCAGCATAGTTAGACCACAGGCCGTGTGTTTAATGGTCTCTCGTTTTGCACGCGGCACGCGATTTACATCAAAAGGATGGACCGACTGACTGAAGCTATAGGCGGTGCAAAAAATGATGGGAGAGTTGTGAAGATTATAAATGATGTCTAGACATTACGTTACGAGATTTATGCGAATTTGGGAGGGGTTTTAGCTGAGAATTTGCGTAGAAAGATAAGAAAAAAATGAAATGAGTGATTTGACGACTGAAAGGGGGTTACACTGTCGATAAATTATCATCATACATAAACTTTCCGTCGAACATAGTTACAGTTTCGTTTCCCGAAATTGAATAACAAGCACAAAACCCAATTTGTCACGAACACCACAAACAAGCAAAAACACTATTTTTGGAAAACTTATAACGAGCTTTCAATCCGGGCAAACAAATCACTGGCCTGACTGGCACCACTCTAACGACGCAGTATAATATATTAGCAGAGACACCAGGATTGATAGAGGAATGCCAGCCGGAACTGATGGCTGCAAAACTGCAGGTCAGAGTGATACCAGCTTTATAAATGAACTGAGTCAAGTTATTTATGAACCTCAAGAACTTAAGACATTGTGCGATGATAATGTTGTTCCTAATTAAGATGGTACTTCGTTTAGATTGAGAGATATATTAGATTTGACTGATGGATTCGAAACGGTTGGTCGTAAATTCTGACTTTGTGAAGATTTTATTGTATTTAATTGAGTTTTCGAATTGGATTTTGCTGAATTGAATGATGGTGTTGTTACTGACAAAAAAAACCTAAAAAGTTTATTCTTACTATTTAAATGCACTGAATTAAATTCAATACAAGATTTTAGCAAATGTTAAATTGCATTGAAGAATCCAATAAAATTGGCTTGAAATTATTCCATGTTATTTCTCAATCCCCGCTTGTAGAACTAATTCATTTCCAGTTCAGAACAAAAACGCTGCAATCCAGTGATGTGGATTGTACTTTTTCTGGCACCCAGTGTACAGAACTAGTTAAGCCACTGTTTGTGTTTGGAATACAATGCAGTGCAGATTAACAGGCATGATATATCGCTGAAGCGTCTAACGTAACAAGACTAGTATAAGTTATGGCTTCAGAGGATTCACACAGCGCGAAGTTAAGAAATTGTTCCAACATGAACATGTTAAAATGATGGATGTGCAGAGTACGTTGTGTAAATAACCAGGAATGGAGAAAATTACCTTTGAAAACGGGATGCGTGTTCCTTAAATGCAGCTGAGAAACGAGATAGATACCTACGTACTACGTACGGACGCCAGCAGACTTTAATTGATTTCCCCTTTTCCTAAGCTATTAAGACCCAATTAATACAGATGTCTGCACAACAAGGGTACCTACTTTTGGCAGTCAGTTAAGCTACAACCAACGCTTACTGGAAAAGCTATTTGTGTAGGTATAACCCATAGACACTTTTTTTTTAAAAGGCAATAGCCCAATTTTTAGGCCAAAGAATCAGCATTGCCATCCAACGCTGCCAGCCTTTTAGACAAATTTCCCACTGACAGCGATGGCGATGAACTTTTTGGACGCCCTATGAGCTCTTCCCCTTTTTTACCACTTGTACATAATGTATATATTAAGTAACTGTTTTAGCATGTAATAATTCTATTCATTGAATAAATTTCATAAAGGCAATACTTTTTAGAGAAATTTTACTTCATTTTCTTCAAAGTTTTGTATGCTGTTCTTTGTACCTACGCTAGTTCCTAGTTAGCTAGTTGAAGCCCACACTTAGTTAATACTTAGTGAATGACGTGTTGTGTAAAGCAATGTTCGGAACTCGTTGCTTGCTACAGTTGCTACCGAATAGGCTAACAGTTAGTCAACCTTATTTCTCCTAGTTTTACAAGCTAAACGTGACGATAAAGTGTTATTACAATGTTTCTCTAAAACTAAGATATTTGAATAGACTTAGCTTAAGCCAGAATGTTGAAGAATTAATAAATATTCTTAAAGATTTTTTATCTTTGGGGCCAGTATTCCTGTTTACTGTAAACTTTACAAAAAAAAACATAAGACGCTTTGCCAATTTTCTTTCGATTCGACCCAAGTCTTTTCTCATTTATCCTAAAAAAAAAATAATCCTGAGTTTTATATTCCCAACCTTTCCTTATAAGTTGGGATTACAGGAGAAGCAAAAATTGTATTTTATTAAACAAAACGAAAAGTTCCGACCTATTTTCCAAATAAAGATTGGTTTTACAATATTCCTCTTCGATTTTTCGGTCGCAGAATTTAGATGGAATCTTGTAATACCGTGCGACACCGTATTCGAGTAATATTGGCCAAGCGTGGCGCAGATATCGGAAAAATACCGGCATGACGTCACGGGCTCCTTTCAGTCAGGCTTACGAGGCTAAGGAGGCGCAATATCTTAAGATTAAAAATGATGTCTTAATATTTGAGGTCTAAAGAAATTGCTGCTATTTACGATACTTTCAAGCGATGAAATTGGCTGTTTTATTTGGAGTTCTTTTTCTAGTCACTTCAGTTAAGGAAAATTGCTGTATAAACTCCAGTAGGAGCCAGCAAGATACTCAACTATTATTGATTTCAGTACACGTTTTCAAATAGTTTATAGAGTGTTGACGATGTATACGACGTAAATACAATATTGAGTTTTTAATGCCTTAAATGCAACATGTATAAAACTTAATTTGATTCAATCAATCACGCGAGCCGTTTCCCAACTATGTTGGGGTCGGCTTCCAGTCTAACCGGATGTAGAATACCAGTATTTTACATGGAGCGACTGCCTATCTGACCTCCACAACCTAGTAACTAGGTAAGACTGGCTGGCAGATTTTCAGGCTTTTGACGACCCGAACGACTGTCAAAGGTGCACGAATGATAGCCGTGAACAGTATGTAGAGATGGTTACCCATCCAAAGACCAACCCCAGCAAGTGTTGCTTAACCTCTTGGATCGACCTGTGCGGCTGTTATTACTTAGCCACGAGCTCGAATTTGATTATTTGTATCAAAATATATAGTAGGTATATATATATTTCACTATCATGTACAATAATTTATCTTTCAACAATCTCCCCGATATTTCTGTGTATGGTAATTCAACGCACATCATCACTATAAATAAGATATCCTTGCTGTTATCAGTAACAGATTAAATATGGACATTAACTAGCTAATATTGGTTAGAATTAACTGACTATCTTACGCAGATAACCTGGATTAAGCCAGATATCGGAGTAACGAAAGATTAGATATGTAAAATGAATAATAATCCGTATGTTTACTTGTTTACCCATTTATCTCTATTTACTACGTGTAGTAGCAAAAGGAATATAAGCCAATATTAGATAGTGCGGATAAATTAAATATGCTTAATTTATTATTGGTTAACTTTCTTTGCACAATAACTTAAGTATATCTATATAAATAAGACTTTCAATCTTATGTGTCGTAATCTTATATATATCGAGACTCGTCCGAGCCTCGGAAAGCGCGTTAAACCGTTGGTCCCGGTTGTCATCCGTGGATCTTTGACAGTCGTCACGGGTAGTCAGAAGTTCGAAAGTCTGACAGCCTGTCTTACCAACGGGTACCGTAATACCCAGTTGCTGAGTTGTGGACGTCAGATAGGCAGTCACTCCATATAAAATACTGGTCTTCAGTAGCATCCGGTTAGACTGGAAGCCGATCCCAACATGGCCCAACCATCTTGGGATCGGCTTCCAGTCTAACCTACAAAAGGCTAGACAGGCAGATTTAATAGTACGCGTATTTTAAAAGATTAAATTATCTTGTTTGTGAAGCCAGTATGCTGGTCGCCTGGATTAGATTGGTCAGGTGGTAAATAACTAGGTGCAGCATATATCTGTACGATTTTTGCCTCTTCTTCTTTCTCGTGTGGTTAGTGACTAACCTGGTGTCAGAGTTTTTATGCTGCCCATGGGCCTCTGACTTAGCTTCACATACTGTTGAGATATCTCTCAGACATGTCGGTTGGATCACGTTTTTTTTTCCTTCACCGGTTTTATGGAAGTAATAATTATGCAACACGCACATGAATCCGAAAAATCAGAGGTGTGTCTTGGGTTCGAACTCGAGACCTATGACTTGGCAGTCGTGACGGTCACTATACTAGGCCATCACTGCTTAAAGACACCCTTTTATTTATAAACGCTGCTTAAAGTTAAGAAACGTTTAAACGTCAAAAATGTATGATTAACTAGCCGCTAATCATTACTTAACGTTAAGCAACGTTTATAAATAATCTCCTTAGTCGACATTAGAATTCCATGAAAATTCTTTACCCATTCACAGATGAAATAGCCAAGAATGGAAACCCGGATCTTCACACACAGCAAGCATACTTCTTATAATAATTTATGATTCATTTACTAGTAAAATGGATCATAAACTATTAAATTTATGGAAAAAATGGAGTTCGAATTTAACTCTCAACGTTTTAAGGTTTAAAATCATTTGGAGAAATTTGACAGTTTGGTATAATTTGATGTGCTGGCGACAGTACAAAGGCTACAGAAATGAGCTGTACATTGGACAATGCGATTAACATTAATATAATTTGGAGTAGGTTTACTGCCTACTCTACTGACAGATCGTAGGTGTTCTCGCTACTTGTTCATTGTATAGGGTTGGCACTATCTCAAACGCAAAATCAAAGCATTTATTTCAAATAAAGCAATTACAGGCACTTTTAAATTGTCTGTACGTCAGAAAAATGAAGTTAGTTGCCTATTCCAAAACAATAGGTAGAAACCTATGGAGAAGAACGGGCAAGAAACTCTATGGACACTCTTTTAAACAAAAACTCTTTTAAACTTTATTTTGGGTACCTATTTGCGACATCTAAAGGTTACTGTTTTCGTAATGTGCATCGTCACGTTTAAATCACGTACAAATCCCGCGTTTTGACAATTCATAAAAGGAACGTTATTGACTACCCTGTCAAATATCCAATTGTACAGACGTCAGCCCATCAAGCTAACCCAAACTGTCAAATACTCCCAATTGAACATGAATCTTATTCTATTGTAATAAAGTAAAAATTTATTAAAGAGATTTGGCAGATTGGGGTAGCTTGATATGTTGGCTGGTACATGTAGTCTTCATCTCCATGTCTTCAACATCGTAATTAACATAAACGAAACTACAAACCTGAAGCAGAGCACTCGACATCACAATTAAACCTTAACAATTACATCTCAACACAATGTTTCGCAATTGTCGTCAGTTTCTGTGCGACAACCCTGTCAGTCACATACGCGACAATTAAACCACATTTTACCATACAATAGAGTTGTCTACAACTCCGCAGTTCGGTTTTTAGGTCGTTGGATTGATTGCTTGTTGGTGTTACCCGTTGTTGCTTGCGTATTAGTATCTATATATTTAAAAGGAGAAACTGAGAAACACAGAACTATTGGAACTACGAAAGTGTTGTGTGCAAACACTTTTTTAATTTCAATAGTTTCGGCTTCCTTTTATTCCGTTTATCATTCAAAATCTTTGAGCCTTGCATAACAAATAGCTGCAAAGGAGGCTGTGGCTAGCAACGAATCAGGAAACCTTCAACATGAAGATCCATCCAATTAGAATGAAAACTAAAACTATTTCCTCTATTCACTATTAGAATTTGCAGCTAAAGGCAGCATAAACCATGCCTGTCAGTCGAGAATTATCTTCACCCCGGAAAGGCAACAGAATACTAACATATGTTACGAACTACGATATAATAGTGACATGGGGCGTTTATTAAAGTTTCGAAGCGCAAATGGGGCCATTTGGAATAGTGGAAGCAATCAGTTTATAGCGGTTCGTGGCTCGAACTTATTGATGTGCGGCCTGCGTCGAGTTGACGGGCCCGAACGGACTCTGCTGCGTTTAGATTTGATGGCCACTTGAGCTAGTAGCTTGCCGTCTTAAAGAGGGTGTGGAAAAAATATCGATTTTAGTACCGTGTTTACGCTTTACGGTAATGATGGTATCCTAATTCCTGAAGTGGAAGGATGTTTTTAGATCGTACTCCGTTTACTGACAAACTTTATTTGCAGTTTGAAAGTAAATAGGTGCGTTATAAAATTGCATGGCAAACTTAAGCTCCTATCTACATGCTAGCTATCTAGGAGCTTGGATGATATTGTACCCTTAACGGGATATTCCCACGCGTCATTTATGAGGGTGTGAGACCACACATATTGATAAGTCTTGGCGGAAACTATGCTGTTGTTCCACAGTTTCGTATATGGCTATCTATTGTCTTCTATAATGCATCCCTCCTGTGACCTGTGTATCATGTTTTAATAACCAGATAATGATGAAGTGATGACATCAAATATTTGGGATTTCAAGTGATGAAATTTAATGTGTCATATAATTAGTTTAATCGTTTATCACAAGAACGTAATACAGGATGTTAAGTTTGTTAGTTTTGGCGCTTAATGATAAATTTTATTACCGTTAGTCAACTGTCTAATCTAGCATGAACAGACCATGAATCATAAATATATCAACTTCTCGAAAAACTTGTCAATCGTCTTGTGCTAATGACTAAACGAAGCTCCAACACGGGCTAAGTGGATCATTGGTCAGCTGATAGATGTGTTTTGTCACATCAGCGCAAGCCTTGCGGTGTTGCTCAAACCACGTCGTGATTATGGGTCAATTTGTACCATGCACTGAACAACTCGGTCCTAGGGAAGTTAATTTATGTGACTGTGGATACATCTAGGAAGTCACACGTTACACATTATTTTGAAATTGAAAGTGATTTTACGACTTTCTCTGAACCAAAAAGGCATTAAATTCACACTTATTCCAAACCACAAATTCCGTGTCAGGATTTTTTTCTAATTGCATCGCACGTACCTACGTTCAATAGTTATTCGATATCCTAAGTAATATTATAAATGAGATAGTAAGTTTGTCAGTATGTTTGTTACCTTTTCACGCTAAACCACAAAACCGATCATCTTGAAATTTTGCATATACAATGTCAGGTGTACAGAAACGGACAAAAAATACTGTTCCTGAAGGCAATAACAGTAACGTTCTTATGATAATAGATGGCGCCACGTGTACGTACGATCCGTTCTGAGCCCATCAACGCAACGGCCAAACAACAAACAGAGTACAACCCGAATTGATTGTCCAATTCTAAATTAACGCGATCGAAGCCGGGGGCAAGTTTTTTTTTTTTGTGGGATGGATATCATAAAATGCCTCCTCCCGCTCTGGGTGGAACGGAGGGTAGTGTCAGACTCTTACTGACTAAAACCCATCCATGTTTCTTCCTTAGCCCTTTATGTTCCGGGGTAGCGGTAACCCTTTCGGACTATCCCGCTTACCGCGGGCTCAAGCTAGTTTAAAAGTATCTTGTACATGCCTTTGACATGAACAAGCGGTTTCCATCAATGAACGCTACATCCGCGTGGATGCATAGATAGAGAAAGTCGCGTGATGAATCAGATGTAGTAATGTACTATCAATGCGCATGTACCTACGCATGTGACACTTTCCTTGGCACATGTGAGCCCAAACCGGCTTAGTGTGAATTGAGAATGTATTGTAAGATTAATGTGTTCCAATTCCACTTATCTTATATTAGCGGCAAGGGTGATTTGTGATGTTGGCAAGGCGGAGAGGGTCTTTTTTTTGAGGGTGGTAAGTCATTAAATGATCCTCCGCTCTATAAATAATATACTGACACATTGTTAAGCGCTTGTTAAACATATTTACACCCATCGTCGACACATAAAACAACAATTTAACTTTTATTCTACAGCGTGAAACAAACATTGTAACAAAATGTCCTAGTCAAAGCAATCAGGAAAAGTTTACAACCTGAATATTTAAGTTAACCTCTCGCCCTATTATTTTAACGTTGGTATAAAGTAAACTGCTAAACGGAGAAAATGGGCGCCTGTAAACAGTTAATAGAATACCATACTTAGGTATTATAATGTACGGGCCACGACACTGTTGTTAGGAGCTCCATATTAGGGAATTATTTAGGACAGAATTTATATTACTAGTCTAGTTCTATTTAGGAGAGTTGTATTATATTATGTCGGGGTTATTAGGGCGCGATCTGGTTTAATTTTGTATAAATCTTAAACAAAGGTATTTGAATGAAAAAGAAAATAAAGAAAAAAACTGACTGTCTGTTGACTGGTAGAAAATGACTATGGCATTAGGTCTGCCTCTGAACATTTCTGCGCTTAAAGTATTAAATAAATAAATAAAGAAAATAAGTAAATTTGGACCTAGTTAAGGGCACACAAAATTCACAGAAAAACAAAAAATTATATAAGGTGTTAAAAAATTAACTCTAAGAATTTCGTGGGAGCATTGTACTCATCGTAACGAACAACTTTTACTATGGGATGAACCCTGAAATCGCGAAAAAAATATGAGCTGTTCCATACATTTTATTGAGTTACGTGTGCATAAATGTATGGAACAGCTCATATTTTTTTCGCGATTTCAGGGTTCATCCCATAGTAAAAGTTGTTCGTTACGATGAGTAGGTACAATGCTCCCACGAAATTCTTAGAGTTAATTTTTTAACACCTTATATATACCTACTTGAAAAAAAAATGAAACGTACCGTCATCTAAATAAGGATTAACTAAATTCGATACTGCAAATTAAAATAGGTTTGCTTCCTCATTCTTATTTTGAATACCAACTGAATAAAAAAAAAGTACGTTTTTGTGACTATTTTCTGTTACAGTGTATCATCCTGCCGAACTTAACATTAAAAAAAATAATAATAATAATAATATCCTTGGACATTTCAAACAACGCCATAATCAAGCTAAGCAACCTAATGCTTGTGTTATGGTAACGAGATGGCTGATAAACTACTTATATACATTTTTTTTTGTAAATACATACATATTAAAGATAGAAAAACACCCAGACCCGTAACAAATACTTGCAGGTCGTACAAATATTTGTTCCGTGCGGAAATCGAACCCGCGACATGCTGCGCAGCAGTCAATCGCTCAACCGCTGCGCCAACCGTGTCGAACAACAACATGAAAAACCTTTTCTAGGCTAACTAAAAAAAACAATAGATTTTACTGGTTATCTACTGTTTACGGAAGAATACGTTCAACATGTAAATTACTTCGTTACGTACTTAGCGTGTACTTACTGCGCAGTATGTATAATATTATCCTCAAGTAAGTGATCATCTTAGTGTTTAATTTTCCGTTACATGTTTACGTTGAAAAACTTATAGGTATAACATCCAACAATTATTTACCGAGATTAACACGATGTTTCGTCATCATCTGCCAGCCTTTTCCCAACTATGTCGGGGTTGGCGTCCTGTCTAACCCCATGCCAGTATTTTACAGGAGAGTTGTTTTTAACACAATGTTTGTTTTAAAGATAGAACGAGTTTAGATAATTCACTTATCATTTCGCCAGCCTCACAAATAAACCATAGATTTCTCTAATCAGAATTGCTCACAGACAAAACCCTTTACAGCCACAGCTATAATTAAGTTACGCTCCAGAATATAATTACAAAACCTAATTGTTAATTTAATTTCTAGCAACCCCAACCTGTGACAGTCTCTCTCAGTCCGACCGCGTGGTACCCCTAATTGCTTTGGGTCGTAACAGGCAAATAATAACAATAACGGTGCAGCGGTCTGCGCTGGCGCATGGCATCGCATCGCCTAGATTTGATAAGCATCGTGACGTTCGATTTGCACGAGCTCAATTGTTTTGTTGCTGAAACTGTTGTTGATATATTATGGCTCGATCTTCAGTCGTAAATGTTAAGTGCTGAACATTAGCCTCCTAATGGTTTGAAGGGGATATTTCAATAATCACCATGCCTGTCCGATTGATTGGTGAACGTAGCATAGGTACCATCGTGGGTACTGGCAGAGCACCAGATTTGAACCGAACACAAAAAAAGTGGCTTTTTCTTTTTAAGTTGTGGGTATTTCGACAAGTGGTTTCGTTATTTGAATGAGTACCCTTTTTTCATACAACATTATGGGCTTTTTTGTCATTTTGCAACCCTCTAACAGAAATTGTGAACTCTTAAGTGTTTGTTGACACTTTAAGCTTCTAAGTGTTTTTGATAAGAAATTTGGTTTATGCAGTCAATGGTGGCCCTAGCTCATTACGTTTGTTTTGTTTGGAGAGTTAACATTGTATTGCATACAGAATGAGTGATTTGCCTGCAACTGAAGTCGCCAGGGCTGTAACAATGATTGAGGAAGGTCACACCTACCCTTCAGTCAGTCGTACGTTGGGTGTATCAGTATCCGTGATCCACCGTAATGTGCAACGGTACAGACAGACAGGATCTTACGTGCGCAGGCGAGGGCAAGGCAGAAATCGTGCAACCAGTGCCGTAGACGACCGTTTTATAAGGGTGCAAACTTTAAGAAATCGTCGTCAAACGGCTGTTCAGACTCGAAATGTCTTAGAAGAAGTGCGTAACGTACGTGTTAGTGGACGAACAGTGAGGAGAAGGTTAAATGAAGTTGGTTTAAAGTCATACGTGCCAGCAAAAGCGCCAAAACTTGAGGTGAGCCATCGAGTAGCAAGATTAGCGTTCGCTCGTCAGCATCAAAATTGGTCCGATGAGTGGAATCGAGTTTTGTTCTCCGATGAAAGCCGTTTTTGTGTAAATTTCATCGACGGAAGGGAGAGGATGTGGAGATATCGAGGAGAACGTTACCATCAAGCAAATTTTTCCGAAACAACGGCTTACGATGGAGGGTCTGTTATGGTGTGGGGTGGTATAAGTTTGACGGCACGCACCGCCCTGGTCATTATTGATGGCGTTTCTTTAACTGCACACAGGTACATAACTGAGATCTTAGAACCTCATGTTATGCCTTTTGCCCCATTCATCGGCTCAGATTTCGTGTTTATGCACGATAACGCACGGCCCCACACTGCGCGCATAGTGCGTGATTACTTAAATGAGACTGGTGTAACCCAGATGGACTGGCCAGCACGATCGCCGGACATGAATCCGATAGAACAAGTCTGGGACATCATTGGACGAAGGGTTCGTGCAAGAAATCCCGCCCCTAGGAATGTTGAAGACCTGAAATTGGCGCTGGTTGAAGAATGGGACATTTTGCCTCAGGAAATGATTGAAGGTGTCATCAGAAGCATGGCTAGACGTATCCAAGCACTTATAAGGGCGCATGGAGGCAACACGCGCTATTAATTCTTTTTTTATTATTTTTTATTTTTAAATTTAGCTCTGTTCTTACACGCATTCGAAAACATCAAATATTTTCAGACAAGAACATTATTTTTTTTTAAATTAAATAAGTCCTAATAAACCCCACAGTTGTTTTTTTCTTGCTTAAAATAAACGAACAGACTCAAATGAAGCAAAATCAATAAATAATAGACATTAAATCTCAAAAAACAATGATATTTTTTTGTGTTCCTCTAATTTTGCCGGTGTGTGTATATTGACTTGTAACGGTTAATCAATGTGGTCAGTTTCCAAAATGTTTGCATACCAGAGACATGCACGCCTGCACTGTCACCACTTGAGACAAAGTTGGAATGATTCATGTGCTTGTCACCTTGACTGGCATATTTGACACCTCTGGCATGCTTGTGTCTTTGTAACTATATTCAACACCGTTAACTACTACTTTTATGCAAATAAAATATTTTTTATCTATTTAAAACAGCAAAACTGGTTTTCGGCAGAAATAGGCAGTTTTGGTGGTAGGTACTACCTGACTTACTGCGATTAATTAAGTATTTAAAAGACGCCATTAACTCCAAGGTTTTAATCAATACAGTGCAAAAAAAGGAACTATTTCCATTGATAAGTAGGTTGTCCAAGTAGGTCGTATTGTCTAAGTTAATAGCATTTACATCGGGGAAATCTTGGTTAGAAGACATTATTAAAGTTATAATTGATACCTGACCTTCAGGGCTGAGGTCAACTGCGTGACTCTGATAGTATTACAAGTTCTTGAGATCCTATTATCATGCTAGACTACTCCTAGAAGATAGGAATATTTAGAAAAGAAGTATGAAACTAGTTAGAACTAGATTAAACTTCAACATATAAATATTTACTGACACTTTTAAGGGTTTTGTCCGGAAAGGTGCCAAACGGAACCTTATTGGGTCTAGTCTCCGTGGTTCGTCAGTCCGCTTGTCTGTCAGCGGGCTGTATATCATGAACCGTAATAATTATGTAGACAGTTGAAAATTTCACAGATTGTGTATTTCTATTGCCGTGATTATAATAAAACTTGAGAGGTGTCAAGGGACACCCGGATGGAACGAAGTTCCTTTCGATTAATTAGTGAAGAAATTGTAATAACATTTTATTGCTTTAAAGTTATAATGATAAAAAAAAAATCGGATCTAAAATTAACCAATCAAAAAATATTGATTAAAAAGACATCATATTTTACTCCAAAAAAAGTGTCGTTACAACTTTTGGTCTTAATTCCGTCTAACCCCCTTTCGCAACGAGCGATAAGGAACTTCGTTCCAATGATGTTAAAAGTTAGGGGGTCCCATACAAAAACGTGTTTTTCTTTACATTATAAGTGTTAATTATTGTACGGAGGTACAGAACCCTTCTTATGCGACTCCGACTCGCACTTAGCCGATTTCCTTTATTGAATTGCCTAAAAAAGTTTTCTTTTGAGATACAAAAGTAAACTAAATTATACTTAATATGAAACCTTTTTCAGAATCCAACGAACTCGTAACTCACAGACAATTTCAGACAAAACCCAAAGAGTAGTATTCTCAGAACACCAATACTAATTCATTTCTCTGTATGAAGCTAGTTGCTCGGAGCTAAAAGTTTCCGATCCCTAGCGACGGAAGGCTTAATTAGTTAACCTGTGGCGAAGGGACCTGCTAGCTCCTTTGTGCTAATGCGATGAATATTTAACACTCTTCCTTTTTATTGTACTTTGTTTAAAGTATTGTTAATTACATATACAATAGTTTAACCTTTACTACCTGAAGTTTTACTTCCATCCTCAGGGAGCGCCTTATTTTTAGCTACGGAAGGAACATGGATGGGTTTTAGCCAGTAAGAGTCTGACACTCCCTTCCGCTCCACCCAGAGCGGGAGCAGTCATTGGATGATTTCCCAGCCTTAAAAAAAAAAAAAAAATGGGGAAGATTTATAAAACAATGGTTAGACCTGCGGTCTTGTATGGATTAGTGTTGGGCCACAAAAGGAATGAATGAAAGGCATCGCATGCACCTGAGATGGGAATACTATGAGGGATGTGTTGTGTTACGTGAATGGATAGAATAAGAAATGAGTATTTATGAGGAAGTCTGTAAGTGACACAGGTGACTGAAAAGTTGTGTGGTAATCGGTTGTCATAGAATGAGCATGTTATGCGGAGGAATGAGGAAAATTTCGCGGAGGAATAAGGAAAATTTCGTCAGAAAAGGTGAGTATGAATGTCTTTACGAGTAGGGAAAGACCGAAGAAACGATGGATGAAAATATGGCAAGAAAGGAAAGTAGTGACCTACCGAGATGTATAGAGAAGTATAGAAGAAACAGACATGTTGCGCCGATTCCAAATAAATTGGAATAAGGGCAGGAGAATGATATTGTAAATTTACCGTGTAGGGATAATTTATGTTCGTAGTCAATTTGTTAAAACATTATTAAAATGGATAAAATATTTTCTGTTCTAATCCAATATTGTCCAGTAACATTTGTATGTCAACACTTTTTACCATTGTTAAAAAACACTCCAATTAGCTTTGAAAGCTTTTAGTTGGAAAAGCTTTCTGAAAATGAAAATATATGGGAAAATAAGTACATATTTCGGGAAAATCATAATTGTTATTGGGCAATTTGAAATTGCCTGTTCGATCCAGCCGTGAGGCCCACATCCTGTTGTATTTTTTAGAAATGGTTTTAATTACCGATGTTTTGTGTCTCCTTTGCAACTATTTTTTTCTATACATGTTTTAGTTTCTGATGTCGCATTGTTTTACGAAGCGAAAGAATAATTATAATAAGCGTAATTCTAAGAATATTTATTTTATTATTTCTCTGTTTTCCTTCTTTACTTTTGTCTGTATCCATCCAGTTCAATTCAATTAGACTCTAATCTAGAAGTCTACAATACTTAGAACTCGTAATAAAAGCGTAAGTTTGTGAGTGTGTGCGTGTGCCCGGCTACTAGCACTGTTAGAATAGCACACAGACACAAATTTCCGTCGTTCCGTCCTCGCCGTCGAGGCCCGTCGCGACGACCCTGTCCACTCTCATCCCCCCGACCCTTGCTCGAGCCAGCCCGCGTTGCCGCTGAGCCAGTAGTTTTAAAAACCCCCGATCCAGCTGTCCCTTGCTGTCCCCCCCCAGCGACGCCCTAAGCCGAGGTCCGAACCCCGCAGGGGGTGCCCTTAGCGTGTAGTCGCTTAGTTTTGTAAGTTAGGTTTAGTTTTTATTAAGCCCTGGCTGGAGGCTACAATTCTTTTGTGGCAGCCACAGGCAAGCCCGGTTAAGCAATAGACAAGACCCTTTGGTTGAACTGCGAGATGCCATTCACAAAAAAAAAAAAAGTGTCTGCGTGTGTTTGTCACTTCTTCACGCTCAAACGGCTGAACGGATCCGGATGAAACTTGGCACAGAGGTAGTTAGGTAGTTTATGACCCGGATTATGACCTGGATTAACGCATAGGATACTTTTTATCCCGGTAGTACGTTCCCTTAGGATAATTTCCGAGATCCACGCGGGCGAGGCCGCGGGCGGCAACTAGTCATTTATAATTGAGGAAAGTTCAATTACTAAACCTAATTGAGTTAGGTAATAATAATAATAATAATAATATCCTTGGACATTTCACACAACGCCGTATCGTCCCAAGCTAAGCAACCTAATGCTTGTGTTATGGTAACGAGATGGCTGATAAACTACTTATATACATTTTTTTTTTTGTAAATACATACATATTATAGATAGAAAAACAGACCCGTAACAAATACTTGCAGGTCGTACAAATATTTGTTCCGTGCAGGAATCGAACCTGCGACATGCTGCGCAGCAGTCAATCTCTCAACCGCTGCGCCAACCGCATTCTTTTATTTTTTTTTACTTACATGTTTTTTATTGATCTGTGTCTATAATTGTGTAACCCGACCTTTATAATACCACTTTTTACGGTGCAACAATATTCTTTTATCTTAACTTCTTTTACAAAAGATACCGTAACTAATCGTAAAATATCAAGTAAACGTAGGTCTTCTATACATGAGTAGACATGCCTACGAATCCAGTGCGTGACAAAAGAAAAGAATAGTGTCTGTGGTCGTTGATTGCTTTTTACTTTTATAGTCTTGCGTGAAAGAATGTTAAGGTATACCGGAACGGACACACAATACGAAACAAGTGATGGAGGGAGAGACTTCTATCTTTGTAATACGATATTCTTCGGCCTATTGAATCAAAAGGATTTGATTTAGAGGTATACAAAACCTGTTGGTGTTACTGGGCACAAGGCTCTGGGCTGCTACTGAGAAGTTCCAGATAGAAAAACCCAATAACATAGCCCGATCCGGGAATCGAACCCAGGACCTACCACGATCAGTAACACTTGTGACCACTAGCCCATACAGTGTCATGAACACGTATGTGTGTTGAAGGCACAGAGCTTAGAATAGCACAAAAAATAGTGGCAGTGTGTGTGTCTAGACCATCGCCAACGAGTTAGCTAGAACGATGTTGCGAAGTGGCCAACACTTAGTGATACATGCCATGATTGCTCTGCAGTTGCCCTAATTAAAGTATGATAATTAAAAATTAATATTTATTAAATAATGTAATCTATTGAGTACGGATGCCTGTAACGCCTACTGCAAGCTATAAAACTGTGGATCGTAAATAATGTGTGTATTAAGTTGAAGCGTGAACTGTGAGGATTACGGAAAATTCACATGAATTTCCATTACGAATTGAAACAATTAATTTTCCGTGAAATATCGAAATTTCTGCGCTGAAACATTTAAGGATAAGTTTGAAAGTGGTTCAGTCAACAATAACAATTTGAGGAGTTTTCAGAAAGCTATGTGTGATGTTGAATTGGATACCAGGAAACAGACTATACTCAAATCAATATACAGTGGAAACTGTCTCATTATGTTAAAGCTTGCTAGAATTAATGGTACGATATGAAATCATATCGGAATATTTATTTGTATATTCATAGAGGTCAGTTAGGCAGTCGCTCGATGTAAAATATTCAGCTGCATCCAGTTGGACTGGACGCCAACTCCAGTATAGTTGAAAAATGGCTAGGGAGATGATGGTGATGATTTGGAATAACCGGTTTCCATTAAATGGATTCGAACCGATTTTCATTAGACGCGTCATCAAAGAACTAATAAATGCAATAAATAATCAGAGGACTAAGAAAGAAAGAAAATAAGTTCAAATGACGCAAAAAAAATGTTGGGTAAAATATGCGTCTCCACGCAAAGCGGCCATCACTCAGCATATATGACTACGACCATATGTAAGACAGTGACGTGACTACAGAATTTGCGCAACCATACATCGACAATACAACCTAATTGACCTTGGAGATCACCAAAGAAAATAATATCTTAATTACAAATCGATTAAACACCAAAACGCTGCGTGTGGCCGATCAATCTTGCATAATTTCTTGGCGAATTTCATCCAATGATTGATCTACTCGCCGCCTGATTCGACACTTTATAAACGGATCGCATTACAAAGTTTGTGACCAGCGGCCATTGGCAAAGATGGCGTCTATTGCAAAAGAAAACCGGTTTCACAAACTTTGACCAAATTGGTCGTAGAATTGATTTGAATTTAGAACGAAAGGTGTGTTCTGATGAGTTTATGAAGAAAAAGGTTGTTTATCTACAATTTGAGTGATGAGAAATGAGTAATTGTCTACAGTTTTAAAGTGAGTGCTAGTGCTTCGTAACTTTGCCATTAACCATTTATGAAGAACAAGCGCCTTACCGTCGTGATACACGAGTCTGTTCATAAACGCTAATGTGTTGTAGTTAAAAGACATTGCCATAAATACAATGGTTGTTATTCAAATTGGTGTTGCCATTTTCTCTCGACATGCAATATGATGTGCCCTTTTAATAATTTGCTCAAATTAATAAACATGGCTTAATATGAGACTAAAATAGGAAACATTTATTTGATAAGTCCTCGTTGATAGATCTTTTTACTTAGTCGCCCGCTTCCATAGAGTCTAGCTAGAGATAAGTTACATACTTTTTTTGCAAAAATCCCAAAGCTCCATAAAGTGAACATCATTAAGTACACATGTCATGCGAATAAATCTCCTTAATGTAGGTACACGTGTTTGTGAGAAAATAAGGATAAACAGCCGGTATATTCTGTGCAAATCTTACCGTGAAAATTGATGTGAAATCATTTCACGCTGACCTAAGACCATGCTAAGGATTGACAGCTCACTTCCCCTAAGTCTTAATACGAGGCTTTTAGCTACTTAGTATTATATTTTGTGCGTTTTATTTGCGCTGAATAAACAATTTTGGCATCTTGTTTTTTTTTTAATTTTTCACGGCAGATATCTGGCGTAAAATAGCGTGGAGCGTTACATCAAGTGACCGAGCACTAAGATGGCGAAGGCATGCATTCTTGTAATTGCTCGAAAGTTTTACTATCGATACCCCGGCGACCTCTATAAATCAGAAAGTTTTTTCGTTATATTTTATAGTGCGCTTAATGAAATTCTATGGGTTTTTGTGCGTTTTGTATATTTACAGAATAAATAACAACCGTGTTATTATAAAATGATAGAATTAGAAAGTATCATAGCGTACTTAGGTATAACTTTTGGCATTAAAAATTTATTTTCTCAATGTTTTTTCTAGATCTTATGTCCTATTGAGGGCATAATAAATCATTTTCACCATACCACATTTTTGTCGTTACTACACACTATAATTACGACGTCAAAACCAAAGACGAGACAGCAGAAAAATGATAAAAATTTACGCTCATATCAATTACAGTGTCGGAATGAAAATTGGCACGAAAAGAATAATTCCCGGTGCATCGCTGTGCCGGGTAATGGCACGATGCATGGGTAATAAATGATAATCGGGCCCCGGGGACGAACTGAGTACAGCGACCTATGTGGCTGGATGTGGTTAGGGACAGCAGTGATAACAATGTTAATAATATAAATTGAGATAATTTGTGGTCGTGATGGATGTTTATTGTATGATTTTGGGAATAAATGTGTCATGTGTGTGGTGGTATGAATGTTTATGTCAATAAAAGGCAATTAAATTTATGTACTGCAACCTTTACCAAAATGCAGAAGAAATTATTTTTACGCTTATTAGCTAAAAGGACAAGAAAAGCGGGTTTTTTCTTATGAACCTATGAGGTTCATACGACATTTGAGGAGTCAAAGTTAAGTAATGATTAGCGACTGATTAACCATGCATTTTGGACGTTTAAACGTCACTTTACTTTTAGCAGTTTTTATAAATAAAGGGGTTAGTGTCTAAAGTACCATTTGTGGGCAGCTGCTCTTCGGCTGTTTATAGATATTGTTCTCACTATATTTTACAAGGAAACCGGAGCCACATCCAGTCAGCCCTAGGTCCATGAACAACGTTGTCACGCGCTCATGTCAGTCCCGCTCCAAGATTGCAGAGATGGTCACTCAGCGTCCGCACCTCGGGGCAGAGCTGGTACCATTAGGCTATTACCTATCGACCCACCATATACTTGAATACTAGGGACCGCTGAAATTGCTGGAGTTTAAGCTTTTATGTTGGATTGAGAAGGTTTTATTTTTCACGATTGTGGGGTAATATTCTGGGAACAAATCTATTCTTTATGTAATTAGTGGAGTGGAGTGGAGAAGCTCGTGGCTAAGTACTAACAGCCGCACAGGTCGATCCATCAGGTTAAGCTACGCTTGCCGGGGTTGGCCGTGGATGGGTGACCATGTTTACACACCGACACTCCTCCGTGCCTCGGAAAGCACGTTAAGCCGTTGGTCCCGGCTGTCATTTGTGCATCTTGACACTTTGACAGTCGTTACGGGTCGTCAGAAGCCCGAAAATCTGACAGCCTGTCTTACCAAGGGGTACCGTATTGCCCAGTTACTGGGTTGTGGAGGTCAGATAGGCAGTCGCTCCATGTAAAATACTGGTATTCAGCTGCATCCGATGAGACTGAAAGCCGACCCTAACAAAGTTGGGAAAAGACTAGGCAGATGATGATGTAATTAGTGGACACTGTCAGCTCTGCCATCAGATCCGTCTGCTTTGAACAAAATCCATGTGCTGTGTCAGGCTTACGATTTCTACAATTTCTATTAGAAGTAATTCGTTAAACGGTCTCATAGATTCTTCTATGATGCATTTGACCTATCGAGTCATATCCGTCTGCACACATTAATTCATAAACGTCCAAGTCGTGTGCCCGAAGGGATTTCTCATAGGTTAAATTAGACGAACTTTCATACTTTAACCCCTTCAGGGCTCAGGGGATGGGTAAGCATAATCAAACTATTATATTGCCACTGCTGGAAAACAGGCCTACTCTTGGTGAGAGTCGACGCGCCACGCTGTTGGTGGGTGTCACATGTCTTCGAATTTTTGGTTCGGTTTCTTCACAATGTTTTCCTTCACCGTTTTGAGGGCAGTCGTGATGAAATGAAGTACACAAAGTCAAGTGCCTGTCTGGGTTCCAAGTCACGACCCTACAACTCGTAAGTTAGGGCCACCACTGCTTCTGGCTAGAGTAACGCCTAACAAAAATGTTAACACCTTCATAACACGATTCATCCATACCATCCTACTGCCAAAAACAAATGACAAATGATTTCCGAGAATCGAATACACAATCGATTGCCATTCACACCACATAATCGATTCCAATAATAGCATCAAACGATGATTAGCACTGCATTGTACGAGCACATGCGCACCGTGGTTTGACAAATGAACGATCATACACGTGGACAGGCAGACACGGGATGTTAATAATAAATTGTGCTGAAAACAACTGACGTTCGCGTTGTGTGTAGTGGACGCAAGTTATGAGCGATATGGGTTGCAATCGTTGTGGACTTGCTCTGGTGGATGGAAATGATATGCTATGGTGTCACAGGGGATTGTATTTAAAACTGATTAGCAGATTTCTTGGTTTTTTAGTTTCTTTTTAAAAATGTGCGTTTTGTTTGTGCAGAATAATATTTTTTTCTTTCTTTGTATTACGAGCCCGCAAACTGGATTTATGCTCAGATTGATAGCTATAGGCACCGACAGACGCTATAGTGACTAAATAAATACAAAAATATTTAAAGCGCTATCAGTGTTTCCCCAATTTTCAATTTTGACAATTTTTCTTTCCTTCAAAACCTTATTGGGATGTTTAAAAATGTTTATTATTTAAGACATAATTATTAAAAAAATACCCAAATCTATCCAGCCTTTCTCAAGTGCTGCGCTGGCCAACGAACCGGATTTTATTTTTATACTTCTAGATAGATAACGTTGTAATGTATGATAAGACGACAGAATGTTTGCTCTCCGCGGAAATGTTCAACAAATCGCTACCACTTTAATTTGGACCACAGCACACCTATCCGTAGCTAATCGTATAACAGAATTAACTATGAACGGAATGTTAATTTATGCACATATAATTAAATAACAATGCTTTACTGTTTGTGTATCGAAGTGTATACATTTTGCAGAGATTATCCTTTGGCTATAGGATATTATGTTATGTTAATAAAAGGGCCTAGATGTTTATCAAGACAGTGTTAAAGACCTCTAGTTATGGACCCTCGACGTCAGTTACTTAGAAATTGTTAATTTCAATATGCATACAAGCTATAAATGCTATTTTTAATATGGATGGACAGAATGTTGCAACATGTATTGTAACCAATTATTATGCGACGAATTTTGTGAAATCGGACGATGATTTTATTGTTCCTTGTGTGGTATATACGTATTGTGTATTCCCTGTTTTCTGTTTGAATCAGTAGGTACGTGCTTCACGGAGAATGGCACAAGCCGTGGAGGAGAGTCATTACACTAAATAAAACCGATCGACACAACCTTTACATGTTGGCCTGAATTACTTGGCCGCAATTCGGATTGCCTACAATTCACAATAGCCTAACACAATAACCTATTGCCTTAAATTAGGGGCGGTATAGAACAGCCCTATCCCACCTTACGATGTCGTATTGTGTAGTCATGTACTTTCAATCATATCCAATATCTACAGTGTGTTAAGTTAAACGAGGGACATACTTTCAGGGGTTACTTACTATACTCATGAAAATGAACAACTTTGACTATGGAACTATACCTCAAATCACGTAAAAAAAATCAACTGCTCAGTATACTTATGTTCGCATAATTCGTCAAAATTTATGGAATAGCTGTTTTTTTTTCATATTCCAAAGTTGGTTCCATGGATAAAGTTGTTGATTTTTCATGAGTACTATACAACCTGAAAGTATGTCCCTCGTTTAACCTAACACGCTGTATAATGTCCATGTTGCATTACACCAATAGCTACATTACACGTTGCACATGTTTGTATCTAAGGACGAAATATCGCCTGTAATTCCGAAACCTTAGTAGGTTCGATTAATGGGTAATTTCATGGTATTTATGCTATAAATATTTCCTCATTATCTTGCCGATCTGGTAAGAAAAACTGCCGTCAGCCGAGTGGCTTCCCACGCGAGTTGTCGGAATTAATTGAGGGAAACTGATTACTTAATAGTAACGTAGGCGATTCACTTGCGAAGTTGCAATCCATAATAATATCATTGCGATATTCATTTTAATAGGTTGATGTCAATATGTTCAGGTTACTTTTTGGTGGTTTATTAAAGATGTTATGAGAGTATTTGCTTCATAATCAACATTCAATAGTATCTAGGAACGGGTTCTGAGCTTTTATCTAACCTAATATTATAAAGCTGAAGAGTTTGTTTGTTTGAACGCGCTAATCTCTGGAACTACTAGTCCGAATTGAAAACATTTTTTTTTGTTGGATAGTCTATTTATCGAGGAAGGCTATAGGCTATGTAACATCACGCTACGACCAATAGGAGCGAGTAAAATCGCGCGGGAGCAGCTAGTTATATATAACGTGACGATACTATTCAAAGTCAATAATTTATTTATTAAAAATAGCCACAAAAAAGGTCTTATCATCATTTCAGCCTATTACAGTCCACTGCTGGACATAAGCTTCCTCCACGGAGCGCCACTGCGCACGTTCTCCCGCCTTTTTCATTCAGCCAATACCAGCTACCTTCTTCAAACCGTCGGTCCATCTAGCCGTAAAAAAAGGCCATACAAGAAAGTATCCCGTAAAATAATGTCCTGTTTAAAAATGAAACGTACAGAGTCCAGCACATCAAGTTACCCCAATCTGTCAAATTTGTTTGATAGATTTTCAACTCTATCACAAAAGCATAAGGTTCATTTTCAATTGGGAATATTTGACAGTTTGTGGTAGTCTTGTGTGCTGGCGTTTGTACATTCATTAATAAAAAAAATTCATTAGGACTCATATGCGTAGTCTATTTGGTTAGTATACACATGACTTAGAAACTAGATACTTACATCTACAAAAAAACGACAGAAACTATTTATTTCTAGGCCATTGGGGCATGTAGGCGTATAAAATGAGTCCTGATATTTTTATGGCTGTTCTGTACCGCAACCGACCCCATCAATTTAGAAAAAAATAAAACAGGCCGTGTAGGCACTTTTTTCTTTGGGTGCTAAAATTTTACGAGTCTGGCCTCATCCTAAGCTAGCTCATCGGAACCTTTTAAGTCAAAGACAGTAGATTACCATAAAGTAATGGTCACCTCGTATATTCAGGTCCCAGATTGTGTTATCTACGTACCTTATATGGCACAGTAGGTATTCCGATGACTTGCCGCGAAGATAATTAATTGAATAATTAATTTGTGGGTGCCATTCTATGTTTACAATTAGATTGGATAATTATGGAGTCTACATTAAGAAGTATAAAGGAATTAAGTGTGATTACTTACAGTAATGTACCTAGTATATTTTTACTGATTAAATTATGAAAACTACACATAGTTTAGAAACTTGGGACACAATTATTTTTATAATAATTTAGCATCTAAAGGGAGAGTCAGCAGTCAAGCAACACACTTTTACACATAAGTGCTAAAAATGTTTCAATAAATAAAACCAAAGGAACGAAACAACAAAATAATTGTAAAAAATGTCACATAAATAAACCCTAATGGAATACAAAACAAATAGCCCCAGATAAATGTCACCTTCCACATTTAACTACCTAGAAACACAACATTTCCACTACATCTAGTTCACAAATGGTGGCCATCTTTCTTGTGGGAACAGGAAAAGATCAAAAATAAAAGGCACGAGTCCAACAAATCTGCACCAGGAAGTACCGTTGTGACAAGAGGGACAATTTCACTAAAAGGTGCGCGGGCGCATCCCGGCTAAAACAAACGACGCGGACGGCTCGCTAGCGCCGCGAGCGCACACAATGCATTGACTGCGCTACTATTGGTCACTCACTCGAAAGTTTTATTGGTGCAGGTTTGAGTATTGCGTCAATTGTTGATTTTGGAAGAGGAAATGCTACAGTGGTAGATGATGGAGAGTTTTTCGACGTTTTATTACGTTAGAACTGTTCTGAGTTGTGATGATTTTGATGACGTTTGGATGTCATAATCACCGTGATGAATCGAAGTACCCAGTTAACAGCATACAGAAGGACACTATCAATCGGTAAAGAAACCAGTCGTCATGCCGTTGTTTGTGCGGCACGAACAGCATGTTTTCTATCAATGTGATTCACGTTTTTCGTATCCACATAATGAAGAAGCACTTCCTAATTGTTAGCTCGTTTGTTTACCATCACAGTCTAATTGAAGCACACTTTAATTAATTAACTGCTAAAGCTGAAGCGACAATGGTGACATTACGCTTTTAACTCTAATTGCAACGCTGTAAAATTCTCGGAACAAGATCGCAAAGCTTATTTTACAGAGCGATGCTACTGTTGATACTCGACGGTGAAACTTAATATTAAATACAAATACTTGGTGGAAATGAAAAACGAGCAAATATACATAACATGACATCATACCCTGTCTCCCAAAAGAATTGGACTATAGTATAGGTACCCATATTTCGCCAGTTATGTTTAAGTCCCATATGCCTATTGTCATCAACTAGGTACAAATATAGACTCCGAGCTGCTACTGACAAATTCCAGATAGAAATAGCCAATAAAAACCATGAACAAATAATAAATATATGTATGTAAATAATATCATGAATTTTTATCACTAATGCAATACAAGGAAAATATAATTTCCCGTTCCAAAGCGTATGATTCCTTTTTTTTAAGGGTGGGAAATCATCAAACGACCCCTTGCACTCTGGGTGGAGCGAGAGTGTCAGACTCTTACTGACTAAAACCCACCCATGTTCTTTCCTTAGCCCTTAGGGTAGCGGTAGCTCTGTCGGACAATCCCGCTGAAGAGTATGATTCCTAAGGACGAGAACGGGATTCATTGCGTTTCTAAAACAAAAATTTCACATTATATCCTCCACCTAATTTATACGACTTATATATTAAGTGAGAATCGAGTGAGATGATAATAGTGATGTGGCAGTCGTGATATGGCCCTAGATTAGTCGTGATTTGTGAGCTGTGCCCACTGGGTTGTACTGAACTTCAGACGTCGTCCAATATACAAAAATATATACATAGGTCTGCAAGATACCACGAATCGAAATCAGTTGGGGAAGACATCAACTTCATTGGGTTACAGATCCATAAATTACAAAGCTCAATGATGAACCAATAATTTTTGTTGTACAACCTAAATAGTAAGAGAATTTCTAATCAGTACCCTTATCAAAAGGAGACAGAGTTTGGTCAATGATGAAGTACATGCTTGAAGTATATCACACTATCACCTTAATATTCTAATATTATAAAGGCGAAACTTTGTGAGTGAGTGTGTGTGTGTGAGTTTGTATGTTTGTCCATCCTTCACGCTCAAACGGCTTAACGGATCTAGATGAAACTTGGCACAGGGGTAGTTTATGACCTGGATTAACACAAAGGATACTTTTTTTCAGAACAGTAGTCCGTTCCCATGGGATAATTTCCGAAACCGCGAAGGCGTCGGCAACAGCTAGTGGTGAATAATATTGAGAAATAAAACCTCAGATATTTGCTACTGAAGAGATGAAAGCTTCGGCTAGTTCAGTTACTGACCCAATAGCTAGTTGATATCACTATCCATTCGGGAATCAAACCAACTTAGATCCAACAAGACACGAGTCTCCATAACTGCTTGGGAAATCTGCATCGTACTCAACGTTGCGTGGCTATATCAACTGGGACATTCTCGCAACAACTGCTGATTTCTATTGTTTTTTCATCTGCACGCTTCTACGTTGGGATCTGGTTCTCAATAGGCGGATGGATGGCGTAAGATACGTGATCACATGCGTTTCTGTCATTATTTCGTGATTTGTAGTGATTTATTTGATGTGTTGCCTTTTTTTGCTTTAGGTGTCTCAAGACTGTATGTGATAACTGCGATGGATGGTTGCATGACGGGAAATGAGAGAGTAATCATTTGCTTTCGTATGTTGATTATCATAGCTGATGTTTGGATGACAGAAGAATCGGAAGAGCATTTGTTTATTCATTTAACTTTAATTAAAACGGTTATAAACCAATTACAATATAATTAAAGGCACATGGAAAAGAAAATATTAAATTAAGGAATTAACTCAAAATTTTAAAAAATATTGCAATACTTTCATGATTCTCTCTCACAGCATGTATAGAGGGTGAATTGAATTCATGGACATTATTTTAAGGGGTCATTGTACTCATCATTATGAACAACTTTCGCTATGGGAACAAATCTGAAATTGCAAAAAAAAATCAGCGGTTCCCTAAATTTTGACGAGTTATGCGAGCATAATGTATGGAACAGCTGATTTTTTTCACCCTTTATAGATGCTTGAGCCTCAGCATCTAGATCATGCTTGCATTCATAAAATTTATGTTAAAACAAACGAAGATTACGATGCAGACATCAGCATTGACACAAGGAATTGGTAAAGTAAGCCAACATAATTAACATAATTATTTCTTTAATTACTACGCATGTAAGACACTAATTGGACAAATACATACGTTAACAGATAGAAACAGATGTTAATTTAGATGCGAAGAGTAATTGTATAGCTATTTGTCAAGGGTATTTGTAACGATCTGAAGTGAAACCAAGCTTTGAAAAATTTCCCTATCGTTCGTTTAACGTAAAGTTAATCTATCTTTTAAGCTCGGATTTAGACAAATGGAAAAAACAATGGATTTGGTTGTCACTTAGCTTTGTATCACAGTGGTTGGTGATATCTGAAGTAGTATGGGTTTATTTTATTTTATTCTATTCGGGAAATCGTTAGTCTCGCTAAAACTCGCGAACGGCTGGGCCGATTTAGCTGATTTTGGTGTTGAAATGTTTGTCGTAATCCTAGGAAGGTTTAAATGGTGAGAAAAGGTAGGTAGGTAGGGTAGGTAGGGTAGGTAGGGTAGGTAGGGTAGGTAGGGTAGGTAGGGTAGGTAGGGTAGGTAGGGTAGGTAGGGTAGGTAGGGTAGGTAGGGTAGGCAGGGTAGGCAGGGTAGGTAGGGTAGGTATCATCGTTAAGACAGGACAACGTCTGTTGGGTCAGCTAGTTTATATATATAATTTATTATTAAATTACAATATGGAGGTAATTTACGAGTTACCAAGGTAATTTTTTAAATTACCTTGGAAACTCGTACTTCGCTTTAACTACTCAGAGTATAAAGGTAACATAATCAGCCTATAATGTTCCCACTGTTAGGACACAGCCATCCTCTCTAAGAGAGGGAGTGGGCCATAATCCACCACGCGGTCCCAGTGCGGGTTGGCGAATTTCACATGTCTTCGAATTTTTGGTTCTGGGACATGCCCGTTTCCTCACGATGTTTTCCTTCACCGTTTTTGAGAGCAGTAGTGATGAAATCAAACACACAAAGTAAAACGCCTGCTTAGCTTCGAACTCACGACCTACAACTCGTAAGCCGATCCCAATACCACTGGACCACTACTATAATAATATCCTTATAATATCCTTGGACATTTCACACAACGCCATATCGTCCCAAGCTAAGCAACCTAATGCTTGTGTTATGGTAACGAGATGGCTGATAAACTACTTATATACATTTTTTTTTGTAAATACATACATATTATACATAGAAAAACACCCAGACTCGTAACAAATACTTGCAGGTCGTACAAATATTTGTTCCGTGCGGGAATCGAACCCGCGACATAGTGCGCAGCAGTCAATCGCTCAACCACTGCCCCAACCGTGTCGTCAAACTACTGCTATTTGAATAAAGTTAAATAAGTTCCAAAACATCGCAATTTCCTCGCCCCTATAAAAATAATTCCTTCTAAACGACTCTTTGGCGTAATCCCGTTAAGGCCTTGACTAGGGTCCGTTTTACCATCAAAGCGATTGTTATCACATTTTCAATTTAGCCATCGTTTGGTGCAGTAACAGCATAGTTAGAGATAGCATCGTCACGGACGATGTCACATGGCCGATCAGCGGATACGGTCCATTATTTCATTAGGGCCTATTACTGCGGTCCGGTGGCGCAATTAACTAAATTATTTTGAATAACTTTCTCTTGTTTTAGTTTGTTTTGTTTGTTTGTTATGTTGTCCTTGAAGTTTGGGTTGGAACTGAGTTCTCTATTACCTATAGAATAGAACTAGCTTCCGCTCGCATATGTCGACAAATTATACACATAAACCTTCCTCTTGAATCACTCTATCTATTCAAAAAAACTGCATCACAATCCGTTGTGTAGTTTTAAAGATCTAAGCATACATACAGACATTAGGACGCGGGAAGCTTCTTTGCTTTATACTACTTATGTAGTGATTAAACACTGGGCAGTAGACAGTGTTACATTTGCGTTATCAATATTATTTTATTAACTTGCTATGTTAAGCTATCGCATAAGTGGTTGCAAAGAGTCTTCTTAAAATCAGACACGCTATATTTTTATTTTCATAGTTTGTTAGTTAATTTAGTACGTTTTTATCCTTTTTACTAAATATTTTTTGTTATCTCTTGGCTAAAATAATGGCAGAACATTTTTAACATTTCGTGTTCTAAGTTGTTCTATACTCATAGCTCTAAGTTCATAGTTTTAGATAAAAACAAAAAGCAACAATAGGATATTTATCGTACTAAATTTTAACTGACGAAAATTTGGAGTTGTTTGTGTCTATTCCATGTTCATAACGCTTTGTAACGTGATGGTATTTTTGTGTATACAATAAATTGTAGGTTAAATTTCTATGCATGAACCTAAATGAAATTACTGTCTGGCAACATTTCATAAAGACTTACAATATTAAAAACAATACAAGAACCCCACTACACAAACTCCATTCATTCCTACTCCGGTTACCCGCTTATAAAGATGAAGTATGTCCCCATAATTCTTTAATATCTTCGCTCTTCACCTCTAGAGTTCGCGACCAGTCCAGTGGAATAGCGAGGGGGACATAAAGAGAAACAAGTAAATACATCGACTATTCCTCGAGACATCTTGGACGCTGGCCAAATAACAAATATGCAGAGATTGCGGACATAATATCTGCATAAGTTTGCAATATATATATAGAGGGGAATAGCTGTGTCCTTTTATGATATTACTACATTTTTCAAAAGGATTCGCTATCGTTAGCTAAGGCCATAGGCTAAGGCTCTCTTCTCTTTTCGTGTAGTTAGCGATAAACCTGGTGTCAAAGTTTTTATGCTGCCCATGGGCTTCTGACTTAGGTTCACATGCTGTTGAGAAATATCTCTCAGACATTCTGGTTGCCACCCGATGTTTTCCTTCACAGACTTTTAAGCAAGTGATAATAATACAATACGCACATGAATCTGTAAAATCAGAGGTGCGTGCCTTGGGTTCGAACTCGAGACCTGTGCTAAGTAAAATATAATATTTTATTTAAGAGTGACGTCGAATTATGGATCAGTTATATCGGTCTAGATTTTAGTATTCCACAAGCTAAGAGCTTTATCGAATATGGATTGGCTTCTTCAAATATTACAATTCAAGCCTCACTTGAGTCACGTAAAGTTTTTATTGCTTTCGTCCTTTTCAATAAGACATTAGAGTTTGCAATTCAAACTATATAACATAGTATCTTTAAGTCTCAAGATTTTTCTCCAAAAGGGTTTCGTAAATTCATAAAAATCAATCTGACCAGTCTTTTCCGAACTACGTTAAATACGTTAAAGTCGGATTGCAGTCTAATCGATGCTGCTGAATACCATATTTTTCAATGGAACGACTGACTATCTAACTTTGACTTCGTCTTCTATTCATGAGGTTAGTGACTAACCTGGTGTCAGAGTTTTTATGCTGGGCCTCTGGCTTAGCTTCACATACTGTTGAGAAATATCTCTCAGACATGCTGGTATCACTTCCACTACCTACGGTCAAACATGAACAAATGACAGTCGGGATCAACGGCTTAGCGTGGACTCGGAGGCACGGAGTGGTCTCGGTTTGTATTGTACGGTCACCCATCCACGGCATCCACGGCATCAGTGTTGCTTAACCTTGAAAGTCGGTAATTATTTAGCCACAATCCTTTCGTAAATAACAAAAATAATACTAGAAAAAGTATAAAAGAACTTCTAAGTTCCAATAGTTGTTAGCAGGCAAGTTGCCGTATCAGAAGTCAGAGATGTGGTGAGAGCACAAGTTAATGGCGCTGTCAACATGCGATTTATGTCTTTATTGTGCGTCTGCAATAAATAACTTGGCGGTACTATATTAAACATTATGTTGTAAATCAAAATGTAATTGGGTGTCCTGAAATCATAGGTAGGGTAAATAAATAGTGTAGTAGATTAGGGATACAGTTTTATTGTTTTGTGTTGTAAGGTCTTCTTGGCCAATAAATTAAGTAAGGCGTTTAAATTGTATTTCCATTTCTGTCACAAATTAAATTAAGGTTGCAATGTTCGTATTTTGTATTTATAAATTCAAGTAGTGGGATTAAAAATAATATACATAGGTTAACTTTATACGTTAACTTCTGAAATTCGTAATTTTTCACAACATTAAAACCAACATGTCATTGTTTAATTCCCAAACTTATTCTGTCTACTGCCCACTTTTAAATAGAACTAAGAAAATTAATTAAAACATAAAGGGCTAAGGAAGGAACATGGATGGGTTTTAGTCAGTAAGAGTCTGACACTCCCTTCCGCTCCACCCAGAGCGGGAGAAGTCATTGGATGATTTCCCAGCCTTAAAAAAAAGGGCAGATGAACAGTTGTGTCGGCGAATCGGTCGCCGGTGAAAGGTTCTGTCGATGATATTTTTAAATGTGAATCATTCTGTCGGCAAATCGTTCGCCGTTGAAACGTTCTATCGGTGAAATAACGAAAAGTGAATCGTTGTGTCGGCGAAACGTTCGTCATTGAAAAGTTCTGTCGGAGAAAAAATGAAAAGTGAATCGTTCTGTCGGTGAACCGTTTAACGGCGAAACGAATGTCGGAGAAATGTTTCAGAATCCCTCATTTAGGCCTGGAGCGCCCACAAGGGGGCGTTATCGCCAACTTTGGGAAAGGCTAGTATAAATTATATGATTAAAAAGCACACTACTACTAAAGTCACTTTCCTATTTAAAAACAGTCAAGAAATAATTA
Organism: Hyppa rectilinea; assembly: GCA_951799385.1. NCBI lineage: Eukaryota > Metazoa > Arthropoda > Insecta > Lepidoptera > Noctuidae > Hyppa > Hyppa rectilinea. The sequence continues at coordinate 16,323,106 of OX637307.1, forward strand.
ACAAAATACTTACTAAGAGCATAAAAATTAAATTAATATTTAAAGTTGAAGTAACAATGAGACATTACCTCTCCAGCTAATTCTCATAACTCCATACTTTCCATTTTATGTAACAGTTTGAACAAAGCTTTTCAACTCGTTTCGAAGCGCATTCAAAAAGTGAAATATTAAAACTAGCAACTAGTTCAACAGTTCACCTGAGTGAAAAGTTTTTGTGGGAACTGCCGACAATTTTATCCTACAGTGAGACTCAGTTGTGTTTTTGTAAACTAATACGTTTTGTTGAGTTGTTTCACTGACCTAAATTGGTTTGCGTCACTTCCGATTTTCATTTCACAAATGGAACAGGTTTTTTAAAATTGCGTTCATTTGTGTGAATGGTTTCGTGGGGTGAGGATGTGGAACCGTGTTGCAAACCATCTGCACTTCTTATTCAGCCCTCTATGTCCGAAGATATGCCGTCAAAGCAATCTCTGCGCTGTCACCGACGACGCCATGTGAGTGGTGAAGTTTTGACCCATAAAGATCTGAAATACTGTAGTACCATCGGCACGAGGAAGTACATTTCGTATAAACTACACGAAACCAATCATTACATTTTGTGTGATTTACAAACATTTTTGGTTCTATTTCTGTATTTTTAATGTTTTTTTTTGCTTTTAGGTGCTTGGAATCTTGTTCAATAACTACAACGTATTTTTTTTTTTCGGATTTCAAATTTTGATTTTTTATACTTAAATAGAAATAAACCAAAACCAAACATGGCATCTTTCTCCGTAAAACAATACCATCCTAATTATCATAACCCATTGCCAGTAGGTACTAATAGCGCATATATTCTCCAAAATAGCACCGGTATATTGCTATAAAAGTGTTTATACTAATGAATGTGAAAACTATTGTGAACATCCTCCAATTTAGCAGCTCCGTGCCACTGAGCGTGAGAGTGTAAATACCCGGCGGATATGAGGTGTCACGGGGCCCGCTCGCGAGCTCCCCGCCGTACAAATTGGGTGTCAAAATGTTTAGATAAGATAATTTGGACAATTTGTGGTGGAGGTGATAAAGTATGGCGCGGTAGTGTTTTGTTTATCTAGAACGCGTTGTAATGTATGATTTTTTTTAGATTCGGGGTTGATTGTGGAAATATAGGTCGTTTTATATGGTGACCTATTTCTTTTCTGTAAATAGTTTGGAGATTAAAAAATTAATTCAGAATTTCCACTTGGACACAATTTATTCCCGGCAGTGGTTGTAAAGCAACTGTTGTGGAAAAATAAGTTTAAGAAAAGAAGTTGATAAAATAGGGTAAATGTCCCAAATATTATCCCATTTTGGATAGGTAATACGAAACTAATGATAATCTCATACACCTAGTGTTTGTCATATTTTTTTGTACTTATCTATTGCTGATAATCCGGTTTCTTGTTAGTTTAATTTACTACCTATAAACTAGTGGCGTTTTTATCATTTAATAGTTGCGTAAAATGAGTGAGTACAATAAACTAGAAACTACTGATAGTAGCCGTTTAGTAATTTTGACAGTATCTTATCATGGGCAAATTAGATGAATTTATTAGTGTAATTTCAACATTGAATGAAGATTACAAACAAATGACTAGCCAAATCCAGATGTTTGTCTATTATTAGTGTCCGACCGAAGGTGCAATTCTGGCCGAAGCCGAAGCCGAAGCCGATTAATCGGTATTCACCAAAACCTTCGGCCGAAGCCGAAGCCGAAGCCGAAGGTGTCATTGACCTTGAGAAATACGATAGTTACTTTGATCTCAGAATATACTAGATACATATTGTGAGAGCTTTAGAGATTTAGCCCAATAACGAGCCGAGTGACCAACATTTACAAGTAGGTAATAAAATATTGTCTAAAATAAAAGTCTCTCAAACTTGTTTTGACTCGTTTAGTTTACTAACTGCGATTCGTTTGGTCCGGTGCGGCGGCGCGGCGAAACTCTGCTGCTCTGCACACTCTCCGTCTCGCTCTAGCATCGTTCAGTAAATTTCAAATTTTGACAACTAGCAAACCTTCGGCTTCGGCCAAACCTTCGGCAAATTTTTGGCCGAAGCCGAAGATTTGGCCGAAGGTGCTTTTTTGGCCGAAGGTGGCCGAAGCCGAAGCCGAAGCCGAAGCTTCGGTCGGACACTATCTATTATCAAGCTTGGTCTTCGTCGTCTTAAAGACGTTCTGCCAAGGTTTTATCGCTACCTCGAATAACAATCGATATTCACCCGAGTAATCGATTTGAAATAAAGTTTTATTTGGCGCCGGGATATCGCGGTAGTGGAATCTATCGGCCGTTATCGATCCCCGGCATCGGAACAGGCGGCATCTAGCGGGCATTGGCGTGAATCAGATGGAGTGCGTCTTTCCATTACTGAACAATCGTTAAAGATAACCGGAGACCGAGATCGGAGTACGGTTCGGTGTCGGCCTGCATTATTTACTTTGATAAAGTAACATAGTTGCTGAAGTAGAACTTTGTTTATAGCGATTTTGAAAGGACACGACAATAAATAAGTGTTATAAATGGTTGTGTGTCTTCTGTTCAGACTTCAGACAAATTGTTCGCATTATATGAGTAATATTTTAAACATAAAATATGAACTCCACCTGTTCATGACGAGTACGTCTAAGTAAGACCTTAAAGAAATTAACAAAGTAACATGCAATGATGGTATACGGAGGAGAGAACTAAACAAAATTAGGAAAAGACAAGCGACAAGATAAATGAAAGAGTTCAAATTAGATCTTATTGTAATAATAAAACCGAGAAAGAGAACAGGAAACAGGAAGTACTGGCTTCCTGTTTCCTGCTCTGTTCTCGATTCGGGTCGGCTAGCCAGGATATAGAAAAGGAAGCTATATATTTAACGTACAGCTAATTAACAACATAACAATCAAATGATTAATTATGAAACTGCGACTATCAACGCAAACAATAAACCTTATTTCAGTACACACACCGAAAATTCACGTATTGAATATTTAAAAATAACACAACAGCCTGAAATAATTACGCAGGTACAGTTTTACGTAATACTCGTTAGCCATCATATTACAGTAGTCGCGAACAGCGGTCGGAATGAAAACATAATTGATTGGCTTTTATTCGAAAACATCCTGATATAAAACGATTTATTTGTGTACCTTCCGATATTATTCGAATATCAAATTGTAATTTCCATGTTTACTTGCTTTGTTGGAGTATTTACTATATTCCATTGTTTTGTTCGTTTTTGGTTATTGGCTTTTCTATAATTAGCTATTTAAATAGGGTTGTGATGTTTCTAGCGCTCGCTTGGGTGTGTTTTTTCGGGTTTCTGTTTATTCTACATATAATGATATTCATGGAGTGAATTCCATATATCTGTATTAAATTAAAAATAAAATAATAGGTCATGTCTTGAAGTTTAAAAAAAAGATAGGTTATTTTAACAAGCAAACAAAAGGGATTATCAAACGATTTCTGGTGAAAGAAAAGGATATACTATATTACTGACAAGACGCGGTGCTAAGAAGACATGTCTAATATTGTAGTGTACAGTGTGTTAGGTTAAACGAGGGACATACTTTCAGGTTGTATAGATAGTACCCATTATAAAAACTTTTTTACAAAAATAAAACCGACTTCCAAAAAAACACTATAAAGTGAAAAATAATTTTGATTTCGGAAGTCAGTGTCTTCGGTTTTGTATTTTAATTTTTTGCCACCGACTTCCGAAAAGTTTTTATTTTTCACTTTTTAGTTGTGGTACCTACACAACCCCCCCAAATTTTAATACCACTACCTGGTATGTAAATTACAGTGACAGGAACTTATTAGAACATCGTGCACATAATATTAAGTAGGATTTTTTTTAGATTTTTGTTGATTTTTCAAAAACCGCTTATCCGATTTCGATAAAAAATTTATACCATTTGGGAAGTATACCCTTTCCAACAAAAAAAGAATTTTTCAAATCGGTTGGCAAGCAACGGAGTTATGCGCGAACAAACATAAAAAATATATATATATACAGTCGAATTGAGAACCTCCTCCTTTTTTAGAAGTCGGTTAAAAATCAACAACTTTGTCCATGGGACCAACTCTGAAATGTGAAAAAAATATCAGCTGTTCCATACATTTTGACGAATTATGCGAACATTAACATGCTGAACAGCTGATTTTTTTTTCGTGATTTAATGTATTGTTCTCCCTCAAAGTATGTCCCTCGTTTAACCTAACACACTGTATCACTTATGTTCGTTTTATCAAAGTTCATTGTGTACATTTACGTTTTTCTAGTTGAATTGCTTACACATTAAATTACTATTTGAATTAACGTGATTACTGACTGGCAATACCTGTTCGCACCAGATTATTGCAAATTGTAATCCCTTGAACTTTTTGAACCTTAATATCTAATACTTCTGCATTAAAACGAATATAAATTTCAGCATTACCTTTATTGCTTTAAGAATAAAGTTCACATTGCTTGCACAATGTTCCAAGTAGTTCTCTTCAATACAGAATGCAACAATATGTTTGATCAATAGATCACATCTCATTACTCTACTGACCAACTTGTTGCGAAGTCGATAATCATATGCTGCGCGGCATGTGCCAATGTTGGTTGAGAATCTTGCCTTGTTATAACTTGGCCAATATCACCAATGATTTGGTAATACAATGATACGTAATATGTTATAAATACTTATCGAATGTATATTTTTTTTAATTTTTGAGCACTTTTGACACATGTAATTAGACAGTAAGTAAAAAATAAAGTGGTTTTGCAAAAGCAATTTTTTTTTTATCGAAATACTCTTTTAATGTCAGAGGGAAGAGACAAAAGCTAATGTGGACGAATTTTTTGATGCCCTGTGATTTATTTTTATTATTATTTTTATCCCGTTTTATATACATGTATAGTAACTAAAAGTACGATTATTAATTCCAGTCAGTAAAATGACATTTCCAGTGTTGCAGGTTTTTAGTCCCAAATAAATAGTGATGTGGTAAATCGAGGTTTTACGATTAAAAGTTAGTCGAGATTCCATTTTTTTTAAATTGATGATTTTGACTTTTCGGCGATACGTCGTAAAGTTCACCAATTCTTTTATGCGAAGGACCCTCCGACTATTGCCAAGGTACAGTACCCGGCGATAAATATTGCACATCGACCTTTGGAAAGAGACAATCGGCTAATTTCGGCTTCGTAGAGCGCTATCTCTGTCGCACGAAATACAAACAGTCCGGTATCTATTAGGAGTTGTTAAAACAATTATGATTTGCTTCTTTAGATAATTCTTTTCATTCTTTGTATAAAATACACCAACTTTTCTATCAATTCAGATATCAATTTCTAAAAATTTGTATATAGGCTCAACCAAAGGGGTACGTCGCCAGGAACAATAAAAATTTTAATTTAAAAGACGTAAAAAAAATATTTGAAGAAGGCCTGAAAGAAGTGACGCCTAAAACTCAAACTCAAACTCAAAGTATTTATTTCAAATAAACCAATTACAGGCACTTTTGAATTGTCAAGGTGTCGGTCAGTCAGAGAGATGAAGCTAGTTGCCCATTCCAAAGCAGTAGGTACCTATGGAGAAGAACGGGCAAGAAACTCCATGGACACTCTTTTAAAAATTGGAGACAGTGCATCAACCATGCCATAAAAGCCTTAAAACTCGACCACATAGATGAATAATGTGGATTCATTCATTATAAATGTTACTGATTCCGATTCCGATTCTGAATATACCGATTCAGAATCGGAATCGGAATCAATAGCAACCGTAATGAATAAAAACGTATAAAATTACTAGTATTTTCCCGACTTTCTAGTGTTAATTCCTCTGAATCCCTAAACATTTTTTTCCCAGCTTTTGTAATAATGTTGTAGTGAGAAATTTTAATATGCTGGTAAGGTCCATATTTCTAAAATCGTATGATTTAATACGGTTTGTATTACATATTTACAATAAAAAAAACGCTTTGATACCTAATAAAATAAAGCATGACTAAATGTCTAAGTCTATCGATTGCCGAACATCACTATTGTAGCGGGTCACCCTTTTTTGTATAAGTGACAGTTGCACTTGTCATTTTACTGACTCGAATGAATAATCTTAGTATATATGTATAGTTATGGTTAATATTTTAAGTATTTTTAGGTGTGTAAATATTATGACAACAAGATTAAGCTAAAACGCATTTTGTCAATTTATGATACTTAGATCTAAAACTTGCTGCTGCAAAATTCTAGCAAAATAGTCTTATCAATAAAATGCATTCTACTCTCAACAATTTGTTCAAACATTTGATCCAAAGTTAGGTCCAATCCGCTGGAGAGGCTAGATTGCATAATGCACAAGTAATAGTAGGTAAGTACGAAACTTCTCTTGGGTAATCTGGTCTCGTTTAATCATAAGCCTGCACTTGTAATCGCCTTTGGAGACATATTGGTTACATTTTCCTTCGTGTAGTTCTACCCGATGCACTAACGTGATAAAACTTGTTAACTTTATGTTTGTGATATCTTTTCACTATATAAAAAAACAGGTAATGTGATAAAAAAAATAGTAATTTAAAAAATAACTGGTTTGCTTTTATCGATTGACCGAAAATTGGTGCATTCACCCTAACGTTTGCAAATTAAAATTGTAAGTAACCCAAATTCAGTGAGGAATTTGATAACAGTTAATAAGAACTCTAATTACTTATTGAAGTTTTATCTGTAACTTTTTTAAAATTTAATTAATCATGGATTCGGCGGTATAACGTTTCATTTCAATATCAGTAAGTGAATTATTTCAATTCAATACCATGTCCGCATTTGCAAAATAATTCAGCGGATTGAGTTCCAGGATCATTTATCACAATTTGATTGCGAACCCATTTAAAATCTATTCAACAACAATTTATGTTCAATAACACTACTGCGACCGGTCCTAACGCCACAAAACAACTCACTCACTGTTAAGTTAGAAATAATTTCAATAATTCTCTTATTTACTTAATCGTATTTAATAAGAGAAAATGTTCTCTAGGAATTTGAATTTTATAAGTATTAGTAAAAAGGTTTAGTTTTGCTTAAACTTGGAATGCTACTGTGGATACAGTGTCAATTTGGGATAGGTCTCTCAGTAAGCGATTTATTAATCGATGCACTATTAAACTCATGATTAAAGGAAACGTCGAAAAATGTCTAAAAATTATTTCTCCACAGCATGAGAAGCTAATTCAGAGGCCCATGAGTAGCATAAAAATTCCAAGTTAGTCACTAACCACACAAAAAAGAAAGAAGAAGAATTGAACTCATTAATCCTAAGTTGTAGTGTCGTTGAAAAATCATAGTTGTTAGAAGATAGTTATTATAGTTGATTTGTATTTTTTTTTCAGAAGAAATTGTTCTACACACATATAGACCATGCCTTTCCTTCTTAATTCATTTTGGAGACGGATTAAACCTTATTTCAAAATAAATATAGTATTGCAACTATGTTGCCTGTTAGATCCCTTTACGACAGACTACAAGAAACAAGTGACAGTCTAGTGCATTACTATTCTATCTTTCTTCATACTCGATCTCTTGCTGTGCATGAATTCATAAAATACCTCCCGGGGCTCTGCCTACTACGAAAGGAAAATGACCGATACATATTTATTTTTACTTAATACGGCATTTCATGGAACATTCATGGCGCACACTTCAAATACTAATCGTGTCTAGCTCATGGTACAGTTGCTCAGTGTGGTTTTTCATTCCGTAATGGCAAAATATGTAAGCAATATATGTGTATCAATTACTTTATTTCCCTATTATGGTGATATTTCATTAATTAATCAATGTTTAAACTTGTTCGTGTCACCTTTGGCTAAGTATAAGGCTGGATATTCATAAAATCTTAAATATTGGATAGACACAATGTTTGACCATTGAATACCGCACATAGTTATGCTATAGTTAACGATGGTGACAACGTCATTGCCAATTCACGTGTGACTCATGACTCCTATGCATTGCCCGCTATATTCTCCGCTACCCGCTTACAGTATCGCATCACCTTTACATAATACAATTAAGTCACAATATTTGCGTTTGGCGCCGCTCCTCGTTAAATTGATTGGCTAGATCTGTCATGGCGTCGCAGATACGAATCGGTAATACAGACAAATAGTAAAGAAATTCAGGCCTATAAATAACTTAAGGAATTCAATAGAAGCAGTATTGATTACGTTATCTATAAACGGAAGTGTGTACATGTGTTGTTTTTGTTACTAATGATGTTGATATCGTCAAGGAAATTAGTGTTCTGTGTAAAAGTTAGATGGCTATCTGTTAAGCCTTGTAGTTTTTGATAATTATTTTAATTTACGATAATTATCTTTACGTGTTTACAACTTTATAAGCTACTGAGTGTAGATAGTTTCAGCGGGATTTTCCGAAAGGATTACCGCTACCCCGGAACACAAAGGGCTAAGGAAGGAACAAAGATGGGTTTTAGTAAGTTAGAGTTTGAAACTCCCTTCTGCTCTACCCAGAGCGGGAGGAGTTATTTAGGGATTGCCTGTCTTTTAAAAAAGGTTCAGATAGTTCCAAATAAAATGATAACATATGAGGTTTACATTAGGCACTGACCCAAAGATCAGCTGCGCTATTCTGCAATGTCATGACGTCATTCTAGTTTTGTCGTAGTCGGGTAATTTATATATCTACAGTTGTGACACTAAAACAGGGTAGAAAGGAGATTCACGCGAAGACAATTATCATTTTTCGACGGTTATTTTTAAAAAAACAGCTGTTCTATAAAAAATTGCAATAACTACGCAGTGAAAATGTACGAAACACCTAATTTTTGTTTAATACGAATAATTTAAAAATCGTGTACTGAATTCATGGTGATCGGCTTCTCGTCGATGACCCTTGCACCCTGTATACGTACAAGGTTAAGTGACATCGAGAAACATAAAATACACACATACACACACACACACACACGCACGCACGCACGCTTACACACACGCTTATTACACTTTTTTTTAAAGCAGTTCTTTTTATTCCATTATCGGAAAAAAAGTTTCTTCTCTTAAGGGTCTGTATAGAATTCATGGTAACGTGGTTTTGAAGCTAAGTCAGAGCTAGGGCAGCATAAAAACTCTGACACCAACGAGAAAGAAGAAAGAACAGTTTTGTGAATCGATTTCAGTTATTCCCTTAATATTATAGCCTAGTTGCACCATAATTCAATCTAGAGACAAATAGAGTCGCGCATAACTTATTAACGAAATATAGTGAACAAAGGCCCTTTCGCTTTCTCTGCCTTTCTCCTAAGCCTTATGTTAATGCCTCATAATCATATGCGGCGGTATCCTTAGCTCTTGACCAGATTTATTACTAGCTGTAAGTACTCTAGTTTAAGACCGGAACTTGTAAATATTATATTACTGGCTGCTGCCAGCGGCTTCGCTCCCGTGGATGTTGGAAATTGTCCCAAGGAAACGTACAGAGGCCAGCACATCAAGTTACCACAATCTGTCAAATTTCGTTGATAGTATTTCAACCTTATTGCATAGATGCAAGGTTCATTTTTAATTGAGAAAATTTGACAGTTAGGGATAGCTTGATGTGCTGGCGTCTGTACTATCGGCATGAAAATATGTATACGTTTAATATGTATATAAATACGTATACTATGTGTTAATCCAGGTCATAAACTACCTCTGTGCCAAGTTTCATACAGATCCTTTCAGCCATTTGAACGTGAAAGACGGGCAAACATGCGAACTCATAAACCCAAAAACTCAGTTATAAACTTTCGCGAATATTTTTTGTTTTTTGTATTAGGGATTCAGTTCAGTACGATTCAGTTGAATTTTGAAGGTACAATTTTATTCATTAAAGCAAATAGATCAGACACTTAAATGTCTGTAATAATTAAAGTAAATCAATCAGTTATAATCATAATGTACTTTATATTAACAGCACGTATCAGTGAACGTCACATATATTATGTAGTATAACTACATACTGAGAATTTACATAATTTTAATTTAACAAATCCATTTTCGGTACCTTAGCAACTACTTGTAAATGACACAAGGCTATCAACTTCAACTAAAAACCAGATCGCATTGCAATAAAAACGTTAAAATTCAAGATTATCATGTGTGTCATTAGAAAAAAACTAATGTAATTAACAGTGCTAAATTAAGATAACCAGTGGTTGTCCTCTACATAGCGACCTGCATTGAATACACTTAATTCATTGCTATTGCTAATTTTATAGTTTACTTAATCAACAATTAGAAAAGGTGTAAAAAATAGTTTTTGATTATCATTTCCTAATACTATCTTCTTAACTAATTTTATAAATGCGGAAGTAAGTTTGTCAGTTTGTTTGTTACCTTTTCACGCCTAAAATACTGAACCGATTATCCCGAAAATTTGCATATACGTTGTCAGGTGTACAGAAATGGACATAGGGTACCTTTCATCCCGAAAAAACAACAATAACATTTTTATGATAATAGATGGCGCTACGTGTACATTTCGTTCTGAGCCTATGATTGCAACGGCTAAATAACCCGAATTGATAGTCAAATTCTAAAATAATTCGAGCGAAGCGGCGGGCAAAAGTTAGTTATTTATAAGTCCAAAAAAAGTTCAAGATATTAAAAGTATGTGAGTATAGATCGTGAGACCCAGCTAACAATATTATGCCGAAGAAAACCACATTCTGTATCGAAGCCGCGCGGTTATTACGAAAAACAATAACAGAAGTAATGGGTTTCAGTTTGACAGTTCAACAACATTCATTGCGTAATTTACTTTGCACACATACTTTTCGAACATAAGAAGCAATAGATTCGCAATATCCTTCATAATCATTCAGATTGGATCAACAATCTATCTAGAGCTTCACAGTCAAGTCAAGATTAACGCATTCATACAATGATTATTAATGTAACAGATACATGATATGAGTCTTCCATGAAAAATAAGAAACTTACTCTATGTGACTATAATTGAATTAACATTGTTGGAATAATTATCATTTATTACAAGCTTTTATTAATTGAATAACCATGTACAAATGAAAATTTCGGTCTCAAAATATTAGAGTTTATGTAGATAAATTGTCCGCAATTCTGTGGGCAATTTGTCTATTAAATTAGAACTTGGCTAACTAAATAACACTGTTTACTAAGCTGTTCGCTAGTTTGCTGTTAATTCACCCCTTTATTATTTTATTTAGAAGTACAAGTATACTTCGGCCGATCAGAGAATACATTCTTGACACCTCTGTCAGTTTGGTAAAAAAGAATACGACGTGTTTTACGAATTTAAACCTTATTTGTTCCAATCGTGTCCAACTGAAGTCTGGCTACTCAGGGATTTATGAACCTTGCCATGTGAACGGGGGTTATGAGGGACTGTCTTTTGTAATTTTGACTTTCAAAAAGTGCTGATTGACCTTTGATTTTCGTTCGTTTTTTGAAAACCGTTCTGACTACTTGCATTCGTTATTTGAAGCCCTATAATTCTCGTATTTAAAATCTAGCCGTATTCTCATGTGAGCAACATTCGATGTCAATTACATAATTTTTGGCACATTGAGGGAATTCATCTCCGATCTCTTTACCACGTTTGGCAATTGTTTTTTTGCACGTGGCCTAGCCTCTATCTGTCATCGCTATGTTAAACTTCTACTGCCAGCATTATTTTGTTGCTCGTCAATTGTTTCTCTGCCTATAGCTTCCTAAGTATCAGCAGTGAACATAATGTAAGCGTAATCCGCACAAGCCTCCTTCTTCGAGAGAGTCCACTGCGGGTTGGTAAACGTCACATGTCTTCGAATTATTGGTTCTAGGACATGTTTTGCAGTGATGACATTATTGACACAAAGCAAACCGCCTGCCGACCGTAAGTTAGGGCTGTTTCGTCTGGGCCACCTCTGTTACTACATAATATGATACAGGTTGATAAATTAAAAAAGAATATTGACTTGTGCTTTCAGTGCCTTTGCACTTAACCGCTCTTTCATAATATCTATTACTAAACACATTGATAGATCTAATACAATACGTGATGGAAGTCATTATTCCTTGTGGTTTGATGACGGAAATTAAAAGAATGGCGGTTTTGCAAGTGGATTCCTGGCAGTGTATACCGCAAGTGATTGTGTGTTAACTACTCGATTACGAGATGAAAACGAAAGGGTTTATCGCATAGGTAAGCAAGTGAATTTGATTATTTATGGTTAAGAGGACCTACTAGCAATGAAATTGCATTTGTTAGCCATGACATAAAATTGTATAGTGTGGAGAAATCATTTATAGGGTCATAAAAAAATAGCTAGCGAAAAAAGTGAAATAAAAAAGATTTGACAAATTTTTTTTGGGGCTGCAATCGCTTGTAGTGATGTTCCTTGATGGGTGATTAGAGCAAATTCGAAAATTTTAACGTTTTTAGATATCAAAACCGACCTCGAAGTTGACCCGAAAAATATTATTGTTTTAAATTGAAATGTCAACTAGTCACTTGAAATTAATATAGACCTGCGGTTAATGGCCCCATAAAATACTAATTAAATGTATTTTGATTTATCACGTTCAGATAACGATCCCCATCACGTCTGCAGAGTCCTAAAAGTAAATTGGAGCCTGTGAAGTTATCTCAAGAATCACAAATCATAAAAAAAATACTTAGAAAATAAAATTAATTTATAAATACTTTTATTTTTGTAAATTCAAATGGGTTTACACAAACACTTTTACACGTCAGCAATATTTTTGAAACTTAAAGAAATTGGTTATCTGGTAAATAACGCTTAAAAAATGGTTTCATTCTGCTTCTATACCATCTTTAATTTTACAAATATAAAACGTCATGGAAACTGAAATAGCTGTCAGAGTTATCTTCTAAACAAAAAGTAAATGTTAAACTCCTTAAAACTGCAAAGTTACCTTCTTTATAATGTACAAACATTTAATAAACACGTTGAACTGTCAGAAGTGTCAACTTGTCTTGTGTAAGAAGCGGAACTAAATAAGTTTAGTAAAACATTAAGTTTAAGTACAGACGCCAGCGCATCAACCTATCCCAAACTGTCAAATATTTCCAATTGAACATGAACCTTATTCTTTTATTATAAAGTTGAAAATCTATCAAAGAAATTTGACAGATTGAGGTAGCTGAATGTGTTGGACTGACGCAGCAGTCAATCACATTCATGACATCCGCTAAATTAATATTTCATACTAATACTTAGTGAATGAGAGAGGAGCCCTGTGTCCCAGGAGGCCTTTTTTTTTAAGGCTGGGAAATCATCCAGTGACTGCTCCCGCTCTGGGTGGAGCGGAAGGGAGTGTCAGACTCTTACTGACTAAAACCCACCCATGTTCCTTCCGTAGCCCTTTATGTTCCGGGGTAGCGGTAACCCTTTCGGACAATCCCGCTTAGTCCCAGGAGGCCTGTGTTACACTGCTCTCATCATATAGAACTTAATCTTTATTCGTGTGGTTAGTATAATAACTAACCTGGTGTCAGAGTTTTTTTGCTGCCTATAGGCCTCTGACTTAGCTTCACATGCTGAGAAATATCTCTCTGGCATGCCGGTTTCCTCACGATGTTTTAAAAAAGAAAATGTAGAACTTAATCAATAGAAACCCTAACTGTATATCTAGAGTTTATTTTTGTTTTTGTTTTCATGAGATGGTAGTACACTTTGAGAGTGAATAAGTTCTTTCCGGTAAGCTCATGTAAAAAACACATAAACTAACCCATTGGTTAATTACAACATTGCCCTGTAAACCGCTTTAAATAGTTTATATTTACCTTACAAGCGTGGACAGATAACTACCACTCCCTGTTCGATTTCCAAATAAATATCATGGAAATTGGGCTAATAATATCTAGCTTTACAAAGAAACGTTTCGTTGGATTTATACAGATACTACTATCTAATGAACAGATTCGATGGCCGTGAAAGAGACGCTCCATCTTCAATCCCTCGAGAGAAGAAGGCGAGGATTCTGAGGTTAATCAAGTGATGAAGTGTAACCTATTCAGTAGCTGGATATATCTTGTTTAGTCTGTTTCAAAGGTAAGTGGTGAAAATGTAAACAAATGGATCAGAAAACGTTCATGTGCATGACAATGTGTACTGCTATTACAAACTAAGGGGCTTATTTATAAACGTTGCTTAAAGTTAAGTAATGATTGGCGAGTGTTTAACCATACCTACATTTTAGACGTTTAAATTAAACGTCTCTTAACTTTAAGCAGCGTTTATAAATAAACCCTTAAGTGTTTTGATTAAATTATATTTAAACATCCCGAAGTTCTAATTTTAAATCATCGTAGAGACATATTTTACGATTTCAAATGGCATGTATAATAATGTTATTCAAACAATAATAATTGAATAAAGTGGTGAGATATAAAGTTGAAACTTAAAGGGAAATGCGTCAGGGTAGCCGTCGAAACTTAATTTTTCATACGTTTTTTGCAATTTGCAGATCAGTGTCATGTTTTATGTTAATGACAGTTCTGTAAATACATCCTTTCTACAGCTGCGTCACATTTTGATCAACGTACAACCATATTTAATATAATAGCGTGACATTACATACCAGGTACCTAATTTTGGTTAGTATATTTCATGCTTATCAGTATTCGGTGCTGTCAACAACCTTAACTTCAAACAACCTCAAGTTAACAATCACACAGATGATTACGTCATACAAAGGGCAAGTCTTTACTCCTCTATTATCTAGGGCCCAATCTCTATGACCTATTACACTGGTTGGATCATCAAGCAGTAAAAGCGCTTTCTCCAGCGAACTGGGTTTCTGTGTTGCGCTGTAGAGTTCGTGTAATGTCTTTTATATAATAATAATCTCTGATCGTATAATGATTGTTGATGATCGAATTGCTGTTAAAATTACGAATAATTTTCTTGATTTGTGGAACTGAGTCGTCGCGGGTCATTTGTTTCTGTTTAAATTTTCTTTTGTTTTTTTGGTGAGAGTTATTCTATTGCATATTTGGGTGTTGGTTGACAGTCGATTATATTGATGACCCTACATTTGTGAGAACGTGGTAACGGCCGCGACTCACATGTTGTAGGTTGTAGTTTAGAACCCAGGCGCTTTACTTTGTTTAAATGATTTCATCACCCCTGCTCTCAAAACGATAAAGAAAATCATCGTGACGAAACTCGCATGTCCTAGAACCAAAAATCCGAAGACATGTGACATGTACCAACCCGCACTGGGCCATCATGGTGCTTACGGCCCTCCTCACCGACAGGAGGTCTGTCCGAGCTGGGAAACTTTATAGGTTAATTATGTTTATGATAACATCGTCTATCAAATTAACAAAGCGAAAAATGCATAGCCATATAATTATTGATGATAGAAACATGAGGAAGATTACCAGAACTAAGTACTTTTTTCGAATATTCACCTAAGATATGTTCTGTATTCTAAGCTTGGGCACTTGAGGCATTTATATATGACCGTGAGTTGAGTCAGATATTACCGATTGATACTCTATCGATCGCTAAATGTTAGTAAGCTAACTTCGTCCCTCGACTTGGTACTCAATACCTAGACGTGTGATGCTTCAACAATAGCACGATAGGTAAGGTGTGAAGGTATTTAAACATAAAGAGGTGCCAAGTAACCGAAGTATTTAGTACCTACTTAGTACAGAGGCCAGCACATCAAGTTACCACAATCTGTCAAATTTCTTTGATAGTATTTCAACTTTATTGCAAAGACATAAGGTTCATTTTTAATTGAGAAAATATGACAGGCTTTGGTTTAGAAGTTTGATTTTTTCACAGCTCCAAGGGACAGTAGACCTGAATATTAGATATAAATTTCAGTTTGATACCTCCACGCGTGCCTGAGAAAAACGTTCTTGACAGACGGACGGACGGACGGACGGACAACAAAGTGATCCTATAAGGGTTCCATTTTTTCCTTTTGAGGTACGAAACCCTAAAAATATATTTAAAAGTGTTGAGACGCCCCGCGCCCGTTTGCGGGTGAGTAGGTAAATTCGTGCGTATCAATTAATACCTATAGCTAAGTACGTGAACACGATCAGCGCATAAACCACGTTTAAAAGCTGCCTTATTATATATTATATGACAATATTATATATGCTACATATGGAATATTCATAAATCTGCTGTGCATAGGTGAAATTCGCACTTAGTTATATAGAAGTTATTTTTTGAGGGTGTGAAACCATCAAAAATGACTTCTTTCGCTCTGAGTGGAGTGGAAGGGAGTGTCAGACTCTTACTGACTAAAACCGAGCCATGTTCCTTCCTTAGCCCTTTATGTTCCGGGGTAGCGGTAACCCGTTCGGACAATCCCGCTGATATATTGAAGTCTATGTTAAGAAGTTAGTCGGATAAGTGAAAGATCGCAGGTGCAACACGAGCGGTTGTGTAAAGCATGATAGGTAGCTTCGAATATCATGAAATAACCAAGTTTCCCATGGTTATTGCGTACAGAATGACTTGCACCTGGCTATACCTATTTTCTGGAAACTGTTGTAAGAATCTCATGTCAATTTATTGTTGTTTTTATTGGATTCCCTGTGTCGTGGAGGTCAGTCTCCTCCCAAGTAACGCAGATTTTTTATGTATACAGGGTGAAATTGAATTCATGGGCATTATTTTAAGGAGGTCATTGTACTCATCATTATGAACAACTTTCACTGTGGGAACAAATCTGAAATCGCGAACCTGATTCGCGACAACAATGACCCCTTAAAATAATGCCAATGAATTTAATTTCACCCTGTATATTAAGTAACTGATTATTTATTACACCACTTCACCCGCGACTTAGTCCATATGGATTTCTCGACTAATATGCACGATATAAATATAATTTATGCCTATAACACCCACGAATAATACAGCATACTACAGTGAAAATAAAAATGGAATTGGATCATTAGTTCCGGAGATACCATACGGGGTAATCTATACTGATATTATAAAGTTGAAGAGTTTGTTTGTTTGAACGCGCTAATATCTGGAACTACTGGTCCAAATTGAAAAATTCTTTTTGTGTTGGATAGTCCATTTATCGAGGCAGGCTATATATCTAACATCACGCTACAACCAATACGAGCCAAGCAGCAGGTGAAACCGCAGCTTGGCTCAGCCGGGAGCAGCTAGTCTTTTATACATATACAAAAAAAAATGTCCTCTTTACAATATTAATATGGATAAGCAGATATTGCATTACAAGCAAAATGGCCGCTGCAACCCGTATGTCTAGCGTGTTTACCATAAACAAGACCCACAGAAAAGTCACAAGTCACTGGTGCTAAATAAACAATGCTTAACCGAATCGATTAGTTGTACAACAAATTGAAGTTGTCTGTTTCACATTACAATGGGTACACGTGGTTTCCAGACTTAAAATTTGTACTACTTAACATTTATGTTTTCGACACCTACGTGTATTGTCCTACCTACACTGCACGTTTGATTTTCAAATTTCGGCACTGAGCCTAGAGTTGAAAATCCAACAGTGAGGTTTTGTTCTAACATTATAAGAAAGACAAAGAAGAAAGAATATTAATAATAGAAGAAAAAGAATAAAAAAAAGAAGAATAATAGAATTTTAAAGATAAAGAAAAGGAAGAACTAAAAGAAAAAATAAAAGAAAGAAAGATTTTTTTTTTAGAAAATTAATTCATTATCTTTAGGTGTCGCTTAGCGTTAGTGAAAACGGGTATAAGAGTTATGCTTAAAGCGGAATTATGATCCAATAATAAGGCAATAGCAGTGAAGCGATGTAGGTAAGTGCTAAGCATTAGTTAGTCGCTAATCGAGTTACAGCGCTAACGTAAACCGTTTAGTGTTCATGGTGTAATCAAGTTAGGGTTTAAAGGCAAGCGTTTTTCTTCTGTTTGATTTTATACTTTTGATGGCATGTCTTGTGGAATAGATGTCCACTGCTGGACATAGGCCTGCGCAAGGACCATAAGGTCTTTAATAAAGGACGTATTGATGCGATCCTTTAAGTAATAATTAATGCCATTTTACACGATAACTTGTGCAACAAGGTTCAATTTTTTAATAATTGATTTTGTTGGATAGGTTCTCAAAGTTTTCATTGGATACTTCCCTTTCCTATTTCCCTAGTCTTCGTAGTTATTTTCAGGCGATTATGTAATAAATCGCCTGAAAATACAAATGAAGTGTAAATTGGCGGTCTGTTACAGCGATTGCGCTAATTGTTCCTGTGCAATGTGATAATTAGAGGATACTATTGTTTCTCAGCACTAAAACTGTTGGTGTATGATTTCACTATTTTAATATAGAACCCCTTTTTAGGGTTGCGTACCTGAAGTGTGCCAAACGTTATTACTAAGCCTCCTCCGTCTGACCGTCAGGTCACTGTCTGTCAGGAAGTCGGCGGGCTATATCTCATAAACCGTAATATGTAGACAGTTGACATTTTCACAGATTATGTATTTATATATATTTCCGCTGTAACAATAAATAATAAAAATAAAATAAAGTTAAAAATTTAGGGGCATTCCGATACAAGGAAAGTGTATTTTTTATATTTTGCGGTGGTATGGAAGTTGAACCCTTCTTTGGCGATACTGACTCGCATCTCCCATTAAAAACACGAATTCCTACTCGACCCAGATCTATCGGACAGCAGATATTCATATCCGTAAAAGAACACAATATCATGATAATCATGAATATCATGTTTCATGAGCGAATGTACGCTTATTTCACTTAAAATTGTTTTTATTTTAAACACTTTAATAAATTAGAATGTTTGCCTTCTATTAAGTTCAAATACTTATGTCATACACTACTGATTTTAGGAAAATTTTGGTGTGTTTTATGTTTACAAACTACAAAGTAATTATACTTTTAAACAAACCACTTTTATCATAGCACTGGTCGTTCTGTTTTTTTAACTTTTAATTTGCGAATTCACAATCAGAATACGGACAGCTCCAGTAAAGTTATAAAAGGGGCTCAGTGTATTATGAAAACTCTTCGAATGGGTTTACGTATGTCGAACACGTAAACTCGTTTGTTTTGCGAACCGTACCAAATTAAATTTGCATTTAATTCCCCGTTGTTTTTGACGCACGAATTTTCTTTGCGTCAAATGTGACTGTAGGGTTAGCAGCAAAAGAAATTACTGTTCAGTCTTTAGAGAAATGTTTTATTATTTTATAAATATCTGAAGACAACATTTTTATTTTTAAACGAATGGTAGACCAATAAACAAATGACTAATTTCAACAGCGAAGTTCTAAGGGCGAATTTCACCAATGAAACGACGTGATCAGCACAAAAACCACGTTAGAGGAATGTCAGTGTCATTATTTTATGTTGAATATTACCACTATTTTTATTATCAGCTCCTAAACCTAGTTTAGGCGCTGATCGCGTTTTTGATCGCATTGGTGAAATCTGCCCTAAGACAAATATTGTGAAATATAAAATTTTCCTCCCGAAAGCTATTTTGTGGTCGCCCTGGAAACACATGTGTCGGTGTTTTCACTCAATAATCGCGTTCTTCGTGAATTAATACGAACATTGTGAACGACCCAAGCTGTGGAATAAATACATTATATTTGGAAACCAAAATATGGAACAATCTTGTGTTTTCAGGTGGCGCTACAGAAATTCTCACCTTTGAAACGAGATTTATGAAAACCGTCCTCGATATTTTTGATTTTCCTTTAGAAATCTGACAAGTAGGTAACTGTGTTAGCTTCAAATAAAAGCAGGTAATTATGCGTAATTTTTATTGTACTATTCTTGTCATTTTTAGATTTCAGTATTTTAAGAAACTGAGAGGTTTTTCTCCAATGAGAAACCAAACTGAAGGCGTTTAAGAGCTTTTACCGTCATAATTCTAAGGAAATATTAGATATATTATTTATGGGAGTGACAGCTGTTGGACGCGTTTTATATGTATTGATCGCGTTTAGTATCATAGGTAAAATCAGCCCTAAAAGCGCGATTTGCTATACTCGCGCTTTAGAGATCATTTTAATATTTATCTTCATTCATGTTTGCTGACGCGCTATGTTAGGCTATTCTCGGATTCAGTAAACACAAGGCACCTACGAAAATTCATCAGTAGCAACATTAACAAAAAGGTCAACGAACCTACACAACCTATGCCATATATATATCAACTTATCACTTAGACAGCATCCATAAAAACATGCAGTAAATAAACACATCCTTCTAAAAGTTTCGAAGGACCTTCCATTAGCACAGGTGCACGTGCCTGAGTTCCATTACGGGACACGTGCTTGTTAATTTTACAACAGAAGTTCGCTTCTATCCCGGGACTTAAACAAATGATAATGAAAAGTGTGGTTTAGTGAGGATTTTGAAGGTAAAATGTAGTGATGATTTACCTGATGTTTTTTATTTAGGTATACAGGGTTTTTTTTGAGGGTGCGAAATCATTCAATGACTTCTCCCGCTCTGGGTGGAGCGGAAGGGAGTGTCAGACTCTTACTGACTAAAACCCATCCATGTTCCATCCTTAGCCCTTTAAGTTCCGGGGTAGCGGTAACCATTTTAAAGCTTTCGGACAATCCCGCTTAGGGTATACAGGGTGGAAGGGACATCGACGCGAAGCCAGGTACCATGGATTTAAGCGGGATTGTCCGAAAGGGTTACCGCTACCCCGGAACATAAAGGGCTACGGAAGGAACATGGATGGGTTTTAGTCAGTAAGAGTCTGACACTCCCTTCCGCTCCACCCAGAGCGGGAGCAGTCATTGGATGATTTCCCACATGGATTCAGTAAATGATTCTGAACATTCCTGCGTTGAAGTTTTCGTCGGATATAATAACAAATGTGTTTTTCCATAAATTTTCTTGCTCATTTATTTAAATTTGTATTAACTTTTGAACAAATGAAGTCGGTAATATCATTAGATCTCAGAGATTACCTACGTACACGGTTATGTTTTAATTAAATTATAGATTTTTTATTTTTTTATGAAAACTGGTATTCTGTTACATCTGATTAGACTGGACACCGACCCCAAAACAGGCTAGGCAGATTGAGGAATTTTTCTTTAAAACCACAATAAACTAAAATATTTGCAGAAACCAGTAAGAAGCACAAATTACCTATAATGACTACCATTTACTTAACATTTTATTGGTTATAAAAAGTATCTACATACTCAACAAGTCTTGAAATCACATAAGGAAACATCAATTACCGGCCATTAATGTAATACGACATTAAGTGTTTTGACAGCATCAATTTCAAGATGGCGGATGACATGTGCCACTTGTCAAGGCTTCCAAGATTTCGTATCGTGTTGAAGGCATTTTTATTTGGTAATAGTTCTTTGAAATTAGGCTTGTCTGAATCGATTCTTAGTATTATTTCCATACCTACAGCAAGAGAGATCGATGCAGATACCGGTATGATCAGTTGCCAAGATGTATTTCTTTTTCAACAGGCTTGAATCGATTTAAAGATTTATTTAATTGCTGCATGATAAGGTTTTTATTCGATTTCAATGGCCAGTATTTTTTCCGATTGTATCAAATTTAACTTAAACATTTAAATGATAATTATCTAGTGTAATTCGTATTTCAACATCGTAATTGTAATAACTTTATCTTATTTGTAATTCCAGTTAAGGGACCAATCACACGAACCGCAACCTTACCACTACGAAACCACGTGGCTAACTTGTGAGTAGTCTATTCGCAAGGATCACGTTTGGCCATCATAATCAACCGTGTGGGCGATACTGACCTCATCAAGGCGACATCGTAGCAACAACGCAACCATAACATTGTATTTTTTCTTCGTGTGGTCACTAACCTGGTGACAGAGTTTTAATGCTGCCCATGGGCCTCTGACTTAGCTTCACATGCTAAGAAATATCTCTCGGGCATGCCGATTTCCTCACGATGTTTTCCTTCACTGTTTTTTAAGCAAGTGAAAATTATACAATATGCACATGTATCCGAACAGTCAGAGGTGCGTGCCTTGGGTTCGAACTCGAGACCTAAGAATTGGCAGTCCGTTGGTCACAACACTAGGCTATCACTGCTTGTAACATTGTATTGACGTGACGACAGTGTCAGAGCCGAAGTCGATCTGTCTACAAGCACAAGCCACACCATAACCACATCGCAACCACTAGCGACAACGCAACTGCAAGAAATGGCAGTGACAGTTTTCACAAGTAACCCTTCTTGCCCACATTTTGTGGCTGCGATGTGGTGTAGTTGTGGTACGTGCGTACGGGCCCTTAATCTGCCAAGTTGAGCTACATTCGGTATCTTATCAGGCGCTTTTCAAAGTGAAGTTTTTATTACTAAAAAGTAGAACCGACAACAAAGTGAACGAGTAATACTAGTTTCTGCATTATTGGACCAACAACGACCCAATTCTGTAAGCGAATAATTAATTTAGTCGTATTGCTTTCGCAATTGTTAGTTGATCGAAAAACTACTACGTGAGTTCGAGTTTTTGTCTACTTTCATTTAAAGTACGTGTCAATTTGAGTCTTCTAGCACCTCAATGTCATTCGACACTACAGTTATCGAATCGAATTTTCTCAGACAGCGAGTAGAAAATTAAGAATCGAGATGGATGAGAAATTTAGGATTAATTTAGACCTGTCGATAGGTATTGAAATGAAATTCTTCATAGAAGCATCCAATTGAGACCTAGATTTATAGCCTGTCTTATCCATGCTGTGATCAATTTCGAAAGACGTCACGACCAGTCAGAGGCGGATGAAAAGTAATTACTTCTAGATTGAGTTTGGGTCCTACTTTTGGGGATTAGAATCGAAGTCGTAGCTATATAGCTAGTGGTATAAGAGTTTGCTCCAAGACATGCATAAAGAATTAACTGAAACTGGATCACGAAGGCATCCAAATTACAAATGGTTGACACTTGCACCATTCTAATCTTTTGGTGAAACACGTTTCTGTGACACTTGCATTAGAGCATTGTTTATTTCGCAAACCTGAAACGGATAAGGAAGAGTTACAACGTGACATTATGTGGCCATGGCTGTCAAACAGCTTTGTGTTTGTTATCACTACATAGTATAAAACAAAGTCGCTTTCTCTGTCCCTATATCCCTATGTATGCTTAAATCTTTAAAACTACGCAACGGATTTTGATGCGGTTTTTTTTAATAGATAGAGTGATTCAAGAGGAAGGTTTATGTGTATAATTTGTCGACATATTATGCGGGCGAAGCCGCGGGCGGAAGCTAGTATTATATATTTGTGAAGGAGATTCTGCAACGGTATTTGCAGAATCCTATTAATTCCGTATTTGAGTTGATTATATCACTATCATCGCTGCTCCCAAAACGGTGAAAGAAAACATGGTGTGAAAACCGGCATGTCTTAAAACCAAGAATTCGAAGACATGTGACATCTACCAACCCTCACTGGGCTCGCGTGGTGGATTATGGCCCAGTCCTTCTCATAGGTTTGTGTCCCAGCAGTTTCCAAACATTATAGGCTGATTATGCTATATCGCTACAAAGGCTCATTTCCACTCCAAGCCTCTCATTAAGGCCTGCATTGTACGGTCGCTAGCGCATTCAGTTATTCCAAACTGACACTCTCAAATGATTTTAAAGCTTAAAACGTTGATTGTTAAGTTCAAAATCGATTGAGATAATTTGACAGTTTGTGGTAACTAGATGTGCTGGCGATTGTACAGACGCCAGCACATCAAGCTATCCCTAACTGTCAAATTTTCTCAATTAAAAATGAACCTTATGTCTTTGCAATAAAGTTGAAATACTATCAAAGAAATTTGACAGATTGTGGTAACCTGATGTGCTGGCCTCTGTACCTTCTCACGCCATGTGACTGACTGATACCATTAGTGACAGCTCGTGCTACTTGTGTGAATAAGACTGTTTTCATTTGTCTTTTGGTTGGACTTTTATCTCTATACTGTCGCTAAGTGCCTTTTAAGCAATTATTTCCGAGCTAGTAACATTACGATACGCGTTGCACTAATCCCGCCGAATATTTCATTGATAAAAACATAAATTTCATGCACCTTATGTCGGTATGCAAGATAACATGTGCATAAAATGAATTGTAATCACGTGAATGAAGTTATCGTAAAACAATCGCGTGGCATTAATCGGCCGTACAAACGAAGCAACATGCGCGAGCGATAAAATTTTGTCGAAACAGAAGAGATAGGTTTCCTACCAACATCTTGTATTGACGCGAGATAACGCGACGGCAACTTTTTGTCGCTGCAAGGTCTTAGTACGAATAATTTGAGTAAATTATCGAACTAACAATGACTGTAGACACAAAGCATGTTATTATTGTAGCAAGGTGAAGACTACCATCATTATTTATTGTTTTTTTCGACTATTGCTTGTGATATGACGTCAAGTTACTGCGTAGGTTGCTAATGGTCAGTCAGACTGACCGTCCCAAGGTCGGAAGTAAGATACGGTGGTTAGATCGAGAAGATATGAAATTATGCTTGACTTAGGACCACGTGTATACAGAAAACACCGTCCGATGCGTGCAATTTGGACTTAACCTATGAGATTAGGTCCGAGTTCCATGCAGAAGAAAGAAGGTAAAGCTTCAAGGATTCGTATCTAGAGAGTAACAATATTACATATGTCTTGCCATCAACCGGGCCCAAATCCAAACTACGGGCTACTAATATGAAATTCCAGATAGAACAACCCAATTACACTGGCCGACCCAGGAATAATAACTCCTTCTCCTTAATATTGTTAAATTCATTATAATTTCTTATTTTATAAAGTCAGGGTTTTTGTTAATATTTATAATTTTTCGTTTGTCATTTTAACTTTTTACAGGCCAATAACTTGTTGGTGCTATTTTAAACTGAAAATGCAAGTTGGTTATAATAAAAAAATATATTGTCTCTCAATCAGCAAAACATTTCATAGTAAAAACTTTTCATTTATTAGGTTTAACTGAGATCTTTAAACCGCATGATTCAAATGTTCTGGCAACTAGTTAACACAATCATTAAACTAGCTTTAACTTCAATTGTTTATCAACAGGTTTAAACCCACGACCTTCCAACCGGGACCCACTATTATCTCCAGCACCAAACACTGTTGCAATCTCATTTGAATATTTGATTAAGTACAATGCTTTCTAATTAAACTTATTGAAATGGGCCACTAGCACCAATTAACACAACTTATACAATCGGCTGGTTTAAACAAAGCGTTGTAATTTCATGATTCATTCGATAATTCCTTTTATTAATTACAGCGGTGTAAATTATAATTGTGACGGGAAATCTGACGAAATTGCACAAAGACAGAAATTCTCGGGAAGTTGCGGCTTTAAGTTTTTGAGGTCAGGCTATAATGCAAGCGTGGGCGGGAGCGGGGGATGTAAAGCTGGCATTTAACTGATGCGTAGTGGACAACACTTCCTTATATAAGTTGACTATCGTGATTACTTCTGAAGCGTAAATGCTTACAAGGACATAGATCTGATGGATGTAGGTATACGTGTGAACACCCCACAGATTTTTGATCGAAATCTGTAACCCACAGAAAAGCTTATATAGCACGGTGATTAAATCGCTAACTCACTGAAACAATCAAACTATCAATAGGTAAAGAATTATTGGGCAATAAGTATTAGTCCCTCAAATTAAAAAAAAACTTTTTGAAACCGGACCACCCCCAGACACGAAGCCGCAGACAGACACAAGCGCCTCTTCATACTTTGGGTGTTAAAAATGGTGTTGTTATTAATGTCGGTTATTAAGGTCGGTAGTAATGTGGTAGTGAATGTCACATTGTTCATTCTTATTTTTATTCAGCTATGTGCGTTATAGGTATTGCCCGCTACATCTACCGCTCTTCGCCTTCTATGGCACCGTTCCTAAGTTGGTTGTTTCGATGATTTGGTATATTTATCTAGATCAAGACAAATTGAGATATTGCGTGCAGTGAGTGAAGCAAGATAGTTTGTCTTGCGTTGAAATTGTAGTTTCCAGTGCGGATTGAACTGGTGTTTGTTATTGTATCTTGCGTGTACTGTTTCATATTAATGATGCGTACGTGTTCTGCTAATGAACCTGTAATTTGAGCTTTGACGTTACATAAGGCTGATACATATGTGGAGATAGTCCGAACGTTTCATTGCATTCTGTCGTATAATAAATTTTTTGAACTTAGTTCGAGGCTTAAAGTACAGTTTTTAGGTCTACTGGTTTTCAAAAGGAAATACGGAACCCTTATACAGGGTGTATTTGAATTCATGAGCAATATTTTAAGGAGTCATTGTACTCATCATTATGAACAACTTTTACCTACTATGGGAAAAAAAATCAGCTGTTCCATTCATTATGTTCGCATAAGCCTTCAAAAAGTAGATAGCAGCTGATTTTTTTTCGCGATTTACCCCTTAAAATATTGCACATGAATTCAATTTCACCCTGTAGGCTCACTTTGTTGTCCGTCCGTCTGTCTGTCTGGACCCTTTCTCTCGAGAACGCGTAGAGGTATCGGTAAAACAATGTAAACAGGTCTACAGTCCCTTGAAGCTGAGAAAAAATAAAACTTTTAAATGTTGTTTTTACATAATTCCTGTTTTAAAAATGTTATTCTATAGATAGTGCCTTTCTGAGGACATTATTAAACTACTGTGGGAATAAAAGTGAAAGCGTAAGCGATATACTACCTACTGTGTCTAAAATAACTTATTGCATAAGCTATTTTAGAACAGCCACAGCCGCACGGGTCGATCGATCAGGTTAAGCTGCGCTTGTCACCGTTGCTCTGTGAATGGGTGCCCATCTTACCATATCGAGGTCCCTCCATGTTAAGCACTGTTAGTCCCTGCTGTTATTCGGGGATCTTTGACAGTCGTTACGGGTCGTCAGAATCCCGAAAGTCTGACAGCCAGTCTTACCAAGAGGTATTGTATTACTCAATGATTGAGTTGTGGAGGTCAGATAGGCAGTCGCTCCATGTAAAATACTGGAGTTCAGCTGCATCCCATAAGACTGGAAGTCGACCCCAACATAATTGGATAAAGGCTAGGTAGATAATGAGTTACAGATCTTTAGTGCGGAAATGGTTTCAGAGCAAACTAAGCCACGTCATCTTGTAAAACCGTTGCTAAGTTAGCTTTGGGTTCGAAACAAACGGGCACGTACGCCAAACTGGACCAACCCTACGCTTGACGTAACTCACTTTCTTCTTGACCGAATGATGTGACTTTCGGGCGGACAGACAGACAATGAATAAGTAAACTTCAAACGGCGCAAATACTCCAATCTGATTGGGATGTTCGAGCCGTTTGGAGTTGAAACACTAGGGCCATGGGGTCCGAGTGCCCACTATGTTTATCGAGACATCGCCAAGCGATTGGTCGACTCTTCACGAGACCAGAGGGCTGGCCAATTTTTCGGTCAAAGAATCAGCATTGCCATACAACGCGGCAATGCTGCCTTTTGGGAACTTTACCTGTTGACAGCGATGTGGACGAACTTTTGGATGCCCTTTGACTTATTTTTATTTATCTTTCCGTCCTGTTATATACTTGTACATAGTTATTATTAATATTTTAGGTATTTTTAGGTATGTAAATATTATGAGTATCTATAAAATTGTGTAAAATAAAATCATAAGTAAACGAAAGGGCAGTGAGCAGGTTATACAATTAAAGCCAGAAAATGGGGCAAATACGTCAGTAAATGATATCCGAGAAAGGGAAAGAAAAAACTTTAAGTTTTTACGGCGAGATTTTTAGGAATCGATCAGCGGATGCGATATGGAGCAGAAACGATTAAGAACTGTCAAAAAGCCTGAAGGAGGCGTATGCTGGAAAGAAAACCACACATTGTATACTAATTAGGTAAGTACCTAAACTGATGTCTATTAAATGTACAGAGGCCAGCACATCAAGTTACCACAACCTGTCAAATTTCTTTGATAGTCTTTCAACTTTATTGCAAAGACATAAGGTTCATTTTTAATTGAGAAAATTTGACAGTTTAGGATAGCTTGATGTGCTGGCGTCTGTACTTAAAAAATGATTACTGTAAATTAGTCTAGGTTTGTTACTATTTGAATTGCATGCCAATCACTGTTAAACCCGCGATGGTTTGTGTGGTTAAACAATTGCAACAAGGTTCTGTTTGATTAATAAAAATAAAACATAAAAAAATATAAAAAATAAAGTATGTTTCGAGTTTATAACAAAGCATTTATTTATAACTAGCTTCTGCCCGCGGCTTCGCTCGCGTGGAGGTCGGAAATTATCCCACAGGAATGTTCTACCGGGATAAAAAATATCCTATGTGTTAATCCAGGATATAA
The DNA here is from genome assembly GCA_951799385.1 of Hyppa rectilinea. Lineage (NCBI taxonomy): Eukaryota > Metazoa > Arthropoda > Insecta > Lepidoptera > Noctuidae > Hyppa > Hyppa rectilinea. Next base: position 16,351,504 of record OX637307.1, read on the forward strand.
ACCATCTCTGTGTCAAATTTCATCCAAATCTATACAGTAGTTTTTACGTGAAAGAGTAACAAACATCCATACATCCATACTTACAAACTTTCGCCTTTATAATAGTAGTAGGATTATTTATTGGCTTATCTACAATTGTTACACTGTTTATCCTAATAATACAAGCATGGTGTACAATATGATGCGATAGAAACAGTATGCAAAAAAAAATATATAACAAAAAAACTTTCAACAACAGGTAGCTTTGGAAATACAGTAATACAAAGTTGACAGAAAAGAAAAGAAAAAAGTCAAATTTATCTATACTAATATTATAAAGAGGAAAGATTTGTTTTTTTTTTGTTTGAAATGAATAGGCTCCAAAACAACTGGACCGATTTAAAAAATTCTTTCACCGTTGGAAAGCTTAGTTTTCTAAGAGTAACATAGGCTTCTTTTTATCCCGGGAAAAATAACGGGTCCCACGGGAAAGACCACGGGAGCGAAGCCGCGGGCAAAGTGCTAGTTTTAAATAAACCAATTACAGGCGCTTTTGAATTATCAAAGCGTCGGTCGGAAGAAAAATGAGCTGCCCATACCAAAGCAGTAGGTATCTATGGAGAAGAACGGGAAAGAAACTCCGTAGACACTCTTTTAAACAAACGAGCACGTACACCAAACGGGAGTAACGGTTGACGTAACTTACGTTTTTGTGGACCCTCCGAGTCTACGAGAAATCGTAACCCATTTCCCATACTATACAACTTCCGTAGAACGATAAAAATATGCATTCCATTGTGATAATATGTGGCTTCTTAGTAATTAAGAAATGAGAATAGGTACAGTTAACAGCAAAAGTTGATGACTTATTCGGTGTTTTGAAATTAAATGTTTCAAAGAAAAGCTTATTATTTTACTCAAACGTATAATAACACTTTTCCAATTTCAATAATTAAAATTCACCATGTTAATGACATTAAAAACTGCTTTATTTATGTATTTACAAGCGTTGTCAGGCCGCGAAAGAAATGCGCTTCAATTTCCTGCTTAAATAAATCGTTAAACACTTTTTCGTCGGTTAATTACTCAATATCGTCAATATTACCGGCAATGAACATTGCAAACAAACACATTCAGTATTTCAATCAACTATCTGATGTATTGCATAAACATATGAATATGAAACTACATAATAGTCGTTATGTAAAATGCGTAAGGTTGGCATAGCATGGCGTGAGACTCATGGCCCATGGTGGCCCATAGTGGGTCGTGTAAGGCTTTGTCACACAGACAGTGGGATTTAACCTACGACCTTTGTGTTTTGTTACATGAAATTTATTACGATAATTATGGTGCAGGCAGGTACCTAGTTACTTCGGTAGGTATGTTGGGTGATAAGAATTACGTCACATGTATACTGTTACTGTTGTTTTAGGATATCCGTTCTACTGTCCCAGAAGTGTTAATAAACTGTTTTTTTTTTATGAAAAGAAAACATTCAAGGCTGTCCACCTAATGAGAAGTGGTAACTGATACTTTACACTAGAGGCCAGACATCAGAAAGATTTTCAAAGTTGAAAATGATTTATTCAAACTAGGCTGAAAATCATCACTTTTTGAAGGACAAAGTTACATAAGACAGTCCCCCTTAAACGCCCACCCTTCACCACTTCCTAGTGCTTTAGCTGGAAAGAAGAAGTGGCGCAACTAACTCCCCAGCAGAACAGCTGTCTGTGTGTTATGTGGGTATAACAAGGTTTTGAGGATGAGTGATGAAAAACTGTTTAGTATTTTCTTGAGACTTAATATTTATAACTTCCTATATCATTGAAGTCTGGCCATATCTACACCTATCGATCTTTCTATATATTATTTACCGCATAGCTTCATCAATAAGAAAAAAAAATATACCTATATGAAAATATTTAAGAAACATAATAATTATATTAAAAAACGTCACATTCTGTGTTGCTACAATACAAATCATAAGCAATTTCACATACTCTCATGTATCGTAATTCGTATCTTCAATTCGCAGTAAGTGTGACGAAAGCTTAGGGCGATTGTATCGTGGACAAAAGTTGCGGCCACACGGGCACTCACGCGCACATAATTTAGTACCTACCTACTTACTAGAGTTGTTATTAATGAAGCGATCAGTTACCTGGGTTATCTTATATGAGAATCGTTGTACAAAAGAACTTATATAACAGTCAATAAATTAAATTATTTGGAGGAATAGTTAAGGTATGCCTAATACATACACCAATAGTTAATCCATTATATGTTCGCTTATTAGAAGCCGTTTGCTTATAAGAGCTCAACGATTTATACGGTTATATTTATTGTCGTTGCGAGATAATTTTTCTTATGAACCTATGGGATTTGTACGACATTTGAGGGGTTAAATGACTCATATGAATGAGCTTGAAACATTTTACAGCTTAACCAGGAAAATTAATTAGTTAGGTTAGGTTAGGTTAATTAGAAAGGAAGGTATCATAAAATAACATCACGCCATTTATTCCCCGAAGGATTAGGCAGAAGTGTACCTATAGTTAACCTACATAGCGTCAGTTATGTTTACGTCCCATGTTATAGAAGGCGAGGATATTTCTATCAACCGGGCACAGATCCAGGCTCTGGGGGTGATAATGAGTAATCCCAGATGGAAAAACCCAATAACACTTAGCCTGATCCGGGAATCAAACCCAGGATCGATTAGACAAGACGACTAGACCAACGAGGTAGGAAAGATAGATAAGCCTTAATAGCTAGGAACAGATAAACAATTAATTAGTGTTTAAAACTAAATAGTTCTCAGTAATTAATTGTTGCTGTAATTGCAAAATAATAAGTAAACTAAAATAATCAAACTGGGCCGCTGCGGCTAGATAATTTAGTAACAAGACATGTGTCACAGATTTTGTCCAGTTTTGTGTGAGAGATGTGACAAAATCCACGACGAATTTTTTGTCACAGCAGCGCGTGCTATGATTTCAGTTTATCAGTGAGACAAATCATGCAGAACGTTTTATTATAAACAATAAGTAGGTATGTACAAAAGTTTATCTCTACTATTTCCTATGATTGAATGTTACTGGCGCAAAAAGATTTAATATTTGATAGCAGAATGTTTTTTCTTCACAATCAAATTACCATAGAAACTGCGATGTTTTTTTTCTCAATATCGACCTAGAAATACGAGTAATGTAATACATTGGCGTAGTTCGTAGAAGTTGAATATTGAATAACGAAAAATCTGTTCATTCTGCGAATGGAGATATAAAGTTTTTGTATTGTGCCATCTCCGTGTGATTTAGTTTTTGAATTTCATTGAGTTTATTTCTTGTATGGAAGGCTAATTACGTTGTAGAAATGTTGACAGTCTTTTATTTTAACTGTGTTATGAATTCGCGGCCCTAAGAGCACCAACATAAAAAAAAGTTTCTCTAATCAAACAAAAACCGGCCAAGTGCGAGTCGGACTCGCACACCGAGGATTCCGTACAAACCTGTAGGTATATAAGTAAAAGTTCACCCATCACGAGAATCGAGTCATAGTTATGGTATTTTTATACTTATTTTGAAAAAAAAAAACATTTTTTTTAATTATATGATGTAACTAAAAATTTACGGTTTTCGCAATTTTTCCTTTATCTGCACTGTAAGACATTACTTTGTACCAAATTTCAAGATTCTAAGTCCACGGGAAGTACCCTGTAGGTTTTGATTCCCGTGCGAGCTGCGAAAATTTGCGGCATAAACAGCTGTATCTTTTGATTGCTTTGGCTTAGAAGTTTGATTTTTTCACAGCTCCAAGGGACAGTAGACCTGAGTAAGTATTAGATATAAATTTCAGTTTGATACCTCCACGCGTGCCTGAGAAAAACGATCTTGACAGACGTCCGTCTGTCAAGATCGTTTTTGATCGGACGGACAACAAAGTGATCCTATAAGGGTTCCGTTTTTCCTTTTGAGGTACGGAACCCTAAAAAAAAGTGTTGGCTCTCATATTATAATACTTAATTAATATATTCAATTATTTAAGTTACTAAATCCAAATCCATCCCAAAACTACGGGATGTAATACAAGAATTGTAGGAAAACACCGGGATACATGATGGATAATGGGATATACTGCTTAGAATTTCAACAACACATGCAATTTTTCCGACGCAGGTGTCAAAAGATAAAATAAGCTTACTCCTAACCCCAGTCCACGAGGTATTCAAAAACAGTTGGAAAGCCAGAAAGAAAGAAAGGTAGAACAAAGCGCTGGGTCCAAAGGCTATGATTAAAAAGAGACAATACCTATAGAACTTTGAACCCCTTTTATATGAGAACATAGAGCGCGAATATCTACTTTAAAAAATGCAAAGTGTCATTGCCATTGTTTTTATATCAAACAAATCACCGCAACAAATCCATTAGTTACGTAAAAGGATACTCTTAATTGATTACGAACGAATCGCGTGCGATCGGACCGCGGTGATTGTACGCGCTGCGTTCGCGCATGCTAAATGAACTCGATCGCTGATTGGTCAGAATAAACATTTGAATTATGTGGGTTAGTATGTAAGCATGATTGATTTTGATAAGGCGTTTTATGTCAGTTGTATCTGCAATAACATTTATATTGAATAGGTTTGTTCTTGTTGGTGAGTGAGGGAAATCGGGGGTCACGGTATTATAGTAGCAATTAAACTAATTGGTACCAGGATCGCTCAGAAGTAAGATATTTGTTAATGATATGTGCTTGTTAGACAGGTTTAGCTGTTCTGAGTTGTCGCTGTTAGGAGATATAATCCTTGTGCCTGGCTTAATTTAGATTATTCTATTGAAACTTTCGTACTTTTGTTTTATTTAATTTCTTTGGAACCGAGAGTAGGTAGTTTTGATAGACAACCATCTGATAATGCAGAACTAAACTATGAAGGTAAAAACAATCAATGGTTTTAATAAAGCAGGAAATCCACAAAGAGCAGTTGTAAAGGCTACGGACCAATTGCAGATCAATGAGTGAGTATAATAATGGACATGTAAGAAAAACCACAATACAATGGGCGAACACGTGCGTGCGGTTACACAAGGCTGTGCCACAGATAAAATACTTTGTGCATAATCTGTGCTTGTACAACCGTGAATCACAAGCCACCTGGCGAAGAGAAATTGTTAAACTTCGTATTTGGGAACACTGCGATGAAGTCTAGATAGGAACGTAATTTTACGAATGTGAAATATCGCATGGAGGACATATTTGAGGCGGTAACTTTAAGAATTGTTTGAATAATTTAAAGTAATGTAGATTTTGCATGAAGTGTATCGGTCGTTTACTTATGTAAAGGTTCAGATGAGAATAATGTTTTATTTCCCTAGGCACGGTTCCCAGCACATCAAGTTACCCCAATCTGGAACTTTTAATTGAATCCTTTGTCTGTTAGCAAAGTCTCTAGTGACGGGATTACTGCGTTCGTATATCCTGTATATCCAATAGGAAAGTCGAAGTCGGAATCACATTTAGATTAATATTCACACCTAGCACAAATATAGATTACCTTTTTTTTTTTTTTTGATGTTGGGAAATCATCCAAATGACTCTTTTCGCTCTGGGTGGAGCGGAAGGGAGTGTCAGATTCGTATTGACTAAAACCCATCCATGTTCCTTCCTTAGCCGTTCATGTTCCGGGGTAGTGGTAACCCTTTCGGACAATCCCTCTTACCCGGAAATACAACATTGTACACCTTTACTTGAAGGTAATAGTAACACTGAACTAATATTGCTGCTGCGTAAAAATGCTCACCAAAAGTCGGATATAAACGTAAACGAAATATAAGACCGGACAAGATTATAATGCCGGATATCAAGCCAAACCTAACGGTCTAGCAACCCTAACGTCCGAAGATTTGAATGATTTATAAGCTCAGCTGATGCATAGTCTTATTTTACTCGCAGATCAGCTAGAAGTAATGCTGATTTTATGTGTAATCAATTCCGAGGTTAGTGGGTGTGTTGCCTTTGGTTACAGAGTCCACGCAAATTACCAGGTCCGCTTTCCGTATTGCGAAATTGCTCGCGAAGAATTCAAAATATGTGAGTGTATATGAAATTTGAGTGGATTGATCACGATTCTCTCTGTGTAAGTGACACCAGTAACTGGATTCTAGAAAGTTTTTGTCTTTGATATTTCTTTTGGGTTGAGATCTTGCAAAGCCTTCGATAACTGGATTACACAGAGCAAAATTCTGCTTTATCCTCATATAAATTACCAAAAAAAAATTGTACGTACATTGAAAAACACACACACAGACGTACACACGCACATTGGAAATTAACGTTCTAATTTCCTCTAAGGTGTTGTACGACTTCAATTTCTAAGCAATCACGATTTGCTTTAGGAGTATGATTACAAGCTTCAGTGACTATGAAAGCTTAAATTTCTGATGGTCCTATACTTATATGTTTCTTATTAACTATATAACATAATATAACATCCCGCCAGTGATCCCCGAGAGGTTAGGTTAGGAGTTTACCTATAGTACACCCATATATCGCCAGTTATGTTCGAGTCCTATGTAATAGGGGGCGAGCCTATTGCCATCAACCGGGCATAAATCTATACCTGGGCACATGGAAAACCCCAACAACACTTGGCCCGATTCGGCAATCGGATCCAGGAACCTCGTGCTTAGGAGTAGCGCTTGCGCATGCGCATACACTAAAATACGCAACTACATATGTTCTTTTATAATTATTTTAGCTGCAATGGAGGAACAGGGTGGAAAGTCCCTCCATTGAAAAGGGAGGATCCTCCAACCAGACAGGTGTTACGTCTGGCGGGCTACTGCCCGACAACTCTTAGTCGGGGCTGAGTATATTTGTTAGATCGCGCGGTAAACTCTGCTTGCGCGATCTAGGATTTGTGTGCCGTAGTAGTGTCTTCACATGTCAGCTTTTGACACTTCGCTCGCTATCAGAGTTCCTATGTCGCAGGATAGATGTCGCAACATTATCGTTTCTTCAGTTACGTTGAGGATAAGGTAGACACACTTACTTCTTTCTTTGCTGCCATTTTATGTTGTACACTTGTACAAATATAATTATGGCACCTTTAATAAACATCTCAGAATGTACTCCAACCTTTCCAGCCATATCATCTATGCAAGTATCTTTATTATGTTTTGCTTTAGCTTTTTTGATGTCCTTTCCCGTCGCCTTTATCTTAGAATTCAAATCAGACGCAAATATACATTTTAATCCAAGTGACTGAATACAACAAAAAACTCTAAGTTATTTGCGATAAGCCCACACGCACCTTTGGTTCGTACTAGGAATTAAGTCAGTCATGTCTTAAGTTACAGTTAAGTTGCCTTACTTGGATGTCACGCATTCTCTTAGGAGATTAAAGTGACACGCTCGTAAAGTTTTAATTGACGGCCGGCGGTACTTATGTAAGTAAGTAACGTCCTTGATACTGGTGAATTAGTTGAATTGTTAGGAAAAAAAAGTGTTTTGGACTGTTCTAATATGTACACTACAGTAATTAATTAGTTGATTGAAGTTAAGTTGGTTGTTTAGGTAGATGTTAATAAAGTTTTTATTTTTCTTAATAGGTGCAGACGCCAGCACATCAAGCTATCTCTAACTGTCAAATTTTCTCAATTAAAAATGAACCTTACGTCTTTGCAATAAAGTTGAAATACTATCAAAGAAATTTGACAGATTGTGGTAACTTGATGTGCTGGCGTCTGTACATTAAACATCCCAGCCAATCCCTACTATCATGTATGTGTTTGTGAGTGTGTGTGTTTGTATGTTCGTTACTTGTTCATGTGAAGCTCAGAGCTAGATTATATTTTATCCGGGTGGTACGTTCCGGGATAATTTCCGTCTTACAAGCAGGCGAAGCCCCTGGCAGAAGCTAGTATTATAAAATGCGAAAGTGAGTATGTTTTTTACGCTTTCTCGCTTATTTGGCAGATGGATAGACCATGATCTGGAGAAGGTCTTGGCTACTTTTCGTCCTGGATCGCAGACTTGGGTACCTCTTAGGTATCATAACGGGTTCTCTACTTGATTTCATTATTTATTCCATCGATGCTTTATTGGTGCGATATAACGTTTGTGTGAAAATCCTGTAGCAAAAACCCTACAGCGATTGTTCATTAGTTCGGTTATTTATTAGTCCGATAGTGTCGGTTTGAAACGGCTACTGTTGTTCATGACATTTCATTAATTTGATCATAACACCCTGTGTACCCTATCCATATCAAATTGTTATTTAAATCCCATAAAATATATTGAATCTATCTTTATAGATATACATATATTCGCAGTGGCAACCCAAAGGTATACAGACTCGCAAGTCAAACGCAATTAGGCAAGCTTTCGACTTGCTTGGCGTATTGGTAACATATTTATGATCTGTTACTGCTATGTTAGTCTTAGTTCGTTATCGTGAACAGCTAGCCTTGTCCATTTATAGTTTATTTCATATCCTATCAAAGTTACCCACGCTTAGAAGCTAAAACGGCTGCAAGTGATAAGTCCTAATCATTTGCACTGAGATACGGCTGTTATTGCAACATTTGCAACCAGTAGGGTAGATAAAATAATTTAAGAAAAAAAGTAATGGAATTACCCCAAAGTATTTGATTGTTATGTGCCTGGCTGATTGAAATTAAATTAAATCGTTTATTTTCAGATATTGTAGATCAAACTTAAAATAAATATTTAATAACTCGAACATGCCGTACTAAACAGTTGGTAATTATTTATGTTATAAACAATTTCGAAAGAGTACTATAAAATTGATCAAGATAAAGTAAGGTGAGTTTATCTGAGGTACTATGTTATGAAATTTCAATGCACGCCTACTAACGAGTGTTATTCGAGGATATAAGACGTGATGATGTTTTGTTACATTTACAATATCGGTTGGAAAAGAGATAAGTGGCCATGAGAGTAAAGGAAGACCAAAAAAGATATTGATGGATTCTATGAAAGTGAATATGGCTAGAAAGAGAAAGGCGATACTGATAATGGGACGAAGGCAGACGGATGAATGAATATTTTAAGCTACAGTGTGTTAGGTTAAACGAGGGACATCTTTCAGGGGTTACTATATTCATGAAAATGAACAACTTTGACTATGTAACTATACCTGAAATCACAAAAAAATCGGCTGTTGACAGTACAGACGCCAGCACATCAAGTTACCACAATCTGTCAAATTTCTTTGATAGTATTTCAACTTTATTGCAAAGACATAAGGTTCATTTTTAATTGAGAAAATTTGACAGTTAGGGATAGCTTGATGTGCTGGCGTCTGTACATTTATGTTCGCATAATTCGTCGAAATGTATGGAACAGCTGATATTTTTTTTTTCATATTTCAGAGTTGGTCCCATGGACAAAGTTGTTGATTTTCATGAGTACTATAAAACATGAAAGTATGTCCTTTGTCAACCTAACACACTGTATAAGCTGTGTATCAAACAAATGAAGTTCAAAATGATTTACGTTTGTGTATTGTTATTGTTGAACAGTGTGCTTTTGCAACACGAAACGGACTTAATCCAATAGAATGGTTGCTATAGGTGGTGTGGACAGTGAAATTGGATTGTCCCTGGGGCAGTAATATAATCTGGGATATTCATACTGTATTACTATGCTGATGGGCAAACATACAGCATGTGTACGTTGTCAAGTAAACTGAACCAATAGTAGTTAAGCGAAATGTTATGTCAACTCTGTGATTGATTTAACTGTTTTGACGATTTGACAAAATCTTAACTAATCAGACTACCCGAAACTGAATAGACTGGAAAGTAATTAAACCCTGTTATTTTTTTTATCGCATACCATGAATGTACATTATAATATGAAACAAAAGACAACTTTATGTATCACATAATCAGAGACCAAAGATTTGTACAAAGTAAATGTTGTAATTAAACGAATAAACTTAAGTTCCCTGCTGAGATTCGAATCAAAACAATTAACAACTGCAACCATAGTATTGGAAACATTGATTACAATTAAATTGTTTCCGATTCTGTGCTAGTTTGATGTCATATATTATATCAGCGGTATTATCTGATCTAGATTGATTCAACGAGCCACGTTTAAGACTGTGCCATCACGACAATGACTGAATGAATGAAGACTTCACAACCCAGTCGCTAGGTATTACGATATCCCTTGGTAAGACTGGCCGTCAGACTTTCGGGCTTCTGTCGACCCGAAACGATTATCAAATATACTTAATGAAAGCCGGGACCAACGGCTTCACGTACTTTTCGATGCACGAAGGAGTCTCGGTATGTAAAGATTGATACACTTGTACCTGTTTGACATCAAATTTATAAATCAGGATTTCAAAAACCATAGACTGATTTTCCAGGCTATATCTCTTTTTAAGAAAAGGTAGTTTCACCGTTTGTTTGTTCTTTTGTTTTTATAAAGGAAAACAACGCGAGCCGTCTCGTCGCTAGGAAATATTCTGAAAGTTTTTATTTATAGCTTTCATAACTTTCCGAGATTTTAATTTTATTGTTTTTCTTATTTTAAGTTATAGGTTTCTCGTTCTTTATTTTTCTTTTGTTTTTGAAGTAACTCGGTTTTGGAAAGTATTAATGCTAATAACAAAGAATTTAAACTTTAAATATGCTGTGTTAAGGGTCAAATTTCAATCTATTATAGATTATAATTATGTATTACTTATCTCTATCACTCGTTGTATGTGGAAAATCACAGTGTTCAGCATTGCAGTGTCGAGTATAATAACACCAACTTACCTATAAAAGAAAAATAAATTTTAGTATAAGGTTCAACACACATTTAATGTAGATATGAAAAACAGTTCTTAACAATATACATACAAATACATGCAACATTGAACATTTAAATGACATAATGTTTTCAAAAGTGATAGTTTTTTTTCAAAGGCAGAGCAGATCGCTTTGTTTCAGATATTTAAAAAATGGGTACTTAGTTATAAATGATGAGTATCTACTTATAATTAAAGTAACATTAATTATTCTCCTGCCTTCCCAATATGTTTGGCTCGGCGCAACGTGTCTTTTTCTAACATACTTCTCTATTAGCCGTCATCTCGGTAGTCACTCCCTTTCTAGCCATATCATCTTTCACACATCTTTCTTTGGTATGCCTCTACCTGTATAGCCATCCACATTCATGCTCAAAACTTTCCTGGCAACATTTTCCTCATTATCGTGCCCATACCATGAGAACCGATTCCTCACAACTTTTCGGTCCTATAATTACATTAATGAATTGTAAATTTTACCATGTGAAGAATAAATTAAAGAGTGCGGTGTACGAAATAATTATGATCACATTCTATCCAAAGAAAATAACACAGATCAATATAAAAAAATAAAACAACAACATTCCCATTATAAAAGCATGTCACATCCAGCAAACAACAAACTTTTCAACATCGCCAAAACCAACGTGGAACTAATTTCATTAATTTGTGCTAATTGACAAAAAAACGAGCACAATGGCTTATTTACGGCGTTTCCGTTCATAGACAACAATTCAATGAGTGTAGACTCTGCCTTTTGTCTCTAGATATTGGTAGTGACAGGTTTTTGCAGCTAGAATTAACGAGTTGTGATTTTTTGTCTGTCTGATTGTAGGTGTGTTTTAAGGTCTAAGGATGTGAGTGATATTAGGGACGAGTCCCGTAGTGGTCTTTTAAGAGGTAACGGAGCCCCTTTCCACGTGCTGATGGCAGTTTTAGTGGGGTAAGAATCCCACACTTCCTGGTCTTTTCCCCGAAAGACCAGGCGCCTTTTAAAGGTTTCCCCCCGTCAACAAAGAAATTGTGTTTTAAGGTGATTTGGTCCGACTACGTAGACATCTTTCTGACTGGGTATGAAGAGGTTATAGGTAACCTATTTAGTGTTTCCATGAAAGCTAAATAGGTTACTATTACGAGACAAACTTAATTCGTTTTATGAATATGAAAAAAACAATTGGCGATCAAATTGAAGAGCTTACAAGACATGTCAGCATATGAAAAATGTGGAAAGATTTAATTATTTAAATTGATTTTAAAAATTAATTATTGATGGAGGTTGTACTTGTATACATGACAGTGTTTTAAGATTCAAGGAAAAACTGTTTGGAATCCTGTTCCGTCAATGAGAAAAAGTCGTTATATGGATTGTGGTATAAATAATGTGTTCCTTTCAAATAGCCTCTTGATTGCAACTATTTAGAATCCCCACAAAAATTAAGTTATTCATAAAGACTTTAAAGAAGACAACAGTTTTGTGCGGATAAAGTTACTCTATCAATCTGCAGTGATGAAAGTACTCTAGTTATGTACAATCGCCAACACATCAAGTTACCGCAAACTGTCAAATTATTTCAATCGATTTTGAACTTAACCGTTAACGTTTTAAGGTTCAAAATCATTTGGAGGAATTTGACAGTTTGTTATAAGTTGATGTGCTGGCAGTACGTTAGCTATTTTAACAGGATCTAAATTTTATCTCGCGCCGAAATACAGACCGGAGCGGTCTTACATTAAAGTTCAACTTTATTAACTCCGTCCATTGATTGGATATTATAAGCAATATCCGCCCAAAGTAAATGTAAAAGGTGTTTGACATTTACGGCTATGAAACAAAATAAAATTTAACAATTTTGCCGGATTGTATCGCGCTTATTCAGGTCTATTTGCACTCACGACCGTGAACGACTGTAAAGGGCTCGACACATCTGGAAATGTGTCACAATAAATACAGCAGGACTCATAAAACTACTTTCATTTTATTTACTAAAATACTGTTTTGACATTTTAATAAAAGTCAAGTTTATATTATTATTACCGGTTGTACATTATGTGCTGACATAATCCGCGAAATTGTATTTATTATTCAGAACGAATTTCGTTTGGTGGAAAGAATATCATAACCATTTCGACGTTTATACGAGTCGACAATGTGGGTTCCACAAAACGTCCGTTAACATCGAGGCTACCAGGAGAAGATGGCGAGACGAGGTGGACGCCTACAGACAGTATTGGTCCACACTAGCTCAAGATAGAGTGGATAGGAGAACCAAGATGACATGTAGAAAGTGTTACAGAACCTTAGAAAACCGGCCAAGTGCGAGTTGGACTCGCGCACGAATATTTCCGAACCATTATCTATAAAAACGGCAAAAAAGTCATGTCTGTTGTATGGGAGCCCCCTTAAATATTTATTTTATTCTGTTTTTTAGTATTTGCTGTTATAGCGGCTACAGAAATACATCATCTGTGAAAATTTCAACTGTCTAACTGTCACGGTTCATGAGATACAGCCTGGTGACGGACGGACAAACGGACGGACATTGGAGTCTTAGTAATCGGGTCCCGTTTTACTCTTTGGGTATAGAACCCTATAAAGCAAGATTTTTTAAATTAATAATGATTATTAAATTCAATAAAGTTAATTATAGTCAAAATGAACCCCAATGCGTGTCACATAAAGGGAACTTTAATGAACCTATTAATCAAGTCTGCATTAGTCTACGTGGCAGATAACCATTTGCCCCCATTATTACCTTCATTCATGAAACAATTATTTATGGTTATAAACCCATTAACTAACACGGTTTTTCTTTAATCTTTTAAGAATAGTAAACGTAAAAGCATTAAAAAAAAAGAAATAAAATATAACTTGACAGAAATTTGATTTTCGAAAGAATCGAAAATCAAATTTCTGACGACTGAAAGAGTGAAATCAGTGTAGAACTATTCACCTGTTATAATACATTTATTAGTAAGGGGGCTAGAATATTCAATCTTTGTAGCAAAAATATTAAAAACTTTTTACTTGTGAGTAGAATTTATTATTAAAGCATGATTTATTTCAGACACTCAATTTACTCTGCACTAGTTTGCCAATCGAGTTTAAAAAATATTCATTGTCTGTAAAAATGAGATGGGTTCACTGTACGTAGACGTACTAATTTATTGCCTTTTTAACTATTTGACTTTGATATTAAATTGGGAATTCACTCCAACAGTTACGACTATAATATTACTAGCTTTAGTCTATGGCATCGCTCGCGTGGAGATCGAGATTTACTAAGTACCCTTTGGTTTTTTTTATTGAGGTCTAATTCTAGTGCTAGAAATAGTAAAAGTTTTACCTAATTCCAAGTGATTTAGGTTAAAATGATTGATATGGCATAATGCTATACGTGTTGGAGATAAAATATCACTTTCTGTATCGGTTCGACGAAGTAATATGGAATGATAGATCACTAACACTCTAGATGTGTTCCCCATTTGTTTTCTCGTCTTTCTTAGCGTTAGTTTGGAACGCTCATCTTCATAATATATAATGTAATTCCTCTTTGCTTGCTTTTGGAGTGAAAAATGAGAACGCCAATGCAGATGCTGCGTATTAAAATGAGATTTTGTGAATTCGGTATTTGAAAGAAAGAAAAACATTTTATTCTAGACACGCACAGGAAATACACGGAAAAAAACCGAATAAAAAAATAAACAATTAAAAATTGAGGCAAAAAGATTTGAAAAGGGCCCATATCTCAGCATAATGCAGCGATATTTAATCGGCTTCGGCTTCTACATTAAGGAAGCATTATTTTGGGCTGGTAATTGTTTTTCGCATTAGGCTTTTTGGCAACATCTGGTGCCTATAGAGCGACCGCTCCATTCGCTCCACAGGGCCGGCGCTGATCAAAGCTTACCCCACCTACCACCCAGCAATATGTCGTAACAACAAATCACAATTAAATTCAAATCACACATAAGCAATATGATTTAACAAATGATTATAATTATAACACCGATTGTTATATCTACATTACGTGTTGAACATAATAATAGCCCACTTACAATATTGCTCCAGATAATCTAGCCTTCGTTTTGAAGTTCAAACACTTGCACTTGTGTATAATTATTGGATTATTTTAATTATAGGTGTTATGATTTCAACATCAGACATAATTGGTAATAACTTTTGCGTTTTGAGACACACTGTCGAGTAGGATTGGCAGCTTGTGAATTGCATAATGTATTTTTACAAGGGATAAAGAAAAAAAGCCAAATAAATTCAGCAAATAATTAATTAAGTCAGTTTTTTACGTGACTCTTTTTTTTTTAAGGCTGGGCTCTAACAGGCGTTTAAGTATCGTGTATAAATATTGGACTGGCGCTTGAAAATTACGGCGTTAGTAGTTTTTTGTTTTCTAAGTTGTTGTGTTTTTGTTGTTGTTGTGTAAGTCGTTGTTGTTTCTAAGTTGTCGTTGTCCTTTGCTACTTATTGGTAATGTTAAAGAATACATGTCAATGGTTATGAACTCGTTTCGTATTGGATTCCATTTTAAATAAATTGGCAATATGCCGTTTATTGGTATTATTAAAAGTTATTGCTTAAATAACGGCTTCATAAAAATCTTTTGCAATGAACGTTTAATCTTATGACAACAACTTTTACAATTTCACAATAAATGCCTTTGGCGTCTATGTTATAATATTAACTATAAAAGGAGTGACGACCGAGATGACGACTAATAGAAAAACATGGTAGAAAAAGACAGGTTACGCCGACTCCAAATAAATTGGAATAAGGGCAGAAAAATTATGAATGATGATCAGCATATTAACTACAAAATTAATTTTATTAAAGAAGCCGTTCGATTAAAGAACCAAAATGAAATTCGAATTAAGATAACTTTTTTATTCGTGGTCCCCTCTAGCTATATAGCGCAGGAGATTTATTTAATCTGTGGCTTAAAATGGCGCTGACATTATCAGCGTGGCCAAGCCGACGAGGGTAAACGTATCTTTGGGCCATTCGGTCTAATATAATATTAATCTGTTCTGTTTTTAGACCTGCCTATTTAGGATTTGTATTAAACCGTTTTGATTTTAACACGTTTCAGATATACAGGGTGGTGGAAACTGTAACTTCATTCAGCACAAGGTTCGAGATTTCTTAAAGTAGAAATTTTTTGTCGGTGTTAAAAACAAAAGTCAGCAGTTTTATAAGGAGTTGCGACGCGGTTAAATATGTACGGAACAGCTAATTTATTTTCCAATAACCAACAAAAAAATTAAACATAGGAGGTTCAATAATATGTACTGAATCTATGCTGTCAGGTACCGCTTCGCTGTCCCTGTCACCCATATATGTAGTTTTTCTCGAAATAAGCTAAAAGTAATTTTTCTCGATTATTAAACGTTCAAGCGTAATTTAGCGTTTCATACTTACCATTGATATTAACTAGGACATCAAATACATTCACCCTATTTTTTGTTTAGTTATAACAATAGCTGACTTTCGACAAAACGAATCAACCGATACGCATATCACCAAAAATATGACCGTTATAAATAGCTCATTACTCTCACGAAGAAAATAATCGGAAGTACCAAATTGACGGTCGAAACAACGGCCTATTGTATAGTAAAAACAGAACACTGTGTGCCAATTGCATAGTCTCACAAATTGACACTATCGACGATCTATATCTGATACTATGAGGAATTGGACTTTCAATGTGTGGTGAAGGTCGGTATGTACCATAGAGCTTTATCCTAGCGTGGATTTAGAATAAAACCTCTGTGACTTTATTATAGGACACACAGATTGGAGACGAACATAGATTTAAATTTAAATTAAGAAAAGAACAGTAAACAATATTCTTTTTTTTAATTTTGGATTAGATGAAGCCGTCTAATATAGTGTAATCTATTTTTAAAAATTGCAAAGAACGCATGAAAATGAGAATTTGACGCTACCCTTTTTGTGGGAAATCATCAAATTACTCCTCCCGCTCTGGGTGGAGCGGAAAGGAGTTTCAGACTCCTATTGACTAAAACCCATTCATGTTCGCTCCTTAGCCATTTATGTTCCGGGGTAACGGTAACCCTTTTGGACAATCCCGCTGTTACGCTACCCTTGCACATCCCCCTTAACATTACTGTATGAACTAAGTTTCAGATTACTGTAAGGATTAATTTACCTACAAACATACCCATTTGTTCATAATATAAGCCTGTAATAGAAAGTTTGACTTTACTAGCCCTCGTAGACTTTAGTACCTACTTTACGAGGCCCTTATTTCTTCAGATAATACTTGTTCAAATCGTTTTATAACAACAAAACCTAAGCAATCAATTTAATTAAAGATATTGCAATTGTACTTAGTAGTATAGACAAGTTGTTCGTGCGCGGCATCGCCCGGGTGATTTTCATGTCTCATTTCCATTTTATTATTGATATTTTCATCCAAAAAACTATCCACACTTTAAAAAAAATCTCTCATTCTGTCGTGATTTTTACGAATACAACAAAAAAACCAATCAAGCATTTCTCAAGTGATGCTTCTTCACACATAATATGGCAATTGATTTTTATTTATACATTTATACAAAAATGTAACATTTTCACGCCTAAACTACTGAACCGATGGCCATAAAATTTGATAGATAGCCTGAGATCTGGACAGGATTCCGTGATATTGGAATTAAAAAATATGAATGACAAATAAACGTAGACGAAATCGCGACAAAAACTAAGTAAGCAATAAACCCTGAATACACAGTACCCAACCTAAAAATCAAAAGAAAATAAACCAAGTTACTAAGCAATTTAAGCGATGGGTTGGTAGAAAGTAGTGGTCCCTTAACAAGCCCCGAGCTTATTACGTGTGCCCTCAATTTGATAGGAATAAAGGCCAGACATCTTGTTCAGGGTTTTATATACATCGTGTGTAGATAACCAATGAAATTACCAAGTTACATTTTTACCGTAATGCTGGCAAATATGGCAATATTAAATTTTTATGCAAATTTATGATTTAGCGGGATCGTCCGAAAGGGTTACCGCTGCCCCGGAATATAAAGGGTTAAGGAAGGAACATGAATGGGTTTTAGTCACTTAAAGTCTGACACTATCTTCCGCTCCACCCAGAGCGGGAGGGGTCATTTGATAATTTCCCATCCTCAAAAAAAAAATGTTCGGCGCAAACGAGCCTCCGACCGCAGCCAGTAGCCTAGCAACAAGCGGTTGACGTTTTGTATGAATTGGCCGCATACATGTGGCTGATGGCGGCCACCCTCTACACCAGTATTCAGCATCGCAGCAAGAGCCCACGGCCACCAGTGCCTGTCGGCGGAAGCCTTTATGCAGGATCGAGTAACAAATCTCCAAACATCTTTCCAACTTGTATAATTTAAGTTGAAGCTGTGATGTCTTGGTGGTGTGACCGTCGGACTGCCAAGTCGTAGGTCTCGAATTCAAACCAAAGGCCTATGACTTTCATTTGATGTGCGTTGTGGAATTATCACTTGCTTAAAAAATCGGTGAAAGAAAACATCGTGAGGAAGTCGGCATGCCTGAGAGATATTTCTCAGCAGCATGTGAAGAAGCTAAGTCAGAGGCCCAAGGGCATCATAATTTCTGACACCAGGTTAGTCACTAACCATACGAAAAAGAAGAATATAAGTGCGCCCTCGCAGTAGGACGGGACAGAAGATACAAAATAGTTATCGTGCTAGTGGGTATTACAGAAATATCCACATAGTTCTACCTAATGTTAGTGTGTCGCCTGAAAACCAATGATAACGACGTCTAAGCCCCAGTTCGGAGCCCCTAAACTGTTGTTTAGTCACGTAGTCTAATGTATGTTAGTTTTATTAACACCTTTCTATTCACACAAGGCTCGGCTGTATCCTAAATAATGTAGAATTACTTTTAGTGATTGGAATTTTTCTGAGAATCTGTAATTGAATAAAGATGTAACAAGATTTCTGGAAGTGTGGTTGACGCTTTACGTGACCAGAGGGCTTTTTTTTGCGGGTGGGAAATCATCATCATCAAGTATACGAATAAACATCTTAGAAGTGTATATTGTGTGTGTGTGTCCAGTGTATAGTATATATTCACCCATTTTAAGAAAAAAAAAAGTAGTAAAGACACTTGAATTACAAATGAATACCTTGGTAGCCTCTTTTATCTTCCACTAGTGTTTAAATGAATCATGAACCTTCTTTATCTTGATAATTACTTTAGTCATTACAGTTCATTATGACACGCAAGGCTGTAACCTAATTGGTCCTATCTTATTGACAATCAAAAAGCAAATGGACCAAAGCTAAATCTACCTTCTCTATTAAATAGTCAACTATTTTCCCGGAGCATGCGCTTCAATATCAGCCTACGGCCGTGTAAGTCATTGGGGAATAGAATCTACGTGTCGCCGAATATATTCGCCAGCCATATTGAGCGTCTATGATTATGCATATTCGCGATATTCGGTTACCAGCGTATCCCCAAAACTTGGAACGAAAACTTTGGCAACGATATCAGCTTACTTTTTATTCATAAGGCCTATTTTTCTTCGGGTAGGAGCTCATGGCTTACTTAGACACCCAAGAATATTTGGCAGACATTTTTTTTTCCGTAAAAGTGGCGAGATAAGGCACATTTTTTGTTGTTAAAAGAATAAAGTTAGCAAGTTTAAGGGTGCCTTTCGGGGCTCGAAGTTCAGCTGATGTTTTTTGTTGGTGAAAACTACTTCATTACTATGTCCGAAGGTTTTGTGGATCGTTATACTAATTTGAAGTTACTGAACAGAAATTCCTTAGGTTTTTCTTACATTTTATGCCATTGTTGTAGAACGTCGATACTCAGAACTTAATAATGCTTACCGTATTTTGAAGTACTGTAACGTGAACCATTATATTTTCTCCGAAGACCGATAGAAGTCTTATTGTTTCCTTGGCTTAGATATTGTTCTAGCTACGCTATTGATTCCATGTAGACTAGATAATAAGGAGGTGTCAATTAAAACAAGATTACTGAGAACGATCTTTCAAACAAGTCCAAGTTAGAATACTTTAAACGTAGCACTTGTTTCCAAGCTATTAGGTACATATTTGCTAACAATTACTACACTAAAACCGTAAATATTAGGTCCATTATTTATAATTACGCGGCACTTTCGACCATAATGCTTGCTTAATGAAATTTGGTCACCAAACGACCCGACAAAGTCACTGCGGAGGTTTAGAAGTCAATGAGCAACGCGATCGCAGTTTGCGAAGGTGATTAGTGTTTTTTTCTTATTTGAGAAGAAATCCTAATAGTTCTGTGCGATATGTGAGAGTCGAGAAACCGACAAAATGAGTTGTGAGAAATAATGATTAGGAAAAGCTCCATAAGTTCAATACCAACGTTTTCTCCTTACGTAATCTTGGTTGGAAGTTTTGTAAGATGAAAGCTAAACAGAGGTATTTCAATTCTTAGAACTTGGAAGTACGGAACTTAACCACGGTGAACACAGCTGCCTAGCAAGATAATTGTAAATACAAAAGTTTTGTAACTCTTTACAGCTTGGATTCTAGGAGCGTCCATTAAAAATCACCTTGGTACAAATGTACGCAGTCACAGCTTAGACAGGTACCATATGTTCCAGTGATGCAAGGTATTCTCATACGTAGTATTTTACAATAAAGACTATAATTGCTTGTGTAATTTATGCTTACGGTTGGTGTAATTTGAAGTGGGATAGAACGTACCCACGCCACAGATTTGACGTTTTATGAGCAGGTGCGCCGCTGTGCCGGTTTGCAATTTGCAAAATGTTTTGCAAAAAATTTAAAGTTTAAGTTTTGGATGCTGTGGTGTGCGGTGGAATTATGACTTGTTTTTAAAGAACAAGTTTAAATAGCGTATATTCTTAATGCTCTTTCTAAGCTGATCATGGCACTGACCTACGATAATAGAAAAATTGCGAAGAAAACTAAATGGTGTCATCATCATCTGCCTAGCCTTTTCCCAACTATGTTGGGGTCGGCTTCCAATCTAACCGGATGCAGCTGAATACCAGTATCTTACATGGAGCGACTGCTAATCTGACCTCCACAACTGAGTAACTAGGCAGTACGATAAATGGTGTAATAATCAATATTTGTTACCTCTATCTACGTACGAGAGGAGATTCCCTTTCGTTTAACAATAACTGAGCGTTATTATTCAAGACTCCTGCAGCTCAAAACAGCCACATCGAATACCATTATTCAGTGAAGTAAATTAATAAATCTGAAAGGGCCAGCAACAAGTTGTGGCCGCAACCTCGCAATGCAAACCACTTTTGAGTCTGTACTGAACGGTGGAAGGTTCACAAACCAGAACAATGTGCTCTCAGAGAAAACACGCCAACAATGCTCAGCAATTTTTCTTTGAACTCCGCTGTTCGAGCAGAAAAAATATGTTGAAAAGGTAATTTGTGAGCGCATGCTTTTATTTAGCGATGTAAATGCTGATTGTGATGTCAAGGTGATGTGTACCTTTCAACTTTGAGGGAGGGTTTATTTCACCTTTATTTTTTTATGCAGCGGAGGTAAGAACATCAATATTGAGTTATGACGTTTAATTAGTTTATCGGCAGAGAACGTGCACTACGGGGGATTATTGATATTACACGGCACTTCGCACTTACGGGTGATTTTTCAAAATGGCGAATTTCTATTGCGCCCTCGATTTTCAATCCTTTACTTAGAGCCGAGAGTTAAAAATCCAACAGTGTGTTTTTTGACGCGCTGGGGTGCATTCTATTGAATTGTCAATGCTCGGCTCAACAGCGAGAGTTGAAAATCCAATACACGATAAAAAAATTGTCGCGTTATAAAATCGCCCGGAGGATTTAGGCGAGTAGTTGAGTTCGGTTACTACTAGAAAAAAGTCTATGAATCCACATTATAGATTTACTTAGTGATACTTGCATAATTAAGGTAGTCCCTATGGATCTAAGAGTATTCCATTCCCCATTGTTATCGGTCTATTAGTAAGCCGTGGTTTGTATTTGTCATCTGTGTTTGTTCATTCCCATTTCCCCATTTCCACAGAAGTCTTCAGTAAAAACGCTCATATTTCAACAGTTTACCCCTTAAAGAATGCTTAATTATTATTTGTCACTCGGATAGCCGGATCTTTCCCTTTCAATACTTATTCATGAGCACGCGTCGCTTAGTTTATTGTTTTAGAATTATTTTCGAGAGATTGTGATGTAGGTGCTGCGATCTATGGGTGGAGTATTGTATTCATACTTAAAATTGATATGTTGTGTGATGAATTAACCGACGTTTATGGGAGATTTTCCAGTGAAGGCAACCCACGGCGAAGAGGTGAAGGTTATGGAAATCTTTGTCCAGCAGTGAGACAACAAAGGATGAACAAAATTAGATACAATTATAGTTACTAAAATACTAAGTGAAGTAGCATAACTATCTTATAAGGTTGTGGGCTGTAATCTACCACGCGAATCCAGTGCGGGTTGGTAGTCACATGTCTTAAAATGTTAGGTTCAAGGACATGCCGGTTTCCTAACGATGTTTCCCTTCACCGTTTTGAGAGCAGTGGTGATGAAATTATTTACCCAAAATCAAGCGACTGCGTAGGTCCGAATCACCGATGAATCGCAAGTCAGGGCACTTATCACTTAGCCACTAAGTCTCTAAAAAAACAAACTAAGAATAAAAAGTACGTAATCACCATCTAGTGGGCGTTGTGATGTTGACAATTTAGATAGATAATAATGTACGGAGGACATCAAAGTTACCACAATCTGTCAAATTTCTTTGATAGTATTTCCACTTTATTGCTAAGACATAAGGTTCATTTTTACTTGAGAAAATTTGGCAGTTAGGGATAGCTTGATGTGCTGGCGTCTGTACTAGGTACTCAGGTATAAAAGACGACATGTAATCAATAAGATGAAATAGGGCGCCAACGTTTTGACCTCTGGGATACGAAAATTCCCCGAAAAGCTATCGTGAAAAGAATGAACATTTCTGGGACAACGTAGTGCTGCGCAAATATGAACTTTAAACGAGAAATAAAGGTAAAAGGTAGCATAAAATATCGCGTGAAATTACCCGTTGCGCACTGTCATTATAGGAACAGATAAAAAGCGTAGGTAAGTGCCATTAAAACTGATCGCTCAAGCCAAATGGCATTGGAAACTTCTATGCAAATAGCCGAGGAAGATTCCTTAGTAAATCCTTAAGAGAGGACCTCATTACTGCTTCAGCTAGGATTAATCAAGGCACTTCGAAGACATTTGTCCAAGATATTGGGCATGATAACAACAAACCTTCATTAATAGTGTAAAACTAATTTCAACTTAGCTTGACAACGTGTTAAAAAAACATTGGTATTTTTATCGAACAGCTTAAGGGGGACGCCAGTACAGTAACCCGCGAAACGATAATTTTCATTCCCTTCTTTGCAATTTGCAACTCAGTGTCAGGTTGTTGGCCTGCCGGGTAAGCGGGATTGTCCGAAAGGGTTACCGCTACCCCGGAACATAAAGGGCTACGGACGGAACATGAATGGGTTTTAGTCAGTAAGAGTCTGACACTCCCTTCCGCTCCACCCAGAGCGGGAGCAGTCATTGGATGATTTCCCAGCCTTCAAAAAAAAAATGTCAGGTTGTTTGTTAATCAACATATGATTTGCGACGTTATGTAGTTGATTTTAATGATTAAACTATAGAATAAAGTAAATACCTTTCTATGGCCGCGAATCTTATTTATTTGATCAACAGACAACCTGACACCGCCCTGCAGATTGCATAAAAACTAAGAAAATTTGTATTTCGCGAGTTAGCCTCGCGCTTCCGACTTCACACACAGGATAGCCCGCAAAATGCAAAAACGTACGCTGTCCTTTTAAAACGTCCTAGCTAACACACCATTAACATAACGTACTGTATTAATTAAGGTCCTAGAGTTAAAGCCTGAATGAGACAGGCCAGTGCGAAAGCGCTGAACTATTTAAAAAAGAACAACACCAAAGTACTCATTAAGTTAGTGGCGGGAATGTTCTCAGCTTTATTGCCAGCACTTAAAATTAAGACGCAGTCTAATGTTACCCTCCGTTTTGTTCTCTTTATCCTGTGGGTCGTGGTTTAATCTCGCGGCATTAATCGCTTTTTAAACTTAGATTAAACGGTTAAAGGACAAATTATAACAGCCCAAAACTTTGGTGTTCCAGGTCGTTGAGGACATTTTGGGCAAGTTGAGGTTTCTTTGGCACGTGCAGGAGATAGTAGAAAGTCTTGAGTCATTGGCATAAATTCAAAATTTTCGTTTTTGTATTGCCGTGGTCGAGTTACAATGAAACTTAGACAAAACCAACTCGGGGTATTCCTAACTCTGTTGAAGTCTTTAATTAAAATTAGAATTATTTTAGTTAATTGATGTATCTTCGAAGGATTTAAAAAGAAAAATCAAAAGGGTCATGAGGCAATTCAGCACCTCTTATAGCAGTATAATTTGAATACTACTTTACACTGGAAGGAGATGGAGCTATACCTCATGTATAGCTTCATCTCTTTCGCACACTGAAGTTATATTAAAATAATATTGCTCTTTGAGGTGGTGGTTGTCCCCTGCTCATTTTAAAACCAACTGAACCTTTATTTGCGAATGTCCTTGCCATGAAACCAGCACAAAGACAACCACTCAGTTTTTTCTGCAATACGCGGAGTAAACCTCCATTAAAGACTGATGCTATCTCAGTAAAACAACAATGCCCATAAAAACCGTTAATGACTTAATGGATGGAGGCTGCATAACCTAAAGCCAGGCAGTGTTTTGTGCCGCACCCTCCCAGCACGTTGTCACTTCGGGCACTCTGCCAAAATGCTCGCTGCAAACTCCCATATTGCATTTGGCAAGGTAGCTTTTAAACTTTATAAAAACAATTTCGGTGTAAAAGGAGGAAATAAATTGTACATTTTTTATCTATTTTTAGAGTTGTTAACAACGAGTCAAGCTCTGTAAATCAAAATAGAGTACGTTCTACTTGCTAAATTATTTGTTTTTCCCAGTCTGAGTATGATAGAGATAAATATGAGAATGTTAGTGAAAGAAAAACAAGCAGATAATGACTTCACTCAGACAAATAGCATTATCCTTGTGATTTTAATATTAATGGTCGTCTCAATTTGCTCGACAGCCAAGGTCATCGTTAGCGGAATATAAGTAAGTAGCTAGATTTATGTGGTGATCAGTAGTAATTTTCTTATGGAAATGTAACTAGTCCCAATATGGATTATGGAGCAATAAAAATCGAACTGTCACCAAAAATAACTGACGCCACAAATAAACTCGAAGGACAGATAGACTTACGGAGACGATTCAGAAAGCGTACCAAGGGCAACGAAAGTATGACGCACAGAGTATGGCAATCTGATGTTACAGTAGCCCAATAAACTTTATTGGGCTCACAGTACCGAATAAATATTGGCCCAAGCATGTTTGGGGACACCTCAGTGACGTAGGTCGAAGAAAAAATGTTCTTCGATAATCATGTTGTTGAACCTTGTGTCCTTGTGCATGGAGGATGAATACCAATGCTTTAGAATAAAGCTCTCAAGTTTTTAGTTAGTGTACGTTGTAGACGTGGACTGAATGACTGATGGTTATGTTCTGAAGATAAATGGTATAATGGAACTGATCGGTTTAGACGACGATGCGAATCAGGCGGTGAAGTTATATTCTTTTCTAAACATATTCCATGCCATGTAAAACTAAAAGATTTATGTTTTAACTTTATATTTAAACTATTTTTCTCCCTCAGTTCTTCATTTTATTCTGTTAAATTTGAATTTTAATCCAATTTTTTTTATGCCAAAAGGTAAAATAGAGCGATACCAACACTGTAATCCTACATTTTTAATTTCTTTGTATAGATTTGCAATAAGGTTTTGAACTTCAAAATGTGAATTGTGATAACAAATTAACATCGATATGTTAAGATTATTAGAACTCGATAGTTTCAAAGTAAATTGTAACAAAGAATACATTTTTGTTTGTCTTTATAATGTTTTTCCCTTGTTTCTTAACATGGACACCATTATTGCATCTAAGTAGAACACATTACCTTTTTTTTAATAATTGCTGTTATAATATTTATATACTGTCGTATTTTAAAATTCCTTAGCTCCTATCATTGCATCTATTACACATTTTAGATCTGTAGTGTTGTAATGAGCCATAGATAATGCATTAATGTTGCCATCATTAATATTCAGCAAGGACGGTGTTACAATACTAGCGCAACAAATCAGTAATTTGTCAGTATTGAACTAGATTGATTTATTGGCCTAATTTGGTCTTATTTATTTGCACCAACATTTATATAGTTAGATACTCTTATATTTAAGAATCATTGTTTTAGATAAGTAAGACTAATCGTTTAAACATTTCTATCTCTGCATGCATATTTTACGTGGTAGCAATAGTGCCAGAGGCGGCCATTATATTAATATCTATTTTGAGAGCACCGAAAACTCGTAGGTTATTATTTGATGAATTCGTTTCGAACATGTTGTTTGCAAAGGTCGTAAAAATCAAAATCAAATTGTTTGTTTTTTTTTTTACAAAAGCTAAATTGTACAATTTAGAATCAAAGACAGTGGTTTATTGCGAGTAGAAAAGATATAATATGTTCTAAATCTGCAGCATTTCAGGCTATAGTTCTAACAATGCAGGAATGTGCATATTGTCGGAAGTTGCCTACACACGAGACATTCCGACTACTTCCTAGTAATCCTGTACGACGATTAGATAAAATTGAGCGAGCCTTATTGCCCGTAAACTACCTTCACCATCAATCCAAGCTCATACCGATTGGCGGTGCAGTTAACGTAGTAAAATAGCTCCTATTTCAGCTCAAAATGGCGGATTGATGTAAGAAATGGAGCTGGCAACGCTCTCAGATTGCGTTCAGTAGAGAATTGTGGATGGAAGCTTTTTGGTTCTACACTAGGGAAATGTATGTGGGTAGTTATGGATATGAAGCAGGTTATAGATCAAATGGG
Source organism: Hyppa rectilinea (assembly GCA_951799385.1). Classification (NCBI taxonomy): domain Eukaryota; kingdom Metazoa; phylum Arthropoda; class Insecta; order Lepidoptera; family Noctuidae; genus Hyppa; species Hyppa rectilinea. The sequence goes on from OX637307.1 coordinate 16,378,372, forward strand.
TGCTTTAAAGATTTTGTTCATGGATTGTACATTTGTTAGGTGCTTTCGTGTAACCTTATGAGCTGGGAATAAAGTTGGAAATATGTACCATTATGGCAAATAGATTATTGTTTCGTTTGGCCGTGAATAATTTCAAGAAATATGATGTGGATTGTAGGTAAAGGCCGTTTAGGATGATGAACTTTAAGAATGTAATTGCCATATTAAAGTTCAGACTGCATGAACGCACGAAGGATTCGACAATATTTAATACTACATATTAAAAAAACGCTATTTAAAAAAATACGGTATTTGTAGGTATGAGATCTCCTTTCATATTTAACTCTACTATTTTGTTATTTATCGCTATAGCGGCAATAGTAATACACAATGTGTGATAATTTCAACTGTTTGTCGTAGGGACGGACAGTGAGGCTTAAAAATAGGGTTCCGATGGCACCCTTCGAGTATAGAACCCTAAAAAGGATGAATTCCTTGTTCTAACTTACAATTATTGAATTGATGTCATGAATAGGTCTGTGGGAGGCCTACTTATATTTGTTTAATGCAAAATAATGGACGGGTTCGCGGCCAAAATTTTAATGAAAGCAAACAATTTCGTCATTGCTGCCCTCGGTATAATCAATTTATTTGTGATATACGTTAATTAAAATCGTGTTTTATTCACACAATGCAATATACGAATAGTGAACGAAATAAATAATTTAAAGCAAACCATGTAATTGAGTTCGTACGATAGATAACATCATTTAACTATTGCAGCTTCGAAATATATTTTAGTGGTGAACGATTTTTCCCTTGGTCGTTTGGTTCCGGCCCTGACTAAGTTAAGGGCCTTCAAGCCTCTTGTGTCCTTATAGATAACTGAGGGATTATGTCACAGACCAAACAGCATGTAACTGAAATGTGAAGTCATATTTAAGGATGTAGTACATTAAATGGTAGAGACCATTAAATTGAACCACTTTCTTCATTGGCCCAACCCGCCCAACAATGTAAAAAAATCAATCTGCCAAGCCTTTTCCCAACTATGTTAGGGTCGGCTTCCAGTCTAACCGGATGCAGCTGAATACCAGTATTTTACATGGAGCGACAGCCTAACTAACCTCCATTACCAGTCCAGTCCAGTCCAGTCAGTAACTGGGTATTACGATACTCTTTGGTAAGACTTGGCCCAAAATCGTAATCGCGAAAAAATTATCACTACATAGTATACAACAAAGTCGCTTTCTCTGTTCCTATATCTCTATGTATGCTTAAATCTTTAAAACTGCGCAACGGATTTTGATGCGGTTTTTTTAACAGATAGAATGATTCAAAAGGAAGGTTTATGTGTTATGTGATAATTTGTCGACATATTATGCGGGCGAAGCCGCGGGCGGAAGCTAGTCATATATAAAACTTCAATTCCTTAGCATGGCATAGTAAGCGTAATCCTCTTCACTACATACTCGTAGTATAAAACAAAGTCTCTTTCTCTGTTCCTATATCTCTATGTATGCTTAAATCTTTAAAACTGCGCAACGGATTTTGATGCGGTTTTTTTAACAGATAGAATGATTCAAAAGGAAGGTTTATGTGTTATGTGTATAATTTGTCGACATATTATGCGGGCGAAGCCGCGGGCGGAAGCTAGTCAAACATAAAACTTCAATTCCTTAGCATGGCATAGTTAAGCATAAACCTCTTTATTTATAACCGCTGCTTAAAGTTAAGAGGCGTTTAAAAGTGAAAAATCTATGGTTATCCAGTCGCAAATCATTACTTAACTTTAAGCAACGTTTATAAATAAACTCCAATCGGTCTTGTTCCCACTGCTGGGACATAGGCCTTCTCTTGTTGAAAGGGAATGGATCGTAATCTACCACGCGAGCCGATGCGCGTGCGTAGATGTGATATGTCTTCGAATCGGTTCCAGGACATGCCAGTTTCCTCGCGATGTTCTCCGCAAGGCGTTTTGAGGGCAGTGGTGACAAAATTATTTACACAAATTAAAGCGTCTGTCTGGATTCGAAACCACGACTCTAAACTCCTAAGGGGTCGTTACCACTGCTTTACCAATGCAACTTCATTTATTTCTTTTGTGGCCCATTTTATTACGCAAACTATGAGTACCTAATATAAATAAGAGAAGCTAAACACGCTACAATTAAATGCTTTTCTTAGGAAAAGAAAACGAAAAACAAATAAAATTGTTCAAAGATGCTTACTTGCAATAATAACTAAAATTAAAAAGTATTCTGAACTTCAACTCAAATAAGAAACGATTAGTTCCTAATACCCCGCTATATTTATACTAACGGATATCACAAATCCAGCAACACAAACCAGTACCCATTATATACTTTTTAAAGTTGCAATAAGATTCATTATCGAGTGGCAAATTACAGTCAAAGTTTTGTTGAAACACTTGAACAATCCAAATATTGATAATGGCACGTACATGGTAACATTATAAGCAGTAGACGTTATTTGTTCTGTGGATACCATTCAACTTGATTTGGTAGAATGAACGAGGTTAATGACTTTTAGTTATTAGTAGTAGGTAGTATTTTCTTCATGTTTGGACCGCAGATTTTAGGAGGCAGCCATTTATACAGAGTGAAATTGAATTCATGGACAAAATTTTATGGGGTCATTGTACTCATCATTATGGACAACTTTTACTATGGGATCAAATCAGAAATCGTGATAATATAAGATTTCTTATTTTTCCAATGAATTCAAATTCACCCTAAATGATATATGTAATTTAATAATTTTATACGAAACATTTGCGGTGGCCTTACAGGGTGTGTCTCTTGGAACTGTCTCATTAAATATATTAATGCATGCCTATTTTTTTTTATGTTAGCAAATAAATAACCTGGCGCATTGATTGCATCTGCTATTGCTCAACATGAGGTCCTGGGTTCGAGTCTCAGATCGGTCGAAGTGATATTCGGTTTTTCTGTCAGAAATTTCACAGCAGCAGCCCAGGGTCTGGATTTTTACCAATTGATGGCAATAGCTTCACCCCCTACTGCATGGGAATGAAACATCACTGTGTTATGTGCTCTGCCTAACCGTTAGGTTACAGTTTGATACAAATCTAAAATGTCACAGGGACCGTTTTTATTATAAATCCAAACCACCCTCCATAAGCGGGATTGTCCAAAAAGGTTACCGCTACCCCGGAACATAAAGGGCTACGGAAGGATCATGGATGGGTTTTAGTCAGTAAGAGTCTGACACTCCCTTTCCGCTCCACCCAGAGTGGGAGAAGTCATTGGATGATTGCCCAACCTCATAAAAAAACCACCCTTCAAAAATTATAATTCCTGCAAAAAATATAATTAAATAATCGTTTAAAATGCAGATTTTCCATCATCCTTCGTTAAAACCCAAAAATGTTTATGCAAATCCTTTGAAAAACAACTTGGTCGTAAGTACTTGAGTAATTACAAAATGTAAATCATTACGACTAAGTTATTTTCATTCCTTAGACTTCACTCATTTAGTCACGATTGTTCTTTGAGTACAGAAAGACAAAGTTTGTTTTATTTCTACAGATCAACTTATTTCCGACGAAGAATATTTATTTAACTTTCCTTCAGGTTACCACTGAAAATCAGCACTGCGCTGTGGGTAACCTATAGCACAGCAAAGCCATATTCCGGACTGCTATTGAAAAAAATCCGGTAAAAAAAAACCAATAACAGTTGTCCGGCCTGGGTATCGAACCCGAAACTCATTCTCAGCAGTAGCACTTGCGACCATTAGACTAACAAGGCAATGTGAAAATTGTGAAATGATAACACATGGATTACATTCACATTTTGCCTTATATGTTGTAAGCACCTATAAATATAAACATAACATAACAGTTTTAGCAGAGGAATCCGAGAAAAAAGGTCGCCATTCGACAATCGTTTCAATTTAAACAGGGTTCGAAGGATATATATCAATGGATATATATCATGATATATATCCGATATATATCCGATATATATCGGATATATATCCAATGACTTTTTGTGATATATATCAATGTTTTATAAATATTCAATTAAATAATAATAATTATAGTTTTGTTACCTAAGTGTAGGTATGATTATTGACTAATTAGAATTATTTATAAAAGTTTTAGTTGATTTTGTCTGATCTAGAAGAAGATTTTATGTTTTTGATGCATTTGTCTGATTTTAAGTATTTACGTATACAAAGAAAGGATTAACAACATTTTAGTTTTTTTTAAATTATTTATTATGCTTATGTAAAACATAATATGCACAAAATACATAAATAATACTATAAAATAACATGACGTTCATACAAAATGGATATATATCAAACTTGATATATATCGGATATATATCATAAATATCCGATATTTTGATATTTATAATAAATATCGGATATTTTCGAACCCTGATTTAAATGAGTTTAAAGATACTATTTAAATACGATAATTTTACTTCATTATAAAAAGGAATCAATTAAACTTTGTACGGATTCCTCCGCCGTGAATGAGGATTAGTTACTAAGGTACTTTTTATTGAAGTTAAGAAGAAAGTAAAAAATAAATATTTCTTAGAACTTAGGCAAGAACAAGAGCAATCTGCCGAGCCTTTTCCCAACAATATTGGGGTCGGCTTCCAGTCTAACCGAATGCAGCTGAATACCAGTATTTTACATGTAGCGACTGCTATCTGACCTCTACGACCCAGTCACTTACTGGGTAATACGATACCTCTTGGTAAGACTGGTTGTCAGACTTGCGTGCTTCTGACTACCCGTAACAACTGTCAAGGATCCACGAATGACAGCAGGGACCAACGGCTTAACGTGCATTCCGAGGCACGGAGGAGTCTTGATATCTGAAAATGGTCACCCATCCACAGAACAACCCCGGCAAGCGTAACTTAACCGATCCGTGCGGCTGTTATTAATCAGCCACAAGCTCCTCATCTTAGTCAACAAGATGACGTTATACAACGTGATAATTATGCACTCATTGCACAAGATTCTCAAAAACAAATAGTACGTCATTCGAGGACAGTAACACAATAAATACGAAAACAAGAATATTTAATTTACTCCCTCGAAGCTCGGTGCACACTTAAGGCTAAATTGAGATTTCCGTTCGATATTTGACACCCACATAATGCTGATTTACATTTGATAGTTATTCATAGCTCGCCTCCGCGACTACTCATGAATATGTGTTGCACAAAATGACAATGTACAAAGCAATCGTTTGGACATAGGATATTGATATTCTGAAAACAGTAATCACTTTGTTAGTTATAATGAAGATGGAGGTCAACTTAATAATAAAAATGTTAGGCGACTTAGATTCACAGCAATAGAAGATGCATTCACTTAAGTTGGTGAACATGAGTTGTGTAATAGTGGTAATTTAGCTCTTAGTATAATTCTGGCATTAAAAACTAATCACTTACACTAAGCGCCATGATACCGATGTTATTAAATCATGAAATGTTAAAGCAGTAATAAAGAACTCGATGATTCCGAACGTAAGACAGAATAAATTCAATCCACAGTATGATAATGAATGTATTTACAAGCCAGATGCGATAGAAAATCTATTTATTAAACCCATAATCGGATTTTACACTTGAGTATTATTTAAATTTAATCCATTTCGCAAACAAAATTATTCGTCAAAGCAACTTTTTTAACGACTGCTCAAATTCAATAATGAAGATTTGAGTTTTAAATACCAAATACATAAAATATTGCTGTGGCGTTTGTAATTCAATATACGAGAGTTCTAAAGGACTTATATTTCAATGACAGTTGAAGAGAACGAAAAAATGAACCCGACCTTTCTTACACAATACGAGAATACAATATAAGGCAAATACTTTTCAATACAAATTGAAAACCAGTCTAGATAGATATGAAAATTAGACGACTTGTCGACGGTTTTAGCATATTATCTACGTTTGCATCGAAAGGCATTGTCTACCAGAAATATTAGTTTGTGGTGAAGCCTTGGCACCATTTCGCAGAACTGACAAACCACACTCTTTAATTCATTTCCATGTTCGGCTTGCAATTTTGGATTACTTAATTTAAGGTTTAGTATAGTACTTGAAATTATTACTACAGATTCTTAAAATGACAAGCAGTCCAGTTAAACTTGATAAATATGTGCTTTGTATCCAGCGATTTTCTGCGGCCTTTACCAGGGCATCGTTCTCTTTGTGGGAAGTATGTCCAGGAGTGGACTTCTTTCGATGGAAATGATGGTGAGTGGATAAGTATGTCCATTTACCCAATTTTAATCAAATAACGAGATAACTTTCAATTGATTTGATATTTATTTGACAGAATCGAAATTATCTATGTATACGGTACTTAAACCCGAAATACCTCTTCAAATGGCTCTTACAACAGGAAAACTAATTCAGAAATAAAATCAAAACATTCAAGGAAAAAATTTCAATCTTCTGATTTTAATATCATTATAAGTCAACGAAGAGACTTGAAAAGTCGTTACGTCTATTTTAAGATTTTTCGTGGGCGTACTTTGTGAGGCAGAGAAGGCTTTTAAGTCCCTAAGTGGTATTAAAGAGCTACGCAGAATAAACGAACTCAGAATTTTTGAATTTGACTCAGATCCCTTTCGTGTAGCGTCTTGCCAGTGAAATTTTGGCAGAATGAATAGGCTAGTATTTTCATAGCTGGAATTTCTTGACTTTTATTTGTGATTTGTGTACTTGATAAAATAATATCGAGTAAGCTCAACCACCTAGACAGAGAAACAGTTACAAAACCAATACTAATGATGAATCCAATCCTAGAACAGATGCAAATTTATTCTCCAATTCTTGTAGTACATCATCCCAAGATATCCTCGGGGCAGCACTAGATCAAACTAATGCCAACGGTAAACCGAACGAGTCCAATAATATCAGAATGCACAATGTCATTGAAACGGGTTCCGTCCGACGCTTCGGGTTTATCCTCTGCTTTCTTAATTGAAATGTCAAGATGATTGCCAGTGGATATGTGATTATAATTCGCTACCGGTTTCGCCCTACAGCGAGTGGAAATTGTTTTTTGGAATACCGTCGTGGATGCAGACAGATTCAATCTGGATCATATGAATGTTCTTAGGATTTACAAATTCTAGAAATTATTCGGTTGATTTTTGTTAGTGGATGTTTCCGCTACCACTCTGATGCAGACTATAAAATTGCAATTACACCTGTTTTGACAGCCTGATAGATACCAAAAGGTGATACAAGAATTAATGTTCAGGAAGAATGGTGGGCTAAAGAAGGAACATGGATGAGTTGTAGTCAGTAAGAGTCTGAAACTCCTTTTCCGTTCCACCACGAGCGTGAGGAGTCATTTGATGATTTCCCATCCATTAAAAAAAAGAAAGAATGGTAGAAGGAGAAGGAATGGAATTGAAAGGAAACAGACAGATAGTCAAGAAGATGTAATATGACATAATATGTTAATGATACTGTTATCGATGCATATTATGTATGTAAAGTGCATATTAGAGAAAATTGAGCGCTAAATGCTGTAAGTAAAAGTAATGCACTTGGAATTTCGTACGTACGTCAAACTGTGATTGCGTTTACATTCAGTCAAAAAAGTACCGGGAATGGATGATTTGTTTATGGTTCCAAATTCAAATTTTTGTTTTTTGTAGTTGTTAGATTGGCACAACTGTTTTCCATTTTGGCGCGGAGTTTGAGTTGCATCTGTTATTTATATTAAATACAGTGCTGGTTTTAGTAATATCATATATAGTGTGTATTGCGAATTTCATAATGGACAAAAATATCGAACAAAGAGTTTGTCTTAAATTTTGCATCGCCAATGGAATTTCGTGTTCGGAGTCACTGAAAATGTTACAGAAGGCTTACGGTGAATCGACTTTATCAAAAACTCGTGCTTATGAGTGGTTCAAAGCGTTCAAAAGCGGTCAAGATGTGATGGAAGATTTGCCTCGCTCTGGTAGGCCGTCAACGTCTGCAACTGAAGTTAACATCGCAAAAGTGAAGAAAATAGTGACTGAAAATCCCCATTCAACTCTGAGAGAGATAGCCGCCGAACTTTCTGTATCTCACAAGTCGATCCGTACCATTTTAACTAATCATTTGGGTATGAAACATGTTGCTGCTCGGCTTGTCCCAAAAGATCTGAATTTTCTCCAAAAACTCAATCGCATGAAAGTCACTGAGGACATGCTAGAACGAGTCAGTTCAGACCCAACATTCATGAAACGCATTGTTACTGGTGACGAGACGTGGGTTTACGAGTTTGACATGCAAACTAGTCAACAAGCTTCGGAGTGGCGCCTTCCAACTGAACCGAAACCGAAAAAACCACGCCAAAGTCGAATTCGCGGCGAGAACTGAACTCAATTCCGGAAGCAGCGTTTAAAAAATGTTTTGATGAATGGATTATTCGTTGGCGCAAGTGTATCGTTTCTAAAGGAGCATACTTTGAAGGTGATAAAATAAATTTGGATGAATAACAGACATTTTGTGTATTATTGATCTTTTCCCGGTACTTTCTTGACAGAGTAGTATATGTATAGAATTTAAAGAATGTGGATGCAATGATATTGTCGAATGAAAATAAGCCGGTAATTTTAAATCGATCAATTTTTTTCTTTCTTTTTCGTGTGGTTAGTGACTAACCTGGTGTCAGAGTTTTTATGCTGCAGCCTCTGACTTAGCTTCACATGCTTTTGAGAAATATTTCTCAGGCATGACGGTTCCCTGACGATGTTTTCCTTCACCGAATTTTAAGCAAGTGGTAATTATACAATACGCACATGAAACCGAAAAATTAGAGGTGCAATAGTCAATCGATCAATTGACTTACTATTAGCTTATATTACCGAACTATATTTTTGTAACACGCAAACCACAATGACAATTTGAAATGTCCACGAACAAGACAAAAGATTTATGAAGTCAATAATTCACAGTTTTGTAACGTTACAATTGGACCAGTATAAAATATTAGAATTCCCCACTGAGTTGGATTACGTAGAATTATGAACCTAGTCTGATAATACTGCTGATACGGTTTATAAGCCCTAAAATGGAACCTCGTAAAACTAATTTAATTTTAGACTGGAGTTTGTTCTGGACAACGTTGTAAAGATGGCTCTAAGATAGCAATGGTTTATGTTTTGGTTCGTGATAGAACAAGTTATTTAATGTTTTTATCAAATCTGATAAACTTCATTGCGCTACGTCTATATTGATTATTGGGCTTTTATTTGTTTCATTTGGATATAGTTTTACCGCTGTGCAAGTGCTAGTCTTAGATTTTTTTCTGATATCACATATCTTGGGGAGGTTCTTTCGCTCGGATCGATCGATCAGGTAAAGCTACCTTTGCCGGGGTTGGTCCGTGGATGAGTGACCATCTTTACATATCGAGACTCCTCCGTGCCTCGAAAAGCACGTAAAGCCGCTTGGTCCCGTCTGTCATGCGTGGACCTTTGTCAGTCGTTACGAGTTATCAGAAGCCCAAAATTCTGACAGCAAGTCTTACCAAGAGAAGAGGTATCGTATTACTCAGTTTCTGACTGTGTTGTTGAGTTCGATAGGCAGTCGCTCCATGTAAAATACTGGTATTCAGCTGCATCCGGTTAGACTGGAAGCCGACCCCAACATAGTTGAGAAAAGGCTTGGCAGATTGATTGATCACATATTATATCGCTTGAGTTAAAAATAGAAATTGAACATTTTCCGATAGAAATACTTTTGCAGAAAAGTAAAACTAACAAGCAATGCTATTAAAAGCGATACATTCGATATAATTCCCTGTCATATGTTAGTTACACGTTGTATGTTTCACAATTTAACACATCCCATATAAAATTAGTATTATGTCATTAGGCTTACCTAAGTACATACTCACTAATTAACACGTCCTCAACAATGACGTTATTTATGCGAACTGTTGTAGCAATATTCACTACAGTGAGTAAATAATGTAATGATTCATTGTTTTTCATTAAAATCGTGCATCCGGTTTATGCACCAAAATTTTGTGTAAAACAATTCGTTGGTGATACATTGTAAATTAATTATGAATAAGAAAACTTGAATGACTTCGAAACTAAGTTCAGTGAACGTCTCTAAATTGTAAGGTCGCGAGCGCATCAAGTTGTACAAAACTGTAAAATTTCTCCAAATGATTGAGAATATTTGAGTTTTTTTAACTTGATGTACTGGCGACTGTACCTATATCATAAAAATATTATACAACAGTTCGAAACACTTTTGTTGATGAATGATGATCTTAATTCGAATAAGTTTTGGGAATACCTACGCAAGATGAAATGGGATTCGCGTATTAATAATAAAAACATCTAACTTAATGATATGCTAAAAAAGCAGTCAGGACACATCTAAATATGAAAGGATGCTATAAAAATCACTTGAGAAAAGACTTATGCCTATAATAGGTCTTTTCTGAGGTGACATTTTTCTTTTCATTACTAAAACACATTCTTTCGTCAACAACCCAAAAATCTTGGATGATAACACTAAAATTCTCATAAACATTATAGTGTTACATGTTAAAGAAATATATGACCGTTATATCATCCACAAGTGTTATAAAAATAGCGAAATAAACGAGATAACAATGTTACGAACGTAAACTTAAAAAGTTACGCCCAACAACACGTCGTAAAGATGACTCGTTTTTAGTCATATTTTGATAGTCTTAACTTTGTCCGGAGATGATTTGTTTTGATCGTCATGATTATCATAATTTACAGTTTTATCGTTATCTAGTTTATATTATCTTGGAATTCTAGTTTTAGTTTTTTTTTTAGCTTTATTATTATGAGTGTGTTTAAGGCTTTAAGCTGAGCTTACTAATCTACACTATAACCTTCAAATTTAATCAGAGCGAGAGAGAGATATTATTTCAGTAGGTGTGATTCACAAGCGGATAATATGAGGAGAATTTACACTGTCTACAGTAATAGAATTCTGAGCTACTTTCAACTTAGAAGGGGGCAAAATCCTTTTACCTAAATCTATTATTGACAGAATGGAATATTCTCACATTAATCGTTTTAGCGATCTCCAATGTCCTTTCTGTAGAATCAAGTTCACAGCTGCGCTGCTGGGGAATTTGTTGCGCCACTTCTATTTCTATTTCCCAGTTAAAGCAATAGGACCTGGTGAAGGGCGGGTGTTTCGGAGGCTTTTTTTATGTATTTTGGAGGATCAAAAAGTGCTAATTCTCAGCCTAATTTTAATAACTAACTTTTAACCGTCGCTGTCGGATTAATACAACAAATGTTTTCGTGCCCGTGCCACCTGAGTCATGTATATACGACTAAGAATCTATATTCGGTTTTTGTTTTTTAATAATTGCAAGACCCTATTCGTCGGAAATAAAGTTTTTTTTTTGAGCTGTGCGCGAGGGGCACGGCAATTGATATAAAACCAAGCGATCAATAGGTTAATTTTGATTTATGTACGTAGATTTGTTAGGTCATCAGTAAGACTATAAAAACAGACACATTTTTGAAAGTCTTAACATCATTTACAGTTACTTATTAAGTTTAGACTAACTGTTGACCGATGATCGCATACCCAATTCCAATGCAAATAAAATGACCATTACAACTTGGCCTATTATAGTGGCGCTGCTTGCAAACAGTATGACAAATTCCGACCATCTGTTAGTTGTCTTTTTTACCCGGTGTCAAGATACATTGGTTACATGGTCGTGACTTCCAATGAGTAAAGCCAGGTCATTATTAAAAAAAATGAGCTGGCTTTGATTTCATACTTATTTGTGTACAGTTTGTAACAATGGTTACGATATTATTATGCTGTAATTTGTTTATTTTTCTATGGATCTATTGAATTGATATATCGAAGATTTTTCGTGGTATTATTATATTACCTTATTATATTAGGCTTTATTCAGTTACTTTAGTAATTATTCATCAACATCATCAAGTCATCCAAGTTACCGAGGATCTGTGTAGGAAATAATACGAAATGGTTCATATTACGAGCGCAGAAAGTAGTTTCGAAAAAAATTGCTGAAAACAATATTTTTAATTGTTCGAAAAAAAAAACGAAAACTCTTGACAGGGGCTAAAGTTGAGCCATTATAATCATTATAACAAATACATTTAGATCTTTAAAATATGACTGTCAAAGGCGTTATGTCATTAAATTTATCAAACCGCGCTGCGCCCGCGCCGGCAAGAGAATTCGCGGGAATGAGCGACTTGATATTAGCCCGGATAAGATAAAATAAGTTGCTAACAAGTTACTAAGTTAGACCTATTATTAGGTCCAGGTATTGCATTATAGAACAGTAATAGGGAACCTGTTTTCCTAGACTGGTGACGCAGTAGGGATAATAGCACAGTAGGTTGAGTTTGAACAAGATTTGAACGGATGATTAATTATAATAATTGTTGTTTTATAAGTAAAATTGTTACTAACAAAGTGGATTTATGTCTGAAATAAAATTATATTATTATTATATGGCGCCTGTGATACAGGTTTATCCTATTACAGGCATCTTACAATATAAATACCTTTAGATTTTAATGTTAATATTTTACCGATTTTAATTTTGTATAATTACTTAGGTATAGTATTATTTATTTATTATTAATTGCAAAGAACAAGTAAGATAGTGTTGATATAAATGAATTAACTATCAAAACGTATATTATATTTTATTAAATATAAAGAAAAATGTGTTAAATTAATCCACAAATACGCATTTTTACATATAAATTTTGCTTATATAATATTTAAAAAATAATTTATATTTTCAATGAAATTATTAATTACCGATGTCATATAAAAACTATTTTTATATTGACTATGCGGAAGCAAATAATAGCTTATGTAATTAGTTTTGCTAGATTTTAATGCCTAAACACCTGAGATCATCAAGGAAAGCCCTAACTGTAACTACTGATGATCTAACCGTGTTTTTCCATGTAAATGAAGTAATATTCCTTTCAAATGTATTACGAACAACAAAACCTGTTGTATGCAGCATCCGTGAGATGCAAAACAGGTACATACGTGAATATTGAAGAGGTTTGCATCACACATATATATAGAGATATAACCTATTTAAATATACCTATTGATATCCATGACATAGCTGACTTAAGTGGCGATAAAAAACTAGTGGCGGTAAAAACTTTATACATTATAGTTAATATGGCAGTAAAAAAATCGTTTGGCTACAGATATTTCAATTTTTTCTTTGTAATTTTATTAAGAGTTTAATTATCTGCATGATAATACTAATTTCAGTCTACCGAGACACATGAACATGAACTTTGGTGAGGTGTTCAATAATTAATTAACGAAAGACTGGACTAAAAACAAGAGCTGGACATTAAAGCGGAACTAAGTCTAAAAGACACCAAAATAAAAACAGAAAAAATGGCCACATCCCATGTCCATCCCATGTCCCATCCCTAAGCATTAAACAAAAAGTAGTATAATGAAACCTGCAATCAAGATTTTTGACTTGGCTGAAATTTGGTGGAAACATTTAAAAAAAAAGGTTATTTAAAAATAAAATTGAATATGGAAATGGAATCATCAACACGAAAAACAAGCTGATACGATAAAAGAGACGATGATACCAAATTATTTGATCTTCTGTATGTAACTCTATATGTACGGAGATCATTCCAAAGCATCAATGCTCTCAATCTTATTAGGGAGGCAAAAACTAAGTCGTTCACACTTCCAGACAACTTCATTATAACCAGTATTCTATGAAGTAACACTTTTACTAAACATAAATCTAATCTATTAGCAATAATTTATCGTTAGTACTTCTTTTATAGGTTTTGATACAACACATCTTTATAATGGGACACTATTTTGTACAGCAGGAATAGTATTATCGCCCGGGTGTCACCACTGCGAGGATCGCCACGAGGACACGGTAGAGCACACGGTGCAAACCTGCCCCGCATGGGCAGAGCACCGCCGTGTCCTCGTAGAGGCGATCGGCGGCGGCGACCTCTCGCGCCCGGCCCTGGTGCAAGCCATGGTCCGGGGCGAGAGGGAGTGGGAGGCAGTCACCTCCTTCTGCGAAAAAGTTATGCTCGCGAAGGAGGTGGCGGGATGGGAGAGAGAAAGGTCCTCCCGTCCCAGCCGCCGCGGGAGACGCTCCGGGCGTCGGGAGCTACGAGACGACTCCCGGCCACCGTAGGCGCGGGCCTGCGGGCGGTGAGTAATGGGTGACTCACCGTCCGATCAGCACCAGACCCGTGCCGTACGGCGCGTATATGTTCCACGCGCGCCTCAAAGAGATGTCAGCATATGAAGGGGCCCCTCAGGGCCAAGCCTGCCGGGTAAGCGGGATTGTCCGAAAGGGTTACCGCTACCCCGGAACATAAAGGGCTACGGAAGGAACATGGATGGGTTTTAGTCAGTAAGAGTCTGACACTCCCTTCCGCTCCACCCAGAGCGGGAGCAGTCATTGGATGATTTCCCAGCCTTAAAAAAAAAAAAAAAAAAGGAATAGTATTATCTATAATAATAATAAACAGAGGAAAGATTTGATTGTTTGCATTGAATAGGCTTCGAAACTACTGAACCGATTTGAAAAATTCTTTCAATGTTGGGAAGCTACACTATCCCCGGGTGACATAGGCTATATTATACTTCCAAAAAAAATAAGAATTCTTACTAAAACTCTAATAATGTAACAATTGCCGACCTCCACGCGGGCGAAGCCGCGGTCAGAAGTTACAAAATTGAACCAGCCGTAAAAATATCACCGTGCAGTTAGGTAAAGACAGTGTTAAGCGGGATTGTCCGAAGGGGTTACCGCTACCCCGGAACACAAAGGGCTAAGGAAGGAACATGGATGGGTTTTAGTCAATAAGAGCCTGATACTCCCTTTCGCTCCACCCAGAGCGGGAGAAGTCATTGGATGATTTCCCAGCCTTAAAAAAAAAAGGTAAAGACAGTGGGAAGTGAGCTGTAGTTCCATCTAATGCTGGGGATTGTCTCTATTGACAGCTTACTTTAAACTCACTTCACCCACGTTCATGGTGAGATTCTAACTGCATAGCACGGATGTTCTTATGTAAAATCGTTGTACAGACGCCAGCACATCAAGCTATCCCTAACTGTCAAATTTTCTCAATTAAAAATGAACCTTATGTCTTTGCAATAAAGTTGAAATACATTCAAAGAAATTTGACAGATTGTGGTAACTTGATGTGCTGGCCTCTGTACATTTTGATAAATTTTTACCTACTTTTTACTACCTACATAGGGAACTGCAATAGAAAACTCTTGAAACCTTTCGTCTCTTGTCCCCGAAAGGTTCAGCTGAGGTGCACTATCGGTCGGTTCGCCATCGTAGATAAAATTGACCATGTGAACTTAAAACGACCCAGACGTAGACGTCACACCAAGAAAACCAGTTTCATTCTACCTACTCAGAACAAATAATAATGTCTAGCAGCTTTTAGGTAATGTAGGTTCAACCAAAACCGGTGCAAACACACACGTACGTACAATTTACTCGTACCTTTACGGTAATACATATGTATGTTATCTATTATAGTATAAACTGTTATTATAAGGTTTTAACCTATTTATGTAACTTTTTTTTTTGAGAGTGGGAAATCCTCCAATGACTTTTCCCGATCTGGGTGGAGCGGAAGGGAGTGTCAGACTCTTACTGACTAAAACCCATCCATGTTCCTTCCTTAGCCCTTTATGTACCGGGGCAGCGGTAACAACCATTTCGGACAATCCCGCTTACCCGGCACCAATCCCGCTTACCCGCTTATATTTATGTACCTAATTTATTCAACAGTCTCAATGTTTTGTATGTTCCGACTCTTTAAAGCACCTACCATCTAATCTCTTCACCACCCTTGGTTGACTGGTAGAGAATGCCTAAGGCATTAAGTCCACCTCTGTACCATTATAGGGTGCAAAAAGTTTAAAATAAATATCTGTCATTCGCAGTAATTCAATCGCCAGTGCGCTTTAATGCAAGCGTGAAGCATGGCGACGCGACGTTTGATTGCGTTTTCGCTTTTTGTATGAAGCTGACCTACTGTTCTATCCTGTGGTGCGCAGGCTATGATTTCAATATGCTGACGTAATATCCTGTGTAGGGTAAATGAGGGATTACCTTACCAAAAGTGATATCATATTGCGATCCTATCTGTGCGTGTGATTGCTGCAATATTCTTCTCTAATCGTTTCGTTATCATGTATGATTTAAGCAATATTGACTGTAGTGTTAATGAGTAATGTAATACTGCTACTGTTTTCCTTGTACTGACCCTATTTAATTATATTTATCTCGTCACCTTTATATTTATTTTCCTTCGTATTATCTTCATCTATAATTTCATATCCGCGACGCTATTTATGTATCAGAATGTTTATGCGCTCAACTGTGACTAATGAGACACAATTACCTTTTCTTTTGTTTTGAATCATATTTGTTATTTCAACAGTTGAGCGGTTGTCACACTAATATTACAAAGGCGACAGTTTGTGAGTGAGTGTGTTTATGAGTTTGTATGTTTTTTTTTTCTTCCGGTAGTACGTTCCCTTGGGATAACTTCCGACTCTGACGCGGGCGAAGCCACTGGCAGCAGCTAGTGAAAATGTAAATGTTCGGAGGATAAAAGTTGAATTGAAACAAGTACAGAGGCCAGCATATCAAGTTAACACAATCTGTCAAATTTCTTTGATAGTATTTCAACTTTATTGCAAAGACATAAGGTTCATTTTTAATTGAAAAATTTGACAGTTAGGGATAGCTTGATGTGCTGGCGTCTGTACATGATTCCCTGAACACCAAACCCTTTGAAAATGTCCAAAAAAACTGAAGAAAAGCACAGGTAGCGTAAGAGGGAGCAAATGATCCTATGGGATTTCTACCCTGAAGCAGTAATGAGGGGGAGAAGTTGAAAACCCCGTAAATAGCTCTGAATATATAGAGACCATAAAATCATTTACATAACAAGAACGATCGACGAAATCACCTGTTGTAAGACATAGAATAATTGCATAACATTAATCTTGGTAAAGTTGTAAAACTGCATTATAATAATATATTTTTCTACCAACGATGAGATCATTCAAAGACAGGTTCGAAGGAAGCTGTGGGTAATATAATAAGTATACATTTATAAAAGGTAATTAACAGGTAGACTGGTCTAACAATCGGTAGTTATTATAAAGGTTCCCGCAGAAAGGCGCGACGCGACAGCGCGAACGCGGCGCGGCGCGTCTTTAGTAAAACAATTTCTAAAAACTTCATAGAAATTGTTTTACTAGTACCATGTCGCGACTATCTGCGGGAGCCTTAATAGGTGACAAAAGAGGAAGTTAAAAAGATGTACGACTATGGATGACTATTGAGGTGGTTTCATGGCGTTTTAAATAAGAAATCCCACAAAAATATCCTCATTTATTTCAATGAGTGTGTTGTTGTAATGGGAAATGGCGAGTTACACAAAATCAACTTGAACAAAAACACAAAAGAAAGGAACAATAGAAAAATGAAAAAATTATAAGTAAGTAAATGAACATGACACAAGAATATAATATAAAGACAATATTTTGAACAGAAATACACAAAATGGTAAAATTTAACCATTCAGATAAGTTAAAAGATTGAAACTCTTTGCATCCATTTGAATCTTAGTAGACATCTAGAACATCACTAACCCGGAAAACCAAGACCAAAACCTTTTTTTAAGTCAAAGATAAAGAGCATCTTCAACTCACCCAATCAATCAGGGTAAGATCGTAGTGATACTACCGGGCCGGGCCGGGCCTTGCAACACACAAAATACACTTATAAAGCCCCAGTTACATCACTGGGCCGAGACATTTCCATATAAAGACCGGCCCACATCGGCCAGCTGGTTTTTTTTTAAATATGCGAGCAAGAAAACAATGAATACATAAATAAAGCGTGAATGAATTCATATAAAAATGACTTAAAGTAAGAAAAGTTTAACGAAAACACTAGACTATAACAGACAACAATTTTAATATAGGAAAGGAAAAATAGGAAGAACATTAATCTAGCATCAAGCAAGGAATACAATTAAAACTTATCTCATGGATTTAAGCAAATTGAAATTACTGCGCTGTTAATTCATAAACAATAAACATTTATACAAGACTCATTGAATTAAACAATGAAACAAACTGAATTAACACTAAGCATTTGAGGAATTTCGTAATTCGTATTTTGCCCATTGCTGTGTACATACTTATACAAATAGGTGTGTTGAATTATCATACATATCACATACCTGAGTCAATTTACGGAAATGCGGCAAGACGATGTTTTTAAATTGACGTCATTGCACAAAATGAGGCTATTTCAAGTCCCTTAGAAGGTAAAAAAGATGTGTCTTACGTCACTCTTTCCGGCCTAAATATAAATTATGAACTTTGGGATTGCATCTTGATACTACATCCAGAGGATGGTAAATCTGCATTAAGGAAAGCAAAGGAATTTACTTTGTTAAATATACATTAATTGGATTATCATCCACATCATCTTCAAAGTCATCAATTAGATCTAAACTATTATCTTCATCTTTTAGATCACCCAGTAAACTGTTTCAAGGTAACCATGAAAGTAAAAACTGTAGCTCAATTTATAGAGAACCATTATCATATTATTGATTATGTCATTGTCATGTCTTATACAAATGGAGGTCAAAGTGGTATATAAATTATGTAGCTATTAAATGGTTTGTTTGTTTGATGCAAAGGTCAAAGACGTACCCATCTCATCTTTTTTATATCACATGTCAGTGGAAATATAAAGTTATTTGTGATCTAGTAATCATTAATCAATTAAATAATAGTGATAAAAATATTGACGAATGATTTGGAAGCATGAAGTGAGGGCATGAAAAAGGAAGAAGGAAGCCGCACCTGGAGAGAGGAAGAACCCTGCGGCAGCCACAAGGAGTGTTCAGGCGAGCACTCTATCCAGAAGTTCCACCACAGTCCAATGCTGTATATATCAGTAAGGTGAGAGATAAATAGATGGATATGACAGAAAACTTTATCAATGTTACAGCTTTACGTTAGCTAAAGCCGCTACTGCAAACACCTTGTAAAGATACTACATTTGCTACCGAAAATAAATAACGAAGAAAGGAAAACGGATAACCTAATCAACTTAGCGTAACATAGAGCTCTGATAAAACTAGTCCTTTTCGTAACACAAGACCGTCCTCACAACGCAATAAAACTGACAAGCTCAGATGACAACAATCAAATAAAGGTACAATTCTGTGTTCACACCCGTCGACTGTCATTCCCTTTGTTTATTATGTGACACAAACACTTGCTCCTAGAAGAGGCACAGTTAAGTCTAGCACAGACTATATTAAGCTCGGTAGTTCACTGCGAAATACCGACGCGACTGTTGTCATACATTTTGTATGAGATGCCTCATATTATACGGTGGCTACAACGGGTAAGCTGAAATGTTTGGGATCTTACTCAGAAGCCTTTTTCTGTTTGATTTTTATGAAAATAACAGGACCGTTACTAGTGTTTCAGCACCTCGGAGATTTATGTATTTCGAAGAAAACCCTTTGTACAAAAGAGCACATATACTCCATAAAATCCGTTTTAACGAAGATTTAACTCACAGGCAGACATACGCCGCCATTACATAAATATCATATTATTATGGTCATTCGACCTTTTATCAACCAGGTAAAATATAGCAGCATTCACTGTAAGAGTTATTTTAAGTAGCTTACATAAATTGCTTGTTGAACTTCCAAGTGGCACACAAAAGCGCTGTATTTTTTCTTTTTTAACACCAATAACTTTTTCGTCGTCAGTTTTGGCATTATGCTCGTGAAGTGGTACTTGATGACCTTGTGTCCTTTTTTTCTGCAGGTGACTTGTATTGGATTGCTGCATATTTTATGTACAGACGCCAGCACATCAAGCTATCCCTAACTGTCAAATTTTCTCAATTAAAAATGAACCTTATGTCTTTGCAATAAAGTTGAAATACTATCAAAGAAATTTGACAGATTGTGGTAACTTGATGTGCTGGCCTCTGTACTTTACTGCCGCTTTAATTGATTTCTAGAAGAAAACGTCATAGGGTTTCCTATGAATTCAATGTCTTTGTTTTTGACTGAACTTCCTCATGTTGGACGCAGAGTAGATCCGTTCGTTTAGTGGGATAAGGAAAAATACCGCAATATAAGATCTTCGAATCGACTTTTACAAATTCAACAGATCTTCGATTGACTAACACTTCCAAAGATTCAGTTTCAATTCTAGTCCATCGTAGAGTTATTTTAGCTTTCTCTAACTTGGCACTGGGTATGAATTATACTTATTGAATTGAATATTATTAGGCGCGGCATTTAGCATACAATCTTAGCGATAATTGCTCCACTTTATCGAATCGACAGTTCCGGGTTCAACGTCCACCGGATTCCTTGATCATAAAATAAGAGTCATCGAAAAATTATGTTCTTAAACTTGCAATGTTTTACTTCAGAATCTTTGTTTATGTAATAAAATCTTAAAAGATGGTGAAGGAACACCACCGTATATAGCCGTTTGATTTTATTGTATTGAATTGTAGAGGTTCTATTTGCATTACTTTTCCTTTAAAAGGATGGAATAATGGTCAACGTTTCCAATGTATGGCTATTCAACAGCCGTTTTATTTTTCTTTCATTACGGGTTTGCTATTTTCGTATGCTGCATTAGGATTCCAGGATTGTATTTGGTGTTTTGTATCTTGTCTCTTTAAGATGCCTTTCTCTAAAATATTCTCTGTTTTCTTGAATTATTTCTATTGAATAGTTTTCATCATTTATAATGAAACGTTTAATTCTGTAAGTAGATCTTTTAAGTCTAAACACGTCAATATTTTAAAGCTAGATGGCGCCGGCATTATCCTACCTGACTGATCCCTGCGAAGGAATGAATGAAAGACAATTGCATGCAGCTGAGATGAGAATGCTAAGAGGGATGTGTGGTGTTACGCGAATGGATAGAATACGTAATGAGTATATAAGAGGAAGTCTGAAAGTGACACCGGTGACTGAAAAGTTGTGTGGAAATCGGTTGTCATGGGATGGGCATGTTATGCGGAGGAATGAGGAAAATATTGTCAGGAAAGTTGTGAGTATGAATGTGGATGGCTGGATACTAGTAGAGGGAGACCAAAGAAACGATGGATGGATTGTGTGAAAGATGATATGGCTAGAAAGGGAGTGACTATCGAGATGACGACTAATAGAGAAGTATGGAAGAAGAAGACATGTTGCGCCGACCTCAAATAGATTGGGATAAGGGCAGGAGAATGATGATGACTGATCCCTGAGAAGAAATGCCGAAACAAACTCAGAGGTCATGGTCTCTTTCAAAGTTCAAACATTATATTATATTATTTAATGTGAGTCTAACAATGCAGGGCCATGTCTGGAAGGGCATTTTGAAGAAGATGCCAAGGTTCGAGTTGACCTGCCCCTATAGACAGCATGCATGTATCGTGTACTTCAAACACATTTTAGGGAGTTCAATGATATAGATTAAGTAAACGATTCCTTGATATTTTAAGTTAGTAGGCCTGTATAGATGTCTGCGGAATTGTCGAAAAGAGTTACCGCTACCCCAGAACATAAAGGGCTAAGGAAGGGACATGGATGGGTTTTAGTCAGTAAGAATCTGACACTCCCTTCCGCTCCAGAGCGTATGTTGTGTGAGCGTATGTGAGAAAAAAAGTTATGTATAGATTTGTCCCAGTTGCTTCATTCTGTATCTGATGTATCTCAACGTAAGGTTCCTTCAAGAAAACATACTTCCGTAAATTTAAGACGACGTGCAAGAAACTTTACCCCGACATTAATTAATATTAAAACATACGCACCTCTCTAATACTATTAGAAGCAAAGTGTGCGTGAAATTATTCAATTTAGGCCTTCTAGCGCAGAAACTTAAGCGTATAGCAGCTAAGCTCAAGATTACCTTAGTGCTGGTAGCTAAATATCCTCGTTAACCCACATGGAGGGACGAAAGAGTATGTAGTGAGACTTAATTCTAGTTTTATTAAAGTCACAGTCACATGTAGGAGAAAAGTCTTACTGTTCCTTAAGAATGTAACTATGCAGATTAAAGTTTCCGGATGGCATTTATTTTTAACCCTTTTTCTCAGCTTCCCCTGTTCGTCGTTGTTCGTCTGTTTGTCAGCGGGCTGAATCTCATGAACCGTTTGAGTAGTTAAAACAGTTGAAATTTTCACAGGTTGTGTATTTTTCTTGCCGCAAAATATTAAATATATATCCAGTAACAAGTAACGTGTTTTTTGTAACTGATTTTTTTTTTCAGATGTACAGACAGCCAGCACATGAAGCTATCCCTAACTGTCAAATTTTTTCAATTAAAAATGAACCTTATGTCTTTGCAATAAAGTTGAAATACTATCAAAGAAATTTGACAGACTGTGGTAACTTGATGTGCTGGCCTCTGTACCTAGTGATAGATATTTTACGGTGATTCCGACTCGCACTTGGCCGGTTTTTGTAACCGTTGCCTCTGAAGACTCATTCAAACTCAAATTAATAATAGCCTGTTCTACTACTGCACGTAACCAGCCTTCTCATATCTTTTCCCATCTTTATACTCTATAGATACGTGTGTGTTAATCGCGGCAGCAGAGTTCTAATACCCAGCCACATTTCCAGATTAGTGTGCGAGAACACGTCACACGAGCACTTCACCTGCGTCCTACATTTGCGTTTCACATTTTTCATATAACCTCCATTAAAATCCCACATATTCTGCGGATTCTAATAAAAACGGGATCATCTACATTGTACAGTGTAGACAATGTAAGTACGACACAAAATACATACACATCAACATAACGTATGTCCCTTTTACCAACTCTTTCAAGTGTCTACAAAAATGGGGCCATACGGAGTACAATGGCGGAAAAGTATGGAAAAGCCCCCCGGTACAACAAAGGAGAATGTTGTGTTAGGAAAGTGTCCAGCTATGAAGATGGGGGCTATTCTCATAAGTAGGACGTCGGGACGGACGGCTCGGCCCGTAATTGTGGTGACACGAAAAGTGCTATGTCGAGTTTTGAGAATAGCCCCACAGTACACTCGAAATAAAAATGTATTGTGGATGTTTATTAAAAATGTTTTTTTTTGTTAGTGTCTTCCTTTTTGTGAGTTTATAGCGAAATATCAAAATTACATTTAAATTAGTTGGTTGAGTTAGGTAGATTTTTTATTTCAATGCCCGTGAGAAGGCTCACGGTCATGGTCTGCTTAAAAAAAAAACAAAATATTAACATAATCACTGTGAAATTAATATTCAGCGAACAAAGTTGGGTATCCATAATTTTTTTCCGACGATTCGAATAATAGGCACTTTTTCCTTTTAATTTTCGTAACGTAGACATAGCAAAAAGTTGATTTTTAGGGCAAAACTCTCGCTTGTTTTTGCTTGTTCAACTTTGTTGTATTACTGAATCAACTATTTTTTACAACTTGATTGATAAGTAGGTGTTTCTTGCTGTAGTAATTTTCTCTGACACTGAAATAATGTTAATGCGTAGATTTAATGAGATATCATAATGCACAAGGAATACCTTGTAGGTATGTTATTCAATTTGAGGCCAAGAAGGTGAGCATACATATTTATAAGTCTATTACAGTAACATTTTTATATCCACATGCTGTTATTAAACAAGACATCTTATAACAAGTTCAAAGACAATGCGTTACTTACCTGTTATTGTACGGTCTAGAAAGGATTTATTATGAATTGATAATTGCTTGAAATACTATGGTTATTATGGAAACATTTAACGTCTAGGTGAGTGATGGATAACGGAGTTCTGGGCCAACCAAGTACATGTTGGTTTCAAGGTCCCATTCTTGAACGCCATATTTTCACGTGACTTATTCAAAAAGTTTGAAGTTATTTTAATGAATGGTGTACTTAACTTGTGTATGATTAAGTTTTGAATTTATCCGTGTGTACAGAATTCGTGCACGCGATTTTAACTTTATCGCAATTAAGGCACATGAGTTGCTTTTAGTCAGGCAATTTTATCGTTTAATGTAATATTAATTTAAGCCTGCTTCAAAGAAACTATCGTTTATTATGTGGTTTTAATATGCATGTTTTGTGTTTACCACTTTATCTCTCGAATGTATTTTTCTTAACAAATATTTTACTCTTGAAATAAGTCGTAAAATGTTATAGCTTATTTACACCATGTACTCAGAACCTTTAAAATCATAATGGGGTAATTTTCCACCCATAGTTAGGTGACTTTATAGGCAAACCAACCAAGGAAGGACAAATCATGAAGTCACGTGAAAATACATGCATACCAGGGTAATTATTCATGCAAGACACTTATGTATATCATCCATGCAGTTAGACACGTATCGTCTCCCTATCGGCGACTACACTGAATCATTGCCATGATTCATGCATCATTATACAAGGGGGTTGCTCAGGCATATACGGGGGGTTGCATTTTTAAAAACGTACCCTGTACCAAGTGGCCACCTGAGGTTGCCGGAGACACCACCGAAAACAATATATTACATGTTAATTATAGGTACATACTAGAATAGAAGCTAAGGATACATTTTAGGCTGGACTGGAAGATAATTGGATTCAGATACCTATAAAAAGCCTAGAGGGTATTGTTAAAGTATGAAGGAGTGTAGTACATGCCTATTGAGATATTATATAACCATAAAAATGTTACACTTACGACGACTATCATATTTTACGGCGATCTTAAAATAATAATAAACAGAGAACAACAGTAAAATAAACGCAAGAACCCATTTCGTACACAATAGTGTGAGGTTAAAATCCATTAACTTTATCTTATTTTATGGTAATCGTGTGAATAGCATTTTCAAATTATTTCTAAAATAGGTTACTTAAATGCTGCCAAAGTGCCAATTGCATAAAAACTTTTTCAACCAAATAAAAGATCACAGGCACAAAGCGATTCACAAAAAAATAAAAATAAAACATTCGAAATTCGAGCACGTTCCGTCCAAATTCCGAATGTCAATTTATTTGCGCGGCAACAACAAATTTTGTACATTACTGTACTCTATGCGTTTGGGTCCTACCAACGTAACGTCAGGTTGACGAGTCGATTACATATCGTTCGATACGTTTGGCGTGACCGTCGAGTACGCATTTAAGAAATTACTTCCACATAACGGTATTGTGGAAACTGGTTTGCAAGTGCCAGTGTGGATTGCTGTCGGCTAGTGATTTTTCCGATACTCGACATGTAGCTACATAAGACGTTGATAGTTAGAGGCTACGCATGATAAGATCTTGCCGTTCTTGCAGTGTTGCGATATTTCGATTAGATATTTGATGTAAGCAAGTTCTTTATGTAATACAATGCTTGTAAAGTTGTAACCTACATGAGTGTGATAGTTATATGAATAATTTTCGGATTTGTATTACACGAAGCGACTGCTCGTTTGATATTTTGTTATCCAATTATTAAACTGGCATTTTATTCATTTATTTGAATAATGCAAAGCTCCCATCAAAATGTAATAACGCAGAATCAAATTAATTCCCGTCTGCAGTTGAATTAAAAAAGAAGTGCTATACTTTTACGAGCCGCTCAACTGGCAAAACATAATCTAAATAATATGGTTGCGTTTATAAGGATTATAAAACATTTATCCCGTCCCGATTGAAACTGTGATGTTTTAATGCAACGTTTATTGCGATTTACTAGGCAGTGTTAAGACTTGTCCTGCCTACAGCTACCCACGTGCGACTTGCGCTTTTGTGGGCTTTACATTGCATTAAAATATTGCTACTGCATTTCTTGCATCGTTCGAGAATATTTTTTTGTTCCATTTATGAATTTAAATATTTATGTTCGATTCTCAATTTGTTTATGATGCTTTTAGCGAATATGCTACAATATTTTTTATAGATAAGAATTATTTACATTAACGTCGGGTAAAGTGCCTAATTATGGCTACATAATTAATTACACAGTAGGTGGTACACTGCATTTTCCAAGTCGTGTTAATTTGTTATTTTTCACAACCTGATTTTATGTACGCATTTAATTGGCAAGCAGGTACTCGTATCTACGTATATTTACAATGATTATAATCATGAAACTTGCTACATAAATAATACCTTTTACGCCTTTTACAGAAAATAAGACTCTTCATGAAGTAGTTACGGAATATTAGCTATGGCAATAGCGTTAAAAATCGATTAGGGACGCGATGGAATCGATAAACTTGGTATGCTTCGTACCTAGTTACGAGTAAGTACCTATAATTCTTTAAATATATCTACTATCTTAGTACCGACCTAAAAACTAATATTAGAAGCAACCTTCTTATTTATCTCATAAAGATTTAAGTAACTAATTTAGAAACTTTTAAAATCAAACTTGACGAACAAAATCATATTCCATATTCGAGGACAGTCGTTAGAAGTAATCAAATAAAAACTAAAATCATTTCGATTTCCCGCCGTCTCGATTCAATTATAGTCTATGTAAACATTCGAGAGACGTCCCCACTCCGGAGCCTCTCGATATTCGCATTTCAATGTCGTAATCGATTTGAATCGAAACTCGATTATCGATCAAGTACCAGACGTTCGTACTACTTTCACTGGATCGCGATTATAGTTACGATAATATTTGTGTACCACTTGGCTCTGATAATAGAGTGAAGAACTTAAAAGGATTTCAAGGCTTGTACAAATACCTAAGTCTCACGTTAGACTAGAATTTTATACCCTTCGAAGTTTTACATTTTAAAAGTTTCGAAATCGATAATTTACTGTAGCATATTTTTTGGTCCATTTCACAGTAAAAGTAAAAGTTATCTAAAGATTCAAACGATATTGGCTCGATATTAATAACAGACTTTAAGTGACTTTTCCGACGTCAAACTTTAATGATTAGCAACCTAACCTTCAAGGCTCCTGCATGCAGTAGAACAATTTCTATGGAAACTTAATGGAAATTGTTCTACCAGAAACGCGCCTGTCTTGGAGAACACCATTAAAAAAGTGGGCTCGATATGATTACTAATCAGTCAAACTCCGTCAGCGGGAATTGGATTAATCCCACACTGTCGAAGTCTTTAATATGTCCCAAAAACGTTTTATATCTACAGAAAGTAAGAGCTCCAACTGCCTGCAGTACTGAGCACTAGGAACACCAAAACGAATGGCTAAATAAAAGCGCGCTGTTGAATATTCAACTTTCGGAGGTGAGTCGAACGTTGAAAATCAATCACAGCATGACTCTTGCATAACAGGCAGGTAGGTAGGTACACGCATAGATAATCCCGAATTAAATGCAAGACAAGTACGAATTAAGTCCTAAAGTGTTCATTAGGCAATCAGTCCACTTTTGAACCAATAATAAATTACGTTGTTTAATTAATAAATCAATCAATAATACCGTCTTCCTACAAACTATTATAAAATAAATAATTCTACTGCCCTCAATTGTCTTATAAAATTATAGACCCATGAGAAAAGGCAGGTGACACACTGTACTAAAGACCGAAGTATCATCGAATGTGGAACACGTCAGCTGTTTATTTCCCATCGTGTGTCTTAGAGTTTATTATTGGAAACACGTTGCTTGTATGTAATTATATTATAATTGTGCTGGGAACTTGGGTAACAGCTAGGTACTGTTTGAGGATATGGGTGGATACTTTTAAGAATTGTTATAGTAAAGTGAATATTTAATTTAATAATTGGGTATTTGAAAGGGGAGTCAATAACGCATCAAAGCTAATTTGTATGAAATATAACAATGTGAATACTTATTAGCATCCAAAATATTGAATTTCTGTACGGTGATGGAAGTTTTTAAGACGAGCCGTCTTTTTTCTATGTGATTTCATATTTTATTTTTGACCGTGTCAATTGGCAATTTATTGGGGCAAGAAGGTCAGTCATATGTGTTATGAAGTTGCTATAAGGTTTTTTTTTGTGAATAGCATCTCGCAGTTCAAACTATGAGGTTGTCGGTTGCTTAACCGGACTTGCCTGAGGATGCCGCAATAAATAAAGGCCTCCAGCCCGGCCTTAAAAATCCTTGAAAACTAAGCGACTACATGCTAAGGGCACCTCCTGTGGGGTACGGACCGAAGCTTACGGCGTCACTGAGGGAGGGCAGCAAGGGATAGGCTGGATCGGATTGAGCTGCTAGAAGGGTGTGTTGGTTTGACTAAGTAAGTGTTACATTTTCATTTCCATCGCCATGAATGAAATGAGGCTCATAGGCCGAGATGCCATAGGATTGCAAGACAAGCCTTACGAGGGAACTGGCCTGGACCTAAAACACCACCTCTTAACACGTTGAGCGCCAACGCGGTCACCGGTGAGCCGCGAACAATAGTTTTTCTATTGTGTCTGCTGCGCGGCAGTCAACGACTTAAGCAGTATCTTTCTATCTTAATATTATTTTAGAATGAGACGGAGCTATACAGGACGTATAGCTCCATCTCTTTCCCACTGTGAAGTAATATTCATATAATGCTGTTTTTAGAAGTGGTGGGCGGCCCCTTAAACCTAGTCCAAAAGTGCAAAAAAATACTAACCAATCATGAATGACACGAAGCTCGAATTCTCTTGCCGAGCAGTTGTAGTATTATAATAATAATTAATAGTTGAATTATGTGCGTTGTTACTAAAAATACGTAACATTAATTAAACACCTTAACTGCTCTAAGCGGAACGTTAAAATTGAATAATCGTTTAAATAACAAAATAATTTAAATAAGCGAACGTATTCTGTTTCATATATATTTTAGTTTGAATGTAGGTAATCAGAGTAATGTATGCGTAATCGTATTAATAGTAGAATGTAGGTTAGTATAGGATTAACGAGGCCTATTGGTTGAAAGCATGTAAAAACAAATGAATACATAATCTATGTATGTATAAATTTGTTTTTGAACAACAGTATTTAAGAAACTACCTTTTGGAAGGGGCGACTAGAATCAATTCTATTTCTTGTTCATTTTGACGTTCAAAAGTGCCTTTCTTGTGCCTATTTGAAATACTTAAATGATTTGAGTTTGACTTTAAGCAAAAAACTGCCGATATTGTTCTACATGATTTATGTCCCATCACCAGATTTTATATGAAGCTAAAGAGCTTATAAATTGACTTATAAATCAAAACCTTATTTATTTGTTTGGCAAGATGACCGGACAAATAAATTAAGCATAATTAATTAATTCGGTTGCTGTCGTTTAAATTATGCAACCTAGGTGACCTTTTGTCTTTGTGTCAGGTCAGCTTGATAATTCTACAAAAAACATATGATTCACTTCTAAGAATCTTATGAGATTAATCCGAACGCGATGTTTTTAGCGGAAAACGGCGAATTCCTTAAATTTGCGAACGATTTGACAAGGCAGCAATTCTCCAAGAATCCTTTAACCGGAATTACGTTTATGATTTTCCAACAAGATTTACTGCGTATAGCAATTAAGTACCTTTGCTCCTTAGCATAGAGATTATTTTAAACTACAGACGCTAGCACATCAAGCTACACCAAACTGTCAAATATTCTCAATTGAACATGAACCTTGTCCTTTTGTAATAAAGTTCAAAATTATCAAAGAAATCCGTCAAATAGGCTAGCAATATTTAAAAATAAGACAAAATCACGCCTTGTTTCTCCGAGGGGTTAGGCAGAGATGTTCCCATAATAGGTACACCTACTTGCTAGTTATGTTTAAGCCCCATGCAATAGGGGGCGAGCCTATTGCACAGATCCGAACATTGCACATATACGGATCGCTGCTCAAAAATTTCTAATGAAATATTCCAATAATACTTTGCCCGACCTGCTACTCGATCCCAGGGCCTCATGCTTATATATCGCTAGACTAACAAGTTTATATAAAAATAAAAATCTTAATTTTCTTTTAAAACTAAATCACTAATTGATAATTTATCTCACTATCAAATAACACATTAATTTGTGCTTACAAACTAGCTAACCTTAAAACCCATCCTTACTAAAAAAACTGAATTTATTTGTAACATGTTTACTAGCAGAGTTTAATCGGCTTATTGGACGACTCGCACGAATTTAACTCGCACAAAACGTGCGAATCGACTCCTTTAAAAAATATTATTTTTTCTGTAGTCGATTCGCACAAATTTTATTTATTGGCGTGCAAATCGACACCCTCACAAAAATGTAGTAGGCTATTCGCTCCCCATTAAATAAACTTTGTGCGAATCGACTACAGAAAAAATAATATTTTTTAAAGGAGTCGATTCGCACGTTTTGTGCGAGTTAAATTCGTGCGAGTCGTCCAATAAGCCGATTAATCTTATAAGGGAAAAAGAAGGGGAATATACCCTAAGTAGGTTCTAACTACAGGTTCAATTAAGCTAGTTAGCGAAACTCCGTGGACGTGGTGTTCCTTTTCTTTAAACTGTCAAATTCTATAGTGTATTTTTCTTTAGTTGTCTCATTTGGTAAACAAATGTCGCGACTAATATTAAGATTTCTAGGTAATGTATGTGTCTCTGAAGCATTTTTTTTAAATAATTCATGCCATAAGTGTATTATTCAAAGTTCAAGACGTTTATGCTTAACTCAAAGTGTTTGATTGATACGAAAAATCAGAATTAGCGTCCCGTGTTTGTTTACCAAATTGGACACTGTAAAAGAAATACACTATAGTAACTACAGCTGACTACAGTAGTGGTATTGTGAGAAAATCTCACCGTGATGACTTAAGTGAAATGAGTTTCAGGTGAGCTATCAATAGTGTCAATTCCTAGCAATAGATGGAATGACAGCTTACTTCACGTCCACGTCATCTTAAGTTTTTACGATGAGTCGACCGACAGAAGTGAACGCCCGCTGGTAGTGTAGTTTCTTGAAATTACGAGTTCTACTTTTTGTTTCCTTTGATAACTATCGCAATTGAGGAGTTTCACTAGCTAGTTTAATTTATAAATCTATGCTACAAAACCAAAACTCAGGTACAGACCTTGGGTAAGGCGGCGAGGCACTGCTGTTTGACGTCCCAAATTAGCTGATCTCTGGGGAACTGGAGACTCTTCTGCACGTTCAGTTCGGGCACGTGCACCCTCACGAGGAGCCAGCCCTCCGCTCCCTCAGAGCACTCGCCCTCCATTACGCTACGCCATCTGGGAAAGAAGAGGAAAGATAATTAGCAATTGGGCCTTAAAACTCTGTGCGGTTAAATTCATAAAGCTGATTGTGTGAATGTGAAAAGTTACGTGACTTCCCAGCTATTAAAACAATCGGCGCAGACGCATCTATCTTCGCGCGCGGGATTTGCCTCGGTGGCCAGAGCTTATGACCACAGCATAAATTGGGTGGGAATCACGCAATCGTCAAACAAAAAACACATGACCTATCTTAGCCAAAGGTGGCAAATAAATTTTAGCTTGCTTCTAGAAAAGAAACTTCTCGCTTGAAAATTGCAAAACACACACATCACAAATACGTGTACGCAGTATTTCATACCGTTTAGACATGCTGATAAAACTGCGCACAATTCCTTGAAAAACACACTTCAACTAAACAACAACCACCGAATCGAATATAAGGAATTCTAGCGATTAATATGGCGTGGTATTCCAACATTATAAATGCAATCAATAGGTAATAATACCTTTTTTACTTTGCCCATACTTGCCTATTCCATATTTTCTCCATACGAATCAATTCTATTTCTTGTTCATTTTGACGTTAAAAAGTGCCTTTCTTGTGCTTATTTGAAATAAATGGTTTGTTTGTCTTTGACTTTTATTGAAAGATGGGAAATCATAAAATCACTCCTCCCGCTCTGGGTGGAGCGGAAGGGAGAGACCGATTATTGCTGACTAAACCCCATCCATGTTCCTTCCTTAGCCCTATGTGTGGCAGCGGTTAACCTTTCGAACAGTCCCGCTGATAAGTACACGTAATACCTGAATCCACCTAAGTCAAAGGTATATTATTAATATTCAGCATGACCGCAAAAAGAATAAAAAGAAATAGAAAATAAAGCCTTTAATAATATGTCTATAACAAGGGTATTGTATTACTCAGTTTCAGACTGGGTCGTGGAGGTCAGATAGGCAGTCGCTCCAAGTAAAATAATCAAAAATAATAAATTCAGCTGCATCCGATTAGACTGGAAGCCGACCAAAACATAGTTGGGAAAAGGCTAGGCAGATTTTGGGCAAAATCTGGCTTTTCTCTCCAGTCCGAAACGTATTAATTGTTTTTGTTCATTACTTAAGTAAGAAAAATATTTTAGGTACATACAACGAAGACTTGGTAAACAGTTTCCCAGTAATCCTTTTGCCCTCTAGACAAATGCCCTGTCCGACCAATTAATTTATCTAAAGGTGCTATCTGAATTTCGTTGACTCTACTAAGAAAAATAGACCGGTTCATTTATGGTTTTTTTCTAGGATTTATGGGTCATAATTTTTATAGGCTAGTACATGTCTAGTCATGTTACGTAAGAGTGTGTGACTTCGTATGACTAGGTACTTGTTTTCTAACCTAGAAAATATTTTTTTCTACTGGATTACGTTCCAACTTTATGAGCTACATATATGCCAATTGCTGCAGAGGTACGAGGTTCTAAGAAAGCTTGTTGACGTAAATTCTGATTGTGTCCATAAAATATGGTATATATACAACAGTTTCGCAAAAAGACTATCTCGTTAAGACTTCGATACGAATATGAATTGTAAATTGTCAAAGCAAACGTGAAGGAAAATAATGTGAATAAAAACTTGTTGCTATTTTTACTTGTACATAATCCAGTATGAAAGAAACCAAAACCGGCAATCCAGTACATATATACAGGGTGGAATTTTGTAATGCCCCCTGGAGGGAAAGTACTCTTAATACTGTAGATAGAAAATTTTACTCAAAGGAAACATTCCTTTATTTTTGAATAGAAAAAAAACTGCTTTCAAAGATTTGAAAAAAATCGCTTGCCACACCCGGGAATCGAACTGACTAAAATCTGCAAAAAGTACACACTGTACTTTTATTGCCGCGATCGTTAGTATCAATTATAAGGATGAAATCTCTTGAACAAACTTGATAAATTAAATGATGGGAAAACCATGAAATCTTTAATTATTTACAAAAAATTGTAAACTAATTAATTAGTTGCTCGAAATGGGCTCCATTTTCTGGATACACAAATGTATTCTTCTAACAAATTCATTTCTTGTAACCTTTAATAACGTGTTGTGGTGAATATTATAAATCGTATTCCGAACTTCAACTCTCAACTCGTTTACATTCGCATAAGATTTAATGTAAATTTGGTTTTTAACATATCCCCATAAAAAAAAATCTAAAAGGGTGAGATCCGGTGATCTCGCAGGCCATCTGATTGTGCCGTTTGTACCAATCTAGGTATTAAAGGTATTTATTTAGAAGAATACATTTGTGCATCCAAGAAAATGGAGCACATTTCGAGCAACTAATTAATTACTTTACAATTTTTTGTAAATAATTAAAGATTTCATGGTTTTCCTATCATTTAATTTATCAAGTTTGTTCGAGAGATTTCATCCTTATAATTGATACTAACGATCGCGGGATTAAAAGTACAGTGTGTACTTTTTGCAGATTTTAGTCAGTTCGATTCCCGGGTGTGGCAAGCGATTTTTTGGAAATCTTTGAATGCAGTTTTCTTTCTATTCAAAAATAAAGGAATGTTTCCTTTGAGTAAAATTTTCTATCTACAGTATTAAGAGTACTTTCCCTCCAGGGGGCATTACAAAATTCCACCCTGTATACATATTATACATAGGTACTGTAGAGCTTAAGTGAAACCTAGTGGAACTTACAGAGGCTGGTAGGTTATAACTGACAGCATTCGACCTTTCAAAATAATAGAATAGTTTGATAGGTTTTTATAAAAAGAAAAGATGAGATTGCCAGTAGCCGTGCTGCTTGACGGATGTATTCGATAAAAGCAATATAATTTAATAACTGCTGCCCGTGTGTTTGTATTTTTGTAGGATAGAAATCCCTAAAACACACTACTCAGCTCTACCTCTAAGCCCCCTAAGTGAAGGTCCCCCTGACCTTCACAGTAGCTACCTATAATATGTACAGACGCCAGCACATCAAGCTATCCCTAACTGTCAAATTTTCTCAATTAAAAATGAACCTTGTCTTTGCAATAAAGTTGAAATACTATCAAAGAAATTTGACAGATTGTGGTAACTTGATGTGCTGGCCTCTGTACTTATGTAATTTAAAAAATGTAATAAGACGTAGTTTATCAGCCATATCGTTACCATAACACAAGCATTAGGTTGCTTAGCTTGGGACTATATGGCGTTGTGAGAAATGTCCAAGGATATTATTATTATTATTACCTACTTTTGTTCCCTTACCTTTAGACAGACAGAAATGTAAATTTTCCTTGCTTATAATGTGCCGCATGCGCAAAGCATCCGGTTGCGTTTCTGTGAACTTAAAGCTGTGCCGGCGCCGTACCGCGTTCTAGGAAAAATGTCGACACTATGATTTTTAAAAATGGAATTCCTTCGACTCTTAAGTTGTAGTTTAAGGGTTTCGGTAAAATACACTTCAATTGTCGTTATTGGCTTGTAAATTAAATTAAAATTGTATTGATAGATTTAATGATAATTACTATTCGCTAACATTAGTAAAACAAACAGATAACATACTGGAATTACGACAGTTATTTAATAACAGCCACACAGGTCGATCCATCAGGTTAAGCTACGCTTGCCGGGGTTGGTCCGTAGATGGGTGACCATCGTTACATATCGAGCCTCCCCCGACCACGAAAAGCAAGTTAAGTCTGACATTCAGTCTTACCCAGGGTTATCGTATTACCCAGTTACAGACAGACAGTCGCTCCATGTAAAATACTAGTCTTTAGCTGCTAGAATCCGATGCCAACGTGGTAAAAAACTAGGCAGATTGATTGATTGATCTAGAATAGCCGTAAGTATTACTAACAGGAAATAAGCTTTAATAAATAGAGTATGTATACGTACAGACGCCAGCACATCAAGCTACTCGTACCCCAAACTGTCAAATATTCTCAATTGAACATGAACCTTACGCTTCAGTAATAAAGTTGAAAATCTATTAAATAAATCTGACAGATTGGGGTAGCTTGACGTGCTGGCCTCTATACATGACAAAAAATAGGGCAACAGCTGAAATGTTAGGACTTATCTTTAATTAACTCAAATATTTAATTAGTGAGACTCTTTTATGTCTAAGCCTTTTGAACTAAGTAATTCAACAAACTTGGACAAACTTTCGAAATTCGAAGAGTTATCTTATCGCTAAGAACACACTTACAAAATGATAACAGTATCTTGTGGTCCCAGTAAATTAGTCTTCAAAACAACGACTTAATTCCATATCGTTTGTATCCTCAACCAATCATAAACCTTAATGTTTAAACGTCAATAGCAACGGCCATTTTCGAAATTGAAAATAAATAACCAATCAAACCGCGTTCTATTTTTAAACTCATCGGCCATCTTTTTTCAATTAATTTTCGGTAAAATTTTGATGAACTTTGATAAGACGTTTGTTATTTATCTTCGTGGCTTGACCTTTCGATAATGAGTAAAAGTGATTTTTAATATAAATTAAATGTCTTCTCTGATAATTATGCGTTGATAAGTGTAATTAGAGCAGATGGATTCACCGGTTTTTAATTAGACATGCATTAAGCGTTATTATAAACGAACGATAACATTGTTTTCTATACTAATTATAAAGAGGAAAGATTTGTATGTTTGTAACGAATAAACTCAAAAACTACTTAACGGATCTGGATGGAACCTGGCCCCTAAGATAGATTATAGTCTGGAATAGCATATAAGCTACTTTTTTATCCCAAAAAAAAATGTACAGTTCCCGTGGGATAATTTCCTACATACACGCGGGCGATGTCGCTGGCGACAGCTAGTTTCTAATAAAAAGATTATACCACCAAATCATGATTTGGGTCAATCAACTTTTAAGTGTACATGAATGATAAATTTTATTTTTTTAATTTTATTTGATTTTTTTTATATTTTAACATTTTTTGTGTAGATAATTATTTATATTTTAAGAATTCACATATAGCAGAACGATTTTATTTAAATAAAATAGTAAATTTGGCTCCGAAATCCATCGACTCTAGTTAAGATAGTCCCTTGGACAACTAACTAAATAGACTTCTAAACTATTTGAAATTCAGTCAAATTGTAAACCGTTACTTTATTCTCACTAAATATAGGATGAATTTCAATTTATCTTCCATAAATAAATGACGCGACTTTTAATTTATAAGTTATTCCCAATAATATTGTCTCCTGGACAACGACAAACTTTACATGTAACGAACTATTCATTTAACTTGTAAAATAATAATGGATACGTGATATAACAGTCTTTATGAATTCACTTTTAATTGTTACATATTCATATTTAAAAATTTTGTAAACCTTACTGTTTTTTTAAAGTAAAAATGACGATAATGTGTCTTTAGAAGACAGGGACAAAATGGTTGTCCAGTGGATGTTCACTGGACACATCTCTGGATACTCGGGAGTCCAAAGGAGATACTAGGATTGAAATCGCCTGTATTAGTTCTTGTTATGTAAAAAAACAACTATAATACAATAATTAACAGTTTTATTATATTTTTTACGAAAGAATCAACATTACAATAAATGTTTGAACAGACCTATAAACGTGAAAACTCTTACTAATTAACTTAGAAACATTAACAGCCTCTTTAATCAGCTTAAATACTTAATAAATGACTAATACCTCTTTGTATCACATAAGGGTTCAGTAAAATACAAAACTTAAAAATTAATCTTCAAAACAAAATTTCTTAATCATAGAAGAGATCCATAGGTGTTACACTAAACTACATGAACTATTTTCTAAAAAACATTAATATCACATGAAAACTTATAATAGTCAGTGCCTCTTTTGTGTTCAATGTCCGGGGTTGGAAGTTTTTTAATTATATCTTCGAATGCTACATAGGATTTATCTTTCTCATTCAATACAAATAGCTTTCCATTTTTCACATATTTTAGAAAAGTAACTCTTCGGCGTATTCTCAATTATATTCCTAACAGCTTTTTGGCGATTTCTCTGTGACTGTTTTCGTAGCTTCCAGATAATTCTGCAGTTTTCTTTATCTTCTGGCGGCATACTTGATATTAGTTTTTTATTCTTGTGGTAGCTTTCCCTTTTTTTTCTCTTTCGCTCAGCTAATTTCTCCGGTTCTGCTTTAAGTCTTTCTCTATAGCGTCTTGATTTTTCTTTTTCCGTCAAACCCATTATCTAAAAATAATAACAAAAAGAATTTAGAATAGAGAACTATTAGATCACCAGAGAACATCGGATCGTTCCTCGACTCGGTGTTTCACACGTCAAGAAGTTGAAAGTTCAAATTGGTCAAAATATACATCTCATTTATATTAAACAATAATAAATACTCTAGCCCTTGTAAGAGGCTCTTCAGTGACTAATTATTGAAAGAAAAAGTATTGCTTTATGCTGATTCTATCATTATTGTCCTATGGACAACCAAAATGTCTCACGGACAACTGTTTTGGTTGTCCAAGTGACTGGTTGTCCGAGTGACATTTATCAGTTTTTGCGCTTCCTGGTAATAACTAATGATATTTTGAATTAGGTCTTACGCGCAGTTAAAAATATAGATTGAATAGAATATATTTCACTTTAATTTATTACGATATATCAAATACTTACGTTTTTGTGCTGGTTGTCCGGTAGACACACAAAAAAGCCACCCACTTTCTCAAAACGCACTCGGCCGACTGACGCCGCGGGAAAGATGAAATCAAAATGGCGGCTGGATGAGTGTTGTAACCAAATCGATCGACTTGTTCTCAAGGCACTGATCACGCCATCTATGTTTTGTTTTCGGAACTTTTTTACCGTTGTCCGATGGACGTCAGGATAATAAAATATAATAGGGACCAAAATGAACATGCAAAAAAACTCGTTAAAATTATAAAGCAAACAAAAATCTATATGCTAGAATCAGTACACATTAATATATAATTATACAGTACAAGCGTAATTAATTGCCACATTGTTTTTTTTTGTATAAAGTAATGTTTCATTGTACTAAGCTACTGGGGGACAAAGAAAAAAACACTACATCAGATGTTTTGTCACCTGGACAACCATTAAAATTCCAGTTTAATAGTGATTTATTTAACATAATTTACTCGTATGTTTGCTTAACAATAAGATAAATGCGATATATGCCAAAAAAACCACTTAATTTTCTTTAGATCTGCGATTATTGGTCAGGGACAAAACATAGTACTTACAGGACAAATAAAAGTTGATTGACCCATTTCTTAGTAGTTGGTGCCTGAGAACGAAATGCTTCATGATGAGTGGTGGCGGAGGTACGGAGTATAAACTCTTATTATATTGTAGTATTGTTTTTTTTTTTCTTCACATTGGAAAAGGATGGAGCTATATCTCCTGTATAGCTTCATCTCTTTCTCCTTTCTCACACTGAAATAATATTAAATAATACAACAGATCTTTGAAGTGGTGTTTGGAACACTGAGTTAAGTTTGTGGCTAAGGCTTGCCTGTTTCTTTCCAGTCACCTAGACAGGCTCTATTTTACATTTTTTTTTTTATATCTGCCATTCCATTGCAAAACGAGCGAGAGAGATGATTGTGATGGTAAAGGTATGAGTTTCAAGACCTTTCATCGCATTGCGCAATAAAATTCTTCATTTCGATTTTTTGGGACTATAGCAAATCCATTCCTCAAGTATGCAGGTTTAATCACAAGGTGACCATTACATGTCCCACTAAAAACTATTTTCTTCAAACTTCAAGAGAAAGAGAGAAAGGGAGATACAATTATAGTAAGTACGAAAGAGATAGAAAGATGTAAGCCCATCAAATTGAATACCGGGGAGTATGAGGTGACGAAGATGCCTATCTAAGTAATTGAGGTATCGTTTGTAATGTTGATAAACTACTTAATTGACAAATTGATCAATGAACAGAGCTATTAAGGTCACACATTAAGATACGTAACAACAATTAATGTAGGAAATGTTTTGGAATAGAAGATACCTATTTTATGTGTAACTTTTTTGAAAGATATATATGTATATTTGCTCGTGTCTAAGTAACAACAGCCGTACAGGTCGATCTACCAAGTTAAGCTACGCTTGCCGCGATTGCCCGTGGATGGGTCACCATCTTTAAATACCGAGACTCCTCCGTGCCGTGGAAAGCAGGGTTGTCATTTGTGCATCTTTGACAGTCGTTACGGTTCGTCAGAAGTCCGAAAATCTTATAGCCAGGGGGATCGTATTACCCAGTTACTGGGTTGTGGAGGCCAGATAGGCTCCATGTAAAATACTGGGATTCATATAGATTGGAAGCCGACCGACATCAGTCAGTCAGTCACTCTACTTTATACAGCAGACTATTTCAATGGATATCGCATTACGATATGGTAGGATATCCCAACTAAAGAATATACTCGGGAAAAAGGCTCGGTAGATATGTATATTTTTCGACTAGCTTCTGCCCGCGACTTGACAGTGGAATTCAAAAGATACACAATATTTAAAATTCGAATTTTGAACCCTCATTACATCTCTTTAGGGGCAATATTTTCAAAAATCCATTCTTAGGAGATGCCTATGTCATAATAACTATCGTTTAGCGGTTTAAGCTATGTGTTGATTGAACAGACAGCTTCCTTTGTACAGAAGACTATTTAGATGTACATATTATGTATGTGGAATGCACATGAAATCTTCCAATGGATATTATCGCATTAGGATATGCTAGAACTTCCCAACTAAAGAACAGGAGTCCTAGTCCGAAAGGATTCGACCAGATCTTCTGATCTGCAATCTCGATAGAAAGCCATTCGATACTTCAACGTCTTCTTTTATTGTCCTACCTTTTGGATTTTTCTGACGCATTGTCAATTGTTTTCATTTTGATGAGACAGCAGCTCCCATAACTGTGACTGTCAAATCGGTGTCTTTGGGTCAAGGTTCAGAGATGAACGTGTGATTAAGGTAGCTTTTTGTTGTTTCTGCTTTGGAAGAACTTTTATCTCCTGTAGCTTTTATTGGTTCAAAATGGAATCTTCAACCTTACGGCTGATGTATGGAAGTATATAAATCTTAACGGGTTTCAAATAAATTTTAATTTCGAATTTTAATTTCTTAGGGGATGGTGAAACATTTAAGTGTCATCATCAGACTGCTATATAGGGTAGCAAGACTAATAGAAACTATACCTGGACTCCTATGTAGTAAAAAAAAAAACATTATTATTAATCCATTATCACAACAACACGGTACAGTATGAAATAATCAAGGAACCTATAATATTTACTTACCTACTGTTCCACTGGGTAAGCGGGATCGTCCGAAAGGGTTACCTCTAACCCGGAACATAAAGGGCTAAGGAAGGAATATAGATGGGTTTTAGCCAGTAAGAGTCTGACACCTTCTCCGGCTCCTGTCAGAGATTTGATGATTGCCGACCCTCTATAAAAAATACTGTACCACTGCTAGGCAAAAACTTTTCCTATGTCTTTCCAGGAACTATTTTCATGCGCTACTTCATACCAGCCCTTGCGGTATATAAGAAAATGAAGAATTTCCCTCTAAACAACATAATAAATTCATAACTTGGCTAGAGTAAACAAGTGAACATAAGTGCGCGTTTACCCTGTTGGGACAGCAACGGAAGGAGATATAAACATAACAATAAATATTGTAGCTACGCTGAAGGTTGAAGGTAAACAAGCCTTGTATTATCTGCTTACTATAATCTTTATTGACATCATACATAGACACATACTATACGATAACTGAAATCACATTCTCTAGTCTTCAGTCTCCCTCGACTCTCGAATTCGTTCCCAAGCCCAAAGAAATACACGACTAACTGTCTAGTTTTGAGCTCACTGGCAAATAATATACAGTGACCTAGCTGTGGGTAATATTTAAGCTACTCATATCGTCTCAACTTGCTGTCAACCTGCCTACTGTACCTGGACAATAAATATTTATTTCTTCTCCTTTACAATAACTTTGAAACTTAATAAAAAACCGAAATAAATAAACATAACCACAACATAATGAAGACAAGTGGAGCAAAATATTAATATTGTGTAAGTACCTTCGTTACATATTTTTTCTGAGTTTAATTTTCAATAACAAATAATGGAATGGTTTCCCTTGATGTGACTCGTCAAAGAGCAAAAACGTGCTGTTAGGGAATCCCGCGTCCCCTTGCCCAGCAGTCGGATGATATAGGCAATGATGGTATGCTATGAGAAACTTTTTGACTAAGTAGGTCACATACAATCAATTACTTATAATAATGTTACCGTCGAAGCTAATAAATCCAAACAGCTAGTTATATCACAGACAACCTTCGAAGTAGCGAACTTTATTTTCTAGCTGGCTTTAGATATTAGTATGCTGCTGATAGTCCATAGGTGACCTCCATCACAATAATCTTTCACACTACTACC
Organism: Hyppa rectilinea; assembly: GCA_951799385.1. Lineage (NCBI taxonomy): Eukaryota > Metazoa > Arthropoda > Insecta > Lepidoptera > Noctuidae > Hyppa > Hyppa rectilinea. The sequence continues at coordinate 16,420,039 of OX637307.1, forward strand.
ACAGTAAAATATCTACTACATTCTAATGGACTCTAAAAAGCTCCATTAAATAGGAATGTCGTAAAAACAGCTCCTTAAAGTGCTTTATTTTCTATTCTGAAGCTGATCGACGGAATAACACTCCGTGAATAATTTGATAATTTAAGTCTTTCACCATTACGACCCAAGAAATATGGGGATATAAACCAAATTCTATAACGGCTAGGGATCCGACAGGAAGGAATCTATTGTTGTAATAATGGGTGTGCGACACGCACCATTTTAATTTTGATCCTGTTATAACTGACATTTCTTTGGTGAATCGGCACTTGCACAATGGATTACTATTGTATGTCGAAGAAAGACGGATTATGGGTTCAATTTAGCAGAAGTTATCTTTTTCATTCAGATTCGTTTTTGTGAAGAATTCAATAGAGAGGCAATAAAATAACGTGATAAATGTCTTCAGGAATGTTTTGAGCTTCAAAATGGATGTCTAAGAGTAGAGGAAGACGAACGAAACGATGGATGGACTGTGTGAAAGACGATATGGCTAGAAAGGGGGTGACTAATAGACAGCTATGGAGGAAAAAAAACGTTGCGTCGACTTAAAATGGGATATAATATGGGATAAAGGCAAGAGAATGATGATGACGATCTTATATACGCTCTACCACTGAGGGGGCTCAGTGGTAGAGCGTGTAATGTGTGTATAGGGTATTTTCTATACTATGAAAGTAAACTCACGGATGGACACATACGTATTATATTTTATAACTTGATTATAACGAATACATCTGTCTAGCTCCGCCGCCTGTGGCCAACTCTCAAATGTACAAAAGGCTTAACTAATTTAAATTATTTTAAAGGTTCGAATGCCGTCCGATTATTACCAGCCATGTTAAACATAAGGTTTTACTCCCGCCAAGTTCAACATAAGGTTTTACTCCAGGGCTCTACCGTACTTACCGTTAATAATAATCATGATGATAATGATAAACTAGATTTTTCTAAGGTAGAGTACCCCTTTGATCTTAAAGACTGACTTCATCTAGGTTTAATAAAAGTCTTCTTGTAAACTGATGACTCGATAGAACAAGAAGCTCCTAAGTTTAAATTAGGAATCTTTCTAAGAAAAGCCGAGCATATAAACTCAGACGAATGAGCTTTGACTTTTCTCCAATAATCCCTTAACCTCTTTTACCTGTTCTTTGTACCATGTAAGGTAATTAGGCATACATTCTCTAGATAACTCCACGACGGGTTAATTACACCAGTTAAGATAGAACGTTAAATGTCCCAGTGATGAAATGTTCCACAGATGATAAATATGTGTGATTTAAGTGATATTTAAACGTTAGTAGTTAGATGTAATTGCTTGGACGATTTATTTTAACCTGGTTGTTGTATGTCTCATATGTTTGGTCTTTATGGATGGATGTTTTCTTCTGTCCCTTATTTATGGGAAGTCTTGTCATTTTATAGGTCCTAGATTAATGGTTCCTTTTGTGTTGGAGTTAATTGTCGTGATTTGACAACTTTTTCGACGCAATCTATTGTCATTATTTCTACTTGATCTTCTAATTAATGAGCTGACTTATACCTTATGGATTGTCACAAAGTATTTCGTTATTTTTTTTAGAAACAAAATCTACAGTTAGATTTTGTATAGGGGTGTGTTGCTATTTATAGACGAATCTCAAAGCTCCAACACCTCGTCTCAGCTTTGAGTGTTTCCAATACACTAACTTTAAAACAACGTTCCAAGTTTACCTCAACAAACTCTCTCAGTACAAACATGGAGCTATAAATTGCCCACAAGCTTTGAACAAGGTATAGAAACAATTGACTAGCGATGTACCTGACACTAGACCATCACTTAGTGACATACGGACCTCAACAGTGTGGTAACGGTACTTCGTGGTACAGTCGGCAAAAGAGTTAGATGAATAGAGTAAGAAAGAATAAAGGGTTGTTTCATTGCACTGTCAACTTTCATTACAATTATTGTGTGTCATTTAAAAGTGTGGCGATGCTTGGGAGAGACCTATGATCAGTATACATTTTAGATCCAGCGCAAAATACGACACGATTTAGTCATCAATCGGCTGATAAGTGGATCGGTACCGTTTACATAGTGGGAATATTAGCTTAGTTTATTCTTCCCGATTTTATATCGGTGTTATCTTTACACGCATTCCAGTAAGCATTATATACCTGACCAGTCTACTTAAATGGCGACTAAAATCTCTAATCAGCGCCTTAAACTTAAATAAGCTCTATAAAACACCTAACTATACTGCTACCAGGATTTTTTGGGGCTCGAATGATTTTGGCTACGCATCAATAGATCCTTGTATATATACTTATCACACGCACATATCTTAAATAATCACCTTTCACGTAATATAAGTAAAACACACCTTCGAAATTTCCAATATACAGTGTGTTAGGTTAAACGAGGGACATATTTTCAGGGGTTACTATACTCATGAAAATGAACAACTTTGGCTATGGAACTATACCGGAAATCATGAAAAAAAATCTGCTATTCAGTACATTTATGTTCGCATAATACGTCAAAATGTATGGAACAGCTGTTATTTTTTATTCATATTTCAGAGTTGGTCCCATGGACAAAAATGTTGATTTCGATGAGTACTATACAACCTGAAAGTATGTCCCTCGTTTAACCTAACACACGGTATAAAGAAAAGGATAATAAACGTATTATTGAAATCCTTAGAACGAAAATCCAAAGTATCTCTTACCCTAACATAAAGCCTCATATAAAATTAAAGAATAAAAAAGAATATGTAGTTGCAAGTTACCTTATTTAATTTATCGACTGTACCAGCCGTGTCTGTTCGTGTTTATCGCTCAACAGAGTAAATATTGGCCGAGCGTTCCGACGCGCAGTCGGTGCTGGGTACATCAACCTGGTTTTCGTACAAAAAGCGCTATTTGAGAGGGATTCTGTTTTGATAGTACGGTCGCCTGCATATCAAGCTATAACAAAATTGTTAAATTTGCCCAATTGAACATGAACCTTATGGGATTGTGATAACGTTGAAAAACAATAAAGGAAATTTGACAGATAGAGGTAGCTTGATGTGCTGGCTTGGTTGAGAGGCGGGTTAGAAATTAATTAAACTTGGAATTATTTCGTGGAAGTTAAGATTGTCTGTCGGTGATCAGAGTGAAATCGCTCATAGATTTTTGACCAGAACAAGTTTAGTGCTGGTTATAAATAATGACTGTTAGGACAGGGAGCCGACCGCCATCTTAAAGAGCAGTATTATTTTAATATTAGGTACTTCAGTGTGGAAGCAAGAGATAAAGTTATACAGGAGGTAAAGCTCCATCGCTTTCCAAATGTGATGCAATATTAAAACGGTATTGCTGTTTGAAGTGGTGGTTGGACCCCTGTTTTATATGTACAGTCGAGTTCATTAATATATTGGCCCTTTCGGGCTTCAAAAATATATGACCGTCAAAAAAAATCATAATATTGTGACAACTATAAGCATCATTAAATTGTGGTCAAGATTTAGATTCATTAATATGTGACTGGTTTCTCTCAGTAACATGAATATGTTATATATAATTATTTTCTCAGCATATATTATTGAACCGTTCACATGAGGACATATTTTTGATCTATAGGTTCTATAGAATTTATTGAGCTGTCCAACGCTCACAATATTTTGAGTCCTTGACAGTGCCAATATATTAATGAACTCGACTGTACAAGTTTTGTCACAAACATCTGTAACTAAAAAACCAACCTTGGAGTACCAAATAGACTGTAATACAAACTATACTTACTACAAATATCCCTAATAATTTGTCAAGCGCCACTTTAGCCAGAAATGCACATTACAAACCGCGAATTATCCACGAGAGAGCCTATTGTGACCATAAAAGTAAATTTTAATGACCACATACAACATTACAAGGCATTATTATATCATCAATTAACACTATATAGCTAACGGTCCACAGGTAGATTGTCGTAACTGTACTTTTGGAACAATTTCCGTGAGGTTCACACATTATTTTTGGAGTCCCATAAAAGTAATGTTTACATGCGACTATTAACATTTTGGAATTTCACTTCGGCTTGCCTTTCTCTTAGTAGAATGGGAAATTCTGTAAACTTACCCAAGTGACAATATTAAGTAAAAATCCAGTTTATTGGTGGACACTCTTCACCTGGTGACCAATATTTTAAACAGACTTAAAAAGCATGTTATGAATACGGTTGTATTTTTTTATGTTTGTTGCCACAGGACTCTGTCATTTATCAACAAAATTGGATAATATTCTTATTATAATTGTAAGGAAATACTTTCAGATATTCCCCATATAAATAAAGGCAAGTTCTGATAGCGATATATACAGGGTGGAATTTTGTAATGCCCCCTGGAGGGAAAGTACCCTTAATACTGTAGATAGCAAATTTTACTCAAAGAAAACATTCCTTTGTTTTTGAACAGAAAGAAAACTGCATTCAAAGATTTTCAAAAATTCGCTTGCCACGCCCGGTAATCGAACCGACTAAAATCGGTAAAAATGACAACCTGTACTTTTATTGCATTTATCGTTAGGATCAATTATAAGGATAAAATCTTTCTAAGAAACTTGTTAAATTAAATGAAAGGAAAACCATGAAATCTGGATTTATAAATTTAATGAATCAAGTTAAAACTCTTTAAGTTAAAGTTCCATCTGTTTAATTATCTTAGTATTAAATAATTTTATCATTGACGTCACTTATCTAAATAAAATTAAATAAGACGATTGAAGATTGGTACAAACGGTACAATGAGATGGCCTACGAGATCACCAGATCTTACCCGTTGAGATTTTTTTTGTGGGAATATGTGAAAAATCAAGAAGCCTACCCCGACATAGTTCGGAAAAGGCTTGGCACATCATAGAAAAATCTAATTTTCATTAAATTTTATGAGAAAATAAACGAGTTGAGAGTTGAAGTTCAGAATACGATTTATAATATTCACCACAACACGATATTAAAAGTTACTAGAAATGAATTTGTTACAAGAATACATTTGTGTATCCAAGAAAATGGAGCCCATTTCGAGCAACTAATTAGTTAGATTACAATTTTTTGTAAATAATTTGAGATTTCATGGTTTTCCTATCATTTAATTAACCAAGTTTGTTCGAGAGATTTCATCCTTATAAGTGATCCTAACGATCGATGCAATAAAAGTACAGGGTGTACTTTTTACAGGTTTTAGTTGGTTCGATTCCCGGGTGTGGCAAGCAAATTTTTGGAAATCTTTGAATGCAGTTTTCTTTCTATTCAAAAATAAAGGAATGTTTTCTTTGAATAAAATTTGCTATCTACAGTATTAAGGGTACTTTCCCTCCAGGGGGCATTACAAAATTCCACCCTGTATAAGGTGTTAAAAAATTAACTCGTAAGAATTTCGTGGGAGCATTGTACTCATCGTAACGAACAACTTTTACTATGGGATGAACCCTGAAATCGCGAAAAAAATTTGAGCTGTTCCATACATTTATACACACGTAACTCAATAAAATGTATGGAACAGCTCATATTTTTTTCGCGTTAATTTATTTTAATTTAAAATTAGAGTTAATTTTTTAACACCTTATATATCCTTAACCTCTCAAATGTTAGTAGCATGGGGGTCGTATGGGGTTCATAGGTTCATAAGAAAAATTCTCTCGAAACGACTATAAATATAACCGTAAAAATCGTTGAGCTCTTATAAGCAAACGGCTCCTAATAGGCGAAAATCCAACGGGTTAACTATAGTGAATATAATATCGGACAGAAAACATATAGGGTAAAACAGGTAGTAACTGGCCAATTAAGCGACTCGGCCAGGTTAAACCGATGATATTTCAGAATGTACTCCAACAATATTGAATCTAAAACTATCAACAGACAAACCATACAATCTACTTTGTAAATTTGTGATGAAAAAGAAAAACAAAAGTAGGTTTATACAGTTATTTTAAATAAGAAAATAAAAATCTGTTTTACGCAAAAACTGGCCGTAAATGTTTAGTTATTGGCCATTTTTCAATCAGTAACTGGCCATATGAGATCAATCTTGTGTAATCGAACACTTAGTAATCTAAATAAGTTGTAATCATAAAGTATACATTTAACACTAAAACTCTATTACATATATTTATTATTTAAACACTTAAACATTAATATTTTAAACATTATCAAAATGAGATCAATATTTTTTCTGAGATCAATAATAGAGGTATCTAATCTTATCTATAGTTTGTTATTTAATAAACTTAAAAGCCTTGTTTTCTGGACTCTTCTAATACAGCTTCGAACAATTCATCACCCTCAGATGAATCAGTATTACTACAGTGGAAACACTGATGACATAGAAATGAATCTTCAGCATCTTCAGGAATATGCATGCTGTGAAAAGTTGGTACACAGTTTTGATGAAACTGTTGGTTACATTGACTGCACTGAATAATCCTCTTTGTTATAGGATTCAGACAAGCGTCACAGCATACCACTGTTAAGTGCTTTTTGGATTTTACATTTATTGGTGATACATTTCGAGCATCAAGAGTCTCCATTATATTCATTTCGTTTTTCGAATCTTTGGCAGCTAAAATCTTCTTTGGTTTCTTTTTAGGCATATAATTTTCTTTTTCTTTCTTTTTCTCCTCACGTATTCTCTTCCTATTTTCTTTCGCTGCTTCTTCTTCTTGCTTTTTTAAATTCTTTGCTTTCATCAGTTGTAAAAAGCCATCTGAAGTCAATGCAAAAGGTACTCTTTCCGTTTGGTTTTTACCTTTTCGTTTTGGTGACGCTGGACAAGGTTTCCTTTTTAAATATTCTTCAAGAGATTCGTTTGACACTATTGTTATTTTTTTATCACACCTAGTGGAGGTTGATGGGCCCGGATCATAATATATATTCATACTATGTAGTTCTGCTCGTTTATCTACTTCTTCCAACTGTATCACAGTAACCACTTCCTCTTCCACTTTGTTCGAATCCTTAGATTTTTCATGTTGACTCTCTATGTCTTTATTCATTTCAATATCTCTGCCAGCACCTACATCATGCGTCAAGTCAGTACTTTGCCTATCTTTTTCATTCGTAAGTGCTAGTTTTAGTTCCATTTCTTCCTCTGTTTCACATGTAGAAGCTGCTGTGAGTGAAATGTCGTGTTTATTTGGATCCTTTTTTATTGAAAAACAACCAGTGCGCTCGTCAAGTATGCAATCAGACTCTGAAGCCTCCTCAACAGTTTCAGATACCAAACGCTCAGATTCTGTTTCCAAATGAGGCATTTTTTTAATTCCGTTAAATCTCTTCCACAGCCTGTAGATTGCAAGAAAATTTTGATCTATGCAGTCTAATCTTGTGACTTTTTGACATTGTCCAATGATTTCTTCACCAACAATATCACAAAATTCTCGATATGATAAAGAACTTGCCATATTTTGGTCTGCTGTCTCATTTTGCAGCTGCGTTGTAGATGTTTTGTTGGTGGGGATACACTTGCTATAATCCACGTTATTTTCGTTGAATGGACATAAACCAGTCACTCGAAAACCGTTTACCAATGTGCTCTCTTTAATACTTGTCTCTACTACGGATTTGAGTAAAGGAGCAAAAGCCTCTTTGGTTAAATTTTGTTCATAGTTTTTCTTCGCATACCATTCACTCAGTCCCTTTTTCCACGCTAATTTAATTGGACGGAATGCCGCTACGTCAGCTGGTTGCAATATGCGTGTTGCGTTTGGGTACAGTGCTATCAGGTGTATTTTCAAAGATCGGCAGAGTTCTGACACCTGGATCGTTACATGGGTCTTATGACCATCAACAAACAATATCACTGGGAAGGTAACGCTCTTGGCCAACAGCTCTGGATAGAAGCAGTTGGCTATGTAATCGCAAAAGACCACAGCCGTCATCCAACCTGAGTCACTTCGTCCAATTCCCCACCCACTTGGCACACTCAGTGTTACTTTATCAGGGATTCTCTTATATGGATAAATAATTAAAGGGCTACAGGTGAAACCAGCAGCAGAAAAAGTGAACAAAACGGTTATGTTTTCCTTTGCCAAGCCTTTTTCTATTTGATAAACATTTTTGCTGCCTTTCTCTGCTAAGACTTTACCTGTTTTAGGGCAAAGATTAAAGCCTGTTTCGTCAGCGTTGTATACTCGCGTTGGATCTGCAATGGCATCATCAAGTTCTTCTTCTTTTAAGTAGTCTCGAATTTCTTGAAACCATTTTCGTATATCTTGTTCCGATACACATGAGCTAGAATTAGTAACTCCTTCAGATGTCCGGATAGAAATAACAGGAAACCGTTTCAAAAATGCTTGAAACCATGCATCTCCTGGTTTGTTGTCTTTAAATGGGTTTGGTCTTGGGTTCTTTCTGAAGAATTCTTGGACTTCTGATTTCACATCTTCTTTATTCATAGGAAATCCACGTTTAGCCTGTTTAAGAATATGGTTGCACAACGTGGTTTCTTCTGCTTCAGTCAACACTGGATCGGGTCCAGATTTAAATTTTGTCAATGGGTTTAGCAATTTAAATTGAATGCTGCTCCTGGGAACGTTGAACTTTTTTGATGCCTGACGAATCGAACCTCCATCTGTGACAAATTTTATAGCATTATCCATAGCTTCTTTGGTGTACTGTCGCTTTTTACCCATTTTGTGGTCTTCTATCCTTGATCCTGCAAATTAAATAGACAATTTTAGTAACTGGCCACAAAAATTGGCCGGGTATGCCAGTTACTGAAAAATAACGTCAAAAACAAAATTCCTTTATATGCACGATAGTAAATCTTATGAACTTTATAAATACGGTCGAATTTCTCTAAAAATCAAAAATTAGGTAAAAATGTAGTTACTGGCATACCATGGCCAGTTAGTGAAACAATAAGTTAGTCAAAACCAATAAATGGCCACCCGGTCTATCCTCGCTATTGTTGTATTCTAACTAAAAACTACATAAAATTATCAATACTTACCATTAATAGTAGCCAATAAACAAGAGAGAAACAAGTAGACGTCACTTTAACACTAAATATTTCAGTTCAAAAAAGGCAGGCCTCTAAACACTTTCACAACAGGTGACCGATCATGAGAAAATCTGTTCGCCAAGTGTCAAAAAATAACCGCCTGAGTTGTCGCTAGTTTCTATAGCGGAAAAAATTGAAACTAAAATGCAAACTACTTATCCAAACAATACGACAAACTGCTCACAGATGTCGTTACTTTCATACAACTCTTATTATAACACGATGAAATTTAATGTGGCCAGTTTCTACAAGAGGCCAGTTACACCCTGAACTGTCAATATATTCCAAAAAACACGTGTTTCTGTTGACTACTAACACATTTAGAACAATGAACAATGTACGGCCCATTATGTAGATTGGTACTTGCGCATAGTCGCGACACTTGACATTGGCCATGAGAATTTTCCGATGCTTCAATACATACACTTAAATACTGTCTGACAATGACAACGTCCTTGTACTTTTATACGATAGTTAGATGCCATCAAGAATCTTTCGGCGCTTGACATTGATAGGGGGCGTTACTTCGAGTAGTGATGCCCCAGTGGTATCGACCCCAACTTACGAGTTGTAGGTCGTGAGTTCGAACCCAAGCAGGCACTTTAAAGCGGGATTGTCCGAAAGGGTTACCGCTATCCCGGAACATAAAGGGCTAAGGAAGGAACATGGATGGGTTTTAATCAGTAAGAGTCTGACACTCCCACTGCTCAACCCAGAGCGGGAGAAGTCATTGGATGATTTCCCAGCCTTAAAAAAGGAGGCACTTTACTTTGTATATTAAATGTTATATCACCACTGCTCTCTGAACGGTGTTGGAAAACATCGTGAGGAAACCTGCATGTGCCAGAACCAAAAATTCGGTGGGATGTATACGTCCATATTATGGAAGGGAACTAAATCTCTATGCTGATGACAGAAAGCATACCATCTGGTATCAATTCCTCTTAAACACACTGCTGAAAAGCGTATGAAATTTACTTAGCTATTTTGGAAATTGGGCCAAACATCCGATGATCCGACGTAACATTACGGCTGGTAAGGCTACCGCAGACAGGTGCGACGCAACGCCGCGATTCGATTCTGATAGAATAATTTACATGATTTTTTGTCGCGTCGCGCCTGTATGTAAGAGCCTTATAAACATAGACTAGCTTCCGCCCGCGGCTTTGCCCGCAAAATATGTCGACAAATTATACACATAAACCCTCCTCTTGAATCACTCTATCACTCAGTGTCTAGAATCATTCAGCGGGATTGTCCGAAAGGGTTACCGCTACCCCGGTACAGGGTTAAGGAAAGAACTTGGATGGGTTTTAGTCAGTACCACCCAGAGAGGGTCACTTGATGATTTTCCACCCTCGAAAAAAATTATCGTCTAGAATCATGTGAATTCATGGTAGCAGTTTGCGCTTCGATGTCCCCTAGAATGTTGTCAGATTTTCTCATATTCCAAACGGTTAATTTACATCTCAAGATTTATCTACCAACAAACGTCAAAGTAAGAGCGTAAATCCGACCATGTAAGTAATGTGATCTTCAAGTCAAGAATTAAATCCGGTGTCACACATAATCGGTCACCTTCAGGCTACAGCTGTCTAGATTAACCGTAGCTTAGCCGCGTTAATCGAATGATCTCGCCATCCGTTAACATGGTGCGATGGGGCTTATTAGTGCAGTACCGTGATCAAAGTGTTTCCTTGAATGAGTCATCCACAGTTTTAGGTTCGTATTTTAGAACGATTGTTCTTTGAATTATTTACTGGGCTCTTATTATATTGAATGTTTTCAAACTCAACGCAATTATTTCAAATAAACCAATTACCAACAGGTATGAATTGTCGGTCAGTCAGAAAGATGAAGCTAAAATATAGCTATAGTTGCCCATTCCAAAGCAGTAGGTACCTATGCAAAGGAACGGGCAAGAAACTTTATTTAAATTTCCAAATATATAACATATTTTTTACCTTTTGTAAAAGCCTATTACTAGAACAAATCCTAAAATCGTAAAAAAATAATCAGCTTTCGATATATTTTGCCAATTCGCGACTTCTGGATTAGATAATCTATTGTTAAACGTTGTGTCATGATGAAGACAATCACACGAATATTATAAAGGCGAAAGTTTGTGAATGAGTTGGTATGTTTGTCCGTCCTTCACGCTCAAACACCTGAACGGATCTGAATGAAATTTGGTACAGAGGTAGTTTATGACCTGGATTAACACATAGGAATATATATAGGATGCTTTTTATTACGGTAGTTCGTTCCCTTAGGATAATTTTCGATATCCACGCGAGCGAAGCAGATACTAGAGATCAACAAAGAAAAGCTATTTGTTTGAACAAAACTCCTTGTTTAAAATACTATCCAGAATAAATAATCCAACAAATATTGTTAATCAGCCGCTCCCGCGCGGTTGCACCTGCTGCTCGGCTCCCATTGGTTGTAGCGTGATGTTACATAGCCTATAGCCTTCCTCGATAAATGGATTATCCAACACATAAAGGTTTTTTCAATTCGGACCAGTAGTAGTTCCAGAGATTAGCGCGTTGAAACAAACCAACTCTTCAGCTTTATAATATTAGTATAGATTCTGAAAGTTTGTATGTTTGCTACTCAATCACGCAACAACGGCTGAACGAATTTAGACGTTAAGCACACAGATAGATTATAATATTCCTATGGGATCGAGACTTTAGCGGCTGCAACCACGGGGCGCAGCTAGTGACTAATATGCTGTGCAAGCAGAATAAAAAAACACAGGTATAATAAAGGTTGTATAAGACGAGCACAAAACCCCACATTATCTCATACATTTGGCCATTTATCACCGTTTATTGCTTTCATATGTAGCGTACAGCGCGTGTCGTAACTACGTAGGCGTGGTGTCGGGCATTTATTTACGTTTTTTTTTTATTTTTTTTACAAAATGATGAACAGGTATTCCGCTTTGCGATCACACCCATTTTATTGGCGTGTATTTGTTTGTTGTAATGATTGGTACTTTAAAGGTTCGTTAATATTGTAAAGAATTTTAAAAGTTTCGTAATTGACCACGATCAACGACAAAAAATGAAAGCCTTTAGAAACCGCGAATGTGTCTCGAGTTGTAAAAATTAAATATTATCTGTATAATTACATAGTATTTTCGATTTCAAAAGGCCAAAGGTTTACCCTTAATATAATTTAACAATGTGAAAAATCAAACTATTATTCAACAGGGATCATAGAGCATTATGTACGGTCTATTTATGGAAAACTGCCCAAGTGTACACTTTCGGACAAAAAGATTAGGCCCTCGATTTTCGATAACACTATTTACAATCTGTAATGGACACAGACATCATTGTAATTACGATCTCGAGTGGATTGTATTGATAACGATCTACGATTTGCGTAGATTGCGTATCTTGTGTGTAATTAGAGATAAACATACGTACATACTATCAATCATCTTTTGGTTTATCAAAGTCTGCTCCTCAAGGATTGTGGCGCATAGAATGTTAAGAAAAATAAATAAAAATGTTATCATACTAATTTTTATTAGTATGATAACAATTTATTATTTTTCTAAGGAAATGTGCCGTTATGTGGGCGAACGGATCAGACTGTTAAGGTATTGTTAATGACGTAATATTAATTTGTAGACTATAGGATTACATGACAGCTTAGCTCTAGAGTCGATAGTGTTATCGATTACCGTGTGAATTTATAAAAGTGGGTGTTTCAGGAAAGAAAATTATTTGATCTACTGACTCAGCTGTAGAAAAATTATGGGCTGGTTGTGCTATGCTATGTGTCAGAGCGGGCCTTATCAGAGTACCAGCTCTGCGGTTTTTTTAAATATTGCAGCAATATGCAGAGATAGTAGCCTCGCAGAAGTATTTTTTATTTTGTTTTTATTATTATTTTTGTTAGTTTTAATTGTTCCTTTTATTATTTTTATTGTTTATATTTCCTGCCAAATAAAATATTTTCGTTCTGTGCTAAGAGGCAACAAAATGCGAAGATCGGCCCTAGAAAAAACAAACTTAATTAAAAGCATGGCAATAACTCAGTAGATGTTAGATTTTAAACAAACACTTTGGTAAAACTTTAGTAAACAATGGCTGTGAACTTAGTCAATTATATTTAAAGAAAAGTTGGGAGGATGAAGTAGATTTTCTGATTGTAGAAAACCTTTCCTTCAAGCTAACAGCATACAATGAATAAGTAATCGCTGATGAATATTTTTTGAAATTAGCTGCGGTAGACATAGCCAGTACAGCAAAAACAGCACCTACAACAATATCCAAACAAACAAATGATAATTATAACAACACAGACAAGGGCAGTGTTGAATTATAATTATAATCTAAGCATGTGCTCAGGTCATTGTGAACGTGAGAAAGGCAAGGCCTTGCTCCGGGTACAGTTTTTGTTACAATAGGTCCAACATCGGCATCGGCGCAATTAGTGGGTAGATTAGCCGACCTGCGGCTAAAGTGACCTTTGGGATACTTTAAACTTTGGGTGAGTCAATAAAAATGGCTGGATGTGTACGTTTAATAGTTGTTTAAGGGGCATTTGACTCGAGTACCAAGAAAATACGTACCTAATACCTAGATTAATTTGAAGTGAAAGACTATTAATGTCCTATTAGGAAGATTTTGTTTTTCAAGTATAGTTTTTTTTTTACAATAGCACCAACATCCAATCGGCGCAATTCGTGGGTAGCCGACCTGCGGCTTTGGGATACTTTAAACTTTGGGTGAGTAAATAAAAATGGCTGAATGTGTACGCTCAATAGAGATTAAGGGACATTTGACCACGAGTACCATGAAAGTACGTACCTAATACCCAATTAATTTGAAGTGATGGTACACTATTAATGCTCAATTACGAATTTAGTGTTCCAGGTACAGTTTTTTTTACAAAAGCACCAACATCGCATAGGCGTGGTTAGTGGGTCTAGCCGACCTGCGACTAAGATGGCCATTGGGCAACTTCATAATTTGGGTGGATAAGAAAAACTGCTGGATGTATACATTTAGTGTTGTTTGATCGGAGTTTGACACGTATAAAGGTATTACATAAGTACTTTGAAAAAAAAATCTTCATTAGATATATTTCTGAAAATTTGCGGAATTAAGGTTTAAAAATTAAAAGGATTAATTATACATTTTCTCAACGATAAAAAATTATAACGAGGAGAAAATATTTTGCAGAAAATATAAGCTGCCCTCTTATTAAAATCCTAAACATTAAAAAAGTTTGCTAAAGACAGCAATTACCGCGAACGCTAAATCAGTTCCCGGGAACGGCGGAACTAAGGAGTTCTCACTGCAAAGTACAAATAAAAAAGAAATAGTTTTTTTGTAGGCAAAGGCGTTAAAATTACTCCGTCAACAATGCCGGGGAGTTTCTTGACGTAACGCGGCAAACACTTTCAACGGTCAATTTTTTTACCAGATGAATTTATCGCGAATCGCATGTCGATAATTTGGCACTAATTTTAACCAGTTTTTGTTTATTGCCTGTTAATAGACTCGTTTAGACTGCTATAGGTAATAGTTGATTCTTAGAAAGGAAAACGTGAACGCAAAATTATTTGCGCGATTTAGCAGCAGTGGTTTTAATTAAACAACAAAGATTTATGTAATTGTATGTACATTTTGAATGAGTTTAATTACTTATTTTCTGTTGTTGAATAAAAACTGGTTTACATTATTAAAGCGTAAAAAATCTTCTTGTACCTGCCAATTATTATTTAACTTTATGCACATTGGTTTGGATTAGATAGTAATCTGTACTGTAACTAATTATGCCTCATTTGAACACTCAATAAAGCAGAAAAAAAATTATAGTGTGGTAACTTTTAATCTTTTATTGGATGTACTGTTAGTCACAAAAAGCGTTCGCCCGAACTATTCGTACGTTAAAACGTGACGAGTCAATCAGAGGTCGATGGACCCGAGTGGACCTTCGTATTCTCTATTCTCAGTTAAAGCTTATTGGCATTTGTCAACGAACTTAATTAATTTTAAGCCATCTCTTAGTTTTCATTCAAATTAAAATGTATTTCATTTTGTTTTTGTCTATATTTTTATTCCTTTCATATCGTTTTTTTCTTTTAATAATCAATCGTCTTGTCATGTTTGACTTATATAGCCTCATGCTTAGAATTAATGAGTATAAAACCGGTTTCAATTATTTCCATAATGTTCCCACTGCATCTTAATCACGTTTTTCTACATCGGAAACGATCACATTTCTCCAAAATGCGGCGGCTTTTACAAAGTAAGCATTCACAGTTACTTCATCCGTGCATAAGCATTAGCACGGGTAAGGTAAAACGTAGCTAAACAGCGATTAACAAAGCGCTTGTCAACTTATTTCCTAACGTCCGTTTATGGGCCAAGTCTCCCAGGCTTCGTAGGCGGCCTGCCAACACATGAGGAAGCAAGTGTGCCGACTTAATTAACGGAGTTATAACTCTGCCCACTACACTAAATAATCACAGAGTAAACAATACAGAAGACCCGATCGAAATGAAAGTTTGAAAGTTCGAAATTCTAAGTTCAAAACGCTGAGGAAAGGACGAATAAAAAGAATCATCAACTTTTATACCAGCCAGACTTTTTATCTAGCCTACCAGTAAACCAGATTTTAATCTTTGAACTAAAAGGCTAGTTAATCACCACTTGCGTACATAATATAAGGAACTTTGCATAACAATACTTTTGTTAATGTAGCAAAGATAGAAACATAATTTGAGAAAATTAAAACTAGAGCTAATATAAACATCACGCAGTGTGGATATAATACACCTACACTATAAGCACCAAACTGGGTCATCATTGGCATATATATGTCTTTTTTTGATAGAAAAGACTATTTCTAGCAGCATACATTCTAAATTTTCTGAACCTTTTGAATGTTTCTATGGACAACAGTAATTGTTAAACAGTAAGTTTACTCAGAGAAGCTCTTATTGCAATCGCGTAGTAAAGTTTATTGATTTTGCGGCAAACTTCAATTGTTTCTAATTTTTGATGGCATCATTCCTTTGACAGCGACGCCCGCCATGTTGGATTGTTGTTACGTCAAACTCAAATGTCAATATTGATTTAGTGAATGCTAATCTTTGGAAATCTACATAATTATCTGGTTGTAGTTGTATAATATGTTTTTTTTTATTCAACGACTGCCTTGTCATTAATTTAATATACCTAAGTTTTTTGATAAAAAGGTGTCAATTTTTACGTCTGTTTTATTACTTGTTTTATAACATGAAGAATATTCTCTCAAAAGCTTTCATAACTGTACATTTTTAATAACCCGATTTTCCTCAAAGCTTAAAACGAAATACCTTTGATAAGCCGTGCTTGTAGGTGCTGCTTTTAGCTGACATTAGCTATATATTACACATTGTAGCTCAGGTATAATATACAAACGTGTATAGAAATGCTCCAGATTCTGTATGCGTTGTTTATGCTATTGCACAAGTAAAGACAGTATGTTTGTACGTGCATCGCCCCAAAGCACCAGTGACCTAATTCGGCCAAGTCTTGAGTAACAAGCTGATAATCTTTTTACTTTAATCTTCTTATCAAAAGATACAGCTATCGTTTATCATTCAGAAATAATTTACTATCTACTTTTCTATTACTGCATTATAAAACGCAATATCTACGTGAGAAGTGGTCTAACTACATTCGTGGTTATGTGATAGCTGTAAGTACTATGATGTCAAAGTCCACTTGTCAAAAATAGGCAGAAAAAAGTAAAAAAAAAAGATTCCGGCGAATTGACAACCTCCTTTGTTTTTCAAGTGTGTTAATTTTTTTTTCTTGAAGTACGACCTCCCAAACCACATCAAAATGATAGTGGGTGGAAAATACCACGATCACGACTTCTTGTTAGTAGATTCGAGTATGATATTACTTTAATTAAACAATTTGATAGCTGATTGATGTTTTAATAATGTTGCTACCATAAAAAGTTTTACAATTGTAGGAAAAAAAAAATCAAGGGCATGGTTAAGTTGATATACTGGATCGATAGTACGATTATGTCATTTTGGAGAGGTGGGAAGTACATACCTGAATGAATATAGGTATAAATCATATCTCAAATTATATTCAAATGATCCAATTTATAACAACCGCCTATTAAATGTAATTGGAATCGATTTAGATTTATGAATTGCTGACTTTTAAGGAAATACTTGATCTATATTTGATGTACTGGATTCCTTATGGGGCTTTGTAACGATTTATGAATCTCATGGTCACAACTTTTAATTTGAATTAGTAAGCTTTATAATTTCTTCATTTATCAAATGGTTTTTGACAAATAAAGAACCATTTTAACTAGCCGTAAAAGGTTATTCAAATGAGAGAAGCCAGTTTTACGATAACATCAGATTAATCTTAACTAATATTGATAATTTATTATTAAGTAAGTAGCTGTATTCATAAAACTTAGCAAAGACATCTAACAATACGGTTTGCATTTTAAATAAGATTCCTGCCCTATTAACCCTTCTTTAAGGTGATCTCAGAGAAGCCCGCAGATCAGTGGGATTGTCCGAAAGGGTTACCGCTACCCCGGAACATGAAGGGCTAAGGAAGGAATATGGATGGTTTTATTTTTAAGTCTGTAATAGTCTGACAGTCCCTTCTGATCGGGCCCTCCCAGAGCGGGAAGGGTCATTCGATGATTTCCCACTCTAAAAAAAAAGAGTAGCCTGCAAAAGTCAATGTTCTTACTTTGTTATTATTAGGTTGTATGTTGATCAAAATATGATTGGTGACCGTAACCATGTATATCGCGGGCTATCCCAGCGCCTCCCCCTTAAGTTAAAATATGCTTGTGCTAAAAACTTTATTGTAGTACAACACTACGTAGTGACTGCTATATATGATATTATGACATTATATCCCAGATTCGTTGTTTAACAAAAGAGAAGCACTGTTTGAATTTGGAATCCAGTCGTTTTAATTTAACAATTCCTTATTCCTTTGAAGTACATTCTCATTTTAATTTTCCCGGTAATAAAGCAGAAGATGAGTATAAACTCCGAGAATGACACCTCTGAAATGAGAAGCTATTTAAAGTTGCACTCGTAAAAAATCCCCGGAAACAACTAAACGAGAACATTATCACATTTCGTGTCTCTGCCAATTCTGATGTCAAGAACAATAGAATTTAAAACAAAACCTTGTTTGCAGTAATTTTTACTTATAATTATGTCTCTTCTAGAGAAAAATCTTTAGTGATGATGACAGACTAGCTAAATTGAGCTATATGGTTAAAACAATCACTTATTTAGTAACTAGCTTTTAGCCCGGGACTTTGCTCACATGGAGGCCGATTATAATTTTTAGGAGGCCGAATTATACAACGGGTACGTAGGTAGTATCCGGATAAAAAGTACCCTATTTGTTAATCCAGGTTATCAACTGTCTAGAGTGCCAAATTTCATCCAAACTCCCTTAGCCGTTTTAAAGTGGGGCTACCTCAACGGTACGTCAGCAGGGTGTGGATGTGGAGCTATATCGCAAATTATGCTTCACCTTCTGTCCTGCCCTCTGTGTCTCAAAACATGCATCCTAAGTGATCTCTGCGTTGCGATTTTTGGGCCAACAAAATTTAAATTTAAAATACAGTCGCTCTAGCGACACGAAGAAGAACGTGATTCGTATGATAGGAGGGTGTAGTTTATGATGGTGGAAACTCTTTCAGATTGGTAGAAAATTGGTTTTAAGGAATGTTAGTTCTGATTCATTGCTATACAAATATGATAGTTGCCTATTGGCCGCTACTTAATCTAGTATATGTCCACATTATTGGCTAAGCTTCTATTGACTGCTCACAAGGTTACTACTTAACCATTTCATTTATAAATTAACTTTTATAAAGAAATCAATCGTTCTTGGCTTCAAAATAAATACATTCTTATTCGTAAATTCATGGCGAACATTCCCAGGGACTTTAGAGCAATTTGTAGAATCAACTATAAGAATAGAAAGCCAATTACAAAACGCGATGCTCAACAAATAATCTACCAAGTTACTGTTAGTTTATGATTAAATCTACAAGGTTTTCTATTTGTAGTACAATAAAGATAGATAATCTTCTAATTATTTTCACGTCATGGCGTATCATGCGGTAAGGAGGTAGAATACAAAGGCCCTATTGTAAATTGCCCTTCATTTAATACTTTCTCGTTGATCAACCACTATACCATTAATATTAATACCGGTTCCCACAAGGTGACTTTTTGAGCTGTTAGAAAAAAAAATTGATCAAAGAGAACGAATTTGTATGGTGACGTCATTTCTGCGACTACATCGTCAACTTCAAGTGATTACTTTTTTAATGTAGTGTCCATATCTCATACAATTATTCATGAGTAAAATATGACTTGTTGAGCTATGCAAAAGCATGTGAGTTCCGTACGTAACAAATAGTCAAGAAATAAGTTAGTATTAAATCAATATATGAATAGGAATGGACTTGTTTGGAACCGTGCGAACTTTATTTAGATGAATCAGCAAGTCGGCCACATTCTATACAAATGTAACGGAACGTAACAGAAGTAAGTTTGACAGTTACTAGTTCTCAGTTCAAACAAGAGGTTAATACTTCAATACAATGCTTTTATCGTATTCCCATAGCAAGAAAAAATTGCATGAGTAGGAGTTATTTCATTGTATGTTTTACAACGCCGAAATTTAAAATAATCTCTAGGTACTATAGTAGAAACAGTATCACAACAATTATACAAATACTCGTATATACTCATACTCTACAAATGGCATACTCTAGAAAAGAAAATACACTACTGAAGTGTTAAGAACGAGAAAAGATGGCTAGAAGAAGGTAGACCGAAGAAGATGGACGGAAGAAGTAAACAATTTTTAAGACCCACTGATAGATATGCAAGAAATAGACGTACTAAGCTAATTCTAACTGAATTTGTATACAGGGTGTGAGGGGTGTACGAAATCGCAAAAAAAAATCTGCTGTTCTATACAGTTTTGGTCACGTGACTCTTCAAAGTGTAGGGAACGGCAGATTTTTTTTTTCACGATTTCGGAGTTGTATTAATATGTGTAGCAAGAAGATAAAGAAGATAAAAATGATAAAAACGATGAAATGCGACACAGAGTGGACTTTTTATTTTACCTATGATATACATAAATATTCCAATAAAAACTTAGAACTAATTTAT
Organism: Hyppa rectilinea; assembly: GCA_951799385.1. Classification (NCBI taxonomy): domain Eukaryota; kingdom Metazoa; phylum Arthropoda; class Insecta; order Lepidoptera; family Noctuidae; genus Hyppa; species Hyppa rectilinea. Next base: position 16,440,325 of record OX637307.1, read on the forward strand.
AAATGCAAAAATATAACATCCTAATCTAATTAAAACTATTACCTACTAAAGTGAAATATGATATCACCAGTCGACAGTGATGTGAGACACAGGATTAGTTTTATCATCATCATCAGCGCTATAGGCTCATGTGTTTACTGCTGGACATAAACTTCTCCAGTTGCACGCCATTCCTGCTGCCAGTGACCAGTACACCTAGCCTGAAGGCGTCCTACCGGGCCAACCTTACCTTTGCCAATTCGCGGTCTCCACTCGAGGACACTCTTCTCCAACGGTCATCGGTTCTACGGCTAATATGGCCGGTCCATTGCCACTTCAGCTTGCTTAATCTGTGAGCTATGTCGATAACTTTGGTTCTCTGACGGATCACTTGATTCATTTACTAAGACCGTTTCTCTTTTACTATAACATAACTCTAAAAATATCCTGTCAATATCATGTCTTAACACGTCCAAGCAAAAAAATATGAGTTGAATTGAATGGTAGATGTTTTTCATCACACAGCCTTCTATTGAAAGGATCATTGATCCCAAGAAACGGAAAAGTACCTTACTTGGGTCCATAACTTGTTACAAAGTTTTTTTTTCACGAAGAATAAATTTATTCATATATCGAGACTTTTCTAGTTACGTATATGTTTTGATATCTTTGTTGATTTGCGAATCAATAGGAAAAATATAGAGAGTAATAGCATATCAACGAAGTTGGAGCTTATCACTACATAGTATAAAACAAAGTCGCTTTCTCTGTTCCTATATTCCTATGTATGCTTAAATCTTTAAAACTACGCAACGGATTTTGATGCGGTTTTTAATAGATAGAGTGATTCAAGAGGAAGGTTTATGTGTATAATTTGTCGACATATTTTGCTGGCGAAGCCGCGGGCGGAAGCTAGTATACATAATATAACAGAAATATGGAGAATATGTCCGAAAGAGGAAACAAAATGGACGAAAATAGTTGGGAAGACAAGGATCAACTCAAGTAGACTTTTTGAAGCCATGTTCAGCAGTAATGTTCTTTCAGTATCAGGCGGTCTATTCTGTAAGAACCTCGCCCTGATAAATTGGGTGAAGCGAGCTTTTTTTTTTGAAGGTGGGCGAATCCAATGCCTTGTCCCGCTCTGGGTGGAACGGAAGGGAGTGTTAGACTCTTACTGACTAAAACCCATCCATGTGCCTTCCGTAGCCCATTATGTTCCAGGGTAGCGGTAACCCTTTTGGACAATCCCGCTTAGGTGAAGCGAGCTTCAAGTAAGCTGTCACTTCACCTGATGCTTACGTTTAACACTGACAGCTCACTTCATGTCCACTTCACCTATGTGATCACTTGAGATTTTTATCAGTGGCCATTTAATCTTATCCGATTTTTAGCTTGGTTCATCTGTTCAAGTACATAGGCCAACACAAACTTTATTACAAAAGCGTAAGGTTGATTTTCAATTGGGAAAATATGACAGTTTGGGATAGGTTGATGCGCTGGCGTCTGTACGAATTGCAAAACTTCCATAAGGGGAAATATTATGTGTTACCTATAATTTTCAACTTGACACACCTAGTTCCGCCACGTATATCACTTAGGAAACCACTTGATGCGAGTGTTTGTTTCCATAACTATGCGGGTCTAGGAAAACTTATGTGTCACTATAAACATAAGTGCAGTAGGTGCATTAATCCACGTGATATAAAGTGTGATATTAAACTGACTCACTAATAAAAACGTAATTATCTATAAAGGAAGGTTGTTTGAGATAATGTTACCTTGTCAACACCAAACTTTGGCTTTCAATTGGTAGCAGAAGATGGCGTAGTGGAGCTATGTTCGTAGCATTGGATACTTTTCCCTTAAATCGATTTTGTAAACACTGTCATGCTGTATCCCTGGCTGAATGGTAGAATTAAAAGTGTAGAATACACGAGTTTCTTAACACCAGCAAAAACCGGCCAAGTGCGAGTCGAACTCGCGCACAAAAGGTTCCGTACCATAATATTATATAAAAAACAAGCAAGCAATTGTATGGGAGCCCCCTTAAACATTTATTTCATTCTGTTTTTTAGTATTTGTTGTTATAGCGGCAACAGATATACATCAGCTGTAAAAAATTTAACTGTCTAACTATCACAGTTCATAAGATACAGCCTGGTGACAGACCGACAGACAGACGGACGGAAGGCCAGCGGAGTATTAGTAATAGGGTCCCATTTTACCCTTTAGGTACGAACTCGTGGGCGTGGAAGAAATCTGGAAGTCGACACATTTCTGCATCAAAGACGCGAGATAATAAAGATGGGTATTATTTAGAAGTTTGCCGAATAAAGAAACAAAAATCTTGTTTCAATCTGCGAAGATCATCACAGTTTTGAATTTACTTCGTGGTTGAAATAAACAATCTATTTCAATACGATGGTCTACTACTGATACAACAAATAATCAGACAAGATAAATGATAGCAGGCCTTCTGTAATAATTTATTCCGTGTAATTGTTGTGAAGCGATCGAGCACATTTCACTTTGCGATAACTCGCTCAGCATGATTTGTGGGTCAGTATACTTTCTACTTGCATGGACTGGTCTCGTTATCTGATACAATGTTATTGTATCGGCTTCTTGTATCGAAACTGCTGTGATTGTGTCGCCTTTATTTATTTTTTGTGAGGGTTTCGTATGGTGATTTGGTATAGCAAAGCTTTGTTAACGAGACAATTTCCTTCTTACTTATAATGTTAAGGCTACTTTGCATCTTTAAAATTGCTGCTTTTGTTGGTTTTTTTTTAAGCTGTATTGTCCGAAAGGGTTACCGCTACCCCAGAACGTAAATGGCTGAGGAAGGAACATGAATGGGTTTTAGTCAGAAAGAGTCTGACACTCCCTTCCACTCCACCGATGGTCAGTAAGAGACCTTTCCGCTCCACCTAGAGTGGGTGGAGTCATTTGTTGATTTCCCACCCTCAAAAAAATGGCTACTTTGCATTTTACAAATGCCTGCTTTAGTCGTTTTTTTTTTATTATCATTTATTGTTTTGTTTGGCTAAGCTTATTAGTGTTGACTGAACAACCCTCCTTCTGACGCAGTCGGTAAAAAATGCAACTCAGGTAATTTTAATGCAGTAGGTACTACTAAACTGCAAATTAAACTAAAAATGTCAATATGAGGGGATTCCCCAACATGGTATTTTTTTTCACAAATACATTTTCAACCCTAGTCAGCCGTTATTTTGCTACAGTTACCGAGTAATGAATACGACACGTGTATAATTAAGTTACCTTAGCAACTAGCAGTAACTCTATACGATTGTCACGCTAATACACTGGCGAGCAGGCGAGCGGAGCCGGGCGTCGAGTTACATGCACGGGCGGACCGAATAACTAGAGCTCAGTAATCGATCACATGCCGTTTATTTATGAAGCAAGTGAAGATTTATTTGAAATTGTTTAGTAAGGAAGATTTTAGGTTTTTTATGTGCAAGACAGACCCAAGGAAGCTTTATGCTGCGATACGTTTTATTCCAATGAGGATGCTCTCTTTCCTGTCAAAATAGTGACGCGTAGATGGCGCTAAGTCTTGGTTACTTTTACCCACCTTTCAATGGACTCCTTAAAAACTTCGTCGCGTGGTGACGCAAAGAGTTTTGACATGTCGCCGATAGGTTTAATATAATTTTGATAAGATAAGTGACAAACACTCTGCGCTCTCACATGGTGGAACTTCCAGCAAGCGACCTCATTGCAGCATGAATGTTTTACTTCCCTACTCTAATCGTGGAAATGATTTAAGTAAAGAAACCTAAAACATCCCTCAACACTGCGAAACAAATATAAAAATCCACCCACTTATTATACCCACGACGTAAACGCAGTTGCACGCGAGTGTACGCCTACGCATCAAGCGAGGGAGCAGAGTGGCCGGGTGCCGGGTGCGTTCGAATATCGATTGCACACACTTCCGACAACCACTCGAAGGTCTGGTCGAGTCCCGCGTGTTGGTTTAAGGTAGTGTGAGCTAATTGACGAGCTTGTATGATGAAAAGCTTGCACAATGATTAGAGGGTTAGTTCTAAGCCTTCACGGTTAAAGAAGCGAGTTTTTGTTTATGAAGGATGGAAGACGCGAAATTCAAATTTACATAGGGTTTTTTCCAGGTCAGTGGCAGGATGTTTGTGAATCGAAATATAGCTAACTAGTAGCAAGTACGTATTAATAGAACTCTTATCCGAAGTTACCGACATAACTTGCAGATTAAACAAGCTGAAGTGGTAGTGGGCTGGCCATGTTTGTCGAAGGACCGATGGCCGGTGGAGCAGACGAGTCCTAGAGTTGCGACCGCGCATCGGCAAGCGTAGTGTGGAACGCCCCCCAGCTAGATGGACCGATGACCTTCAGAAGGTGGCTAGGACAGACTGAATGCGGAAGGCCGAGGACAGGGTTTTGTGGCGCAGCCTGGGAGAGGCCTATGTCTAGCAGTGGACTGAGATAGGCTGAGTTGAGGACTCTTATCATTACATTGCAATCAGTCATGTAAATTCTTTAAACCCTATAGAATGACTATTTCCAGAAATCGGCGCGTCCCCCTTAATAACTGTTGTTTAGTCATAACATAATATCAAACATTATACATATACGATACTAGTAATATATGAAAGGGTTCTAATTTGTCAAAGTAAAGGTCTATATCACACAGTTTCGGGTCAGGGCCTTCCGGGTTCGGGGACCATCCGGGCGATGTGACCCTAATATCCATATATGAGCCTATAATACGTATAGATCTTTGTTGCTGAACAGTTTGTTATGTTATGGAATTCGGTCGATGAAGATGGTAAAATATGATTCGAGCTATTTAAGTAATTATGCTATTTGATACCTTAAGTCAACATTACCGGTAAACGGGATTGTCCGAAAGGGTTACCACTACCTTGGAACATAAAGGGCTAAGGAAGGAACATGGATGGGTTTTAGTCAGTAAGAGTCTGACACTCCCTTCCGCTCCACCCAGAGCGGGAGAAGTCATTGGATGATTTCCCAGCCTCAAAAAATATAATAAAAGCCTAGCCCAGCCTAATAAAAGTCATCATTACCGACCATCATCGCTTAACCACCATTGTTATTAAAACATTGTGTTACACAAACTGTGCCAAAATAAACATTCTTCTTTATTTTTCTTTCCAAAACGCTTTCATATAACATTAAAAAAGAGCTCTTTAAAATATTGATTCTCTACTTCTCATTTCCAACAACTAAGTTACATGTTCTATAACCATAACACCTGTATTCCTCACATATTTGTGCAGGTGTTGCACCGTTGTTAGGAAACCGAAACATGTCGCAATTGACCCGACGTTGAACCCGGGACCTAACGCTCTTTGTCATTATATGCTACCGGAGTGTTTAATAGAGGAGATAAGAGTAGGTGATAAAAATGCTGATAACAGTGCATGGAGGGTCGAAATAGCGGAAACTGGTGTAACTGTCATGTCGAATGCTTTATGAGAGATACGACAAAATTTGTCCTAATAGTGAAGTCTAGAAGATGCACCGACCCCTAATAAATTGAAATAAGGGCAGGAGAATGATGATGAACGATTTTTTTTCGAGGGTGGGAAATCATCAAATGTCCCCTCCCGCTCTGGGTGGAGCGGAAGGGAGTATCAGACATTTACTGACTGAAACCCATCCTTGTTCCTTCATAAGCTCTTTATGTTCCGGGGTAGCGGTAACCCTTTCGAACAATCCCGCTACCTAGCATTTATATGAAAGCCGTTCTTTGTGTCTGTTTGTCTATTCAAATTAGTCTTTAAAAATTCTGGTTTTTTTAAATTATGATTTAATAAATGTAATTGTCATCATCATTCTCATTGCTCTCATGGCAGGTAGTACTGAGATTCAATGATCTTACATTTATTTAATGCCAGCTGGCGCTCGGGTATTCGCATTTGGTCTACGATGAAAAGTATAGGTAAGTCTATGTCCTTCCCTAGGTCATGGTCTACACTTTCTGCCAAATTTCATCCAAATTCTTTCAGCAGTTTTAGCGGGAAAACGTAACAAACAAACTCACTTTAGCATTTATAATATTGGTTGGGATATCTCGCCCGAACACAGCCAGGGCGGGTGGAAAGCGTTAAAATATATGTTGTGTTGTCAAGTGTTACATCAAGCATAACTTTTCACTCACAGATCTTTCCCCTTCCCATTTAAGAACGTGTGCATCACTGAAGATTGGCGCACCCCTTGTGCTCGACTGAGTGCCTTCTTTAGTAAGAACCCTTATTTTCGAATGGCCAGAAGTGGCAATTTTTGTGCAAAAATAAACATTTTGGTGTAACTCCAACACTCTCAAACGTGCAACTGAAAAACACGACTTGATTTAAATACTCGCGACATTTTTAGCATTAATAGGAAGGTTGATTGATATCATTGTTACCGATATTAATCATCAAACCTTGATAAAACGTGATTAGGTCATTGACCGTCGCAATCCATCATCACATCTACACAAGGCTAGCGTCATGACTTCTTCTACTCTTGCAACCACCAAAGCAACGGTGAAGAATCTAAAAATCTAACACTCATACTGAATGCAAAAGCAACTATATCTTAGCAATGATAGCCTAGTGGTGTGACCGTCGGACTACCAAGTCATAGGTCTTGAATTCGAACCCAAGGCACGCTCCTCTGATTTAACAGATTCATGTGCGTATTGTATAATTATCACTTGCTTCAAAATCGGAGAAGGAAAACATCGTGAGGTAACCAGCATGTCTGAGAGATATTTCTCAACAGCATGTGAAGCTAAGTCAGAGGCCCATGGGCAGCATAAAAACTCTGACACCAGGTTAGTCACTAACCACACGAAAAGAAGAAGACTATATCTTTCTGTCTATTATAGTATGTGTCAAACTTTATGGCTGCTCTGAAGTGTGCTACTCCCTGCGCAGTACCTAATAATAATATAATTTTATTACTGCGCAACGACTCGTCTCATACTTCGAGTTGCAATTGATTTTGAATCGTTCTATACATTCTCACGCCTTTACGGCTGCAAAGATTGGGATTTAATTTAGCACAAAGGTAGATCATGACTTGGGTTAGGTCATAGAATAGGTACGGGGGTTGCGGAAGAATTTTTTTTGATTCCCGCGACCCCCGGCGAAGGTGTGAGTGGGAACACCCGGGGTGGTTTTTAGTCAGTAAGAGTCTGACAGACCCCTCCGCCCTCCCCGGCGCGGGGGACATCCATGAGGATTTCCCACCCGGATCAAAAAAGAAAAAAAAAAAAAAAAAAAAAAAGGTCATAGAATAGGTACTTTTTGTCCCGGTAGTACGTTCTGGGATATTTTCGAAGGCGAAGTCGCGAGCTTAAGTTTTTGATAAAGTCAAACTCGCTGACCTCATTGCTCAATACAAATGAGACTGCACACTGCTAAAAATGGCGTAACTGCTGACAGAAAAGTATGTAACATATTACACATGTCCGATCATTTTGAGTGGCACAGCAGTTGCAAAGGTCAGCGGCGGTCACTGATTGGTCAGATCTTGTAAGATAGTTACAGGTTACGTTTGAAGAGATGACATAACTGTGCCATATTTTGAAGCTTAAGGTAGTCACCCACTTTGGAAACGGTTTCCCTGGGAATTAAAAAAGAATAGAAACACTACATTTTATTAAGTACCTACTGAAAAAATTGTGACAATGTAAAAAATCCTTCATACTCGTTTTTATCAGCCTGTAAATTTTACTGCAAGACATAAGACTTTTAATGACACATAACTAGAACGTTGATCGAGGATATTACATTGGACTTAAACGGAACTGGCGAAATACGGGTCTACTATAGGGGCACCACTGCATAACTCTTCACGAATTACAGACGTGATAAGTATAACAGTTGAGGGTTTTAGTTATTTTCAAGGAGCTATTCCATCATTGTGTGGCACTAAGCGACATTGTACTGCACAGCGTACGGCACAGATGTTTTGTTCGGTGTGCTGCAGCAAATCAAGTAAACATTTACGTGCTGTACTGCGGTTACAAAAGTTACGTACAGCTTTGCCGGTATAAACGGATCTACAGCTAACAAAATGTTTGTGAAATTTGCTGAACATAATTTTGTTGGAAACCCATTTTCATTCAAGCCCCCTTGATACGTCGGATTGGTGAACTGAAGTCAAGGTAGCAGTTAAGTACCATGTCTATAAATTTTGTCATCAGACACCTACTACGTTTATCAACATTCTTTACCCTATCATGGATAGTTTCCTTGCAGATAATCAGCTATTTAGCATATCAGCTGATATTTAATAAGATATTAATACAGATATCTAAATGTATCGTGCCTACAATATTATCCTACTGACCTTGTAATCATATCGTTTGGAGAGCGATAAATGAAGTTATCGCGATAAAATTAACATTTCCCTGATTCAATTATTATGTAAATATTACGCACGTAGCTTAATTGATAAAAGTAAACGAAATGCTTCAGACATTGTCGAACCATGATGATATGCATGACAGGAGGCCTACCTCAGGAGTGAGTGGAACCAGTCTGCCAATGGTGGTGATGATGTTGATGATGAATAGCATGTATTGTGGTCATATTTCAGCCAATCCATCCGCCTAAAATTTTCTCAACTATGTTGTGGTCGACTTCCAATCTTACCGGATGTAGCTGAATAAATACTAGGTGTTGAAGGTCAGATACTGGATTCTGGGCAATACGATACCCCTTAGTAAGAGTGGTTGTCAGACTTTCGGGCTTTTGTATTGGCCTTTGTGACCTTTTAGTTCACGCGTTTTCGCAACACGTGTCTTCAAAAGGTAGCGGGTCTAATCTAACCTTATTAAAGAGTCTTTGATGTGATAAATGATAAGTACCTACCAGCTTACCACGAACTAGGATGAAAATATAAAACGTATAGAAAGAAAATGGATGAAAGGGTTTGAAAAGGAAAATAAGAACCTAATTAATTGTTTTAATTATATTGTTTCAGTATCAAATATTTCATGGATCCCTAGAGGTTTTGTAACAGATGATCATGGGGTTAAAAGCGAGGCAGGTTTGCTCATAAATTGTATTATTAATGAAAGGCCAATGTACAAAGTGATGCAATGAGGTCAATTGGCTTCTTTTGCAGTATTTTAGAGGAGCGATATTGGTACGAAGTGGAACTGAGATTGCCTGTTCTTCTTGTCGTGATAGAAAACGTTTCATATGAAGTAACTAGTAAACCTAAACAATACTGTTAAAAAAAAAGTAATGAGATCTAATGTAGAGCCTAGAAGTATTATATTATCTGTGGTATAGCCTTAACTGTACAAGGCCCAAACTCTAGAAACCTTAAATCTTGGTCAAACAGAGGAGTCTATCGAATCGGTCAAGCCGTACTTGACCGATTCGATAGACTCCTCTGTGTCTCGGAAAGCACGTTAAGCCGTTGGTCCCGGCTGTCACTTGTGGATATTTGACAGTCGTTACGGGAAGTCAGAAGCCCGAAAGTATGTACGCAACGCAAACGCAACAACGTTCAGGCTTACCAAGGGGTAACGTATGACCCAGTAACTGACTGGATTGTGGAGGTCAGATAAGCAGTCGCTCCGTGTAATATACCGGTATTCAGCTGCATCCGGTTACACTGGAAGCCGACCCCAACATAGAAAAAGCTAGGCAGATTGATTGATTGAAATATTGCTAATCCATTGCTTCATACGTTCGATTCTGCTTAACGATGTAAAGAACGCAATTAATATTCTTGAATTGTCAAAAATCAAGCTAACATCAACAATCATTGCTACTGTTAGAGTGTTACGGAAAAGGTGCTAGATGCAATAAGTATCACGTTAAACCTATTCACGCGTTATATAATTCACTAATTAGAATAATATTCATTAATGACTTGTCTCCAGGCTATTTAATGTATTTTATGAAACAAATGTTGTAAGCATTACTAGTTACTAAACTTTTATTAGATATTAGCTTTTACCAGCGGCTTTGTCCGCAACGATATCGTAAATTATTCCACGGAAACTACTTTTAGGATAAAAAGTATCCTAGGTCCTAATCTAGGTCATGATCTACCCATGTAATTATTAATTGGATCAGACTTGGTTTCCGTACATCATTTCCGGTGACCTCAGAAAATCAAAGCGGTGTTTTGGGTACCTCATAGCACAGCATCATGCTTTTTTTTTGAGGGTGGGAATTCATAAAACGAACCCTCCCGCTCTGGGTGGGGCGGAAGGGAGTGTCAGACTCTTAGGTACTGACTAAAACCCATCCATGTTCCTTCCTTAGGTCTATATGTTCCAGCGTAGCGGTAACCCTTTTGGACAATCCCGCTTAAAAGCATCATGCAGAGTAGAAGCCTTCTTGTCACAGTTATGACGTGCAGCTGCAGACTATTCCTGTCTTGTGCTCGTGATTATAAATGTTAATCTATTTTGCTTTATTGAAATGTATTTTTGTCCCTACTCTAATTCAATATATTTTTGTATGCACGTGTTTCTAGCATTTTTATTCTTTCGTGAGCCAAATTTCATCCAGATCTTTTAGGTCGTTTTAGCGTGAAAACTCAAATCTTTTCTCTTGTCTAATATTACTTTAGAAATTTCTACTGGCTTTAGTATTCTTAATTGGGCTGATGTAACGATTTTACTGTTAGTGCCAATTATTTTAGTAATATATTGGCAACACATTTTAATTAAAACCCGTTTTATGATGATTAAAAATTGTATAATATTTGAGAGTGTAAAAAATTAACAACAATTGCATGTTATGCCGTCTGATCACTTTTTTAAAACGAAATGTTGAAATGGACAATTCTAATCGTGTAAGTAGTCACTCTAAATCATAGATCGTAATTATAACTAATTAATTAATTAATTGAATTAATTTGAGTACTGTATGAATATATAGTTATAAGATGACTATACAGAGTGGAAGAAACATCGACGTGAAGCCGGTTACCATGCATTTAGTACAGACGCCAGCACATCAAGCTATCCCTAACTGTAAAATTTTCTCAATTGAAAATGAACCTTATGTCTTTGCAATAAAGTTGAAATACTATCAAAGAAATTTGACAGATTGTGGTAACTTGATGTGCTGGCCTCTGTACATGAGTCAAAACATACTTGTGTTGATTTTGGCAGGTTATAAAAAAAAAATTGTCTGTCAGCGGGATGTATCTCACGAACCGTGATAGGTATTCACAGATTGTGTACATCTATTGCCGCTATTACGACAGATAGAAAAAATAATATAAAGTTAAAAAATAAAGGATTGTTATGTCATTTGTTCTGTCCAATTCTACATGGCTATAGTAACAATCAATCTCCTACCAAGTATGGTGTGGTATTGTTACCACCTAAGCGATAAAGAAACCTCGTGAAACTAAAATTCTTACTTTATTACCTGTTAAAGCGCATATAAGGGTAAAAAAAGACTATTATTTATTGTTATTTTTGCGAAACATATTTTTTCTGTCAACGATATTACGATCTTCGACATTCTCATTTTTAGTTCAAATTGATGAAGAGCTTTGTTATTATCAATTTCAATAAAGGCCCTCTGCCCTCTTCCCGCCATTTTGCAATCATGATCGAAAACAGGGTCATCTTTAGGGCCACTTGAGGGTAATGTGGCTATGGAGAATACGAAATGCCCTTACCTACGGCCTTGTGAAGTGGAACCATTTGTCAAAGAGACACGTTGGGCTACAGACGGACACTTAGGTAGTTTTCGGTTCTTAAAAAAAAACACGCGAACGAACGTACCTACTTAGCTAGTAATGCAAAAAGCAAACACCGCTTTACAGAATGAGGAAAGAATTCTAAGAATCACAATAATTATGGCAAGTAAATGAAGCGCTATTACGAGATAATGATAGGGAAACTATTAACCCAGAGAAGTCATTTAGGCTAACACTCAAGGCTTAATAAGGGCAGTCCTTAAAGATTTAAGGACTGCCCTTTTCAGGCCTTGAGTTTCCTGGGCCATTTTAAATGGTAAGCAATCTGATTACTCAGCGACGACAAGATTTATACTGCTTGCTATGTATGGGAGAACTCGTTATTACAATTTATAACTGCTCAAATAGGTTGGGTTCTTAGAAATCTTACTGATGGGTATTGCTAGGTAACAACTTCTGTCTTCTGCATTCAGACAAAAGGCGTTATGTAACTAATTATAATAATGTTGTCTGAGCAATTTGATTAGATTTTAAAATCAGTGTTTTCTACGGATTTTTCGGAAATAAAATACTCAATCAATACTGTTCTTCGACAAGTGACAGAAATATAGTAACGAAATGACGTTTTTTGAAGTATTTTTTACTAAGAATAAGGTAGGTTAAAACATTGCCATGAGATTTAAAAAAAAATTGATATTTTTAATATTACGATACCTACTTCATGCGTGTTTAGTCCCGAAACACGGATATAGGCGCCTAGACAAGTACAAGTACTAGGCAGCCCTAGAGTGTGGGATACTTGACGCAATCAGTTTCGCGCTGTTTACGTTGGAGAAGTAGTACCTATTACTAGGTAAAAGATAGGTAGCTAGGTAGGTGAAGTAACTACCTACTACAGATAATGTGGGACACTAAGGAGGTCCGTTCTCACAAACATGCTGCGTGCGTTGCTTTGTGAGAACTTGAGAAAGACGTTTTGTTTTCAGTTACAAATTTTTATTTACAAAAATATAGGTAAGTAGGTAGGTACACTAGGTGTTACTCAAGTAGGGTAAACATACCGGTTATCGGCCGTTTAAGCGGCTTGTTGACTTTAGAGGTGATTTTTAACATAATGCTGTACTCCAAGATTAAAAAAAAAAAAACGTTTCAGCCTACAATAGTGCAGTTTCATAAAACCTTATGCTTATAGACGTGTCAGTGATACATAATTAAAAAAAATATATATTCGCAAAAATTGCAAATATACCGGCTATCGGCCTTTTCACTCAGTTATCGTCCACTAGTGCACTGGTTATCGGCCACCTAATTCACGGTAGAAAAATAACTCTTATTCTGTAGTTCATAGGGTTTATAATAGTATGAAAGTAAAACAAATAATAAATTAAAAAAAGCGGTGTATTTTTACTCTCTTCTACAACTTACAGCTACTTTTGGCTTTAGAATCATTAAAAATCAAAACAGATTTATTATTTACTAATTACTATCGGCCGTTCTTTTTTCGAAAGGCCGGAATCAGGTGTAATTTTTACCAATTTTCGGCCGTCCATTTAAACGGCCGGAGACAGGTTTTATTTTTACTAGTTATCGGCCGCTAAACATTCGTTATTTTTACAGGTCATATCTTTGAAAATATGAGGTTTACTGGCGGCCGGAATCTAGTTCTAAATTTACAAAACTCTAGCTGTTCACAAATATAATGGAATCTATGTTGGTGAATTTAAGGTTTCTCTAATAAAGGCAAAGTGAAATGACGTGAATAAACCGGTTATGCGACCACCCGGTCGGAAAGTAGATTTTGAAATTAATCGTAACGTATTGTCCGACCACCAAAAAAATCACAAATTATGAAAAGTTTGATGAGTTTGGGCACTTGAATATTGAAATTAGACATGCTAAACACACACAAACCCCATCAATGAACAATAAACCAACAGTAACACGTAAAAACTTACCTTTGAAAATCAATCCACCTGCTATTTTTTTCGCTAAATTTGACACGTTTCCAGACACCAAATTTTGAAATGGCGACTGAGGGCTCAGTTCGCACATTTCGAGGCCATGCCGTTGGATTATGAACCGTGTAGTTCGTCCAGATCGAATGGCGCGAAATTAGTAAGGAGCGGTCTATAACACTGTCTATTATTTAAAATAACGTGCGAAGTGGCCGAAAAGGGGTAGTGGCCGGTAAACCGGTATGTTTACCCTATGTAGGTAGGTGTGCCTTGGTGTGGGCTGATGGAGGAATTAAATATTTATAACCGACTTCGGAAAAGGAGGTTATATACCTACCTGCTCTTCAAATGGAATTTTGAAAATTTTGAATGAGTGTAAAGTGTAAACTGTTAAACAGATTGTTGTGTGCCGGATTTCATTTGTTTATTTATTTACGTGTAAATGCACGACATAACGGATTAAACCCTGCTACTTCATTAATCACTGCAGCTACCTACCTGATAAATGGCGATTTTATTTTTATTTTTGCTGAAAATCTAATAAGTCATCATTTTTGAACTTTCCGATTTTTATTCTATCTTCCCAATGCTAGGGATTTTTTCAGTTTTTTTCAGCCATTTTCAACGGTTTTGTTACAGCTTGTTCCCTACAACTTAATCAAATCCACCCCAGTTGACGGTAGGTATGAATGCTATAAAGTCAATCTTATTTAGTAATAATATGTGCTGAGCTAATGGGTACCTCACACAGCACCGGGGTTATTCCTGACATAACTTTATTCGCAGATCGTTAGTAAGGCTGTTCGAACTATTGCACATTATTTTCAAATAACGTTCATGGAAACACGCTTTGTATCGACGCCGTGTTCCGTTCACCAAAGAAAGGTACCAGACGATAAGAATATGCCGTCAATCAACAAGTACCACCGATGTGTCGATTATCTACGGTACTTACAAAAATGTGGACGGGTAGGGACCGGCGCATTTCAACGGTCCTACCCACCAACGGGACATTAATAGGCTGTACTGATTGCAGGTAGCAAGAAGCAACCACAAACTCAACGATCTCTGATCTTTAAACTTACCACAAAAACTTCGAAGAAAAATCCAAGAAATCGAATGCACAAAAAAAATATAACTCGTTTTACACACACATTGGTATAAATATCGATAAGCACTATAATTCCACAATATTATTAAACACAAACACAATTCGTAACTTGTTTTTAATCACTAAAATAATTTTCGTTCGATATTACGCGGGAATTGTGATAAAGCGCGGCATGCACGTCCGTCACTGCGCGGTTATCACTCACGACTAGTGAACGAATGGGAGCGAAAGATCGGAATGTCGCGGTGACCGAATGGTGCGCAAAATACGAGGGCACGCGTTCATTCTGAACTTGTCTATGTCTAGCACATAGCACCTATAGATTCAATGAAGCAGAATGGATAACTAAACTACTTTATATTTTTAATGTAATTGTTGTGATAGCATTTTATTGGACTATAAACATTTGCGTCAAGAGTAATTGACACAGTTTGCGGCTGCAATCTTATCATAAAATATTCATTATAATTTATTAATAGTGATTCCATCATTTCAAAACTTAAAAACCGTATCACCTTGGTCTCTAATCCCAGCTGTTTATCAAAAGTTACGCCACCTTATCTTTACAAGCTTGATAAAAAACTACGTACCTAGCTGTTTCCAATTTTTTCCCACTTAAACCTTCATTCAAATCGTGAAGAGGGAACATTACGAGGAAATCCAAGTCATAATGAGCCCTGTAAAGACTGTGAACGTTCGTAATGCCTCAGAATGACGGAGGGGAACCTCTTACGTTGCAAATAAACTATGCGAGAAATAGATTCTATGCGTGGCTGGTAAATAGATGGATATGTATCATTCAAGGAGTCCCTCCCTCCCTCTTATTATTATCCGAGGCCCTTGGCAAATCCCTTGCATGGGGCCCCAAATTTATATTTTTTATTAAATTTTGTTAAAAATGTTACGTCACTTCTGAGCTTCAGGCTCTCGGGCCAGGGGCCCCGTCAGGCTGGGGGCCTTTTGCCAGTCCTGCCACTCTATATTTACGCCACTGCTACTGAATCTAATTTACATTATTCCTAAGATGTTTAACTACTGCGTTTTATCCATTCTTCTTCTTCTTCTTCGTGTGGTTAGTAACTAACCTGGTGTCAGAGTTTTAATGCTGCCCATGGGCCTCTGACTTAGCATCATATGCTGTTGAGAAATATCTCTCAGACATGCTGGTTTCCTCACGATGTTTTCCTTCACAACACCCTTGATGCTTTTTATCCATTGGTATTTTTGTTTTTTTTTTTTATTTATTCCTGTCTCAAGTGTTTGTGGTCTCTTGTCAATTACTGAATAATTTCTAATGGCAGAATCAAACCATGGTAAGGCCACTTGAGTGGGTTTCGAACGAGCATCATTACCATTCATTATTTTGCACCAGACACGACACCAGACCCAATCAATTCAAACCATTTCTCTAAGACAATGTTTTATCCAAGGAAACAACTTGAACTAGTTTCCCGTTACGGTTATTTATGTCAAATTCATAAACACCGAAGCTTTTGTTCCGAGCAACCCACTTTCGTTCATGTTTGTAGAAATAATTGACATTGCCGCGAGAAAGGCGAGCGTTAATAACAAAATTTAATTATTATCACTTGAAAGTGACGGAATAAGGTTGAGAATTGATTGGCTTTGGCTTTTTCACATGCCGTACCGCCATAGTGTGGGGTCCTATGTCCGGTTGGTTATCTGACTACCCGTTTCCTTTATTCATTGACGCGTGTACTTTCTTATGAAGTTATAAATAGTGATACTCTACGCTTGTTGCATTTTTATTGTGAGTATCATATACTCGTAGTTATCACTGACTTCGATAGCGTCACACACCATCCAAACTGCTGGATTTTTTCTGTCTTGGTGTGATGTGAATTGTAAATGTGATGTAAAAAAATTGAGTTAATACTAATTTCACTGTCCATGAAACACGTGATGTTGAAAATACAGTTCAAAATGTATTCAACATACTTCCAAAATATGATTTCCAATCGCAGTATCCTAATACCAACAGAAAATAAAAAATCTGGTACAAAAAACGCTTAATGGCAGTTCAAGGAAATCTGTTTTCGTGTTCCCGTAAAGGTCACGACTCACGATATCCATAATGATCAAACTTCTGAGAAAAGCTCATCTTAATAATACAGGCCCTTCAAAAATCGGCCCCAATCTGAACGTGTAAGTGCTTTATTTTTAGGACACACGTTTACATTTGCCGGGAAAAAAGGGCCACTTTTTATGTGAAGAAGCATTTAAAAGTGTTCGGAAAACCTTAAAAATTGTACGTGATTCCGAAATCTCGCTCAAAAGTTACGATCGGTTTTATTGCGAAAGTGTTCGATCACAATTATGCGTAAGAGAGGCATGTAAATATGTTTCACGGATATAAATCTCGATCTAAAAAGCATTGGAAAGCTGTGAAACGATTGGAACTAACGTACGCATGAATAATGTATGCAAAATCGTATTAGATCTCGCTTGGGGATATGTTTTTACATTGTTTCATTGTGTTCCTTGTTAAATGAAGCGCTTATACCGGATTTGATATGTCTCGGAAATTGGCGAACTGTGTTTGAGTGAATATTTTTCTAAATCCCATGGGACTAAATCATAAAAGGAACGAATCATTCATTCATTCATTCAATTTACGACCCACCTACACGTAACAGAATTTGGAACATAATTTCCTGCAATAAAGATAGCAGGCTTGCGGCGAGAGTACGGTACAACGACTGCGTAAAATAGGAAAAAAACCGCAAGCGAAGCCGTGGCAAAAATATGCGACAACTAAGAATCGAACGACATAATTGCATCGATTTATTGCGTTGAACCTAGTTCGCTCGTGAGAATGTATTTTTCTATTTAAATGATTAGTTAAGTAACGATCTACATTTTGTCGTGAATAGCAATTTGCAATCATGGGTTCATACCTACCACGGTATTTTACGTGCTTACATGATTTCCGTTCGTTAAAATACCTTGATGTTTGCACTTTCGATTGAGGAAAATGGTGTGAGACTACGCGTCGATAATAAATTCTACACGTGTATGCGAAAGAATATTGTGTAAATTTTTCATATCAAAACTGAAGCTGGTGACTTGAGTAGTAGGTACTATAAAAATAGAGAGGTAAGTTGTGGTATTGAATTAAAATGCTTTGTAGGATTCGAATGTGGGGCTAGAGTTACATGCAAACGTAACTTAAGAACAATAGATTTCCCTCGATTCACTTGTACTACTAACTACTGGCGTGATCTAGTTTTACTACTTATTAAATATGTGCGTCGTTTTATTGGTGAACAAGAAACAGCATTGCAATTCTTGTTTCCAATCTTCTATCTTCTTTTTTTTTGAGGGTGGGCAATCATCGGGTAACCCCGTTCTGGGTGGAACGGAAGGGAATGTCAGACTATTACTGTCTAAAACCATCCATGTTCCTTCCATAGCCCTTTATGTTCCGGGGAAGTGGTAAGCCTGTCGGACAATAATCGCTGACCCAGACTATCATGGGCATGGAATGAAATTCGGGATCAAGTTACGGACTCTTTATCATGTTCTATTAAATTGTCATCATCAGTCACATGTCTACAGTTGTTACACACACAGTTACATGTTAGTTAACTTCTTTTTCTTTGGTAACCTAATCACGTACGTAATTAACTTTATGTTCTTCTTTAACGATAACACTATTGTTATTTAATTAACAGACTAATCAATCTTAATATTTAACAGTCGATTCAACTTTAAGTGGAGTTGGTAATTCTCTCATAATACGTTGCTCGATTTGAAATAATTTTAACTTCGTTAATATTATATCTACTGAAGCAAAAGTAATTTCCAATCTTGATTATATATTTATTCGTGAATCAAGTTCATTTGAGATGTGTTGAGAGTCAATTTAAGATTTGTGTTTGTGTGCTGGATTGAAATTGTATCAAAATCTTCACGCCTTTTTTCTTAAGGGGTTGTCAGGGACCCACGAAATTACACCCAAATTTTACCAGGATAGTCGTCAGATAGAACGAACGATGTAGGCTAAAGATATTATTTGTTATTATTAGATTTATTTTTTTATTTTATTGGGATAGAGATCAAGCGCGAACCTATTGACAATTATAAAATCGTTAAGCACGAAGTACTTCCGCAATTACATTAAATGGATTAGAAGCTAGTAAATACGATTATTTCTGATAAAACATGAACGAGGACAGTGACATTTTTGCAAATATTCATGGAGCCACATTAATCCTTAATTAATTACTTGGTAGATAAAACACAGCTTTATTCCTATTATCTCTGTCTGGCCTTGTGTTTGTTTGTTTCATGCAAACATAATATAACAATATACATATGAAAGTACCTTCCTATTATTTTCGTAAGCTTTAAGGTTGTAAAGGCCATGCAAGATTATTGTCTGTGGGTTATAACCGCCTTGTTAATTTCATCATGTACTAAATCTAGGAAGAGGGTCTGGTAAGTATACAAGTACCTATCTTAAACTCACATAGTACTTTTGTCTTTTACAACCGAAGGAGAACTAGATGAATTACCTATGATGATTTAACATAATTATTTATTAGAACCGACGCAACGGGCGCAACCAGGCCCGTGTGCATGAACCAGCCGAACTAGTCTGTGAAAATCCAATCAGGAAAACTTAGGTGAAGTGATAATAAAGTGAGCTGTCAATAGTGTCAATCAGGTGAACTCACTTCCGCTAAGTTCTCACGGTGAGATTTTAAGATGAATCCTCCAACCAGCCCGCGAAATTCAAATTTTCTTAAGTTTTTTGCAATTTGCAGGCCAGTGATAGGTTGTATGTTGATGAACATTTGATTCGCGGCTGTAAGACGTATGTAGTTACAGAATTATAATCATCAAAATCATTAATACAACCCTCCGAGCTCATAAAGGTGTAAAAATGACTTTTTACAAGGTCAAAGTCATTCCGGAACCTTTTGAATTTCGCGGGCTACCCTGGAACATCAACCTTAATGGAATAGACCAGCGGATGAACGAGCGCAAACAAGGCAAAATAAGTATGTATGGATCGTAGCAGATGGCGTTCTGCAGTTTCTGCCTAACCCCATGGGAAGATTCCGTGATTTTATGTGTATGAGTATTTATTATAATAATCTAGAGTGAAACTGTTAGTAAAAATACTTGTTGTTAAAAAAAGCCTTTATTATACAAAAGCTCTTGTTGTAAGCCAAAGCCCAAGCGTCTAACTGTTAAACCAAATCAACGATAGGTCTTAAACAAAAAATAAACGACATTACTACCCATTATTCCATCTAAGGTGCGACACCAGATAAACGACATCGCGAATGAATGACCGACCGAATGAATGATTCTATTTAGGCGCGTTCATTGACAGCGAAATATTCGCCGCCCGTGTGTAGAATACTTTATACCGCAAACGTTCCACGTACTCAACATACTTTGTACAAAGTATGTAATGCGTACTACCTGTTCTTTGATTATCGTATATTATGTGCCCTTAAATATGGCAAACCGCACAGGGAAAATATTTCGTTGCGTTCATTGGCGTGTGACGCAACCGGAACGTCAATTCGAACGATTTTTAAATTGAACGCTCTTATAACAAGCTTATTACTTATCACAAATCTCTCTTCGACAGGGAGTCGGCTAAATCTATGACGCTGGCCGAGTGCGGGTTGATAGATGTCCCAGGTCTTCGAATTTTTTGTTCTAAGACACGAGGATTTCTTCACGATGTTTTCCTTCTCCGTTTTTAGAGCAGTGGTGATGAAATTAAATACTTACACAAAGTAAAATATCTGACTGGGTTCAAACGCTTAGGTCGCATCCGATACTACTGGACCATCACTGTCTGCTGCCAAGCTTAAGGATATAGATATTAACTAGAAAGTAGGTAACGTGATACCTATTGCTTATGAATTTAGTCAGTAAACTGAACCTAACATTGTTACTAAAGACAGACAAACAATAAACAGTAAAACTCACTTCTGTCTCGCCTTTCTAATGATAAACCCTTTCTAAGGATTGATACACACTGTTTCGAGTCTGCAGATTTTATTTGTCTGTATTTGTTGAAAAGCTAAGCCGACTCGAGTCTATTACTAATATATTTGGCTCGTGTGGATAGGCTAACTCCGTTCAATGATCGACCATCACTTAATAATGTTCGGATCGGCTCGGCAAAAGTCGAGCTAATCCGAGCGACTTTTCCCGAACACACCAATATACACCAACTTCTGACTTCGTGACGTGTTGTAGTTCCGTCCCACCGCGTCGCATCGCATCGCTCTCCCGCGTTATTACTTCGTTTTCGCGTAGCGTACTTTCTGACTTTTGTTGTTTTTACTCGGCTCCCATGACTCTTAGTGGAATGTTGAAACCTTCTACAACCTTCCTTAAGAATTGGGCTACTAAATGCAAGATTTTTTCAAATTCAACCGATAGTTCCAGAGATTAGCGCGTCCAAATCCAAACAAACAAACTCTTGAGGTTTATTATTAATAGTAAGTTATATAATTCTATTTTGCCCCCCGACTGTGCTTAATCACACCCACCAGAACAAATGTGTACCAAGCTTAACAGAACACTTGTTAAGAAATATTTGTATTTTCCCATTCCTATTGCCGACCCTGTTAACTAGATGTTGGGGTTTAGTTGAGCCCTTTCGAGAGCTATCAGGTATCCAGTGCGATCAGACTACCTATACATCGTGGATCCAGTTCGTCTTATCACGCTCTGAGAGACATGACACTGCGCAAGTTACGTGTACAGTTATCCATCCAATGGATAGTTTGACTACGCCCAGCGGTTGTAATGTGTATTTAGGTAGTAGATGAGACACTTCGTTTTCTACTAACAGACTTGTAGAATTCTGTATACAAGAATTTTTTGTATGTCTATTAGTCGCTATCTCCAAATTAATTTCCTCCATTTTTCATTGATTTATCTGTTTTATTATGGCTATACGGGCTGCTGCCGGCGGCTTCACGCGTGTGGACATGACACTAATATTTTTCCGAACCCAAAGTAGCTCATGTTACTCCTTAAATTCACCTATCAGCCAGTGAAAGTCCCGTCGAAATCGGTGCAGCCCCTTCGTGTCGAAAGACAGATAAAGAAATTATAAGAAAATGTCCCACACTTTAATAATTTTTAGATGCATTTAGTAAAAAGCAGTTGCAAAAAATATCGACCCACATTCATACTTCACTATTTTCATATTACATCAAATTAATCACTGTATTTAGGTCTTCGTTCGTCAGAACGAAGACCTAAATACAGTGTTGATGTTTGAGACAGTCATGTCTCAAACATAATATAACGCTGCAAGTACAATATTTCCATGATATGAAATTGTTATTTCAATATTGTATGATTTTAATTTAGCTCAGCTTGTTAAAATATGTGGAACACGTTTTCGTTCACATAATGACATACCTACCTAGTTCCAAAATAGGTTTTCAATGTGACCAGTATTGAAGTACTGGACACAATTTTGATTCAAACATACATGAATAGATCTTGTCAAATAGAAGTGTACTACTGGAATTATTTTTATAAATGTTATGGCTATATTAGGTGGGGAAGACCAAAACAAACGATGGATGGACTATGTGTAAGATGGTATGGCTAGAATAAGCACACCTATTCACTACTGATTCATCTCAGATCTTATCATATCACTATATGATGAGATCTAAGATGTAGAAATGGAAGAATTTAAGATATGTTGCGTCGACCCCAAATAAAGACCCTTGGATTGTAGCTATCAGGAAACAGATGCCAGCAGGGAATGGGTATTGTAATAAAACCTTTTTGCCAAATAGCTCGTCCTCTCAGAGAATACTTTCTCATAGGCAGCAAACGTGTCCTCCAGTCGCTTCTACTGCATCATCGACGTCCGTAGAATACCGTTAGAAGCGATCTCCGAACCGCAAGAGTCCGATTGGTTATCTAATGCCACATCGTGCAAGGTCGGGCATTCGCGATAATAACCATTATTATTGGCTATTTGCTTTGTTGTCTTCTTTTCATGCTCTTTTAATACAGGTACTTTTAGTTTGGACTCAGTGGCTCGTTAGTTTTTTAGGTTAAGTACCGTATTGTCTGAGAATGATGCATCTTATAACAGTGATCATTGAATAATTTGAATTTTGAAGGCTATTATTAGAACTGAATTATTCAAATGTGATATGAATTTCGAAGGCTTTTATTAAAGCTGAATAATTCGAATGTGAGTTTAACTATTTTTTTTGGGCATTGAATTTGCTCATCCCCCAAATTAACGCTTGAAAACATATGTACACAAGTAAAATGCCAATATTGAAACGCTTTTCGAAATTGGATCTGATTAAATAAAACCTTTTCCGATTTCTTTTCACGTGAAGAAAAGGTTGACAAATGAGGATAGGTATTGTCAACCTTTTGGCTTTTATTTAGGAAGTCCTTTAGAGAGTTACGGCAGTGACTTGGACCCAAAAGCAGTTTTTCCATTATTTTTTGTAATTACAAAGAGAGCAGTGGTAGCCCCGTGGTAAAGGCTCTGTATTACGAGTTGTGGGTAGTGGGTTTGAATCCAGTCAGGCGCTTTACTTTTAGTAATTTATTTTCAATACGGCTGTGTCCTCTCAAAGTTGGAATATTGCAAGGAAGCCGACATGTCCTGGAACCAAATATTCGTTAACTGACATCCAACAAGATTGAGTTTTGAGTTGTGTTGTGGGTTGGTACTTGGGCCGTGTGGTGGATTATGGCCCGTTATATCTCACAGAGAGGAGGCCACATTAGACGCTAGTTCTATATAAAATATCTTTCCTCGTCATTTAAATCGACATAGTGCGACTGGCATGTTGAATTACAATATAATATTTCGACTATATTATCTGAATGTAGGTTCTACGAAATACAATTTCAACTTCATAACCATACTTGCTTTGTCTAAAGTAAATTAATTTTCTCGCACATTTACATTCCACGTGCTCTGATTCTGACATAATTATAATCAGTTTCACATTAGAGGAGTGCTGGGAAGTTTGGAAACAAGATTTTCCTCCAGTAATTAATCGATCCTTAGGTCGTCAGAAGCCAGAAAATCTGACAGCCAGTCTTACCAAGGGGTATCGTAATGCCCAGTCACTGGGTTATGGAGGTCAGATAGGCAGTCGCTCTTTGTAAAATACTGGTATTCAGCTGCATCCGTTTAGACTGGAAGCCGACCGAAAAGGCTAGGGTGATGATGATTAATCGATCCTTATTTATTACGTTGAAAATGCTTTCTCACGGTGTAAAATCTTTAGATAAAATGTTTGGAAGAGCCTTCACAAACACTTTACCGTGACGATGACGAAGATTCCAATATTATGAGAATCACTCGAGGTTTTGAGCGCTCTTGTGTCTTAGGTAAAATTCTTGGCGCCCTTGATCCGATGAAATTTGATGGAGGTATGGTAGGTGTGCTGAAACCGGAAGTATTTTTAAAAGTTCTGTTCGTTTACAGGTTTACTGATAAGTTTATTTTTATTTGATTTTAATTAACAATCAGTTAATATAATGTTAATCTAATCATATTTACATTTAAAAGCGGAATATTCATAATAATATGTGCAAAAATAATATAATTATGTATAATAATCAAAGAGTTTCAAAAAATTGATATTAAAAGGCGGAAATGTTTATGAAAAGCACAAAACTCAGTATCCGGCAGAAATCAGCGTTATTGTAATACTTTGAGTAGGTATTGTTCAATTTCATTTAAAACAACGAAGCACTTCGCAGAGAAATGACATCCACATATCAAAAACATGTTACGTGAAAATCATCGTCTTCACAAAAGCCACAATCCAAAAAAACATTGTTAATAATTCGCATCAAAACAACCGTGGTGGGTGCAAATGCTACTAAAAATCCGATTCGCTATCGAATAAGCAAACAGTGGCCCGGAAGCGGGGAGCGAGCAACGCAATCAGAGTTCAGGAAACGACAATTTGGCGACAATTTCTCGTCGCTCGCCCTCGCGCCCTCGCGCGAATTAGCGCTTTCTGTGTAGGCTGGGACTAATGTCAATTGAGTTCGTGTGTGTGTGTCTAGGGCCTGCTGGGTCAGTGGTGTGTGAGTGTGTGGGTATGAGAAAGTTTGTGAGTGTTTTTGAGTGAGTTAATTTTGTAACTGGTAGGTATGTGGAACTTTGATGTATTCTGGCGAGAATTTAATTATTTTCAGTTCTGACAAAAGCTTTTTCAATGTTGTTCGCTTGCAGTTTATTAGTAAGACGTACTATGCATCATCTGCCGAGCCTTTTCGCAACTATGTTGGGGTTGGCTTCCAGTGTAACCGGATGCAGCTGAATACCAGTATTTTACATGGAGCAACTGCCTATCTAACCTCCACAACCCAGAAATTGGGCAATACGATACCCCTTGGTAAGACTGGCTGTCAGATTTTCGGTCTTCTGACGACCCGTAGCGACTGTCAAAGATGCACAAATGACAGCCGGGACCAACGGCGCTTTCCGAGGCACGGAGGAGTCTCGGTATATAAAGATGGTCACCCACAGCCAACCCCGGCAAGCGTAGCTTAACCTAATGGATCGACCTGTGAGGCTGTTAGTACCTACTTAGCCAAGAGCTCCGTATGAGTATAGGTACACGTACTATGTATAGGTAGTAAAAAAACATAACCCTATCTTTGCTGTCTTGAAGAAACTTTTCTTTGTACCCGATTCCACGCACGGCAATACTAATAAGTAGGTACCTAAGCTCTGAAAGGTTCCTACATATCTATGTAGAGATATCACATCCTACATACTCATAAATTAACGTACTCCTCTCATGGTGCTTTTGAATTTGTCGGGAAAATTCGTGCTCAGTGTTCAGGAAACGACAATTTGTCA
Organism: Hyppa rectilinea; assembly: GCA_951799385.1. NCBI lineage: Eukaryota > Metazoa > Arthropoda > Insecta > Lepidoptera > Noctuidae > Hyppa > Hyppa rectilinea. The sequence goes on from OX637307.1 coordinate 16,465,955, forward strand.
ACAATTTCTCGGGAAGCCGAATGCCGACGGCACATCAAACAGTACATACATTCTGAGCTCCCGAGATTATATCGACTGTTAGATACATATACATACTATCCTCAGAAGGAAAATATGTACTCCAGTCTAATCTTTTTACCCACATCAAAACATTTTTCAACAGAAAATGACTGAGCTCTACACAAGTACACCTACAATATGTCTCTACAGGGTGAAATTGAATTCATGGGCAATTGTTTAAGGGGTCATTGTACTCATCATTATGAACAACTTTTACTATGGGACACACCTGTTGTCGCGAAAAATTAATAACTGTTCCCTACATTTTGACGAGTTATGCGAGGGTATAGTGTATGGAACAGCAGATTTTTTTAATCAATTCAATTTCACCCTGTATATCTCGCACTTTATTAGTGCCTTTTAGACTTTTTAACCACAATAAACTCGGTATTCGACGCTTCCAAATGTTTATTTTATGAATTGCCACTTCGCGCAGAGAGGCCATGTTGTTTCACGTCGAAGATGGCGCATCGACGCCGCCGTTGTCTTCGATGTATGCACTCCTGTGTCGTTTAATGGAAATTAACTACTGCAAGTTTATTCAACTGTGGCAGTTAAAGTGAGTGCGCCAGGATTGACCGAACTGACGAAATTCAAATTTGATACCATCCTATAAGTTATCTTACGACGCGGTGGGGTTTTTATAAGTATTCTTCTTTGTGTTCAAAATGTGTCATTTTGTCAACAATTTCTCGCAAACCCGCGCTTCAAACAGGACCTTTCGAGATCCCGGGGCTGTGTTATGTCAGGAATTACGTCTTCCTGTTTCTTGACGAAATTATTGAGAGTCAGAAGAAAATTGAGGCGGAAGGAAAATTTCGATCGTTAATAGGTACCTGCCCTATTTAGTTACGGTTTGATTGGTGATGAGGTAAAAGGTCTGTCATTCATTGATGTCTGTTGATTAAAATCTATTACTTTCTATTCTTCTTATATTGGTCCAAAAAATTAAAAAAGCAGACTCAGAATTTTAAGCGGGATTGTCCGAAAGGGTTACCGCTACCCCGGAACATAAAGGGCTACGGAAGGAACATGGATGGGTTTTAGTCAGCAAGAGTCTAACACTCCCTTCCGCTCCACCCAGAGCGGGAACAGTCATTGGATGATTTCCCAGCCTTAAAAAAAAAAAAGACTCAGAATTTGAACCAATGTCTTGATTTGAAAGAGTGTCCCTGGAGTTTCTTGCCTATACACATCTACGTTTTGGAATGGGCATCTAGCTGCAACTTTCGGACTAACTGACCGACTTCTTGACAATACAAAAGTGCCTGTAATTAGTTTAATTGAAATAAATTCTTTGAGTTTGACTTTATCTCTTATGACCCAAAATGCATTGAAGTATTCAACGTCACTAACACGTCAACATCACGGAACTACACGATCTTACTTAATTATTGTACTTTAGTAATAACGATGGATTGATGAATTTACTTTGATCTTATTCGATTTGTATTTGATTTAATTTAATTTGTTTCCATATAATTTGATTTGATATCTGATTTTGAGTCTACCTTATTTATTTTATATGATTTGTATTAATTTAAATTTGGCAATGGATGGATTAATTTTGAATTATAACCCCAGCTATTTTAGAAGTTAAGGGCTTAGAACAATCAGCAATGATCGCCCGTAAGAAAAACTCAATACCAGTACGTGGGTTTCAGACTTTCAAGAAACTGTAAATTTTAGGAGACTACTGTTAAACAATTCTCTTCTACTTTCGTTTCTCTAACTTCCACGTAAAGGCGTGTTCACATAAAACGCATCTCCACATCCGTGTCACATGCATCATAAGCCTATACTTTTAATTTCCCCACAAACATTGACACATGTGTTTATCGCATGCATGAAATGTTGTGAGATTCTTGTCGCGATTCCACTTGACGTTTTATGAAAACTATACTGAACAATGAAGATGACATAGGCTTGAGTAATCATTCATGCAGGATGGGGTAAATAAAAAATAATTTAAGTGTGCGTGTGGATAGCTCTACATGTATGGGACGACCAGTTAAATGATGGATGGACTGTGTGAACGTTGATATGGTTGGAGGGGCCGAGATGAGGACTTCTTCTTCTTCGTCTTCGTATCAATAATTCTCTTTTTATCTTTACATACCTAGTATAAAACAACGTTGCTCCCCACTATCTGTCCCACTGATCTTTTGAATCTGATGATGATTTTGATCTCTGCTTAGATCTTTTGAACTACGCAACGGATTTAGTAAGGTTTTCATTAATGGATAGAGTGATTCAAGAGGTCACCTGCGGTTTCGCCGGCGCGTTAGTATCTATAATGCACCCGTGCATCGTCGTGGACGCTAGTTAATTTTATATTAAATCAGCTTCCGCCCGCGGCTTCGCCCGCAAAATATGTCGACAAATTATACATATAAACCTTCCTCTTGAATCACTCTATCTATTAAAAAAAACCGCATCAAAATCCGTTGCGTAGTTTTAAAGATTTAAGCATACAGACAAACAGACAAAAATAGCGACTTTGTTTTATACTATTTAGTGATGTCGACCAGAATTCTGCTTTTATAGCTCTCGCACTGGACACGCCTCGCAAAGGTCTTCCATAGCGCAGGTGTTTTTACACGGAGAGCACGACACGAGGTGAGGCATCGTTTGTGATGAGGTCTTCAGGGAAGCATGAGATTAACTGACATTGTAGATAACATTTTACAAATTTTTGCTTACACACGTTACGGGACTCTGTAGCCTGAGGGCCCCATATCATTGATACGGCTGATATGGTGGTAGCTACGCCCCTGCTTATCGGAGTATCCCCACCTGACTAAGTGGTATCTGCAACGGCAACCCACCTACCTGGCTTTTTAGTCGGTTATGAGTTTTCCAGGTGGACCATGGCAGTTTGTGTTTAAGACATACTGCGCGTACCCCTAATAACTATAGAACTTGGGATGATAGCAGAAGAATTATGACAATGATGACAGAAATTGATAAATTATTATGAAAATCAAATCCAAATGTATCTATAAAATAGTTTAGACACTATAATTAGGTACTCCATTCGGTTCCAATTAATCAAATTCAAACAACATACCAGAAGATTTAAATAAATATAGCGGATTATGACATCATAATTCTCCTTAAGAACATAATATTTAATCAGCTATAGGATAATAGCTTCCAACGTTATTTTTACAACTCATTTCCACGTATTATGATAACACACTGCGTTACACATTATATGAATGAATTTGTGACGTATATAATACTTATATCTAGAGGTGTACCTACTTATATCTATGGTACAGAGGTCAGCACATCAAGATACCCTAGTCTGTCAAATTTCTTTGATAGATTTTGAACTTTATTCCAAAAGTATAAGGTTCATGTTCCATTGGAACTATTTGACAGTTTGTACTTTACTGTATAGCAAATAAGGGTGCCTTAGGAAAACCCAAAGTTAAGTTTTGTTATGTCCAAAGCTAAAAAAGAAAGCTGAAAGCAAGCAGCAGCTAGAAATTAGAAATGATTTCACATAATTCCTATGCATACCTACATAACTATTTGAGATTTAACCTAATTAATGTCAAAGGAGAAGTCCTCCATATTGTCTTAATGTCATTAGTCAGTGCTAATGCGCTTCAGTGCACACTATTGGTGGGCTCTAACTAAAGGCGCCTCACTCTTTGATTTAATTGATTCTCTATCCAATAGTGCACTGATTATATATAGATCGTCAGATGTAGATATTACATTTGACTGTAGCTAAATTACTAAGCACTAAATAATAATTATATTTAGTATCTACATAATATGTACCTATTACTTCATACTCGTATTATAAAACAGAGTATAAGTAAAAGCTAGTTTACTATAACGGGTACAAGAGTCCTTAATTTTCGCTTCGAACTCTTGTTTTTATTAATTGAAAGAAAAATGAGATAGTTTAATCAGCTTTATTTCCGTAGCTGAAAAACAATCTAGACACGTTGCAAAAAAAAACACGATCTAGACACGAACCGAAAAAAATATATTATCAGATTAAATGTAAAAGTGAATTTACTTAATGTAGGCATATGTAGTTTCTCAACAAACTAGGCAAATATGTACGGTCACTTTTCAGTGTATTTCAGTAACTGTACAACAAATACTGGTAGCCCAAAACTTTCGACTAACTTCAGACTTTTGAGGCTAAAAACTGGAACAAATGACGCGACGAATTGACAATATACATATGCGTATTGATAAAAGAAAGAAAAAATACGTATTTTTTCTTTCTTTAAAAAAACAAATAACCAAAAACAAAAACAAGTTGTGGGAAAAGATGCGTCACATCCGCGCAAAACGGCCATCGCTCAGCATAATGCTACGACCCCATGCGAGACAGAGCCACAGCGCTGATTTTTAGTCACAGCCGGCGTTGACGTGAAGACGTCAAACCGGTGCAGCATGTGTTACAAAAAAAAACCCTAGAATTAAAATAAACAAAAATTAATCATAAGATTTACATTGCGGGTAACGACGCCCGGATAGCTAAGATTACAATTCTAAGCCAGGATAGAAACAGTAATTACAATTTACAAACCAGTAGGTACCTAGGTATCTAAGATATTTTGAACAAATACCTGACACCTAAATTAGTGTTCAAGTACCATTTAGCAATCAAGTATTTTGTTCAATATGACACGAAACGTAATAATTTGAGTAGGATTTAGAAAAAATTCCTCAAATTAGAATGCAGTTTACGTCAAATGGGACTGACATATGTTTTGTAGCAGATTACAGATATGGCGCCTAAGATAATGATCGATTGGAAGGCATTATCTGTCCGTATGGTAATTTAATTGATATGCTAAATTTAGATTGTAAAACACAGTGAGCTTGGTATGAACATTATGTCAAACATGATATTTCGAAATGTCAAAACACGTTCCTGTTCACGAAATGTGTTTATGTTTTCAATATTCAACGGCCAATAATTAGAAAAACATTAAAGGATGCATACACAGTTTCCATTTCAATCAATCTCCATAGCCTTTTTTTACATTTGGCTTCCAGTCTAACCGGATGCAGCTCACTACTAATATTTTACATGGAGCTACTTCCTATATGACCTCAACAACTTAAAACGGGTTGTAGAAGTTCAGCTCCCTTGAAAAAAAAAACAACCTCAAATGTAATTGAGAAAGAGTTAATACTTTACTTTGATATTACTCCAATCCAAGCCGACAAAGAGCAAATCGTCCCTATTTTTCAGTTTAATCGGATTACTGACAAAAGAAAACCCATAAAAGGTGACCAGAGAGAGATAAACCTTTTTAGAGCCATAAACTGCATTAGTCATAGTCTAGAATGCGAGGTTGATTCACAATGGAATCCGCTACACCCCGTGCATACCGGATTTTATCTCTGAAATACTCGCTCCTGTAAGGCCCTAACCTCCACCTACATACTTTCTCACTCATTCCTTACTAAAATCACGTAGCGTGTAAGAGATAGTGCATGTCACGGAGATTTGGTCTCATTTCAGCTGGAATATAGTATTGTCAGTGGATGTTTTACGTTTCGTTTTACGTGTATGCGCATTATTTCGGTTCTGCGTTATATTACTGGCTATTTTATTTGTGCTGGCTACGAGGTAATAAAATATGTGATCGGAGTTTTTGTTTCTTTATTATTGTGCAGTTGGAAATGGCATTGGGCGAATTTTCTTTATCATAAATCTGTTAGTCCTTCAAAATCAAAATTGTTTCGTCTTTATCACGAGCTTATTCTTTATGGTTCAAGTGCTAGCACATCAAACTACCCCAATATGTCAAATTTCATTGATAGATTTTCAACTTTATTGCAAAAGAATAAGGTTCACAGGTTCCGCAGAAAGATTGGGATAGCTTGATGTGATGGCGTCTCTATACATTATATAAACAAGATGACCGTGTTTTTATATCTTTTCATGATATTATGGCAATGGTATCTCTTTGGCAATCAATTTTCGTTCGTGCTTTTTTTCAGTTAATCATTTTTTTTAGCCTTGTTATCCAATCTTGGCCAGATTCTTGAGTATTAATAAATATCCCGGCTAATGTGCCAGAAATAATGACATTATACAGTGAGACGTAGTTCGCGTGCCCGCCCGCTTTATACACAGGGCTGCGACTTTCAAGTTTTACACAAAGTATTTCAGCTGAAACGAAAATAGAGTAAAAGCAAAGCTCTGTTGCATTGTCTTTTGGGATGTCATAAATTACTCACAATGTTTAAAGTGTGACTCTTGATGGTTCTTAAAATAGAACTTAGCTCTGAAAACTTTATGTGAAAACTGTGCATTCTTCAAACTTAGACTAGCACATCGCTCGTGAGTCTGTTCGCGTGATTTATTTTAAATCTATGACACTCAGATTTTATCTAGCTTCCCATTAGTGAAAGAAGGTGCGTAATTGGATCAGTAGTTCCGCACACTAACATCTGTACAAACATACAAACAATTTTTTTTTAGGGGTCTCATCCTCCGCAACTCTTTCTGGGTAGTGAAGGTCAGATAAGTAATCGCTGCATGTGAAATACCGGTATTCAGCTGCATCCGGTAAGGCTGGAAACCGACCATAACAAACAGAAGGCACATTATCATCTAAGAAAAATAAATCCACATAACTTAAGTGTGCCTTCCCTAATGAGAGCGGGCGATGACTCGAAGCGATTAGGCAACACGCCACAATATCCTAATGCGCGTAAATTAACTTTTTATATAGAACACATTTATTATGTAGGCCAGTAATGACTTGATGTATTAATTGTTATTGTTTGATATTTTTTGGTGTGGTAGTAAGTTTTCACTACTTATATTTTAGTAGCTTCTGCCAGTGTGGGTGTCGGAAAGTACCCCAAGGGAAAGGATAAAAAAAAACCGTTTGAGCGTGAAAACGTGACAAACATACAAACACACACACTCACAAACTTTCGCCTTTATAATATTAGTGTGATGGAAAACCGGGTTTTATCCGAAGGCAAGGTATGATTATAGTATAATATTAAGCGGGTTTGTCCGAAAGGCTTACCATACCACTACCACGGAACACAAAGGGCTAAGTAAGGAACATGGATGGGTTTTAGTCCAGTAAAAGTCCGACAGTTCCTTCCGCTCCACCCAGACTGGGAGCAGTAATTTGAGGACTTCACACCCTCAAAAAAAGGTATGATGTATAGAAAAAAAAGCAACTGAATTTGGAGCTTGCCAAAGAAAGCTACTTAACACTTTGGCTATGTCACAAGCTAAATAAAATAAAAAAAGACGGAAGGAGTCTTGCAACACCAAGTTGGAACATATCTATTCTATCTATTATGGTCACAAGTTTCAAGTGGCAAAAGTTTTTGTTCTAGTATTGGACGTGGAGGTCAACAGGGCATAACGCTTTTTTCGTTACGCCACATTTTCTGCCAGCTCACACCAACCACAACGAAACGAGAGTAAGCAAACAGTAGTCTTCTTCTTCGTGTGGTTAGTGACTAACCTGGTGTCAGAGTTTTAATGCTGCCCATGGGCCTCTGACTTAGCATCACATGCTGTTGAGAAATATTTCTCAGGCATGCCGGTTTCCTCACGATGTTTTCCTTCACCGATTTTAAGCAAGTGATAATTATACAATACGCACATGAATCCGAAAAATCAGAGGTGCGTGCCTTGGGTTCGAAAGCAAACAGTAGTGGCAGTGGACTGGCCATGTTTGTCGAAGGACCAAAGGCCGGTGGAGTAGACGAGTCCTGGAGTGGAGCCCGCGTATCGGCAAGCGTGGTGTGGGATGCCCCCCAGCTCGATGGACCGTTGACCTTCAGAAAGTGGCTGGGACTGCCTGGATGCGGAAGGCGGAGGACAGGGTGCTCTGGCGCAGCCTGGGAGAGTCCTATGTCCAGTAGTGGACTGCGATAGTCTGAATTGATTTATTCCTACCACAAGCCGAATTAAATTACTTCGTTCTAAAAACAAAAGCAGATCGCGCTGTGAAGTTTCTATTTAACTTCATGAATAACAAAAACAGTAAGTTTTTATTTAAAGATGTATGAAATTACGTAGAGTAAAATAACTACTGCGCAAGAACAAGCACAATATTATCTTGCTTCAGATATAACTTAGAATGAAGTCAGTGGGACTATCTGAAAGGGTTACCGCTGCCCCGGAACATGAAGGGCTAAGGAAGGAACATGGATGGGTTTTTGTCAGTAAGAGTCTAATACTCCTTTCGGCTCCTCCCAGAGCGGGCGGAGTCATTTGATGAATGATGATGATGATGAAAAGGTGTAACTTAGAAAAATGTACGATTGAGTAAATTCCTTTTTCCGCAATAAGTATAATAGCTTCACAAACAAGGAATCTTAACGATGAGTTTCAAAAGGGCAAACATGAAAATATTAAGGAATCCCCACGAACCCGAGATCTCTCGGCACTAAGATATATTTCTCGCCGTTCCTACCTTAATTACCTTCCCTATATTATTTGCCTACACAGACTCATCTACATACATACCCGCTATACATTATTTATGTGTGTACCTTACAACTCGCGTGCGCGATTCAACTGAGAGCCAGGAATGAGATACAGTGTAGAATAATACAGAAAATCTAAGGTATTTAAATTATCTTAGGAAACGACACGCGTTTTACTTGTGGTAACCACGTATGCAAACACGCTGTGACTGTGTGCGTGAAGACGAATAGTGCCAACACATAACACACACACTTTTGTCTTCGCCGTTGTGTCGGACAGTGTCGGACGGGGTTGTGAATGTGTGTGCAAACGCACACACAATCACAACGTGATTGTAGACTTGTTAACCACAAGTAAAGCGCGCGTCACTTCGTGAGATAAAAATACTGTACTTAGGTACGGAAGGTTAGGTCGAATAATAATAGTAACTTAACAAGAGAGACAGGGAGAGAATAATATGTTGGTCCTTTTTGCAAAAGACATTAAAAAAATATAGACCATGTTTGCAAGTAGAAAACAGAGTAACTCTGTCTTTTATCAACAGGTCGTTTGCCTTGAACTGGGCTTAATTCAAAATCGATCAGTACCATTAATTTCGTTTTATTGAGCAACCAATGATTTACCTTTTCGTAGGCCAGGATCGGACAAATGGATGTTGTGGCGTAATTAGGAAACGGCCTATATTCAGTATGTCTTTGTCTTTGGGTGAGTAAGTGACTGAGTAAGTATCCTAGTATCCTCATTTCCATGACGTGCAAAAGTGCCTTTCTTGTACCTATTTCAAATAGATGATTTGACTTTGACTTTGAATGAGATCTTCGCTGACGCAGCCATTCGCAGGTATTTACGTGAGCAGGCATGGCATGCGAAGGAAGCTGGGGGCTTTACCAGGTAGACCAGTACGGTAGCTTGTTCCCGAATGCTCCCATCCGGCTCTTTGATGGTTTAATGAAGAAAAATAAACATAAAGGAAGTTACAGATATTTTTAGTGCTGGACACATTCCGACAAAAGCAAGCCAAGAAAGCTATGGACATGGAGTGACATGAGGCTTATACTCTTTATGCAAGTCAATAGGTATATGGCGATAAGTAAACTGTTTGGGCGTCTCCGGCAATCATCGGGAGCGGCGACTTGAGGTACGGCGCGCGTGACGTCCAACGACCACTTCGCAACCGATCTCCATAGACAGCACGCGCGCGCACTCCTTAGGCATCCCTTTACCAGGATCGACATATTTTAAACCCATTGGGATATTATAATCATTATAACTACAGTCCACTACTTTAATTTAAAAGTCCTCAGATAGGCCCCTAACATATGGTCCTTCGAGCCGGATGATCAGCCGGTTGATGTCATGCTACTTACATCTGTTAATTTGGTCTACTCTGTCAATGATTTTGAAAGGCTCCAGACCTTCTATTTTCAATTTTATATTGGCAGTGCGCAACAGAGGCGCCGCAATTAGTCAGCTGAGGAAATTGATTGCTATCGTCGCAGCTTAGGTATATCGAAATAATTGATACTCACTACCTTCTGTTTTATAGCAGACCAGACATACTGTATTTAGATAATAAGCGCTCACCATCATAATAGGGATGATGCCTGAGTAAAATAAAAGAAGTCATATTTAGTCCGTCAATCAGATAATAAAAAAATATTTGACACGTATTTTTCGCTGTATCATATTGATAGAAAATGACTTAGAATAAACGCATCAAATTTGGGCAGTAGGGCTCGCTACGTAACAATTAAGTATAAAAACTACATACATACATTGAATAAAAATGTGGCATCACGTCACAACGTCATGCCACATTTTAATTAAATGTATAGACGTAATCTTTTTTTTGGATTACGTAAAAAAAGCAAAAATACGTGTCCAATATTTTTTAATAATCTAGCTTACGAATTAATTAAAAAAAAGTAGTCATCATCCCCATTGACTAAGGCAATAGCTGATTATAAGCGAACTCCAGTTGGAATAGTGTCAGCTTTTTTTTTTTTTTTTTTTTTTTTTTTTTTTTTTTTTTTTTTTTTTTTAAGTCTGGGAAATCATCCAATGACTGCTCCCGCTCTGGGTGGAGCGGAAGGGAGTGTCAGACTCTTACTGACTAAAACCCATCCATGTTCCTTCCGTAGCCCTTTATGTTCCGGGGTAGCGGTAACCCTTTCGGACAATCCCGCTTACCCGGCAGGCTTGGCCCTGAGGGGCCCCTTCATATGCTGACTCTTTGAGGCGCGCGTGGAACATATACGCGCCGTACGGCACGGGTCTGGTGCTGATCGGACGGTGAGTCACCCATTACTCACCGTCCGCAGGCCCGCGCCTACGGTGGCCGGGAGTCGTCACGTGGCTCCCGACGCCCGGAGCGTCTCCCGCGGCGGCTGGGACGGGAGGACCTTTCTCTCTCCCATCCCGCCACCTCCTTCGCGAGCATAACTTTTTCGCAGGACCATGGCTTGCACCAGGGCCGGGCGCGAGAGGTCGCCGCCGCCGATCGCCTCTACGAGGACACGGCGGTGCTCCGCCCAAGCGGGGCAGGTTTGCACCGTGTGCTCTAGCGTGTCCTCTGGGCGATCCTCGCAGTGGTGACACCCGGGCGTTTCCTCCCGCCTGATGATGTGCAGGAACCTCCCGAAACATCCATGTCCGGTGAGGACCTGCGTCAGGCGGAAGGTGAGGGCGCCGTGACGCCTCTCTAGCCACTCCTCAAAGAGGGGCCTTACCGCCACTATCGTGGCGTGCCCTGCGCTGGGTTGCGACAGTCGCTGATTCCAGGCCGCTATGAGATCGCGCCGGAGGTCCGTCCGCTCCGCCGCAATTTGCTGCGGAAGCGGAGTTTCCCCCCGGCTTAGTACCTCCGCGCGCCACTCGTACAGGCGCGCGAGGACCATCGCCTCCGGATCCCACGGCGGCAATCCGGCAAGGAGGCTCGCCGCCTCGCCCGAGATCGTGCGGTACCCCCGGATAAGCCGTATGGCTACCACCTTTTGGGGCGCGTTCAGATAATGGGCGGCTCGCCGCCGCAGTGAACGCGCCCACACCGGGGCCCCGTAAAGGGCCATGGACCGCACGACTCCCGCGTAAAGCCTCCGGCAGGAGGCGTTTGGCCCCCTCAAATTGGGCAAGAGCCGCTTGAGGGCGGCCCCAGTCCGTTCCAGCTTGGGGGCCAAACGTCGGAAATGCTCCACGAAATTCCATCGGCTGTCGAGGACCAGACCCAGGTATTTCATCGTGGTGAATAGTGTCAGCTGTGATATACTTTATGGAACAAATAAAGATCACATAACATGACGCCCAATATCTCCGAAGGGTTATGTAGAGGTGTGCCTATAGTACACGTTAATTTTGGCATTTAGGTTCAAGTCCCATATAATAGTAGGCGAGCCTATTGCCGACTCCGGGCAGAGACGTAAAGATTCCTGATGGAAAACCCATAAACACTTTTCCCGACCTGGGAATCGAACTCTGGTGTTTATGCTCAAGAGCACTACTTGAATACTGTGTAAATAGGACATCAAAATTTTAAAACAGAAACGTAAGTAAACTACGAAATGCAATGAAATAGGAAATCCGAGATGAAAGCCTTTTGCGAATCTATTTAATCTATGCCAAATTTAGATCTGACACGCTTCACAAATGTAGTTAAAATAATTTCCGTAAAGTTAATTAAAATTCGTAACGTTATACAGGTCAATTTAATCTCCAAACGAACTGCGAACTCGGACGGATGCAACTAAATCAAATTGCATCGCAGAACGGCAGCGGTAGTGCCGGTAACACTTATTACAGAATCTGCTCGACCAATGAACGTGCGCAGATAAACGAGGAACACTGAACAGTGGTACGTGCGAGGAGCAACGCGTAACACGGGAGCTATTAGTTAACCACATAGCGATTGAAATACATTGCGTGTAATAGGAAATGGCTGGTTCAAGGGGGATAAGCCGATTTAAATGAGAAGGTAAGGAACCCGCATTATCGCCTCACTTGGATAGTTGTTATAATCAACCTGTATTTTAGGTTAAAATAACAGAGGATGAATTTCTCCATACCCTGGCTGAATTCAACTCATAAATGATCCATTTATCCAACAGTACACATTTTTTTTGTTTGAGTTTGGGAAATCATCAAATGACTCCTACCGCTCTGGATGGAGCGGGAGGAAGTGAAGGAAGTGTCAGACTCTCTCTGACTAGATGTTCCTTCCTTAGTCCTTTAAGTTCCGGGGTAGCGGTAACTCTTTCGGACAATCCCGCTGAAATAGTCCACCCTTGAGATGCCTTAAAAGTCTTTTGTTGGTGTAATTCAATCTACAAACTAGGCTAGCTATATTTTAGGCCTTAAGCACTTTAGGCACTATATGTCACGGGCTTACCGTTCGCTTGTTCATGTTTCTTCTTTTAAATGTCTTTCTTTCTCTTCCAGTGCCCTCGCATCTTCTACGTGAATCCTCAGCAAAATTTAACTTACTTTTGCAATTGCTTGAATGAGCAATTACACTACGTGTACCAACATCGTGGAGGGCCCGCTAAACATCAGAAGCGTGCAGTTACCCGCGACCATGTCCAACGAAATAAACTACGTATATGTGTACTATGTTGAGGAGCTCGTGGCTAAGTACTAACAGCCGCACAGGTCGATCCATCAGGTTAAGCTACGCTTACCAGGGTTGGCCGTGGATAGGTGACCATCTTTACATAATGAGACTACTCCGTGCTCCGGAAAACACGTTAAGCCGTTGGTCCCGGCTGTCATTTGTGCATCTTCGACAGTCGTTACGGGTTGTCAGAAGCCCGAAAAATCTGACAGCCAGTCTTACCAAGGGGTATCGTGTTGCCCAGTTACTGGGTTGTGGAGGTCAGATAGGCAGTCGCTCCATGTAAAATACTGGTAATCAGCTGCATCCAGTTAGACTGGAAGCCAACCCCAACATAGTTGGGAAAAGGCCAGGCAGATGATGATGTGTACAGTCAACAGCAAAAGTAGATGATCAAAATTAGATATTCAATCAGTTTTGTCATGGTTACTTGAAATAAATTAAACTGAAATTGATTGATTGATTAATCCTTTGATCGTTTTCTTGGTTATCTGATATTGTTATTTATAGGCACCTAAATCAGTTTTGCAATAAATTGCGCTGCTATAATGTAACATGCATTAGGATTTAATTTTGCTCGGCTACCGTAAGTATGCGCGTAACAGCAGGATCTTGCAATTAGTTAGCCTTATTAACGTGCAACTACGAAACGTAGGCATGATATAATTTATAGGGATCAGGACTTATGTTGTGTCAGAGTCTAGTTAGTCATGTGTGATTTAGATATACTGGACTCAGACATCTTTGTGCTCTTTGAAAATTTTAGCCGGTTTTATTTCATACCCCTTTTTGGTCCTGTGATGTGATGTATAAGTACATGCCAATTTCACTAATAACATTGCACGCGATCCGTACATCTATTATTTGGATATATATCCTCAACAGCATGTGAAGCTAAGTTGCAAGCCCGATTAAGCAGTAGAAAACCCTATGGTTGAACTACGAGTAGACATAATAAAAAAAAATGAAGCTAAGTGAGAGGCCCATGGGCAGCATAAAAACTCTGACACGAGGTTAGTCACTAACCACACGAAGATGAAGACGAAGTACATCTAAATGTTCAAAGCGCGTTCAAGAGCTGCCCTTGTCAATATTTCGTAGAAAATAACGACACTGACAGGTTTTAAACTTAGTTTATACACTGATCGCGTTCAGTTTCATTGGTGAAATCTGCCCTAAGAGATTAAAGCGCAGAGGAGAAGCAAAAAAACTTGCCTGTTACTTGCATAAAATTATACATGTACCTAATATGTGCGTATAATGTCACTTCAGAACGAGTTCATTGGTCAGCGGGACTGTCTGATAGGGTTATCGCTGCCCCGGAACAGAAAGGGTTAAGGAAAGAACATAGATGGGTTTAGTCAGTAAGATTCTGACACTCCCTTCCGCTCCACCCAGAGCGAGAGGGGTCAGATTTTCGGGCTTCTGACGACCCGTAACGTCTGCCAAAGATGCACAAATGACAGCCGGGACCAACGGCTTAACGTGCTGAACGTGTTCATAAGTAAAATGTTACTATGACATGCAAGTTTTGCACAGTTTTTTGCAAGTTTGGGCACGAGTAGTTCGTTTCGTGTAAATAATTTACTTGTAAAAACCCTAGACTTGTTCCTAGACTTAAACAAATAAAGCGTACAGGTAGGTACCAGCAACACGGACAGTTAAAACGAACAGTTCTGTATTCCACCTGCAATATATCCATTTATAAACATCCAAAACAATATTAATACGTGTTTAATAAATTAAATTTACCTCTAATGCCCGCGACTGGAGCCAAGTAGCGCCACCTGTCATGTTGTCCATGAACTAAGCTCGCCAATGGGATATATTGCGAACGTGCATCACGACTCACGCACTGAATTCAATATCTAAGTCTGTTATGGAGAATGTTGGAGAGTTTATGGTGTTCTTGAATATGGATAGAAACGTGATGTTGGTTTTAGATTATCGTGTCCATCACATGACGTGTAGTGTGATCATTAAGTTTTGCATAAAGCATTGCCATCCAATGTGGCAACGTGATATATGATAATATATATATTTTTTGGTTTTAGCTAAGTCAGAGGCCCATGGGCAGCATAAAAACTCTGACACCAGGTTAGTCACTAACCACCCGAAAAGAAGAGAGAAGTTTTCGATTGGATAGCGTATTTAAGATTTGTGTTTAAATAAAATTAATATATTATAAGATATTTCTCTGTTACACGGGATTTTGAAATAAATAGTAGGACTACGCAAAATACAATTCTGCTGGATTTAGGCAGGACTGTTTGCCGTCACTCTGGCTAAGTAAAATATTATGTCTAGCTTTAATCTCATTCACCATGGCGCATAAATTATCTAAAGCAGATACAATACAATGCCGAGTATCCTAATTATGTAAAACACATTATATCACAATCAAAAAGATTTTTGAAGAAAATTCCTTATACATCGCTTGATATGTTTGAAAAATTCATTTGCTCGACAACGTAAATAAAGCAATCAATGTTGTTGAAATGACAAAATAAAAGAAACTGCCATTGTGGGTTTTTAAGCAATTAATCCTCAACTCTGTCTTTAATGTTCTCATTCGTACCGCCATGTAATTTACCCCAGGAAGCTGTCACGACTAGTAACATGCGGTGGCGCGTGCGCATGGCGACTCACGCTTGACCGCCTGACATGCCTTACCTGAAACAAAATGATACGAGAATTAGATGGGATAGTACGAACGCACATGAATACTTAAGATTTCTTCTGAATCTTTCTTTACGAGTAATTGTTACCAGGAACTGGCTCTCACTAGAGAGATGGTAGGTATAACGAGCCAACCTAGATAAAAAATCCTCCATCCTTTTTTTCTGCTAGCACAATTTTATTAATACCCAACCATTGAATTGACAAGCAGCTTCACCACGGAAGTTTAAAACAACCATTAATAATAAACCCCCTTACAATAAGTAAGGGGGTTTATTATTAATGGTTGTTTAGTAATAAAATACTAAACAAATCCAAGATCCTCGTAATAGAATCTGAATTGTACCTCTGACAGCTCTCTACATCTTCCTACTGTTAGCTGTTAGAGATGAGCTATGACAGCGCAAGCGCAGGGAATTAGGGCCGGCTCTCACCGGGCGGCACGGCGGGACATAGCAAGGCAAAGGCTTATCGTAAGCGGAAATAATTTTGGTGTCAGACAACCTGGTGTCGGAGTTTCTATGCTGCCCATGGGCCTCTGACTTAGCTTCACATGCTGTTGAGAAATATCTCTCAAGCATGCTGGTTTCTTCACGATGTTTTCCTTCGCCGTTTTTTTAAGCAAGTGATTATTGATGACGCTTTTTTTTTGTGGTTGGGAAACCATCTAATTCCGCTCCACTAGAACCTCCCGAAATATCCATGTCCGGTGAGGACCTGCGTCAGGCGGTAGGTAGGCTCTCTAGCCACTCCTCAAAGAAAGGTCTTACCGCCGCTATCGTGGCGTGCCCCATTAATGACGCCTACTGAGCGCCAGTCTTTATCGCTAGTAAAGTGTGCGTAGGAGTGCTCAGTGCTGTCTCGATGTTAAAATTGTAAGGCTCCTTAGAGGAAGCTCAAGTTAAATGAGCAGACAGGAATGAATATAGTCAGTGATGAAGGTATAAAATAAATCTTTGTGATACTCAATGTCAAATTAAAGGTTCAGAAGTGTCTCTCTGACTCCAAAATTATTTATTATTTTCTCTTTATAACTTTCCTCTAAGTTATAAACAGAAAAATATGAAATTATTTATCGGAAAAAAAATATTATATAGGAGCTGATACTCGTACTGTCCCAAACTGGTAGATTTTAAAGCTTCAAATTATTAGATTTGATCAAATGATGGAACAGTCGGTGACCGACGACCGTCATTGTTATAATCTATACTAATATTATAAAGAGGTAAAATTTGTAAGTTTGTATGTAGGGGATAATCTCCGGAACTGATGATCCAATTTCAAATATTTTTACTGATAGAAAGCTACATTATTCCTGAGTGCTATAGGCTATAAATTATATTTATATCATACATATTTGCCGAGATATCGCAATTTTCGTCTAGCAAGTCGGACAGAAATACCTCCGAAAACAGAATTATTTGCATGCGCTGCCTAAACAGTTGTTTAAAATTGAAAGCAATGTATGGCAACCCGGCTCGCCTTAATTATTTCTACAAAAAAGTCCGCGACACCATATTCCTATCTTTTGTATTTTAACTTTTATATTTCGTTTTATGTTTTAAAAAAGTATTTTTTCGACTAACTTCTAATGTTAAAACAAGAAATTTTCCGCGGACGAAGTCGTGGGCAGAATCTAGTTTGTAATAAAAAAATAAATGAAATAAAAGAAAAAACAAAAAATGAGAACGGTACGGTTGTACCTATCTATAAATATAAGATACTATGTGAGTGTACTGTAGGTAGGTACACTTCTACTTAGCCCTTGGAGAATACAGTCGCAATGCAAAATTGGGTACTAGCCAGTACAGTACTCTTAAAAGCCATAAGTAAATAACGGTGCACAATAAGCCGCACACGTTCTGCTCACCCTCATTACGTTAAGGTCGTGAGCACAATGATGCATCTTGTAGTTCAGTCGACGGCCGGTACGCGACCCCGCGACCTCTGCTTTTATGCAAATGTTATGAATTACGCCTAATCTGCATTAATAATAGCTGTGCAAACGAACAATTATTTCAGTTAATTGTTTTATGGTTTGTTCTTGTACAATATCTATATAGTTGAGTTTTGATTTAGTGTGTTTGAATTTGGTTCGTTAATTTGCATGTTTCTAGCTAAATTAGAAGTATGCTGATGAATTTGATGTCTTTAATTTTGCTGTTATACACTCGTAAGTTGAATAAACCAGTAAGTAGGCACCTGCTTACCAGCTTACCTTTTTACATCCTGACACACACACACACACACTACACACACACACACACTACACACACACACACAACACACTATACAGACTGTGAAACGTAAGTCAAAGCAAGACTGACAAAAGTAAGTCAAAGTCAAATAATTTATTTCAAATAGGCACAACAAAGGCACTTAAACGACAAAATGAACAAGAAATAGAATTGATTCTAGTCCTTCCTTAAGGTAGTTTCACATGGAGAAGAATGGCCAGAAACTCAGCTGTTACTCTTTTAAAAAGCTTTACAATACATGAATTATAAAATTAATATTCTTTTATAGACACTTCACCATTCCATTCCCAACTCTTCAACTAAATTGAAGGAAATATAAACCCTGGGATACTATAAATGTCTTAGGTATTAATTCTAACAGCATTGGCTCGTGTGAGAACCAAGCGTTAGTGATTTAGTGGACAACCGCCATAATAAAAGCTGAGTGTTTTCAAGCGTTTGCTAAGCTTTCTAAGGGCATCATCGTGCATAAAACTAAGAAGGAATTCCAGGAATTTTAATGATAGTATTAAAATGAAGGAATACTGTTTGGTGTAGGTATATCTAAATACGTATCTATCTCTACTTGCGCACACGCCGCTCTAACAAAACCTTCTAAAATATTTTTTTTACATTCAGGAAGAACATATAGGGGCAAAAGCTCAGCTGTTTGTTATACTGTGATATTATAGAATTCTGTGTTGGTTGCTTATTAATCAGCCTGTTACGTCCCCTATGCTGGGACCGAGGCGGCTGTAATCCACCACGCGGATTCAGTACGATGTCACATGTCTTCGAATTTTTTGGCCTAGAAAAGGGACATCACAATGTTTTCCTTTACCGTTTTGAGAGCATTGGTATTCAAAAATAATTTACGCAAAGTAAATCGCCTGCATGGAATCGTACCCATGACCTACGACTCATATATCGGTGCGTTATTCTACTACTTTATAGCTCGTAAAATAAAAAAAATTTGCAACGCGAGATATTATGAGGTATTATTAACCTAGAGCCGCATAGTCCATGTTTTAAAAAAGAAAACTTTCTAAATACGTAAACAGTGTCGAAAATTAATTAGAAATATTTACAAACAATACATTACCTTAATATACAGCGTGTATAAAACCAAACATAAATATTTGAATTGAAATAAAACGAACGCAGCTGTAACAGTTTTAACGGCATTTTGAACAGCATTTCAAATATAGTTCCCTCGCTTAATTGACAGATATTTTCACATGTAACGCGACGAAACTCAGTAACTGAGCCGTTCCCGTGTTTATTGCCAGTTAAACTGTTTCCTCGTATACATTAAAACATAATTTCCTGATCTCTTGACTCTTTGAACTTTAAATAGAAACTAGTTCACGTATGTTGTCTAGCTCTATTGTATTTATGGCTATATTATCTGTAGTGGAAATTTTACTCACGGTTAGCTTGAAACGTGTGATTTAGTAGTTTCAGCTACTGTTTTAAGTATTGTTTTTATTTATGTTTTAAGTGGAAGAGTGCAAACAAGGACCAATAAATAAAATAGGACAATATCCCAGGAAAGTGTCTTGAAATCTTTATAAAAGTCAAACTCAAATCATTTCATTCAAATAGGCACACGTAAGGCACTTTTGAACGTCAACATGAACAAGAAATAGAATTGATTGTTGTCGCCCTTTCCAAAAGGTAGTTTCGTGTGGAGAAGAATGGGCGAGAAATTCCACTATCAATCATGTAATAACTACTTAAACAATGGCGGTGAGGTAGTTATTTTTACACCCTGTGTATGGCAGAGCTTTGTCGCCAATAATTAGCCTTAAAGTTTTTTCTTCAAAGTTGATCATTTTTTTATTTAATACGAAAAAAAAAATACACTGAATAAACTTCTGAATTAACTAACTAATTACATAATTACCAATATCATCATCATTATCTGCCTGCCTTTTTTGCCAACTATGATGGGGTCTGCTTCCAGTCTAAACAGATGCAGCTGAATATCATTATTTTGCATACTGTATTCTCCACAGCCTAGTTACTAGGTAATACGATAATATATCTCCCTGGTAATATTGGTTGTCAGACTTTCCGCTTCTGACAGTCGGTACCAACTGCTTCAGTGATTTTTGGTAATGAATGTTCACCCATCCACGGTTTGCCCTCGGCAAGCGTGCTTAGCCTTTGATGGACCCTTGTCGCTGTTTTTTATATATTAATACATTAAACTAGCCTTAAAGCTCGTGGCTAAGTTATAACAGCTGCACGGATCGACCATCAGGTTAAGCTACGCTTGCCGGGGTTGGTCCGTGGAAGGGTTACATATCGAGACTCCTCCGTGCCTCGAAAAACACGTTAAGCCGTTGATCCCGGCTGAGATTCGTGGATCTTTGACAGTCGTTACGGGTAGTCAGAAGCTCGAAAGTCTCACAGCCAGTCTTACCAAGGAGTATCATTTACCCAGTTACTGACTGGGCTGTGGAGGTCAGATAGGCAGTCGCTCCGTGTAAAATATTGATATTCGTATTCAGCTGCATCCGGTTAGACTGGAAGCCGACCCCAACATAGTTGGTAAAAGGCTAAGCAGAGTGAAAGCCTTAATTAATAAAATATTTCAGTTTTTAAATCGCAAAGAGTTAAGAGTGCGCCGCCGCCGTAAGAGCACATGCGGGATTACGAATTTTAATTAAAGTTTTTTTGGCAAGAGGAGAATTTTAATCATAAGTACAGGAATGTACTTAACCTATTTACCGTAGTAATAAAAAAAAATACATACTTCGAAAATTATAAATTTAAATAAATATAACACCTTCTTTGCCTTGCCTTTAATCCCCCCACATTTCATCTATCAACCGGGCACCAATCCAGTAGCAGAAAACCCAAATAGGACTTTGCGCGAGCCAGGAATCGAACCTAACGAAACATTTCATAAGCATGTAGGTATACGAGTATATAAAGCCTTTTTTTTTAAGGCTGGGAAATCATCCAGTGACTTCGCCCGATCTGGGTGGAGCGGAAGGGAGTGTCAGAGTGTTACTGACTAAAACTATATTTTCTATCACCAAAATTTATATTTGTCATCAAGTTGTATCACCTAATAAATAGATCTATCGCCACGAAATATTTTCGTTCTCAGATAAACAAAAATTGTTCCCAGGTATGAATTATCAAATTAATGTTAATATATGTGTAAAATAAGATATCGATAACCAATAAAATTATATTGCATTACATGAATATAAACTTCGTTCTTATAATAACAGTTTTGTTACTTAAATAATAGCTCTGTGCTCAGAATGGTAGATCTGTCACCAAATATGGCGTCTCCGAAGCCCTATGCTTCTGTGTCTGAAGAGTGTAGTGAAGTGCAAGTGTTGTGAATATCCGAAAAATATCCAAAACCGCCTTGCCCTACCCCGACTCGGACAGGTTAGGTTAGAAGGGGATGGCGGGGTCTTTCAGACCCCGCCATCCCCTTCGTGGTTATTTTTTTTTAAACCATTGAGCCCCGGCGGGGCTCAGACTACGCTTTTTGAGCAACTTTTGAGTGTTTTGAGGTTAAGTTAGGAAAAGTTATTTTTCTCGGAAATGGTGAGATTTATTGGGGATCTCTTTAAATTAGTTTGCTTAAATACTTATTAGGACACACCTATTATGGGTAGTTCTTCGAGGTCCCTCAAAACGCGGTCACACGGTCTTAATTCGTAACCTATTAAACATTCAGTCTTAGGACCAAATACAGATTAATCTTTATTTATATGTGTACATAATTTAAACATTAAACATCTAAAATTATTTATAATGTCTATAAAACAAAATATCTAATGTCGAAAACGGGAGCAAAATCGGTGTTCTTCGCGCGTCACACTCTGTTCGCGCTCACGGCAAACTTTGATAACTTTTGTATTCAAATTATAAGCATATAATGTAATGCATCAAATTAATTGTATTTAACTATGCATCATAATTATGAAAGAACATTAATTTTATCTCTTAAGTGACAATAGTTAATAGGCTTTATGTCTCTGTCACACGATTTTGTTAGTTTCGAGAGCGCACAACAAAACTGAACCTATCTTCCAAGAGCGTCAACTTGTCGCTACACGTTTTAGCTGGGCGGACGCTCAGTAGTATCCCGGCGTCAGTGGGCGAGACAAATACGTTCATCGCTTCTAAACAAAAAAAATACAAGGTAAGTTATTCTTTGAATATTTTCAAGTAGCTTTGGTCTAAAAACTTTCATGCGCATATTTTGAAGGATAATGCTTATAATTTTCCAACTCATTTTGTATTAAGGAATAAGTTAGATCTTCGAGATTATTCCCAAGTACTTTGTTTGTTTATTTACCTATAACATTAATCGTAATTCTCAAAAATGTGAAATTTTCGTAACTTTCGTGGCACAACTTTCGTGGTTATTTGTCCACGAAAGTTAGCTAGCGCACCACGAAAGTTATATATCTCCTTTGAATGATAACTTTAGATTACTTGTGACGCTGCAGATGCATTTACTCGATTACCGCAAAGCTCAAAAAAGGTGTCATGTAATTGTATAAGTGTTTATGCATGCTTGTGTTTCAATTTTTTTCTTTTTACGACTCGTAGTAGTAGGTATGTGTTTCTGTTTGAAAGTTTTCTCGTAGTCAATTTAACAATATTTCCTACTCCAAACTGGGCTGTTTTACCAATTGTATTCCTCTTGCTTAAAAAGTCCCAACGTCAGCGTCATACTTTCTGATTGTCTTGTACTTTACCTACATTAATTACTCACAGCAATCGTGTTATTTTTTACTGATTAAAATTATTTTCAGATTGCGTTCAAACCGAAACTATGGCACCGCAAAGTGCAAAGGAGCAACGGGAGAAAAAGCGTCTAGCAGAGATGAGAAGAAGAGGAAGAATAAAAAATGATACAGAGTTACACAATGCAGTAAAAATGAAGGCAAGAGAAAGGTACTACAAAAGAAAAGCAGAAGGGAATGTCATAAGAGAGCAAAACCGCATAAAAAGCTGACTTTTTCGTCAAAGAATGAAAGAGCGAGAGAACGTTGCTCTTCAGGAAAATATGATCGAGTGCCCCGAATCTCCAAATTTAGTTGAAGACCCACTGTGCCCTCCTAAGCAAAGCAATTGTTAGCAACTTAAGTACTAATAAGCTGATCTCAAAACACTAAAATTGTTGATCTCAAATACAAGCTGATTCATAAATAATAAGTCTTTTATTTTATAAACTGGAAATTTGAGAAAAAATAAGGATTTGAAACTATATTTTTCTTGTAGAAAATGCGTCTGTAACTTTCGTGCCGTCTTTCGTAACTTTCGTGGGCACAGAAATTTCAAAATAGAATATCTCTGTAGTTTATGCACCGATTTACATAAAATAAAAAAAATACGTATAATTTTTACAGCGTCTTAAATGTGTGTACATTTATGTGTAGATTATTAAATTTAAAAAAATCGCCATGAAAGTTACGCGGAGAACACTTTTTGAAGAACTACCCTTATAATACATACAAAAACATTTATTTGGTATTAGACCTTATATCTCAGGATTTTAGGTGATTTATTGTGGAACTGATTTTGCATTGTTTGGTGACTACATTTTGGTGACAGATCTACTATTTTGAGGACAAACCCTATTATTTAAGAAACACAAAACTAATTAAATTGGTGATAGCTTAAATGACACCCAAACTCATCCATGTTCCTTCCTTAGCCCTTTATGTTCCGGGGTAGCGGTAACCCTTTCAGACCGCTTACCCGGCAGGCTTGGTCCTAAGGGGCCCCTTCATAAAGGCCAAAGTTAGTGAAATTATTCTCTCTCCGTGGACCATCAACCAACATGTGGTCTAAATGCACCCGCAAGCTAAACCACTTATCGACGACACGGTTGGCGCAGTGGTTGAGCGATTGACTGCTGCGCACTATGTCGCGGGTTCGATTCCCGCAAGGAACAAATATTTGTACGACCTGCAAGTATTTGTTACGAGTCTGGGTGTTTTTCTATCTATAATATGTATGTATTTACAAAAAAAAAATGTATATAAGTACTATATCAGCCATCTCGTTACCATAACACAAGCATTTGGTTGCTTAGCTTGGGACGATATGACGTTGTGTGAAATGTCCTAGGATATTATTATTACTTTGTACACCACACTACTTAGGACATACCACACCACTACGTGTGTTCCTACTACCTCTTACTTTTCTAGACTCGATCCAGTCTAGGTTGTTAGTTGATACTCTTTCTAATAATTTGCGAAATTGTTTCTGGATTGTTTGATGGGCTTATACAGGGTGAAATTGAATTCATGGGCAATATTTGAACACGTCATTGTAATCATCATTATGAACAACTTTTACTATGGGAACAAATCTGAAATCGTGAAAAAGAAATAGGTGTTCCTGCTCGCATAACTAGTCAAAATGTGCAGCGTTTTTTTTGCGCACATACACGACAGCAGATTTTTTTTTCGCGTTTTTTGGTGTGTTTCCATAGTAAAAGTTGTTCATAATAATGAGTACAATGACCCCTTAAAATTTTGACCATGAATTCAATTTTATATCCTGTATGTATGTATAACCCCGAAAATTTGCGGTTGACCGCTTTTCACCCTTTTAATTGGTCCGGGGTCCGGGACGCTACCTAACTACATACAGTAACAGATTAACGATTCTTCTTATAATAAAGAGTTTTTAGATACAAGTTTCGCAAGAGCATTTATTATGTGTTTAGGGAATTTGTATCCAAAACTAAGGTAGTGTAGGATGGATATTCCCTAGCAACGAAGTATTGTTAATTTTCGAATAAGAAAAGATGGACGGACATCAAACCTTTTAAACTCGTTATTACTCGTACAACAACTTATACAAAATTTATAAATGTAACAAAAATTTAATAGCCTGACCTAACTAAACGATTAAGAAACTAAAATATGGCGTAGAAAAATTCGGTGTCTATTGAAAATGTACCCAAGAGACTAGCGGCATTGATACGTTGTATGGCAATGCTTAGCCTCTGGCCAGGGTAAAAGCTAACCCTTAGGTCCCTAGGAAAGGTCGACCAGCCGTTTGGAGATCTTGTTGAAATATATACCGTAATTTTTGTCCATACAATGAGCAGTTATTAATAAATCATTCCAACGGTAAACCAACTGGCATTAAATGAAGCGACATCACAAATCCGATCTGCGTTCTGTTTCTTTGTAAAATTCTCCGACCGCCAGTGCCTATTAGATCCCAATGCGATAGCGATCGGACCAACACGATTCACGATTCTCATTCCGGTCTATAAACGAGAATTTTGGGAACGGAAAACCCAATTACTCCTTTTTCCGATTTTGGGGATCTCATTCCTAGACAGACTTTACCTCAAATCGATTTGTCTAAAGCTTTACATCCTAAAGAATGGGTATAGATTAATGGCTGCCCGTTGGTCTGGTGTTCGTAAGCGCAACTGCTGATCGTTCTGGGTTCGATTCCTGGGTCGGGCAAAGTGTGAAATACCTTAGTATCAGCCCGGGGTTTGGAAGTCGGTGGTGTGATACCCTCGTGCCTCGGAAAGTACGTTAAGCCGTTGGCCCCTTTTTTTTTTGAGGGTGGGATATCATTGAATGACCCCTGCCACTCTGGGTGGAGCGGAAGGAAGTGTCAGACTTTTACTGACTAAAACCCATCCATGTGCATTCCTTAGCCCTTTATGTTCCGGGGCAGCGGTAAACCTTTCGGACAATCCCACTTATAGCCGTTGGCCCTGCGTCTGATCTATCTCCAGTCGTATCTGATTACCCACCAATAGATCTATGCGAGTGAGAGCACCTGTGTCAGCGCACAGTTTACGTTAGGTTCTTACGCAATTACTTACTAAAGGGAATTAGTAACATTCATATAATGAAAGTTTCCACTTTTAATTTGACGACTTTTTGCTAGAATAATTATAATATCTTTGGATAATAATATCTTTGGACTCTTCACACAACGCTATATAGTCCCAAGCTAAGCATCTTAATGCTTGTGTTATGGTAACGAGATGGCTGATAAAATACTTATATACATTTTTTTTTGTAAATACATACATATAATACATAGAAAAACACCCAGACCCGGAACAAATACTTGCAGGTCGTACAAATATTTGTTCCGTGCGGAAACGAACCCACGACATAGTGCGCAGCAGTCAATCGCTCAACCACTGCGCCAACCGTGTCGTCAATTATTTGAATAATATGTTTAGTAACAGCACCGGGCCCACGTGGTGGATTATGGCCCCCTCCCTCTCTTAGAGAGGAGGCCTGTGTCCCAGCAGTGAGAACATTAGGCTGATTATGTGTTTATAATGTGTTTAAACATTATAAAAAATTAAATATCATCAACGAAAATTGAGGTTGTACAATTAAACTCAATATTGTCAAATGTAAAACTTCTTTAAAGTGATTTAAAATTACAATGTCTGATAAGTATGCAAATAATGAAATCGAAGTACAACATTTATAAGTGGCACCAGAAATTGGCATCCACAGATAAGTTTTCTAATCCATTTATTTACATTTTCCTCACATATTTTTTGAACAGACAATAGCCGTGACACGCACTATAAAGAAAAATAAAACAAGAAGCAATCGCAAAATCTCTATACATTCCTAAACAAAAGCGTATCTCCTATTGAATCAGATCTAATATAGAGGGCGCTGCACTCTGTCTAATGCCATCAGCATCGCACTCAATCAACTCTGTAGATATAGATAGGTATCACGAATCACATTAGTGTGCTACGAGGCTAAGCTGGTTGCGGTCGCCACTGGTTACAGACGTCAAACGGTAATGTATTAATTGAGAAGCTAAGCTTAACTTAACGGTATTGCTTGTGGTAAGTGTAAAACTTATATACCTACCTACTTCTTTGAAATTGAATTCATGGGAATTATTTTAAGGGGTCATTGTACTCATCATTATGAACAGCTTTCACTATGGGAACAAATCTGAAATCGCGAAAAAGATAAAAAACTGTTCCATACATTTTGACGAGTTATGCGAGCATAATGTGCCCATGAATTCAATTTCACCCTGTATACTTAAAATCCGATTCTAGGTACCGTAGAAAAATTTCATCGGTTACCAATAAAATAACAGCGCAATTTATTGCAGTTTTCTATAAAACCGCACATTTTTTTTAATTAAGCGAAGAAATATTTCTACGCTGTTCAAAATTCTGTTGGGTCAGCGGACCTGTCCATAGGGGTAACCGCTGCACGTGAACACATAGGGGAACGAACATGAAATAGGTTTTAGTCAGTAAAACTGACCACCACCAGCGGAAGAGGTCATATGATATTTTATTGCTTAAATTTTAACCAAACCAATGTCGCCAGAAGCGATATTAGTTTATTCTGTAATTGTGATGTCATTGGTTAAGGTTACAATGAAACTGGTGTAACAAAATGTTACAACAGTTAAAAGTTTCTTAAATAAATAAATGAAAAAAAAAAGATTTCTTAAAAAAAAACAGAATCATATACTGAAAATGCACGGTAACAGGTTGCGCGTACCTGACACCCTGTATACTCGTAGAATGATTACAGGGAAAGCTTTTGTATTGTCAAGAAGTTTCTTGTAAAATTCCAAGTTGTAGATTCTATGGAACAGAATGAGTCTCAGCATCCATCCATCGCTTATCTCAACACTTCCTTTCACTAACCACTAATTATAGATAACAGTACAATCAGCTGATGATCAAGCTACACACCACACTAGCCTAATTCCATATCCAAGCCATTTTCCCGCAAACCGTCAATAAAAACTAACCAGCCGTAGCCGGACCGGTTCACCATAAACGGAAGATAGCCGGTACGGTTCCGCTCTTATTAGACGGCCCGATAGTTCTGCAGATAATCTATATAGCCCGACAGTGTTCACTGCAACTATATCGCCTTTTTTTTGAGGGTGGAAGTCATCAAATGACTCCTCCTGCTCTGGGTGGAGCGGAAGGGAGTGTCAGACTCTTACTGACTAAAACCCATCCATGTTTCTTCCTCAACCCTTTATGTTCCGGGGTAGCGGTAACCCTTTCGAACAATCCCGCTGACTATATTATAGCCTGATAGCAAATATTGAAAAAAAAAACGTTTAGTTACCAGCCCTAAACCACCAACTCCTGATAAGTTCCAGTTAAAGTATCTATATTTTCCTTTTTCTTAATTTATCTACTTCACATTGCATTTAACCGGAATTGTGAAACTGGCCTTAGAAGATCCAATATTCAATCCAAAGACATGTCTACCAAGATACGAAAATTATACTGATTTACATTTCAATCCGCAAGATTCAACGTCTCTTAAATAAATAACTAATTATAACTTTACCCGCTTCAGAAATGAGAAGCAGGCAAACATCGCCGCGGGGTGAAGCCAGTGCAGCATACACTCAGTTGCTTGCATCTCCTACTGTGCTACGCAAATAATTATTTAATCTTCAATCAGTCACGGAAAGCTTAAATATAGACTGAGACGAGTAGTGTAGGAAAATCAGAAGGCTAAGGTTGAGTGCAGGCCCAGACGAAGTCACTCACACTCAGTCATAGTCTTAGCGCAGCGACACAACAGCAGAAAACTACGCGACGTAATTTCGGCTCGATGGGAATCAATTTAAAAAGCATTGATGGCGTAAACACGGGTCCCTTTTGTCACAAGATGTGTTGCCAGACTTAGTACTGAAAAGTCTCGTATAGCAACAAATAAAAACTTTTTCTTAAAAAAAGTACTTTAGCAATACCGTTATTTGAATGAAGAAACTCGATTACAAATACATCGATCTGATGTTTTCAATAAGCAGAAGTTGTGGCACTAACTTCCAGTTCTCCGCTTTTTGCGTACAACTTTACCTCAATAGTCTTAAACCGTTATTATATTCGGTTTGCTCAACGTGCAAAGAAAAATAAAAATACTATGCGGATTAGTTGCTAGTTAACCCTCGCAGACCGCAAACCTCAATACAATTGCGACCCGAATGCCCGAAACAATAGCGCAATAGGAAAAGTTTTCCTTTCGTTTCTGGCTACTACTACTGGAGAATAACCTGTAAAATGAAGACTTTGGGGTGAGACTCAATACGTTACTGTCAATGCCCCTTTCATGGCCATTTTAAAGTTGATTGATTCAAGATTTGATAAGGCTAGAAATCGAGAATACTGGGATAACGATAGAAAAGTATGTTGCGCTGATCCCAAAAAAAAACCTAATAAATTGGGATAAGAATGAGGATAATGATGTTTCAGGATTACCTGATTAACGCAGCGTTCTTAATACGTGGGTGTAAAAAAAAGTAAAAAAAACAAGCAAAGATAAAAAGTTATACAACCTAACTGTAGCTGATAGGTTGGTTGGTGGTGAGAAAAGAATAAAAATCGAACTTTTGTTAAAGTTGCGGGCGTTTTTGATGCAGCGGTTGGCGGGGCCAGGACCTCGCGCATGAGGCAATAAGAACGCCCGTGTGCAGTCCCTTCTCGTTTAATAAAATAAAAATACATAATATGTGTATTAGAAACTAGAAAGAAGTAAAAGACGGGCGAACCGCCACACCGAACGCCAACACTAGCTATGTTGCGCCAAATTACAAAAATCAATGAATGCAGAAACCTGTGATTTAAATTAACCTGTCATGCCATTTAGCCACATAAGCCAATCACATCAATAACTTGGTGAAACGAGGTGAAAGTACACCGGGCTGGCCGGTGGGTGCCAAGGTCGGCCGATATCATACCGTCAATCGGACATCCGGCCGACCAACTCCCGTATTCGACCGGACCTGACATTTGCGGTTGCTTTTAACTCGTATAAATCCGTGATATTGGTACCCTCATTCCGGAAATCGGATCAGCTATATCGGTCCGGAATTCCTGTGGTTCGGTTGAAGGTGAGAAAATTAGGTCGTTAGTATTAATTGTTTGGTGTATACCCTTTTTTGGGAGATGTTAAGGGTCAGTACTTAATGTCATCAAAATGTTAAGCTAGCATAACCAGCCTATAATGTTTCCACTGCTGGGAGCCAGGCTCAGTTATAACAGCCGTACGGATAGATCCATCAGGTTAAGCTACGCTTCCGGGGTTGGTTCGTGGATGGGTGACCATCTTTACATATCGAGCTATCGAGCTCGGAAAGCACGTTAAGCCGTTGGTCACGGCTGTCGTTCGTGGATCTTTGACAGTCGTTACGAGTTGTCAGAAGCCCGAAAGTCTGACAGTCAGTTTTACCAAGGGGTATCGTATTACCCAGTTACTGGGTTGTAGAGGTCAGATAGGCAGTCGCTCCATGTAAAATACTGGTATTCAGCTGCATCCGGTTAGACTGGAAGCCGACTGTATATAGTTAGGAAAAAGGTTGGCAGATTGATTACTGGCAGTCAAGCCTATTGCGGATTGGTAGATTAATGTCAAATTCGGACGAAAATAACAGATTTTTATGACAGCCGTTACACGATGTTCTAGGAAACCGTAGTTTAAGACTTCAACTTCTGCACCTAGTTTTCTGTTGGCCAAATCAACTCAAGCGTACACGATAACCGTAAGGCGATGGCCAGCAGAATTAATTACCGCGGTAAATAATATTCAATGGTCGTTCAGGTGTGTTGGCATTAGTATTTCCTAGTGTTCGTAATTTTCTTGGCAATTAAAGATGAAAGCTATCAATATCAGAGACATTTGACGTGTTATGAGTTTCCCGTTATGGCGTAAGGCCTTTGTAGTAGTTTATGTTATACTTGTGATGTGGTTATGTTAGGGAGTTATAAAGGTTCAAAAAGTTTTTTACAAGAATTTGTGTGGGCCTTTTTTGTCGCGTTTCTTGTTAAATGAGTTTTAAGATTTTTGTACATATCGGAAGAATTAATATATTTGTAGTTTGTTACTTACATAGCTTATAAGTATAGTATTACTAACGTCATATGGATCAAGGTCTAAAATAAAGTTTTTTTTTATTTAGTAGGTTAGTGATTCGAGGTCGTAAAAAGAGAATATGGGAGGACGACCTGAAAATGACCGTAGGTCCACTCTGGACAAGAGTGGCGGCGGACAGGAAGCAGTGGAAAGAGTTGGAGGAGGCTTTTGCCGTAAGGCACACTGAATAATTGAGAGACCGGAAATGAAGGCTTTATTATAATAATTGTTATATAAGTGATTTAATTTAGTACTTGGTGTAAAAAAAATTGTAAGTAAGGGAACGTCTTTTAATTACGTGCGGTGGTCGTGCTGAATCCAATTTCTAATGAGGGAGACGTGGAGGGTGGGGGTGGGGGGATGTTGATTCCAATTAAGTTTTGTGAGTTTTATACAGATTCTACTCTCCCTTTCAACCTCTAGTGTTTACTTATTTTTTTGAGGTTGGTAAATCATCAAATGACTCCTCCCGCTCTGGGAGGAGCGGAAGGGAGTGTCAGACTCCTACTGTCTAAAACCAATGCAAGTTCCTTCCTTAGCCCTTTATAATATAATATAATAATATCCTTGGACATTTCACACAACGCCATATCGTCCCAAGCTAAGCAACCTAATGCTTGTGTTATGGTAACGAGATGGCGGATATACTACTTATACATATACATTTTTTTTTTTGTAAATACATACATATTATAGATAGAAAAACACCCAGACTCGTAACAAATACTTGCAGGTCGTACAAATATTTGTTCCGTGCGGGAATCGAACCCGCGACATAGTGCGCAGCAGTCAATCGCTTAACCACTGCGCCAACCGTGTCGTCTTTATGTTTTGGGGTAGCGGTAACCCTCTCGGGGAATCCGGCTGACCCGGCAAGCTTCGGCCGCAACGGGCCCCTTCACTTGTGTTAACATAGGTACATAATTGATTAATAACTGTGGCAAAGATATAATCCAAAGTGCAAACACTTACTACAATACTAATAAAGTAGAGTGACCATATACAAATAACCAGGACAACAAAATCGATAGGAAGTTGAAAAAACGTAACACAAAACATTGTTGTTGTGTTCGGCTTTAATTTGCGATTTTAATTGGCAGTTTGGTTCACAAAAAATGACTTGAATTCCTGATTTATTATTATAAGTAAAGATTGTGAATGGTATCGGATTAAGAAGTGGATTTCTGGAATTATTCTACAGGCACGTGTTTTTTCTTGAGGAAAACTTGTAACAGACGATTAAGGATAATTGAGTTGGTTGCGTGTTGATCAATTAATTTATACTAAGGGTATTTGATTTATTCTGACCGATCGATGTTTACCTAAAAAAAATGTTTATTTGTCCCAAATCAGTTACATGGATTATAAACGTGACCTTTCTAGTAAGTAATTGACAATACGTGTGTTAGGGGCTATCTCGGGGCACGCCACGATAGTGGCGGTAAGACCCCTCTTTGAGGAGTGGCTAGAGAGGCGTCACGGCGCCCTCACCTACCGCCTGACGCAGGTCTTCATGGATGTTTCGGGAGGTTCCTGCACATCATCAGACGGGAGGAAACTCTCTGGTGTCAATATTGTGAGGATCGCCCAGAGGACACGGTGGAGATTTGCCCCGCTTGGGCGGAGCACCACCGTGTCTTCGTAGAGGCGATTAGCGGCGGCGGCGACCTCTCGCGTCTGGCCCTGGTACAAACCGTGGTCCGGCTATCTCGGCTTTCCCTTAATTGTTAACAATTAAAAATTTAAACACTTGTAAGTTAGTGGTTTCGTTTTTTTATTCCGTACAATAATGTTAATCTGAAAAGTTACAAAACCGGTAATGAATGCTAGATAATTATAATAAAAGCATTATTACGCCCATTTCTTAATTAAATTAGTTTCATTGTCTTCCCCGAACAAAGTTCTATGAAAGAGTTCTCTTCATCACGACTTTTTGCTTCTAATTCTTCAGTTTCATTCCCGATTTTAATACTGAAACTTTACTTGGTCGTCTCGGTTCTTGATGAAAGTGATTTCTTTGTGGATTCAATGAAGACTGGCTTGAAAAAGTTGGAGTAAGCAGAAACTGTAGATGTTAAGTGAACTAGTTTCTGAATAGATTTTATGACAGTTGTTATATTTTATGCTATGTGTACTTCTCTTTATGATGTAATATCATAAACGTTTATTGGTCTTACGATGTTGCGACTTTTATATATTAGCTTACTTGTAACAATTTATGTGATGTGTTTGCGGACAATAGGAAGATGATATGAGAATGGATATGACCGCAGGGGCATAATGTTCGCAACTTACGTATTTGTTTCTTTGTCAATTTTGTTGAAGAACAAATTATAAATTGTGTTTTGGTTGCTGTTATGGCTCCGTGGCAGCCACAACGGCATTCTACGTGCTATAGCTGGGAGACATGATAGCTTAGTGAGGGCACTGGTCACCTGTACACTATCTATCTTATTAGTTAAGTACTAACATAAGTTAAGACTTAATAACCCAATGGATCTCTGTTACCTGAATAAATAAATGTATTATTATTATTAGTGAGGGTAGGTGAAGGAAAACCTCGTGAGATAACGAAGGCATGTGACATCCACCAATCCGCAGTGGACCCGCGTGGTGGAGTATGGCCCACTCCCTCTCACAGTGAGGAGGCCTGTGTCCCAGCAGTGGCAACATTATAGGCTGATTATGTATGTATGTTATTTAAACATTGACATTTCATTACTTTGTACAGGGGCCGCCAGATCAAGTTACCACAATCTGTCAAATTTCTTTGATAGTATTTCAACTTTATTGCCAAGTCATAAGGTTCATTTTTAATTGAGAAAATTTGACACTTAGGGATAGCTTGGTGTGCTGGCGTCTGTACTATTACAACCATGAGAAAGACAGATATTATTGAGTCAAAATAAAAGACTTAACAAAGTTCAACTTCAAAGTACTTCACATTACTTCACAAGGACCGTGTTTCTTCGTCCTTGAACTCAAAGGATCTTGTGGAGAAAGCCTTGGCCTTATAAAGTCCGTGAAGGTCACCGACATCAAACACCGTTCCTTCGCCATAACATGTCAGCTGAGCATGAAGCGCACTTATGAGCACGCTAACTGTCGTCTGGCCCCTTGACCGATACTCCGCATGTCGGGCGTTTCTTGCGAGTTCGAGTTTGTGGTGTAAGAGAGTGGATGGAGCGGTTGAGTGGATTTGCGGAATGTTCGCACAATAAAAGGTGACAAGTTTATGTCAAAGTCGAGTTCAGATCATTTATTTCAAATAGGTACAAGAAAGGCAGTTTTGAACGTCAAAATGAACAAGAAATAAAATTGAATCTAGTCGCCCCTTCCAAAAGGTAGTTTCGTTTGGAGAACAATAGGCAAGAATGGGAAAAGTAAAAAAAACGGCAAGAAACTCCACCGTTACTCTTTAAAAATGTTTTGTATGATAGAAAAACACTACAAATGACATGTAATACAATTATTTGGTACCTATAATAATTTTGCTTCGTCCAAAACCAAATGACAAAAAGCTACCAGACAATTTTTGTTGGTGTTGGGCATAAAAGACGATAAGCGTAAGGCAATAAGACATTCCCATTCCACATCTTTAATAAGTAAGTCAAAGCACTGGATATATACATACTAGACGAATTTGACACGGCCAAAAATAAAATATGAAATCACATAGAAAAAAAAACCGCTCGTCTTAAAAATTCCATTACCGTATAGAAATGAAATATTATGCAAAGATATAATTGTAAAATTGCATTGAATGCTAATAAGTATTCCATTTTGATTCTAAAAATCTGTGACGTCACATTGATATATTTCATACAAGCCACGTACAAATTCCCTTTCCCAATTATGAAGTGACAAAATTGATACAAGACAATGCAAGGAAGAGGTAAACGCTGATTCGGAACTATTCATGCCGCTGACAGCTTATGTCTTAATACCCCAATCATTACGGCGCAACTTTTTGCGTACTGTCGCCGCGTACGGTAATTCAGTTATGCCTGTGACTTCATTGATTGAAGGCTCCTCGCGTTTAGCGGTCACTGGGGACCAACTGTTCATACCGGCCTCCTTGCGGTAATTGATTACCGCCGATTGAACTGAACCGAATCATTCTCTAGAGGAATAATTATTTGATTATAGGCACTTAGGTGTTAATGTGCAAAGATGGATCGACTGAACAATGAGTCGAGAATGGACACTTTATGTTACTTAGGTAGATGAATTTGCTGAATTTTAAGAGTTCATCTACCGTTATGATTTATCTTGGCATTCATTGAAATACCGTCGTTCTCCAATTCTAATTCTAACAGCGGATGTAAGCGCGGGATGACGTAATTGTATTCAAAGTTAGGCTCTATTTTTATTTCGTTCTGAATAAAACGCCCCAACAAAATAATAGGCTGATAAAAAAAAGTGAATAAACCGGAGGGGAACGAGAAATAAAAATGTTTTCCAGCCTCCGAAACCACTAGTACAAAGTAGTGTGCTGTATAGTGGTTCTCTCATACAGGATAACACGTATGTGGCGTAGAATCGCGCCTTGCCAAGGACCTTTGACAAAGTAATGACGGAGCGCAGACAAAGGGCCCAGACCCTCCTCCCTCCCTCCAAGGTACTTGTCACCCTCCCCCCTGGAGGGTGGCACAGCCTAGGGGCAAGGGTATCTATGGCTTGAGAGGATAAAGCCCCGTTTGAAGTACGATTCTTGCAAGGATTTTTGTATTTTTGGTTCAAGTGATCCTTTGTTCAATGTTATTAACTAACTGTTGAGGTTATGTTTTCTGTTATCATGATACTTATTATGTAGTAGCCCACTTTTATTATGTTTTTTGTAACCATATTTTGTTTAAAAGAGTGTCCATGGAGTTTCTTGCCCGTTCTTCTCCATAGGTACCTACTGCTTTGGAATGGGCAAATAGCTTCATCTCTCTGACTGACCGACACCTTGACAATTCAAAAGTGCCTGTAATTGGTTTATTTGAAATAAATACTTTGAGTTTGAGTTTGTAAGAGCTGTGATTGCTATTTTAGGAGATTCTTTCATTGATTCCCTTTATTTACAGGATTATCATTAAATTCTTATCTTTTAAAAACATACTTTCTAAGTAGACTTACTCAAACGGAAAGTATTGTCGTATAGATATATGTTTCGCAATTATATAAATGTGTAAAGATTAGTTTATTTACTATTTAAATGTAGTTAGACAGAGCAGTAAACTACGACATTATCAGAAGAAGCCTATCGCAGTCCTCGGTTGGAAATAGGTCTCTTCCAGGCTACTCCACAACAACCTGTTTCGCGACTTCCGCACCCAGTCACCTTTTAAAGGTCAGCGGGTTCATCCAGGTGGGGGGCGTCCCACATTATGCTTGCCGACACGTGGTTTCCTCACCAAAACTCGTCTGCTTTACCGGCCATCGGTTCTTCGACAAACGAATATTTCAGAAAAAATAAATAAAAATTTCTTAAAAAAACATATGTCCCAAAAACACCAACAATAACGGTCACCCCACAAATGCAAGTGCCACCCGCCATTACAGATCGTACGTTTTGATTCGCCGTGTTCTCGACGTGACGAGAGGAGACTGGCTCAAGTGAGCCCTGCGGCATGGTAACCCTACTGCAGGTTACCTACGATGTTTATGCGAATAATGTAGCGGTTAGGTAACCCCCTGCTCACTGGATTGTAGGATTATGAAATCTCTTATGTATTGAGGGAAAATGGCAGTTTGGTATGATTTTGTATGGGAATGTTGGTTATAGGGTTTGACCTTTGGAACTAATGTATGTAAGTACTAAAGGATATATGGAACGTGTTTTTGACTGCATTAAAATCCGTTGCGTAGTTTAAAAGATACCGTACAGAGGGCGCATAGTGTGTGTGTGAGTTTGTGTGTGTAGTGTGTCACTACACCCTTAAAATAATGAACAAATCTAAAATTGCGAAAAAAAAGCAGCTGTGCCCTATATTTTGCATTTTTTTCGCATTTTGCGAGCATAATATTTGGAACAGCTGACTTTTTTACCAATTTCACCCTATATAGTGTGTATTAAATTTCATTTTAATAAAAAATCAATTAGTCATTAAGCTCAAATAAATCAAAGTCACTTACGCATTCAGCATTCATAATATAAAATTATGACCGAGTATTTTATCCGACACATACCATAAATTGTAAATTACTTCTATCATCTCACGTCCGCTTTACAAACATGTGGGAAATAGATTCGCTTTACAATCAAAATGAATAGCCCCCACTTGTTTGAATTATTAGAAAATGCCGCCGGGTTTTGTGAATTTAGTATTATTTCTGTTATTTATGGCGGGAGCTGAGAATAAAATGGATGCGGATACGGGAAATTAATGAACGTTAAAACTGGGATTTGTAATTTAACAAGGAAAGTGATGTTTCACAGCTTGTGGCTAAGTAATAACAGCCCCACGGATTGATCAATCAGGGTAAGCTACGCTTGCCGGGGTTGGTCCGTGGATGGGTGATCAATCTTTACATACTTACCCCTCCGTGCTTCGGAAAGCCCGTTAAGCGGTTGGTCCCGGCTGTTATTCGTGGATCTTTGACAGTCGTTACGTGTAGTCAGGAGCCCGAAAGTCTGACAGCAAGTCTTACCAAGGGGTATCGTATTATCCAGTTACTGAATGGGTTGTGGAGGTTAGATACGAAGTCGCTCCATGTAATATACTGGTATTCAGCTACTTCTGGTTACGCTGGAAGCCGACCCCGACATAGTTGGGAAAAGGCTAGGCAGATTGATTGAGTGATGTTTCACTTACGCTAGTATCGTTCATTTTGCTTGCGCCCTTTTAATTTGAATACAAACTACAACTTTTAATAAGGACCGTTTTTTTTTGAGGGTGGAAAATCATCAAATGACTGCTCCCGCTCTGGGTGGAGCGAAAGGGAGTGTCAGACTCTTACTGACTAAAATCCATCCATGTTCCTTCCTTAGCTCTTTATGTTCCGGGGTAGCGGTAACCCTTTCGGACTCCCGCTGAGACATATTTACCCTTACTTATATTTTTCTTTTATTTTACTCCATTCATCCGCAAACATATCACACTTAGGGCAGGCAGTCGGTCACATGTGGAGCATCTTTAAAGTAAGACACACGTAGGTTACGACTCTGGCAACAGTTTCAGATGAAGGAACAAACACAATATCACGCTTGTGATCACCGAAGG
Source organism: Hyppa rectilinea (assembly GCA_951799385.1). Lineage (NCBI taxonomy): Eukaryota > Metazoa > Arthropoda > Insecta > Lepidoptera > Noctuidae > Hyppa > Hyppa rectilinea. The sequence continues at coordinate 16,504,114 of OX637307.1, forward strand.
GCTAAGCAGAGGTGTACCTATAGTGCGCCCACATTTCGCTAGTTAAGTATGTTTGAATGTCATGCATTATGGGGCGAACCTGTTGTCATCAACCGGGCAAGAATTCAGGCTTGTAAAAATTCTAGAAGGTAAAACCCATGTCACTTTGCCCGGGAATTACCCGGGAATCCAACCTGTGACCACATGCTTAGCAGTAGCGTTGGAGCCCACTAGACCAACAAGGTAATTGGCTTTACTAGGAAAGGCCTGAAAATAGCAACTGATTAGTTTACGTACCTACCTGCCAATTAGATTTAAAATTTATTTAAACTCATTTCACGAATTAGAACCGAAGTAATTGGTTTAAGACAGTGGTTCCCAACCAGTGGTCGGATAACGCTAAAATATGGTATAAAATGTCAAACAAACTTTTACCGCTATAAATTATCAATTGTTAGGAGGGCGATGCAGCGTGCATAATTAAATAAATTTTCCATTAAGAATGTCGTGTTTTCTATTAAAATCGTAGGTATGTTATAAGGTTTATTTTAGACTAGCTGCTGTCAGCGGCTTTGCCCGTGTGGAATGTACTACCGGGATAAAAGTATTCTATGTGTTAACCCAGGTCATAAACTACCTCTGTGCCAAATTTCATCCAGATCCGTTCAGCCGTTTGAGCGTGAAGGACGGACGAACATATTATAAACTCACTCAGAAACTTTCGCATTTATAATATGAGTGTGTTAGTGTGATTGACACTATTTTTTTTTATCTTCATGGACCCTGCACACTGCACACATACCTAATAAATAATTCATATAGGACCCTTGTCAAAAAGGTTGGAAGCCACTGGCTTAAGACTAGGTCAGTGCAGATACTGGATTAGTGTCATCTTAAGGAATGTCATGCAATTACTTGATAACCGCAACTAATTAACATTAGTCTTAGAAAGTGTTGCAGTTTAACCTAATTAGATTATTTTAAAAGTGAAGTTGGTTCTGGTAGCTTTTTAATTAAATGAGCTTTTACCATAAACACTTGACTCGATCTATAGCGAACATTTTAAAACAAAAACACGAACATTTCAAAAATAGCCAAATTTTATAGAAGTAAGTACCTACTAGTTTTTTTCCAGCGGCTTTGGTCGCGTTAATTTAGCATTTGACTATCAATTCGGGTTGTACTCTGCTTGTTGTTTGGCCGTTGCAATCATGGGCTCAAAACAGGACGTACACGTGGTGCCATCTATTATTACAAGAACGTTATTGTAGTTTTCCTCAGAAACAGTACTTTTTCAGGATGAAAGGTACCCCATGTTCGTTTCTGTACACCTGACAACGTACAGACGCCAGCACATCAAGCTATCCCTAACTGTCAAATTTTATCAATTAAAAATGAACCTTCTTTGCAATAAAGTTGAAATACTATCAAAGAAATTTGACAGATTGTGGTAACTTGATGTGCTGGCCTCTGTACATGTTAAATTTCAGGATGATCAGTTCAGTGGTTGAGGCGTAAAATGGTAACAAACAAACTGACAAACTTACTTTCGCATTTAAAATATCTAGGGCCATGGGGTCCGAGTGCCACTATGTTTTTCGAGACATCGCCAAGCGGTTGATCGACTCTTTACGTGACCAGAGGGCTGGCCTATTTTTTGGTCAACGAATCAGCATTGCCATACAACTCGGCAGATTGGATATCAAACGCGGCAGATAGAATCGGCCTTTTGGGAACTTTTCCTGTTGACAGCGATGTGGACGAATTTTTTGATGCTCTTTAATTATATACATATTATTTCTGTATATTTTATTACGAATATTTAGCTTTTAAATGTAAATATGATTATATTAGTGTTCGATTATATGTTCAAATAAAAATTTCGTCTATTTAAAATATTAGTTAAGATAAATTTATTTTGGCTCCTTTATAAATACTTACATAAGGTAATAAGGGTCGTTTTACAAGGGTCAAAAGATATTTTTAGCAAATGGAAGCAGTGAAGCGTGGGTGTTTTAGGGTTGTCTTAGATAATTTGCACCGTTTGAAAAGATTCTAAATATTACCAACCTGTTTTTAATAATCGAGTCTTAATTTTAAGACCTCATTTTGCAAGTCATTTAAAAACATATGTTTCTATTGTAGAATCTTTTAAAGTAGCAGCTTTCCTACAACACAGTTAAAGATTGACAGTGAAAAAATCTAGACAGCTGTGGTGAGATGGTAAAACTTTTAGTATAGCATAGATCAGGGGTTCCCAAACTTATTTTGTCACTTTGAGAATAAATTATTTTTAAGCGCCCCCATTTTTTCACCTACTTAAAAACCGCTATCTAAATGAAATTACAAATCACCCAGAGTATATTAATGACCACAAACATGGCTGGTCCCACTACAATGCCTCCTTCTTAAACAAGACAAATAATTGTTCCGAATGGACCGGTTACCGATGTTATCGTAAGGTTATTTAACCGTGAGTTTCGTCAGAGCAACCGTTAATAACTGGTTATGCAACGACACCTACTTATGTGATGGCGTTCCAAGCAGTAACTTGATGTAACGGAATAATAAGTTAGTCAGCTGTGACTTTTTTAGTGTGTTCAAAGAAGATTCTATGATAATCTCTCTGCTTTATCAGTGGGAAAAAAAATCTGCTGTTCCCTACATTTCGACGAGGCACGTGACCAAAAATGTATAGAACAGCTGATTTTTTATTGCGATTTCGGAGTTGGTCCCATAGTAAAAGTTGTTCAGTTTGGTGGTCTGTAGCATATGCTTTTGTATGTATATAGGGTATATACATACAAAAGCATACACCCAGTATACCTAATAACGATGACACTAATCACTCAACACAAACAATCAGAACCAATACTAATCAGAGATATGAAAAGCAAATACCTAATCAGCGCCGGGTGGTGAAAGCTGGCTAATTAATTCGTGGTGTAATAAGGTCGATGGATGTGCATAAGCTATTCATATGTGGTCGGATGAAGTGGAATGGAGTCAGGAGTCGCGTTCCACATCACTGACTGCGCTTTGATGGGTTTTTTTATTGGTGTCAGAGTTTATATAGGCTGTTGTTGGGTTTTAGGTACATGTTGCGGAAGGAGAATGTTCCGGCGATCTCCGGCGTACGTGTGAGATAGAACATTGGAGTGGATTTTAGTCAGTAAGAGAAAGGCGCGGACATGCATGAGGATTTTTCACCCGGGACCAAATAAAGGGTATAAGGTACAAAGTTAGTATTTTTAGTACGGAATCACGTAGCAACATCACTGCTGTCATCCCTAAAGAATGAGCCAGAGGTCCAGAGGTACCTCTATAGGTACACCCACATTTTACTAGTTATATTTAAGTCTCATGAAATAGGTGGCGAGCTTAGTACCTACGTAATTAGTCATTAGAAAGAAAAATGAGTATGGGCCATCTATCCTAAGAACTTTATTGTTGTTTTCGTCGGGGACAGCCTGCCGTCTTGTATGGATCAGAGTGTTGGGCCACAAAAGGAATGAATGAAAGACAATTGCATGCAGCTGAGATGAGAATGCTAAGAGGGATGTGTGGTGTTACGCGAATGGATAGAATACGTAGGTAATGAGTATATAAGAGGAAGTCTGAAAGTGACACCGGTGACTGAAAAGTTGTGTGGAAATCGGTTGTCATGTTATGCGGAGGAATGAGGAAAATGTTGTCAGGAAAGTTGTGAGTATGAATGTGGATGGCTATACTAGTAGAGGGAGACCAAAGAAACGATGGATGGATTGTGTGAAAGATGATATGGCTAGAAAGGGAGTGACTATCGAGATGACGACTAATAGAGAAGTATGGAAGAAGAAGACATGTTGCGCCGACCCCAAATAGATTGGGATAAGGGCAGGAGAATGATGACAGTACTTTTATTCGTGATGTAAAGTGCGTTATGTGTAAATTTTAGGATAATCGGTTCAACGTTTTAGGTTACAAACAAACAAACTGACAAACTTACTTTCGCTTTAATAATATTATAGTTAGGGTTGCATGGCGTTCTAAGATCTTCGAACCGAAATGGCTTCGTCAAAGAGCTATCTGGTTGAGCTCTCATGAATCACTAGGAATCCCTATTAGGAATGAGGAAGCACAAACAAGTGGCAGGCATCATGTTGACATGAAACTACTAACAGACCGCTTTTCTTCCATCAAATCCAGCGCGGTAACACACTAACAGTTGCAATAGATTTCATTTGACAGTTCAACAACATGCATTGCGTTATCTACGTTGTTGGACAGACAACTTTTCTGAACATATGAAGCAATGGATTAGCTTTCATAATCATTATAATTATGATTGATAGTTTGTACGCATTTAGGGTGTACATTTATAAGCGGGATTGTCCGAAACATAAAGGGCTAAGGAAGGAACATGGATGGGTTTTAGTCAGTAAGAGTCTGACACTTTCCACTCCACCCAGAGCGGGCGAAGTCATTGGATGATTTCCCAGCCTTAAAAAAAAGAGTGTAGGTACAGAGGCCAGCACATCAAGTTACCACAATCTGTCAAATTTCTTTGATAGTATTTCAACTTTATTGCAAAGACATGAGGTTCATTTTTAATTGAGAAAATTTGACAGTTAGGGATAGCTTGATGTGCTGGCGTCTGTATATCTCAATTCTCCAAACAACTTCTCCACCAGTTGCTGATTGGAAATAGAATGACGTATCCGCGCATTTAAAATACTGTGAGAATTGTATAATACAAGACATGTAACAATATAAAATTAAAGTATTTAAATAAAATTACCCATCATATGCGGTTTCAACAGCCAGTAAACTGATGATAATGACGATGAATTTAATTTAAACACTCTTTCCATTGCCCAACGAATAACTTGAGGACATTAGCGGTATTGGCATATGAGTAGATATCTAACAGAGACCAAGCTTGCCATAGATATCTTATGACGAGATCATCTATACTTTATATGGATGTAAAGCGGTAATGATGGTGAAAATCTTACGCGACAAGACCTAACTTTTAGTACTTTTAGTAACCTAAGTAATTCCCATTTGCACTTACAGATATGGAAAACAAACATTACCATAGGTACCATACGTTAAGATGCCAACCGATTCTGTTTTACAAAAATCAAAAAGAAAAAATGCAAATAATTTCCGATATGACGATGAATATACGTTAAAATTATAAGGGAGGCCGTTACTGACCCATCTACTTGATAAAAATGTTAAATTCACACAGCCAATACCGCTTTTTTTCAAATGACCCCTCCCGCTCCGGATGGGAGTGTCAAACTCTTACTGACTAAAACCCGCCCATGTTCCTTTTTTAATCCTTTATGTTCCTATTTGGGCGCGTTGGTCTAGGGATATGATTTTCGCTTAGGGTGCTAAAACTGCTAAACCATGAAAGCATTGAATACAATTTAAAAGAAAATGAATAATGAATAATGAAAATGAACTTTTTTTTTTAAGTTATCAGTAAAAAACGAAGGATTTAAAAAACGCCCTTAACTTGTTCAGTTGTTGTCTCAAATACCCAAAAGTCGCCAAGCGTCATTAATAGTATAAGTACTTAACAGTCGCGGCGAATTCGAATGAAGCTTAGTCTCTGACAAAAATGTACTCCATGTGCTATTGATGCAATGAGTGACAGATGTGTGGACGTACAGGCAATGTTCTTCTCAATAGGCAATTTATTTGCATTTTGTGTTAGAAAATTGACTTGTATTGACTCTCTTATATTAAGTTTAATCTGACGCTTTTATTAATGTTTATTATAGTGGTTTGTTAACAGATTGTGTCTCTTGCAAGAAGCGGCTGCTCTACGGGATTACATTAAGATTAACATTAGGTGTGTTACAAAATAGATGCTGAGTTACTGGGAATTTCAAAGTGCATGCGACCATGCGTATAATCTTGTTGTAACAACCAAGTATGTATTTACACAAACTAGCTTCTACCAGCGACTTCGTTCGCGTGAAATATCTCGTATAAACATAAAACATCCTATTCCATCTTATACCATACAACAATAGGGTAGCTTTCAATCACTGAAAGATTTTTCGGAATCGAGTCAATAGTTACGGAAATTACCCCCTACATATGAACTGACAAAGAAATTTTAACCTTCACTACATAGTATAAAGCAAAGTCGCTTCCCGCGTCCTAATGTCGGTATGTATGCTTAGATCTTTAAAACTATACAACGGATTTTGATGCAGTTTTTTTTTAATAGAGATTCAAGAGGGAGGTTCATATGTATAATAACATGCAATTTTCGTCATCCACGTGGATGAAGGCGCAGGCAGAAGCTAGTTTATAATATTAGTATACCTAAAGTCTGTAAATTTTATTCTTTTTTAAAGATTTTTGATACTTTTTCAGAAGATCTACGTATCTAGGTCTCAAGTCAGCCTATTCATCAATCAGCGTAAGTAATTCCAAGTCTGATCAATGAATCGGTATCCCATTTTACGCCACGCTGGTTTGAACAGGTTTTATCTGGATACCATCACCATTTTTACCGCCTGCACCATTACACAGCTTATATTAAGGCCTATTCGTAAAATAACAGTGTACAGCCGCTCAATCCCGTACGAACACGGAAGTGGTGACCGCGTCAATTTCGTGCGATTCTTAACGATTCCAACCGGCACCGCGCGGAGCGCTGCGGTTTCACGTCATTACCACATGCTAGATGGAATGATACTACGAATGTGCTTCAAGATGATTGGTTGTTATTGTGGAACGTCACGCTTTGTACAATGAGTTAGAATTACGAGTGGTATGAGCAATAAATTACTTACAAGGCAATATTCTCTCGAGAGAAGTCATTGTTACCGTTTAAGGCTTTAGGGCATAATTAGAATGTCTTAAGCCGGCTCCTGAACATGGGTTTCAGAAAATACCCATAATGAGGATATTCTAGACACTATCCTTCAGAGACGTGTGAGGTATCTAGGTAGTGTGCAAGGAAAAATCCACCAATAGGATCGCTTCATTTTCATGAGCTAGTGTTGGTTAGTTTTTAGCACATTCGCCACTACGCATCAACGCACATCTCTGGTGGAAATTAATCCTTTTTTTTGAGGGTGGGAATTCATCAAATGACGCCTCCCGCTCTGGGTGGAGCGGAAGGGAGTGTCAGACTCTTACTGACTAAAACCTATCCATGTTCTTTTCTTAGTCCTTTATGTTTCAGAGTAGCGGTAACCCTTTCGGACAATCCCGCTGACCTGGCAGGGAAATGCACCCAGTATGTTTGTAATAGGCTATGACCACAACACGAATAATATAATATCCTTAATAATATCCTTGGACATTTCACACAGCGCCGTATCGTCCCAAGCTAAGCAACCTAATGCTTGTGTTATGGTAACGAGATGGCTGATATACTACTTATATACATTTTTTTTTGTAAATACATACATATTATAGATAGAAAAACACCCAGACTCGTAACAAATACTTGCAGGTCGTACAAATATTTGTTCCGTGCGGGAATCGAACCCGCGACATAGTGCGCAGCAGTCAATCGCTCAACCACTACACCAACCGTGTCGTCAATAATAAGTGTAATATATAAATTGTAGCCAGACAAGGAAGCCTACCACACGTGTATTAAAGTAAACGCTTCCTCCATAGTATTTGTCTAACAACTGAATATTATCCACAAAATTACGTACCTACCCCCAGGAATTTCTCGCTGAGTAAGAAAATCTGGGATTTCATGACATCCTTGTATGCTTTGTTTACCCAGCTTTAGACTTTCTACAGAAATGCAATGCTTATTAGCTTGAAATCTGTCCAGCTGGAAGGCAACAGCTTGAAATCTGTCTCAATCTTCTGTCTTTGTGTGCCTTGACGTCTCGCTTATGATGCTTTCTTTAAGGTGAAAATTCAAAATATTCTTACTTTTTTTGCTATTTTAGTCAGTTATATCAGTTAATTATTATAATAAAATATATCAGGTTGCATGAAATCACGGCATAGTAATAAATACAGATCTATCTTTAATTTAATTAATCTTTTAACCGCCCCAGTCGGATTAATACGACAAATGTTTTCGGGCCCGTATCGCCTGTTTCGTGCGACTGAGAATTTATGTTCGGTTTTGCGTTTGTACGTCATAGCAAGACTTTTTTGTGGAAGATATTAATTATTTGTCGATTTTTGATCTGGACGCTGGGGGTAGGTTAAACGGTAACGAACTGCTTGAAGTGTCACTATTATGTATAAGCACCAAAAATAATCTAATTTATATTATCTGATATATTACTTAAAAATAAATCTAAACAAAGCTCGCGGATGATGACGTCACATACGTCGACGTAGTTGAAATTATTTATTCACTAGCTTCCGCCCGCGGTTTCGCCCGCGCGGTGTTTTGGTAAAAAGTAATCTTCATCACAAATGGCACATCAGACTAACCGTGAAGTGCGGTTCATGGCCCTTTACGGGGCCCCGGTGTGGGCGCGTTCACTGCGGCGGCGAGCCGCCCACTATCTGGACGCGCCTCAAAAGGTGGTAGCCATTCGGCTTATCCGGGGGTACCGCACGATCTCGGGCGAGGCGGCAAGCCTCCTTGCCGGACTGCCGCCGTGGGATCTGGAGGCGATAGTCCTCGCGCGCCTGTTCGAGTGGCACGCGGAGGTACTAAGCCGGGGGGAAACTCCGTTTCCGCAGCAAATTGCGGCGGAGCGGACGGACCTCCGGCGCGATCTCATGGCGGCCTGGAAGCAGCGACTGTCGCAACCCAGCGCAGGGCACGGCACGATAGTGGCGGTAAGGCCCCTCTTTGAGGAGTGGCTAGAGAGGCGTCACGGCGCCCTCACCTACCGCCTGACGCAGGTCCTCACCGGACATGGATGTTTCGGGAGGTTCCTGCACATCATCAGGCGGGAGGAAACGCCCGGGTGTCACCACTGCGAGGATCGCCCAGAGGACACGGTAGAGCACACGGTGCAAACCTGCCCCGCATGGGCGGAGCACCGCCGTGTCCTCGTAGAGGCGATCGGCGGCGGCGACCTCTCGCGCCCGGCCCTGGTGCAAGCCATGGTCCGGGGCGAGAGGGAGTGGGAGGCAGTCACCTCCTTCTGCGAAAATGTCATGCCCGTCCCAACCGCCGCAGGAGACGCCCCGGGCGTCGGGAGCCACGTGACGACTCCCAGCCACCGTAGGCGCGGGCCTAAGGACGGTGAGTAATGGGTGACTCACCGTCCGATCAGCACCAGACCCGTGCCGTACGGCGCGTATATGTTCCACGCGCGCCTCAAAGAGATGTCAGCATATGAAGGGGCCCCTCAGGGCCAAGCCTGCCGGGTAAGCGGGATTGTCCGAATGGGTTACCGCTACCCCGGAACATAAAGGGCTACGGAAGGAACATGGATGGGTTTTAGTCAGTAAGAGTCTGACACTCCCTTCCGCTCCACCCAGAGCGGGAGCAGTCATTGAATGATTTCCCAGCCTTAAAAAAAAAAAAAGACTAAGCGTGAAATATACATTCACACAGATAGGCAAACAGACAGACAGACAATTTGAAGTTACTTTCGTTTTCTATAATGTCAGAACGTTTGAATGGGTAAGGATTAGTTCGCGTAGTGTTATTATTGAAGAGGATTACTTGCGTGGCAAGCCCAGAGATGGCAAGATGAGCTGGACTCCATCTTAAAGGATTGGCCTACAATCGCTGTAAACCGGGAAAAGTGGAAAGTGAGGCCTTTGCCCCCTGCAGTAAAATAACACAGGCAAATTATGTCGTATGGTAGCAGTAAACAATAAAAACTAAAACTAAAAGGATTATAATAAGGTATTTATATTAGTAATGATCGATATGTTTTGATGGTTCTACTTACTGCAAACTATTCTACTCCTGTGTGTGTAACTATATTATTATGATTTGATGATTGAGATGCATTTTAGGATTTTAATTAAAGAACTCGTCAATAGTAAAGTTTTAATAAAACAATTAGAATCTCTTTTACAAAATTGATAATTAAGTGCCCGAATAAGAGTAAGGTGTGCGCCGCCGGTTGCTGAAATGAGCGCCTAGCCACGCTGTACAATCACCAATCACTTAGATCACTTCGGGCTGGCCGGGAGGGTGTAAGTTTGCAGATGCTAACAGAGGCAGCCAGTAAAACCACCACACCGTTTGATTGCTGTCTTGTAGACAGCGATCAAGAGCTTCGATTGCGTGTTTGTGTGACATAGGTAGTGCACTCGTCCCACACGATCAGCTTGCACTGTTGGACCAGGATATCACGCTGATTTTACTGATTTTGAACGCTGGGGTTTCTTCGCTCTCCAGATTAAGAGGTAATTTAAAGACTGAACGTCCCGTTAGTCCACCAATTAGAAATATTGTAGCGATTCCAGAGGAAGTCACAGCTTGATGCAACATTATGGTCCTTGTGTTTTTCGCTAAGCAAAAAAGTATTGTCTGTGAAAAGCCCGCATTCACCATTCTTGTAATATTTTGTGATAAATCTCTTTCTGCTCGGGTTGCAGACGTGGCACAGTTTCGCACCCGTGAGCGTCTAATACGGTGGTATGGTAGCTTAGCTCTATTAAGGAGTGGCTACAGAGGTTCATCGGGTGTCTTCACCGGATGTATCGGGAGGTTCTTACACATTCTCAGGCAAGAAGAAACGCTCGGGTGCCACCGTTGCGAGGATCGCCCGGAGGACATAGTGGAGCATAAGGTGGAGGTCTGCCCCGTTTAGGTGGAGCACCGCAATGTTCTCGTAGCGGCAATCGGCAGCGGCGACTACCTCTCGCGTATGGCCCAGGTTCAATCTATGATCCAGAGCGAGAGGGAGTGGGAAGCAGTCACCGTTTTCTGCGAAGCAGTTATGCTAGGTGGCCGGATGGTTGAGGCACAGAGCCTCACGTCCCGGCCGTCGCGGTAGACGCTCCGCCGCCGGCCGATCAGGACCAGACTCATTCCGGAGGGCGCTTTCGTGTTCCGCGCGCGCCTCAAAGAGATGTCAGCATTAAGGAAGGGGCCCGTTAGGGCCGAAGCCTACGAGGTCAGCGGAATTGTCTGAAAGGGTTAGTGCTTCTCCGGAAATGTCCGGAATATAATGGGCTAAGGAAGGAACATGGATGGTTTATAGTCAGTAAGAGACTGACGCTCCTTTCCGCTCCACCTAGAGCGGGAAGTCAGGATATTTGATGATTTCACTCCATCAAAAAAAAAAGCTCTGATCAAATCTTTTGACAGCTCTCCTTTACGCCGTGGACTCGGCGATGGCGCGTCATTGCCTGGACCCTCTTGAGTCCTCCCTGCGCTCTGCGCACCGCCGACTAATAGTGTGCATTTAATGGCGCCCTATTCATATCAATCTTATCGTGATAACTTTTTAAATATTCGTCCAAATTGCTTAGTGTAAAAGACAAAGTTTATCTTCATTAAATACCAAACGTGATAAATGTATTCAATTCGATAAGAATTAACTGACTTAGAGTACTCAGTTAAAAATGTGCATTGTAAAAAAAGTATCAAATTGACATGTATTTATGGCTCACTATTTTGTATATAATGGCTTGCACATAATAGGTAGACATATGCTGTCGCGGAGTTTTATATAGAACTTTTTAAAACAAACAGTCCCACAATACACCTTCGTGTAACTCTTACAGTTTAGGCAGCGCACGCCAAGATAGCTCTCAGAGGGCAGGAATTTTGCCGACTTACATGATACTTATCATTATATTATGGCTAAATCACGCAAAGTCTATGTAAATTGTAGCCTATGTGTTATTCTGATATATAAGCTAGATTATTGGAAAGTTTCATCGAGATCTGTTCAGCCGTTTTGGCCCAAAAAAGGAACAAACATCCATCCATTCTCACAAACTTTCGCATTTATAATATTAGTAGGATTAAACAACAAGCAGGACTTACCGAATTTAGTTAAACTTGTAATACTTTAATTTTCCGTCATTATGCTACTGTCTTCCATTAAGTGAAACAAAAAATATACTATTCAAGGGATAAATATAAATAGTGACTAAGTCCTCTGCATCAGTCTGTTTATAAGTAAAAGGAAGTATACCTAATATTAATACAAGCAAATTCCTCAACAAGAATAACTTTACAAAGAACGGTTTTAAACAATAACCAACGATTGAATTCAAAATATTAATTAAAGGACTAACAGTGGACTTAGGAATGACACTTCGCCTTTGAACAAAAGGTGAAGAATCAAAATTAGTTTCCCAGAGGCAGGAAGGTTCAGTGGGAACATCTCAATGTCGTTCAGCATTACCATATTATTGGAGTTTTGCTAGAATACTGTAGAGCGAGGTTTTAACATAATGTCTGAGTACGTAGGACATGGAGTTTTTTTTTTGAGGGTGGAAAATCATCAAATGAGCCTTCCCGCTCTGGGTGGTGAGGAAGGGAGTGCCAGACTCCTACTGACTAAAATCCATCCATGTTCCTTCCTTAGCCCTTTATGTTCCGGGGTAGCGGTAACCCTTTCGGACAATCCCGATTACAATGTTCGGCCCTAACGGGCCCCTTCCTTATTGCTGACATAGGACATGGAGTTGACATACAAACAGTATTGTATGGTAACCACGTAGCTATATATGGCAATGTTTGGTGCTGTAGCAGAGAATAATTTTGGCCGTATCTCTCTAGGGTGTCCGAGTGGCATTGCAACCATGTTTGCACTGCCAAAAATTTATGGAGTTGCGCAGCCGATCAGATGCCACCATAAGAAAAAAGAAGAAACAAACAAAACGCACATTTCTAAAAAGAAACTAAAAAGTCATTAAATACACCCCTGCAAAGCAGCTAAAAAACCTCGTATTCATAAAGCTGTGTATTGCTGGCAGCGCGACAATGATTGCGCCACCTTGGAGTCATATTGACATATACCTAAAGTCCTTTTTTGTACAGAGGCCAGCACATAAAGCAACCCCAATCTGTCAAATTTCTTTGATAGATTTTTAACTTTATTACAAAAGCGTAAGGTTCATGTTCAATTGGGAATTTTTGACAGTTTGGGATAGCTTGATGTGCTGGAGTCTGTACATTTATTAAAAGTGCTACCATGGCTGTGCCGCCATTGGTGACTTAGTAATATAGGTTCCTAAAAATCGCAACTTAAAAATCTGCAATCCAAAATTTAATGATAATTGATGAATAAGTACCATCAGTATGTTTCAACCACGTAGCCAAGCTATAATGTTTGAGATGTTTGATATTCCTAGGTAAAATTATTTGATTACGAACAGAATAATAACACACTGTAATGCTACTTATTAAATTATGCTGTGTTCATAACTTGTATACTACTTAGAAAGAAAAGAACGAGAAAATCTTTATTTGTGGCGTTCATAACGCACAGTCCCATCACAAACACAAAAAAAACAAGTTGGGGAAAAATATGCGTCACATCCTCTTAAAACGGCTACGCTGAACATAATGCAGTGAGATAGAGCCCCAACACTGGTTATACAAGAAGTTCCAGTAGAGCTACAATTGTACCACAGAAACAGATTTCAAGTACTAGATAAGTCTTTCATCGAGTTTCGATAGTTGCCAGAGCTAAAATTAGTCAGGTGTCAAAATTATTTATCGATTATGATCATATCGAGACATAGCCCACATTGTAGTTGGATTAGACACTAGCAAAGGGTAATACAATCATTCGTTGAATGGGCGCCGTAAATCGTTTCGCCACTCTACGACTGATTTGCATCGGAGTGAATGAAAAGTGGATGATTTTATCAGTTTGCTATAATATTTAGAGACTGCCGACAGCACTTAACTATTGTCTTGTGAAATGCAAACTTCAATATAAGAAGATCCTTAATTTAGACGATATTTTGCTTCCATGACGGTAGATTTTTTTAACTGGTACCGTTCATATAGCCAGTTAGATATCAAAATTTATATTTTAACTAAATAGTCTTAAATAACATATCACAGTTTTTTTTTTTATTATAGTAACTCACAATTAGTAATTATTGATAATATCCCATATTATGGACGAGTGGAGTCTTCTAATACAGGCATTGTTTGCTTAAAGGGAGGACCAAACACGTCTTAATTTACAGACGCCAGCACATCAAGCTATCCCTAACTGTCAAATTTTCTCAATTAAAAATGAACCTTATGTCTTTGCAATAAAGTTGAAATACTATCAAAGATATTTGACAGATTGTGGTAACTTGATGTGCTGGCCTCTGTACATGCAATGCTAATTGTGACAATTAAAGTTTTTTTTATTTTGATAGCCTTTAAACATTTGGCAAAAGCGAAATTAAGGGCGATTTCTGACAAATTATATTACAAGAATTTGTCAACCGGCACTGGGCCCGCGATCCACCAACCCGCATTGGCCGGCGTAGTGGATTATGGCCCACTCCCTCTCACAGAGACAATACTTGAGTCCCAGCAACGGAACATAATATGCTGATTAGGTATTTCTATTTATTTACATGACAAGAATAAACTAGATAAGTATGTTATACCTATTCAAGCCACAAGAGTGAAACGATACCAAGTAATTAATATTGTAAAAGTCAAATTCTTCCAGAAAGTAAAACATGAAAACTCAACATGAACATTTCCAAAGCAACTCCTTTGAAAATCTTAAGACAAAACCACTACGTCTTAGTCTTAGATTCAATTAAAAATTCCCGACAGGATCAGGTTTCTGTTCACTATCGTTCATAATTTATTCCTGACAGCTCTTCCAGTAGTACTTAAATCTTAGTTAAATATCTTTCATCTGAGAGGCGTCATGTGGTGACGGAGGAGCCTTGAATATTTTAATCGATACATGAATGTTTGTTTTGATTTCGGATATTTACTAACAACACTAAAGATTACATTTAATATCTGGCTGGATAGCTTCCTTGTAGCCCTGTTAATAATAAAGATTGACTTAGAATCCTTTTTACGTAACATACGGAACATCGCGCCTATAATCCCTGATGGGATAGGCAGAAGTACCTACCTACATTTTGCCAGTAATGTCTAAATCCTATGTGATAGGGTTCGAGCCTATTGCCATCAACCGGGCACAAAAACATAGGTACTCCGGGACGCTACTGTACTGAGAAATAATAAGTCTACTGATAAAACTGAATAACCCTTTGCCCAACCTGGGAATCGAATCCAGGACCTCATGCTCAGTCGTAGCGCTTGCAACCACTAGACCAACGAAACAATCAATTGAGTTGGGTTTTGGTTTTTCTATCTATACTTAATATGTATGTATTTACAAAAAAAAAATGTATATAAGTAGTATATCAGCCATCTTGTTACCATAACACAAGCATTAGGTTGCTTAGCTTGGGACTTTATGGCGTTGTGTGAAATGTCCAAGGATATTATTTTTTTTTTTTTTTTTTTCAGGATACTAATTAGTAGCAAAAGACAAGAATCATAAATACACTCATGAAATAAGAAAACGTTAATAAAAGACTAGAAGAGGACAATGGAGTAAAAAGATGGCGAACATAAAATGTCAATTTTCATTCAAGGAAATGCTTTTTTACTACTAAAGGGGAACTGACAATACTTAAGCTAAAGAAAGTTTTAATAACCTAAAGGTAGGTAACTAAGGTTGCAGCAGGTCAATCTACAATCTACCTAGCCTTTTCCCAACTATGTTAGAGTCGGCTTCCAGTCCAACCGGATGCAGCTGAATACCAGTATTTTTACATGGAGCGACTGCTTATATGACCTCCACAACCGAGTCAGTAACTGGGTACAGTCCGCGAGGTATAAGCTGAGCTTTGCATTAGTGTGAGTGAGAGGAGCGCGGCGAGACAGAATGGCGCCGCGCCTCAGGCCGGTTACCCAAAATCAGTTTAAACCACCGGGCGAAAATGGCGCCGCGCCTAAGGCCGGTTATCACACCTACACTATCCATGTACACTCACACAAATGCAAAGCTCAGCTTATACCTCGCGGACTGTAATACGATAACCCTTGGTAAAACTGGCTGTCAGACTTTCGGGCTTCTGATTACTCGAACGACTGTCAAAAATCCACGAATGACAGCCGGGACCAACGGCTTAACGTGCTTTACGAGGCACGGAGGAGTCTCGATATGTAAAGATCCCATCCACGGACCAACCCCGGCAAGCGTAGCTTAACCTGATGGACCGATCCGAGCGGCTGTTATTACTAAGCCCACCAGGTTGCTGCAGGTATAGAGGTACAAACAAACATGGACAACCCTAGAATTTACACATAGTAACGGGTCAAGAGACGCAGCCATTATTCAGGCTCTATAATCATCGCCGGCGCAGCTTCATACTTCATTAGAAAACAATCAACGCATACTAGCTTCCACATAAGGGCACGAATTATGACATCTTTGACGCTGCATCCCTGAATATTTGAAAAAAGACCATTACACATACGTCACCGTACTTCATCAGACCATAGTATTCTCTGTCTAAGAATTTGATACCAAATACGTAATCAAAGACTAAAAACCATTATTAAACGTTCCACGAAATCCTAGTCCTTAAGAATAGTTAAAGATGGACTAATTACTTCTAATCAGTTCTAATGACGCGAACAGACCGGTATTGAGTGCAATCAGTCAGGCAAAGAATGGAAGCGCATTCGATTAATCGCATAGTTGAGAATCGATTTAGTTTGTATTGTAGAAGATGGTGCGATTAAATAGAACTATTCTCTACTTTGCAATGAGGTTGGTTATAAGAAAATAATCGAATCAAAAGAATTTTATCGAAGAATGCATTAGTTATTCAAATGACTCAATTATATTTGTTAATTCGATGAATTAACCAATATTAATATTAGTTATTAACATACTACCTTTTTTCCCGCGGCTACTGTCGCGTTAATTTAGAATTAATTGACAATCAATTCGGGTTGTACTCTGCTTGTAATAATATAAATCAATCATAATTCGAAAGACATGTGGCGCCATCTATTGTCATAAAAACGTTATTGTTGTTTTTCTCAGCAAAACTCCTTTTTTCGGGATGTCCCCGTGTCCGTTTCTGTACACCTGACAACGTATATGCAAAATTTCAGGATGATTTTCTAGTTAGTTATGAAAACGTTAATTGCTAAAACATAGACAACCAACTTATCATGTTATGCTACCGTGCATAACATGATAAGTTGGTTGAGCTACAAGAATTATTAAATATGAAACGACATCATTTGTTTTCATTACAGTTACAATTTAATATGTTCGTTCAATTATATCACTCATGTTAACCAATAACTCACAACGATTCGATCAATCCGAGCCGTTCTGACTCACAACACACATATATCATGTTACTGATTTTCGAAATACCAATTTATGACTCAAAGATTTATATACCGATTAAGAGAGCGAAGCAACGGGCGCAGCTTGTATTGAATAAAATATCAGTTTATAGTTATTCGCATTGAGAAAGACATACCGAGGTACCGGACCTAGTAAGGGACCGCAAAAGTGCTTACTGTTAACGATAAGATCGGCATAACTCTGTTAAAGTGGTTGAAACGCGATGTAAGGCGGAGGCTACAACGGTCAAGTGAAGCTTTCGAGCGAAGCGGGTTTGCGTGAGCACTGCTCCCTTAAGTATCGCTTGTTCTACGTCTGTGTGAACCTGCCTAAGTGTTTAATGAAACCCTTCTTAAAAATGTGCGTAGGAATCAGGACGGTGGATTATTTTATTTAGAATAGCTGCAACTGCGCGGTTTCACCCACTGCTCGGCTCCTATTGGTCGTAGCGTATGTTACATATATAGCCTTCCTCGATAAATGGACTTTCCAACCCAAAAAGATGTTTTCCATTCGGACCAGTAGCTCCAGAGATTGGCGCGTTCAAACAAACAAACTCTTCAGCTTTATAATACTAGTATAGATTTAGGTGGTTAATAAAAATTCTAGACTTTACATAAGAAGTGAGTTGTACTAAAGTTTCTTCAGACTTTGGCATATAAAAGCTTTTATCTTTCCATTTTACAATCAACTTTCACGGAAAATGAATTATAAAGGCACAAAAAGCTTAAATGTAAATATTGAAGGACCGTAAGAGTTGAAAAATGAAATAAACGCGTACAATTCATGGAATTCTTTTTATTAGGTTTTTCGGTAAGGGGAGCGCTCGTGCAAACAAGAAAGAATTATTGAGGAAAAGTTAAAATGTTTTTACGACTCCCCCATACATATTACATTGCTACATAATTAAATAAAGTGCTATAATCTCTAATCTTTTATCTAAATAGTCGAATTATGAAGCTGAGTGCTCTCAAAGTTCTCTGGTTTACTAAAATTTATGACATTATTATTATTTTTTGGTAAAATAATAAATTGGTTGAGGAAAACGCCCCTATTTTCATTTTACTTTATGAAACTTTATACTTCCTGTTCTTGTCTATTCCTTACTTCCTTCTTAACTTAAATCTTTGGATGAACTTTTAATCAAAATCGAGTTCTGAATCTGTAAGTTCAACTCTTACATGCTAAGGGCCACTTTTATTTGAGGTTAAGATATACAACAATTTGCCCTACGTTTTGGCAAGCAACACGATGGGAAGGGACCAGATGGAATGACCAATTGCCATGGAAGTTAGGGCAACACTTTGGTGTGGGATACAATATAATACAGTCGACACCCTTGCGCCATCCTATATTCTTAGTACGGCGGGGCTGAGCTGCGCCGACTCCATGAAAACGGCGAACAGCGAAAATATCCCAATCTTTTTGGGAGTTATTTATTCGAGCCGGTGCATTTTGGGTTGAAACACCATAGTGGCCCCTGGGGCGGGTTGAAACACCATAGTGTTTCAACCCGCCCCAGGGCGTTAGGGTTCAAGTTTCCACTTGGTTTTTCGACACATCACCAAGTGGTTGGTCGACTTTTCACGCGACCACAGGACTAGCTTTTACTGGCCAAAGATTCAGCATGACTATACATCGTGCCAATACTTTTAACGCCCTATGATTTTTCTCATTTTTATTTATACAAATTTTAAGTCAGTTAGCTCATATAAAATAAATAATACAACAAAAAAATTACCAGGATCTAAGCTGAACTTTTCCGTATACGCCATTTCTAACCTGGCACCACCTCCTAAGTTTATTACATACTTAGTTATACCGCTCCTAAGAATTTGAAGTAAGCATAAGCGTCCTTACTGTTCTCTATAAGGGATCCTGGACATTTAAGCGAACCTGTTTAATTAAGCGACGTACCACCGTTGTGCACTCTGCATTATAATGAGATGATAGAATGATTGTATAAGCTTAGCGAAACTGTAAATTGTGTCCGATATGAGACCATTGTTCTGTTTCTACGTTTGTAATTAATATAATGGTGTAATTATAGTTTTATAGGCGTTTTATGATTCGGTCTTACCTTTATACAATTTCTCCCAGCTCTCGGCGAGACTGGCTCCTGGAAAGAATATAAAAATTGGTTATTAAAAGTTAACAGCAACAGCAGTAATAACCTAGTGATGTGACCGACGCACTACTAAGTCATAGGTCTCGAGTTCGAACCCAAGACCTGGGATTTTATGGAGTCATTTACGTATTTTATAGTTAGCACTTATTTCATGTCATGGTATGGGCATGTTATGCGGAGGAATGAGGAAAATGTTGTCAGGAGAGTTGTGAGAATGAATGTGGATGGCTATACAAGTAGAGGGAGACCAAAGAAACGATGGATGGATTGTGTGAAAGATGATATGGCTAGAAAGGGAGTGACTATCGAGATGACGAACTAATAGAGAAGTATGGAAGAAGAAGACATGTTGCGCCGACCCCAAATAAATTGGGATAAGGGCAGGAGAATGATGATGAGTTAGCACTTATTTAAAAATCAATGAAGAAAAACATCGTGAGGAAACCAGCATGTCTGAGAGATTTTTCTCAACAGTACATGAAGCTAAGACACGAGGCGCCTGGGCAGCAAAAATGTCTGACACCAGGTTAGTCACTAACCACACGAAAAGAAGAAGATTAAAAGTTTTAAGGGCCTTGAGGTTCTTATCAATCAATCTGTCTAGTCCTTTCCCAACTATGTTGGGGTCGGCTTCCAGTCTAACCGGATGCAGCTGAATACCAGTATTCTGTATGGAAAGACAGATTATCGGACCTCCACAACCCAGTAACTGGGAAATACGATACCCCTTGATAATACTAAATGTTAGACTTTCGGGCTTCTGACGACCCGTAACAACTGTCAAAGATCCACGAATGACAACCGAGACCAACAACGGCTTAACGTGCTTTCCGAGACACAAAGAAGTCTCGGTGTGTAAAGATTTTCACCCATCCACGGACCAACCCCGGCAAGCGTAACTTAACCTGAAGGATCGACCCGTGCAGTTGTTATTAATTAGCCACGAGCTCGTCCTTGAGTTCTTTATAACAGACTGAAATTAAATTAAATAGTTTTCCACCACGTGGCCCCAGTGCGGGTTGGTGGATGTAACAGGTCTTCGAGTTTTGGTTCTATGGCATACCGTTTATTTGACACTAACATCACGCTAGGAGTGGATTTTTTTTTCAGGGAAACACGGAACTATTGATTTTTCGTTTGAAAGTTTGTTGATAACGGACACTACAATATTCAAAACAAACATCTCCTAACAACCTGTATCAGACAATTATTTAATATTCACGCAAGGACTCGGACGTTTCAACCGACACTTCAAGCTTGAAAGGCCCTATAGCTTTGAAATAAGGTCCAAAATCGCTTGTCTCCCGTGTTGATAATAGCGTAGTCCTGTGGGATGGTATTTCAGCGACTCTCGTTTATTGTTCGATAACTGCCCATCCCCAGGGTGTGTACTCGCCCAAATTTGGACTTGTTCTGTTTTGTGTTTATTTGTCTATAGAATTGTGTAGACATTTTTTTATAGTAGAACAAAATATAGGGTAGTTAACGTTATCAACGCAGGAAATGAGAAAAAGGTTCGCGTATAATGTACAATCGGAATTCTTTTTCTGAGTTCTTCAGGCACAAAACCAGTGTTTTGACACTTAAAAAAAGTTCTCAGATATTTTGTCCTAGGTATTAGAATTTGTGTTGGATAGCTAATACAACTACTAAGTGATTTTTTTTAAACTTATGTCGGTCTTCTTCTCCACACGAAACTACCTTTAGAATCAATTTTAATTCTTGTTCATTTTGACGTTCAAAAGTGCCTTATTTGTGCCTATTTGAAATAAACTTTGACTTTGCTGCCAAAATACAAAAAAAAAGCAAAACAAAAGTCACCGAATAATATAAAAAAGTTATTTTTCACTTTGTGACACTACAAAGTGAAATATAACTTATTTATTTTTTAAACCTACAATTTTTTTTCCAAAAAAAAAACCACCAAACAACCAAAAATAAATTTTCTTAGATTTTTTTTAATCACTTGAAGAGATGAATATTTACCAACATCGTGGTTACAAACAATCATGCTAACTGTCCCTAGAAAATGAATGTCAACGAAGATAAATCAGTAAATTTTGTAATACAGACATAATTTGCATATCTTATCTGTTACAGCCTGTTCAAGATAAATAACAGCTATGTCACAATAATCACATTCTTTGTCGATCATTTATGCAACTATTAGTCCTGCCGAATTTATTGGGCACATTATATCCTGGACTACGGCACAAGTCTTGAGCTGTAAGCGATTGTTAGGTCAAACAAGGTTTGGTCAAGATTAAAGTAAGCGGGATTGTCCGAAAGGGTTACCGCTACCCCGGAACATAAAGGGCTACGGAAGGAACATGGATGGGTTTTAGTCAGTAAGAGTCTGACACTCCCTTCCGCTCCATCCAGAGCGGGAGCGACATTTCATAATTTCCCACCCTCAAAACAAAAACAACTCGAAACAAAAAAGGTCAAACAAGGTGTTTTTTTATATCCCATAACTAAATAGAGCTAAATATGAAAGACTGGTTTGAATGAAAATATTTACTTGTATTTATCAATGAAACTTTGATACCTACACACATCGAGATAAATTCATTATGATTGAAGATATCTTCGAAACAATGCATTTTTAGACCACATATTGTAAGGCTTTTTGTATAATTTTTACTTATAAACTGTACCCCAGAGTTATGGGTTATAAAAAAAAATACGTTGTATTAGCAGAATTCAAGGACACTGAGCGATACCCATTAATGTTGTAACGCCTAAAGGCCTCTAGGGTCCCTCAAAGAGTTAAATTAGTTAGATAATGTTCCTGTCAAATAACCTTTTACACTCCACTAGACTTTCCTCAACTCTACCCTTTGTTTAATGAGCCGATTTGTGATGATCTGAAGTGAAAATATCACAGTTGATTACAAAATTGTAATGAGAATGAAACTGAACGGGATCAGCATATCTAAACCGCGTTCAAGAACAGCTTTGACAATATTGTTCTGAAATATTGACACTAGACCTGATGCACTGTTTGCGTAGTGTTCACGCAATTCAATGGGTGAAAGTACCTACTAAGTTTTGTATCCGTAATATAGGGGGATACCATGCGCTCATATAGTAGTTCAAAAAGAAATGTGTCAACTGATTTGAAGGCACGTGCGGTGCAACTATTACCTCCACATACATACGGTTACGGTTGAAGGCCTTGAAGCTTAATAAGCATGTCTTTTTACGCCTAGACCCCCATGAACGTATCTTTCACTAATAAGTAATCTATATATATTACATATAATAAAACAGTAAAAAAACTGTGTCTGTACATTGAATATATTAAAAAAAAAATAGTTGAGGGGGGTTTAGAAACAGTAATAGAGCACGAATCCAAAAAAAAAAAATTGTCAGTTTGTCTGTTTGTCTGTATGTCTGTTTGTCTGTTTGTTTGTACACGCTAATCTTCGGAACTACTGGACGGATTGGAATGATTTTTTTTTTGTTGTATAGGTATTAAGTCTGGGCAACATATAGGCTATAATTTATCTTGGAAACTTGAACACCTGATGCAGAACCGCAACAGACCAGCTAAACTATAAGAGATACAAAAATGATACCTTAGCAAAAATTGTTCCACGTGATTAGCATTTTCTGCTGAGAGAATAAATTTGAAGATTGGAACACCTGATGTGGAACTCCAAGAGCCCAGCTACACTGTAACATATATAGGAATGACGTCTTAGCAAAAGTTGTTCGGTCTGCTGGGCATTTCCTGTTGACTTATAAAAATCGAAGATCTGGAACACCTGTTGTGGAACTCTAAGAGCCTAGCTACACCATAACACATATAAGATGACATCTGAGCGAAAGTTGTTCAGCCTGATGAGCACTCTCTGTTGACTTATAATAATCGAAGATCTGGAACACCTGTTGTGGAACTCCAAGAGCCTAGCTACAACATAACACATATAGGAATGACGTCTTTGAAGTCTTTGTTGTTCAATATGATGGGCATTTCCTGTTGACTTATAAAAATCGAAGATCAGAAACATCTGATGTGGAAATCAAAGCTATCACTTATTTTACTGTGTAATTATAAAATAACATAAACTGGGAGTACCTGCACGCGGTGAAGGCGGTAACAGTTTAGGACTGATTTTCGATGTCGATGGTATATCATTGAAAATTTGACTCTACTGGCCAAAACTCCTATTTATTTTTTTATTTTATCGTATGAATATGCCTTCGGGCTTATGTTGTTTGAGTGTTTAATTTCCTTTTCCATTTATCTTCGTGACACGGTAGCCTACCCAGTAACGCAAGGGAGCAGTCATTTTAATTTAGGTTTTTATTGATCAGGTATCTTCACAATAAAACTATGACCATGCCTAGAAAGAGGTCAAATCATTCCCACTGTTCCAAGAGAGCTAAAAGATTGAGGATCATAAGATCCCAAGAATCTACCGAAGAGCGTCAGGAGAGACTTGATGCTGTTCGAGAACATTAGGCTGCAACTCGCTCCGTGGAAACCTCTTCGGGTCGCGAAGCACGCCTGCGTTCTCAGCGTATTCATTAGGTCTCTAGAGACCAGTGAAGAATATGATGCGCGACTGACCGCTGATCGTGAACGTCATGTATTGTCTCGCGAGTCAGAGACGTTCACGGATAGAGAATTGTGCTTGAGTTCCAACCGTATCTACGCATTGACTTCTAGGTCTCTAGAGACAAGTGGGGAATATAATAATGCGGTTACCAAAATGAAAACGATGACAAATGGACTGTATGTTTTGGTGGTTGTTGGAATGAAATAAAACTAACGCTTAGTGTGATAAAAGATGTAAATGGGAAACATGATAAAAAATAACATAAATGGCGACCCCATTGTCGCTGGCATAAGCAACAGGGTCCGCGTACGAAGTCGCGGGCAGAAGCTAGTAACTAATAAAAAAAAAAAATAGCCTACGCTGTCCCACTCCTAGGCAAAGTTCATTTTGGACGGAATCTATCCAGCCCGTCCCGGCAGGACGAGCTGGGAAGATTAGTGTTACTGGGACAGCGTAGTCTAAACAAAAAAAAGCAATTAAATATGTAATTTTTATGTTGTACATAATAAAGAGTATCTATTCTATATAACTATCCTATCCAAATCGCTATTCTCTTATCAAATGTACCACAAGGTAAACCAAGCGCTGAAGTCAATATTTCAGCCGCAAAGCTGTAGCGCCACTGCAATTGCTGCGCGTAGGCACAATTCTGGCTAACAATGTATATTGCACTTTATATTAGTGGGTACTATAAACCTCTAAAAGTACACTATAATTTTCTATTGCGGAGCTTAACTTTAGCGTTAAGGGTTTAAAATTGGGTGTTTAACTACTATTAAGATTGGACTAGAATTTAAAATTGACATTTAAGTTGCGTACAAGTAATATACAGCCTTGGCCAATAGTATTAGGCACCCCATAAAACACATTTACTAATCACTACATAGTATAAAGCAAAGTCGCTTCCCGCGTCCTAATGTCGGTATGTATGCTTAGATCTTTAAAACTACACAACGGATTTTTATGCAGTTTTTTTTATAGATAGAGTGATTCAAGAGGAAGGTTTATGTGCATAATTTGTCGACATATTATGCGGGCGAAGCCGCGGGCGGAAGCTAGTAAAGTATAACAAAATCAAAGCTATCTGTTAAACAATAACCGATGAGCTGTATTCAAACGATAATTAAAACCGTAGATAAGCAATTTTGACGTGCCTTAACACCTAGGCCACAATTATTGAGAAATGGCATCTAATGACAAATATTATAAGTTTTTCTCTGTCTTCTTACGCTGTTCATAGTGACAAGGAGCTACTGTGTGTTATACATTTGATTATTTTCATTTGTTAGTTATTTCATTTGTGAAGTAGAGACTGTCTTGTTATTATTTACATTACGAAGTATATTAAGATGGCAATACAGTTCGCACGGGCCGATTCATCAGGTTTTTTTTTTAACGATGGGAAATAATCTAATGACTCCTCCCGCTCTGGGTGGAGAGGAATGGAGTGTCGGACTATTACTGACTAAAACGCTGTAACACTGTTAGTAAATCCTGCTAATTCGTTAGATACTGCTATGGCATTTATGTGGTAGATGTTATCTCATATACCAACTCACCACAATACAGTAAATCAATTTTGAAGCTCTAAATGCACAGAAATGTCCCTATAAACACATTACCAATACAATTCCTTATTAGTATCATAATCACTTGCCTAAAAATCGGTGAAGGAAAATATCGTCAGGAAACTAGCATGTCTAAGATATTTCTCAGCACCATGTGAAGCTAAGTCAGAGGCCCATGGGCAGCATAACTCTGACATCAGGTTAGTCACTAACCACACGAAAAGAAGAAGAATACAGTTCCTTAAGATATAAACTTGACTGTGATGTATGATTAAAAACATGTCGGTATAGGCATATCCGACATTTGTACCCGGTTGATGGCATAGTCCTTATTACATCCGACTCAAACATGACTGAAGAAATATGGGTATTAATAATTTTAATTTAATTATGAATATTAATTTTATGCTTCTGTTATATAAGAAAGTTCTAGTTATGTAATAGCTGGCTAGTTTATCAAGAAGGCTGGCAACTCACCGCAGGTGGCGAAAAGATAGCACTGCCATTTTGAATATAGCCACTATAGAGTAGGTACCTACTATTCTCTAAAAACCTCACTATGAAAATGTACAGAGGCCAGCTGCAGCACATCAAGTTACCACAATCTGTCAAATTTCTTTGATAGTATTTCAACTTTATTGCAAAGACATAAGGTTCATTTTTAATTGAGAAAAATTGACAGTTAGGGATAGCTTGATGTGCTGGCGTCTGTACATGGTATGTAAATGTATGTAAGGTGTATGTGGTTACACCTCTACCTAACCTTTCAGGGATTAAAGGCGTAATATTTAACTCAAATAAATTACAGGCACTTTTGAATTGTCAAAAAAAAGAAAAAAAAAAAAAAAGGGGTCGGTCAGTCCGAAAGTGGAAAGTTATGTCGTATAGACATGGCGTCGGGCTAACTATTGTTCGAACCTACATGGCCGTGAGATCCCAATTTCTATTAAATACTGGGAAAGTCAAAGACAAGTCCTCATAAAATTGCAACGTTATAGTTAATAAATACATCCGTTACTAGGCATTTTCAGCTTGTTCCTAGCGGGAAACTCACCGACATGAGTTTTAGTAACATTAATATATATACAGTGTGTTGGTTAAACGAGAGACATACTTTCAGGGGGTACTATACTCATGAAAACAAACAACTTTGACTATGGAACTATACCTGAAATCACGAAATTAAATCAGCTGTTCAGTACATTTATGTTCGCATAATTAAGTCATTGACTGCCACGCAGCAGACACAATAGAAAAACTATTGTTCGCGGCTCACCGGTGACCGCGTTGGCGCTCAACGTGTTAATCAAAATGTATGGATCAGCAAATATTTTTTTTTACATTTCAGAGTTGGTCCCATGGACAAAGTTGTTGATTGAGTGATATACAACCTGAAAGTATGTCCCTCGTTTAACCTAACACACTGTATTTTTTAGCTTTAGGTTGTATACTGTATTTAAAGTTTGTGTTTAATTGGTATTAGTCTGACTTTCAATTAAAATAAATTACAATAAGTCACCACGTTAATTAATTATTAACAAAAGACCCCGGTCGGCTAGAGCCACCACGGATTGCCAAAGTATGTTAACGTATACTGAGATAGTTGTTGGTGTTTTTAGGTCTGCGTCAGGTTGTATCTTGATCAAAATATTATTTGCGACCTGAATAAATATCATCATTATGAAAATTCTGAAGTCTATGCAGACGAAACCGCGAGCAGAAGCAAGTCTAAGTGTTATAATTCACCCTTGTACTTACATGGATGTTTTGATCTCATAATATGACCTCTAGAAGCCGTACACTGTAAGCCGAGGTTACGGCTGAAACCTATACAATGTATTGTGTGTGTATGTAGGTATGCGTTTGTGTGTAATGTTATGGTAGGCCAGAGATTTACAAACAATCTATTCGGTACAACAGTTTGCTGATACAACACTTGATATAGAATGAAAGAAAGAAAGAATAGTTATTTGTTATGCAAGGCTGGAAAGTTGATTTTTGGCGCGAGTACTTCTATTGAAACCTGAGTAAGCGAAGGATTCTAGGGTTGAACCATGAGCGAAGCGAGTGGTTCAAATATAGAATCCTGAGCGTAACGAAGGTTTCAAAGGTACGAGACGCAGAAAAGCTTTTCTGCCGAGCGCAACACACAATTTTTCACCTCACTACAGCGAGGAAACTGCTAGGTGCAAGAAAACAGGTTATATGATGAGTTTCATTTTGTTCGAGCGTCTCAGATACCTACATTGACTCATGTGAAGAAAACAACAGATACTTGGCAATGTATCTTATGAGTTACATAGAATATCTCCAAAATTAAATACCCTGTATTTTGTTCTATATCCTACTTGTCCTCTAAGGAGAATGAAAGAAAAAAACTAATTTAATACAAATAACTAACTAATTTAATTTAATACATATTTATTTTTGCCAAGCAAAGGATTAAATAACATATTATATTAGTATTTATTTTATTTTAAAAAATAAACTTAAATTACTACACAATTGGGTATTTGACAGGGTAGTATTTTTATGGCATATTTAAATGTGACGTCACAGATTTTTTTAATCAAATGGAATACTTATTAACATTAATTCCAATTTTACAATTATATCCTCGCAAAATATTTAATTTCTGTACTGTGATGGAAGTTTTTAAGGTGAGCGGTATTATTTAATATTTTATTTTAGACCGTGTCTTGCATTTTCTGTGGACTGGCAGTATAGAAAATTATTAAATAGAAAGGTTCGAATTTTAAAAACTCTTTCCACGCTAGAGAGCAAAATGCGATTTTGGGCTCAGATTTCGAATGACAAACAGACTCTTTCCGAGCCTGTGAGGTGAAAAAAGTATTTATTGGGACTCGCACAGGAATATCATGATCAAGTTGTCATGGTATGGGCATGTTATGCAGAGGAATGAGGAAAATGTCGTCAGAAAAGTTTTGAGTATCAATGTGCAAGGCTATACATGTAGATGAAGACCAAAAAAACGATGGATGGATTATATGAAATATGATATGGCTAGAAAGAGAGAGACGACCGCAATGACGACTAATAGAGAATGATGGAAGAAAAAGACATTTTGCGCCGCCCGCAAATAAATTGGGATAAGGGCAGGAGAATGATGATGATGTTGATACACAGGTAAATCACAAATTAAACTAAACACACTCATATAAAAATACAAAACGAAAAGGAAATTGAAAATATAAACAGAAAGTAGTGACGGGGCCCGTTATGGTCGAAGCCTGACGGGTCAGCTAGATTGTCCGAAAGGGTTACCGCTACCAGTTTTAGTTAGTAAGAGTCTGACACTCCCTTCCACTCAACCCAGAGCGGGAAAAGTCATTGGATGATTTCCCACCCCCCAAAAAAAAGGGTGTCTTATAATTTGACCTATTCCTTTCAGGACGTGATTGAAGCACCTATTTGCAACTTTTAAGCACCCACCCACCCCAGGTGTTTGAATGGATCAGTAATCCAGTGTGTTTTCACTTCGGGGCCATTGCCCCGCCCTCACTTCATCAAATTGTGGTTGCATTAGCCTACTTGTGTACGCAATCGATTGAGAGTTTAAGTTGATAAATTACTCTTAACTTTTATGTATATCACACTAGCTTTTGCCAGCGGCTTCGCCCGCGTGTATGTAGGAAATTATCGCACGGGAACTGTACATTTTTCCGGGATAAAAAGCTTATGTGCTATTCCAGACTATAATCTATCTTTGTGCCAAGTTTCATCCAGATCCGTTAAGTATTTTCTGAGTTTATTCGTTACAAACATACTTACATACAAATCTTTCCTCTTTATAATATTAGTATAGGGTATAGATAGTAATGGTCATGAGACAGAAGTGCAATAGCACATGATACCAGCTCTCAATAATTGTAGTCATTACACATTAGCCTGTTGCGTCCGCCCATTAATGTCCGCCATGCTTTATTGCATCCTCCATTGAAAGTTATCATCTGTTATCAAATTAACTGTTTCGAACATTATTTGATGATACTTTTGAGGGTTGATTAGGAAGTTAGGGGTCATTAATTAATTATAATTGGTATAGAGGCTTAGTTGTTGTTCGTTGAGACGGAGTTTTGTTTGGACATAGTTTAGAAAAGGGATCGGTTTGCTCGAATGAGTAAATAGCTACTCAACCGGGCAAACCGATCACTTATAGATCATGGGATGTGTGTACAAGATATTCCAGTGAGTGTATGGCAATTGAAGCAGTCGGCAGTCATAGGTTTGAACTTGGACGATCATCATAATTTTGTTACCTTTGCAAATAAATGTTCTGATTCTGACTAATCCATGACATGTCCTGGAACTACGGATAACGTAAAAAAAGAAAAAATACGTGTCCTATTTTTAATCAAACTAGCAGACGGATAAAAGAATTTGGTCTGCATCCCTTTCCAAGATCCATTTCAGGGTACCGTACCAAAATGTTAAAAAGGAACCCTCATGGTGCGACTCAGTTTGTCCGTCTTTCACAACTAGATATCTCAAGAACTGCTAATACTATTAACTTGAAATTTGGAATAGTTTTAGATGACATTTGCGTATGGCAAACTATAATAACTATTGCTAATTATATTTGGCTAACAAGAAAGTTATTTTTTTGCAGCAATGACTGAAAGGTTTTCTTAAAAGTTCGAAATGGGGCTACTAGGGCATGTGGGGTATCATATAAAAGAGCATTTTTTGATGCATTCTCAAACATTATATGTAAATTTTTGGGCCGCATAGTTTTCGCCTCCTAATAAAAAAAAATGCATGGAGAAAAATATGTAGGTACGGTACCCGCGGTGCGAGAGTCCGACTCGCTCTTGATCGGTTTTTTTATAATTCAGTAATAGTATTGAGGTACTGCATTTGTCTGAAAACCGATCCCAACCTTGTTTAAAAGCCTAGACGAGTACTAAAGATAAATCATATTCAAATCCACTCTGTAAACGTCCTAAGTTTCTGATGAAAGATGACGTGAAATGAATTCGCATTTAGGTTTAGCAGATTGTCTATAGGTATTTAGATGATAAATGATCTAATCTAAATAATGAGTATCGTTAGTTGCTTATTTGATTAATGATCTTGCCCAATTTGAAGATTCATTCATGAATTACCAGATGGATGTCTTATCAAATTTTCTTCGCCTCTCTTCTATATATAAATATCCCTATTTAGTAAGATAGGCAGGGCAGGTAGGTAGGTAGGATATTAATAAGGTAGGTACGTAGTATATAGATTAAAAGGATATAAATGCTGTTTTTATTGAAATAAAGTAATACATACAACATGTCGCTACAATGGTGACATGCGTAATTTAACACACACAAAAGTTTTCACATTTTCGTTTCATGCAGATATTATATTTCCATTAAACGTTATTATTTACGGATATAATTAAAATGTTAGAAAATAGCATCTTAGAGCAACCTGTACTTAAAGAACTGTCGCACAGCGGTCATTTGCCGGGGTCACGGGTCATAAGCATAACATTCGCATTAATGAAATTAAAACGAATACGCAATACGATATTATGAAGAAACAACTGTTGATTGATTTTATTATTCAGTTTGTTTATTTTTTGTAATTTGCGATTTATTTTAACCTTTCAACATTTATATGATTAATGGTCACTATCCCTACCCGTGTGTTAAATTAACGTCACCATTGTAGCGCCCCGTTGTATATTAATAAATTCAATTAATATCCTAGACACGTCACTATTATATATATCACAGAATCATGTTCTCATTTACATTTTTGTCTCATACGACGGAACATTTAAATTCTTTTTAGTCTCTCAAGTACATTATTACACAAATTTTATTATACTTAAACATAGTACATATAAATAGCAAAATGATAGCCGAAGGTACATCGAAGCAAGTACTCATTATTAAAAAGCTTTTTTCTTTAGTATTTTTATTTTATTCTTCGGCCTGTAGATGTCAGGAGTGTGTCGTTAGTGCAGATAATAAGCTGTTTATAAAAGCTAGCGTTATTATAGCTCATTGTTGCGGTCGGTACTGCACTAAAATAGCTTCATCGTATAATGATAGTGTTGGGATGAGTCGTGATCGTTGGCGATGGAAGTATCGGTTGGTAAGGATTGGTATTCATTCACTACTGCATTACATAAAGTTGTTTCACATTATCATGTCGAATATTTTTTTACGAGAACATAATTCTATGCGGACTGTAATTAAAATCTATTGAGTATTTGAAATGAAAGGTTTGAACCTAGATTTAATTAGATTTAGATTTTTATTTTAATTGATTGCAGATGAATTCATCGACGCGTATGTGTCCTTTTTGTTTTTGAACTTATTTGTATATAGTTAGTTAGATAGTTATTTAATTTAAGTATGTATAAGTGGTATTATTTAGAAATATTATAAAATCAATTCGTAATTTGAAACTTGTGTTAAATCTTTGAATTCTATTGTAAAATGACGAAAAAAAATACATAGGTATTAGGGATGGGCCGAAATTCGGTTCACATTCGGTTCAACCAAAATTCGGCAGCTTGAACCGAACTTCGGCGCAAGAAAAATAATACCTACTTGCACTATTTTGACTGAAATTCGAGTAGCATTACTGTAAAATAAAATAATGTCTTTTACTCAGTCATGGTCATAAATTTTAGATATGAAGATTGTAAATGTAAACCTTTAATTAGTTTTCTTATTAGATTTAAAAATCTTTGCCTAATTAATGAGACATAAAAATTAGACAAACTATAACAAAAATTAAATAAACTTAGTATTCTTCTAGCAAACATCTGGATTACAATTCGTAAATTGAATAAAAAAATCATGTTTTTGGTTTACAAACTAAACATTAACATCAAATATTTTTTTTATTAGAAAGGGTATAAGGTCAAATTAAACGCGGAAGCTCCAAGGTAGCCCGCAAAATTCAAATTTTCTTGTGTTTTTTACAATTTGCAAGGTTGGGAGCGCTGTGTGGGGGCGGGGTACATCTAATAATATTGAAGTAAATGCGTAAACAAGCCACGACATGTCGCTCTCGAGAAAGCGCCTGAAATTGAACCGAAGTTCGGCCGAACTTTTCACTTTAACCGAATGTTCGGCCGAAATTCGGATTCGGTTCAAACCACATTCGGCCCATCTCTAATAGGTATGTTTATTTTTTTTGTAACAAACTGTAACAAAAAAAAACTAAATTCAAAGCTAGGATTGTCGACAAACCTGTAATGACAGGTAAAGTCTAGATCAGGCCGCATAGCAACCAAAAAGGTTAAGAAACAAAGCATCCCGATTTTTTGCATACCCGCTCATCCCTAGCTCATAGTAATAAAATTACTTTAAGCAGCGTCTCAACTTTTTTATCACGTCAATATCGATTTTACACCATTTTTAATACAGTTGAATTTCACTTGACAGCTCGAAAGCTATCGATGAATATGCGACGACACGCGGGTTGTAAAGTGGACATGCTATTTTTTTTATGTCGTTTAATATCTTCGAACATGTCCCGTGGTCTATGCTGCGAGTGTGACAAAGTTGCTCACAGGCTGAAATCATATGAAAATGGATTCTATAACTTATGTAGCTAGGTTTGTTTTTCAATGTGTAGAAGTGAGGTCAACGTTTTCATAAAGTCTAGTACTTTTTTTAAAGATTACGGTTGACTGATTCTCGAATGCAATTCAATAAAAAAGCGGCTGTGAAGCTCGTTTGGATAATGATTTACGAATTTATTTTATTTTTAATACTCTTCAGTAAGAAATTGCAATTAAAAATACTTGGTGGAGTTCTTTAGATAAGTATTTCGTTTACTAAAGCGGCTAGCGTTTGAAGTCGTTTTAAACAAAAAGCGTCCGCCGCCATTGAAACCTTAAAGACAAATACATGAAAAATCTTTCATGTGTATTTAAAAAAGTTGTAAAGTAAAGGATTAAATATGTCCTTTTCATCAAAAAGATTTGGCTCATTTTAAACGTGACAACATTTTGACACAATTTTTTACGAGCCGTAAAGTTACTTTCCTGGTTAAAAAAAAATATGCTGCAGCGCTGTGTTTCAGTATTATTAGGAAAACGTACCTACAAACATTGAAAAATCTTTCAAATGTCTTTGGAGTGGTTGGTTTTGATTCCTCAAATTCATAGTTTTTAACGAAATTTATTAAAATGCTGTGTCGTAATTTTGTCATAATCGAACAGGATAAATCTTGGATATAATTGTTGCAAATTCAAAAATATAAAAATCCATCCATAGTGGAAAAATCGAACCCTTTTTTTTAAGGGTGGCAAATCATCAAATGATCCCTCCGGCTCTGTGCGGAGCGGAAGGGAGTGTCAGACTCTTACTGACTAAAACCCAACCATTTTCCTTCCTTAGCCCTTTATGTTCCAGGCTAGCGGTAACCCTTTCGGACAATCCCGCTGAGAACCCTTAACTACGTATACATCGTTCACATAATCTAATTGCTTCCAGTTCCATGTTTACATAGAGAGAAATAATCCTGTATGTTAAGGCATTAGGGCAATCCCGCTTATCCATAACAACATACTATTATTATGACCATTAAATCCCGTGCCAAACGTATAAGTCCGGTGCTTACCATAACACTATGTGCTGGATCTGATCTTAAATAAGCATTGCATAATGCATAACCCTTACCGGATAAAGGGTTTTGGGATTTACCCCCGATTTAGTTATATTGGGACAAAGACAACATCAAAAGAGCAGCTCTATATATATTTTTTTTTAAATTTATTTATCATTTATACAAATTATCGGCTTATTGGACGACTCGCACGAATTTAACTCGCACGAAACGTGCGAATCGACTCCTTTAAAAAATATTATTTTTTCTGTAGTCGATTCGCACAAATTTTATTTATTGGCCTGCAAATCGACACCCTCACAAAAATGTAGTAGGCTATTCGCTCCCCATTAAATAAACTTTGTGCGAATCGACTACAGAAAAAATAATATTTTTTAAAGGAGTCGATTCGCACGTTTTGTGCGAGTTAAATTCGTGCGAGTCGTCCAATAAGCCAAATTATCACAGCATTACATATTAAATAGCAACCAAAAACCACTAAGGTTTAAACTTGTGCTATCATGAGTCTATCTTAATATCTATCTATATGTGTCGGTCTATTCTATAAAAATAACACCTTGAAAAGTTTACGTGAAGTGAGTTGTCATTTTATCTGATGATGATTGACAGTATTGATAGCTCACTGCACCTAAGATTTCACGGTAAGATTTTAACAGAATAGATCGGGTGAAGTTATGGAGCGTGCACACTGCACAGACTTTTGTCATTCACACATCTGTAGAGACTTAAAAGTCTGAGTAAAAAAGTTCACCCAAATATATATGAACATACGTATACCTCCGACTTTTCCAATACACCGACTTTTGTCTGCACTGCTATGTCGCACAGACTAAATTCTATAAAAGTCTACGTAAGTCTGTACCAAGTCTGTGTCGTGTGGACGCACCATAAGTCAGACAGGTTTTTTTCTAACCTTGGAATAGGAACCTATTACTATTTAAATAGTCAGTAGAACTATCGTAATTTTTTATTGTTTTTGGAATTCATCAAATGACTCCTCCCGCTCTGGGTGGAGCGGAAGGTGGATGGGTGTCAAACTCTTACTGACTTTTTTTTTTTTCGTGTGGTTAGTGACTAACCTGGTGTCAGAGTTTTAATGCTGCCCACGGGCCTCTGACTTAGCTTCACATGCTGTTGAGAAATATCTCTCAGACATGCCGGTTTCCTCACGATGTTTTCCTTCACCGATTTTAAGCAAGTGATAACTATACAATACGCACATGAATCCAAAAAATCAGGGGTGCGTGCCTTGGGTTCGAACTCGAGACCTATGACTTGGCAGTCCGGTCACACCACTAGGCTATCACTGCTTTTTACTGACTAAAACCCATCCATGTTCCTTCCTTAGCCCTTTATATTAGACGCCCCGGGCGTCGGGAGCCACGTGACGACTCCCGGCCACCTGCCGGACGGCGCGTATATGTTCCACGCGCGCCTCAAAGAGATGTCAGCATATGAAGGGGCCCCTCAGGGCCAAGCCTGCCGGGTAAGCGGGATTGTCCGAAAGGGCTACCGCTGCCCCGGAACATAAAGGGCTACGGAAGGAACATGGATGGGTTTTAGTCAGTAAGAGTCTGACACTCCCTTCCGCTCCACCCAGAGCGGGAACAGTCATTGGATGATTTCCCAGCCTTAAAAAAAAGAAAAAAAAAAGCCCTTTATATTCCGAAGTAGCGGTAATCCTTCTGGCAATCTGACAATCCCGCTGAGAACTAATAATAATAATAAATTTATTGAAATAATAATAAGTTCACAGAAAAAATAAAAATTGTATGTATCGATCAGTAGTAGGTATGTATAAATCTAGGTCTATTAAATAGAATTATAGAAATCTGGATATAAACTATGGTATGACAAATATGAGATACAGTCAAAAATAGAGCTACAAATGTAATGTAGTGCGTTGCCTGATCTAGGTTTATTTAAACCTGTGTTTCAGGCCATCTCTCTACGAAAGTACTTGGTAAATAGTACAGTCATTAAATTAAGTAAACTATTAACTATTATGAATTAAGTAAACTAGTAAACATAATGTATGTACAATATCTAAGTTATACAATATTTTGCGTAACCTTATTATAAGTTAGGCTTATGGGATATATTAATATCAATAACTAAAACTATTACAAAATAATATTAGGTTAGGTACGAAATTACAGTTAAGTCAGCTTCTTTAGTTCAGCACCTCTAGTAGCTTTTCCGTGTCCGAGTAATTTAGTTTTGCTAAATAATCAAATAACATTATATTACACCTGTTATAACTTACATTATACATCTTAAGCAATTTGTTTAATTTATTATATAAGAAAGGTCCTAGAAATAAATAAAATCTTTTTGAGAAAGCATGTTTAGTCTGAGGGTTCATGCAGACCAGATCCTTTCTTCTCTTGTCTGAAGGTACAGGATTAAAATCTAGTTCAGTGTGTTGCAGTAAAACTATATTTAAAACAAAAAGTGGTCGAACTGTTAGCAAATGCATGCCAAATAAAGCTGGTGTGTGGGAAATCTGAATGGGGGACGGGTGGCGACTTTTAGAATTGCTCTTTGGGCACGCTCTAGTATTATTAAAGTTGATTTTGCGGCACCACCCCAAGAAGTTATGCAGTATGTAAGAATAGATTGACACAAAGCCAAGTAAACCTGTTTAACTAATTTGAAGTCGGCTATGTCCCGTAAATTCTTAAAAATATATATTAACTTACGCACTCTAGTGCATAATAAGTCGATGTGTTTACGGAAGTTTAGGTTAGTGTCAATCGACATCGAAGTGGGACAAGTGCATGCTGTGTCATCGTTTGTATTACAATTGTGCGCGTGAATGTTTTGGTTAGTAATCGTCGTGTTAGTATTTCTCATTGAAAATAGGATATACTTGGTTTTATCTGAATTTATCGTTAATAGATTGTTATGTAGCCAATTACACACAGTATCAAAGCCATTCTGGGCAAGTTTATAGACCTCAGCTCTTGATTTACTTGCGAACAGTAAAGCTGTGTCATCCGCATATGACATAATTAAACCATTTTTAAGATGTAAGCGACAAAGATCATTTATCATTAAAAATAATGTGGGCCCCAATATGCTGCCTTGTGGGATTCCATAATTACTATTTTTAAGTTCAGAGCTCGTGTACTGACCGATTTTAAGAGACTGATAACGGTCGCTAAGATAATCAGCTATCAATTTTAACTGTGCTCCTCTTATCCCAATTTTTTGCAGTTTAATTATTAGAAGAGAACAAGAAATAGTGTCAAAAGCCTTGGCAAGGTCTAAAAAGATCCCAATGGTATGCATGCCATTATCGAGATTTTGACTGACAAAATTTGTTAATTTGTGTACCGCTTGGCTTGTTGATCTTTTAGGCCTAAAACCAAATTGTTGATCTGACAGCAATTTGTTATTTTCAAGATATTTTATTAGTCTGTTGTTAATGATTCTTTCGAAAATCTTTGAGAGTCCCGTTAGTACTGAAATAGGTCTATAGTTAGTAACACAGGTTTTGTCTCCGGACTTGAAAACAGGGGTGACTACTGCTTTTTTAAGCGATTTTGGAAATATTCCTTGGGTTAAACATATCTGAAAAATGTGAGTTAGTGGAGGGGCAATTAGGTATTTAAGTCTTTTAAGTACAGCATTAGAAATGTCATCCCAACCGACGGCGCAGACGTCCTTTAACCCATCAATTATATTTATCACTTCACTCACATCCGTATCAAATAGTACAAAGGAGTTTAGTGTAGTATGAGGCATAGATGGACTTTGAATAGAAGACATTCTGAGCGATAGGTTTTTTTCAGCCAGATTTTTCCCAACATTAATAAAGAAATTGTTAGCTTTATTTGTCGCTGCGGATGGGTGAAATTCGGTTGTTAAAAGTTCGAGCGGAGGTTCTGAGTTTTTAGTTCCAAATGTGTTACATTTAATATATTTCCAGATAAGCTTATTGTTTTTGCCTGCCTTGTGTAGTTGATCTTTGTCATATTGTTTTTTTAGTTTTTTCAACAGATTGTTGCAGAAATTTCTATATCGCTTATAAGTAACTGATAATATTTCATTGTTAGGGGAAAGTTTCGATTTTTGGTGTAGTCTGTCTCTATGTCTGATACAGCGAACAAGTCCGGGGGTAATCCATGGTTTAATGTTATTGTACTTACTAGGTATTACTTTTGTTATAGTGTTTTTCTTAATCGCATTTTGTAACAAATCAATGAAAAATTGTAACGAAATATTTGGGTCACTCGAATTATTATAAACTGGGTCGAAATTAATTGCTCGTATGTCATTTTCTAGAGTAGTCATGTTAAGTTTAGAATAGTTGCGCATGCAATTTTTTCTAGGTGAAGGTATTTGCAATGTTAGTAATACAGCTTGATGGTCAGTAAGTGACGTATTAGTAACCAGTGTTATGGACGGCGCTTTTGACTTTATAATGATATGGTCAAGACATGAGCCGCTCTGGTGCGTTGGATAATAATGAGCAGGTAGAAGTCCATGGAATGTGCAGATGTTGACTATCGTTAATATCATGATATTCACGATAGTTCAAATATTTGTCATGACAAATGTTTAGATATACTTGTTTAGATCTGACGTGAATACAAACAAATACATATATCTAGATGTTTGTCATCGTCCACAACCACATGTTGGCATTAGATTGGATCTTTTGTTTTCTTTGCATCTTTTCATATCGGAAATTCCAATTTGTGTAGACGAAGGTCGCTCCGACAATATTTTTTTGCAATCAGAAATATCGTGGTACATCATTTTAGCCCGCACTTTCAAATTTCTTTGATAGCTTTCAACCTTTATTACTAAAGCATAAGGTTAATTTTCCAATGGGGAAATTTGACAGTTAGGTATAGCTTGATGTGCTAGCGTCTGTAATATTATAGTAGTATGTTTTGAGATTTAAAAGATGATTTACTGATGACGTTTCAGTAAATCCACTGTTAAATCTCAGTACCTAATACTTTTATCACATAACATTCAGGAAGCTGACAGTTCAAAACAAAACAAAACATAATCAATTCGTCATTCAACACTACACAATAGTAGCAAATAGGAAATGAAGCGAACCAATAAGAAAAACTCATAGATTCTACGAAAACTTTGTTCCCGTGGGATTCCTACATCCAACGCAATGGGAAATAAGAATTAGCAGACAATAACCCTTTTTTTTTTTTTTTTTTTTTTTTTTTTTTTTTTTTTTTTAAGGCTGGGAAATCATCCAATGACTGCTCCCGCTCTGGGTGGAGCGGAAGGGAGTGTCAGACTCTTACTGACTAAAACCCATCCATGTTCCTTCCGTAGCCCTTTATGTTTTGTGATCATGTGGACCGCAGTGAACGGAGGGTTAAATGTCAGAGGACATTGTATTGTTGGTCACGTGTGAATATATTGAAAATTAGCTGCTTCCGCTCGGTTTCACCCGCTGCTCGGCTTCTGTTGGTCGTAGCGTGATGATACATAGCCTATAGCCTTTCTCGATAAATGGACTATCCAACACAAAAATAAATCTTCAATTCGGACTAGTAGTTCCAGAGATTAGCGCCTTCAAACAAACAAATTCCTCAGCTTTATAATATTAGTATTGATTTAATCTTTAATCTTAGATTCTATGAGGTCTTCTTCTATGAGTATGTGGCGAAGGGTTCTTACTTTATGTAATCACAAGATCTTTTTTAGTGTTGAAATCCTGTCAGAGTTGGGTTAAGCTTCCATCCATCAGATTAATAAACTGTAATTATCACTTGCTTAAAAAACGGTGAAGGAAAACATCGTGAGGAAACCGTC
The DNA here is from genome assembly GCA_951799385.1 of Hyppa rectilinea. Classification (NCBI taxonomy): domain Eukaryota; kingdom Metazoa; phylum Arthropoda; class Insecta; order Lepidoptera; family Noctuidae; genus Hyppa; species Hyppa rectilinea. The sequence continues at coordinate 16,544,039 of OX637307.1, forward strand.
TTGCGTGAGAGATATTTATCAACAGCGTGTGAAGCTAAGTCACAGGCCCATGCTGCCCACCAGAGACTAAAGAGCAGTAACAGCCCTTTTGTGATTTTTCGTTTTATTAGTGATTCTGAAAGCGGGTTTCTTAAGCTTTCTATTGAATTAACTTACTTATTTCTAAGACTATTAGAATGGTTTTTATTTAACAGTTTTCACTTACTGCAAACGAAAAAAATTAACAATTTGGCGTGATTTCCCAACTAAAATACAGTATAAATTATACTGCAGATTAAATTTTAAGGTTTCATAACTAAAATGCAGTAAGCAATATAATTTTACAGTTCTTTAGATAGTTTTATATTTCTGGAAAAAAATTAAAAAAAAAATTAATACGCAGTAAAATTTACCGCCATACAAGCTATTTTTACTGCAAATTAAGAAAATACAATTTATTGTCACGAACTCCCAACTAAAATGCAGTAAAATCAAAGCTTGTCGCATTTTAGTTGTGAATACTTAACATTCTTTTATCATTATAAACTGACTAACACGCAGTAAAATACAGCATTACTGCAGATTAGTTTGGATAGCATAATGACACAGATATGATTATTCCTAGCTAAAGTGCAGTTAATGTTTTAAATACTGCATTTTAATTGGGATCAAGTTTAACAAATTATAGTAAATTAAACTAATTTAAACGCAGTATCAAGCTGATTCAAGCCGATTCCTTCCACCATTTTGTAGAGCAGTCGATGGACAAAAAGGGTAAGCTGTACGATTATCAAGACTTTTTAGAAGCTGTTGAAACATCATTGAAATCGGGGAAGGTAGAAGTCAAAAGTATGGAAATAATAGATTTTGTTAATTTTAAATCTCATATTTCACATAAAAAAAACAAAGATATAGATGGAAACCGGGTATACATCAAAGATATTGTACATCTTATGGTAAAAAGGGGAAGTCATAGTTTCTTTTACAAAAAGAACTTTGATGATATAGAATTCAAAGAACTATATTGTCTCAAATCAAAGAACTTGCCTAATTTTACTGTAAAAACTGTTCCTAAAGGCATTGATAGGGAAAGGAAGCGAAACATCTTAAACGTATTAGGGCCGCTTATTCCACCAAATAGATTAATCTTCTGGAAAAATCTTTCTGTTGGTTCTACGTCACAAGAACCAGAAGAATTTAATTTTGATATTGATGAATAATCTTAAACTGTTAATGTGTTTTGAATTTATTTTTAATAGTCTGTATTTTTTATCTTCAAATTCTAAGAAACAATGTGCCTTAAAGTTAACTTAAGACTGATTATTAATAAGTACAACAAAAGAACTAAGTAAATATTTTTCTGATCTGTTTTGATAATTGTATGATACATAATACATTTTTATTATTTTAAATCTAGTAGTAAGAATAATAAGAGGCTTCAAAAGCTAAACTAAACCAATGTTATTTTTAAAGCGCGTTAATATACTGTTAAAAATTACTTTTAGAAACTAATTATGTACCTACCTAATAACCAAGGCTTGTAATGCTTTGTGTGTGATGATTGTTTTACTTTAATGTTGATCTCAAGATTATGTCTAGTAGTAAGAATAATAAGAGGCTTCAAAAGCTAAACTAAACCAATGTTATTTTAAAGCGCGTTATACTGTTAAAAATTACTTTTAGAAACTAATTATGTACCTACCTAAGACTTACCAAGGCTTGTAATGCTTTGTGTGTGATGATTGTTTTACTGTAATGTTGATCTCAAGTTTATGTCCACCTTTATAATACTCACCTACATTTACTATCTATATTTTATTGTTAAACATAAAGATACATTATGTTATATATGTTAATATTAAGAGAAAACTGTCAAAGGAGGTTGTGCATTCTGCGCAGGGTCCTTTATTAATTAGATGTTTTTTTTTATTTTTGATATGTAAATTTTACATAAGTGAGTTGAATTATTGTGATTAAATAATAAGAAATAAACGGTCTTTAAAATGTGAACTAGCTATTTTTCTTACTGCACTAGTAAATTGAACACTTTTTTCTTAAAAAACTAACTAAAATGCGGTATTTTTTTGACCTTACTGCATGTTAGTTGGGTTTCTTGACAAAATAACTGATCCAAACGCAGTAATAGGGCTTTTTGCTGCATTTTACTAAGTTTAAAATGGTATTTTTTACAAAAAAGGCTATGCAGTAATAGGCACCAAAAAGAATAAATGGCCATAATAAATTCAGTTATTAAGATATTTTTTTTTTTATTGCTTTAACGTGTGAACCTATGCCTTTACAACCTTTCTGCATTCAAATTTTTTTGCTTATACATTCTGTTGATTTTTTAAAATCAATTCTTAACTTTAAATGCGTTTTACTCGAAATCGTGATTTTGCTGTTACTGCACTTTAGTGTATGGTGGGCAGCATGGGCAGCATAAAACTCTTAAATCAGGTTAGTCATTACCCACACGAAAAAGAAAGAACGACCTAAGAGGTTCTCGACCGCTTAATCGGACTTGCCTGCGGATGCCTCATTAAATTAAGACCTCCAGCCAGAGCCCTTTATGTTCCGGGATAGCGGTAACCCTTTCAGACAATCCCGCTTACAAAAATATGTGTTAACTAGTTCAAAAGCGGTTTTCTCCTTGATTATTCAATAAAATTTTATGTTGTCACACACATTGCATTTTCGAATCCATAGATTTACGGATTCTGTCATATCTCGGAGTTGAAACAGTTATTTTACGAGATAGTCGCTTCTGAATTTTGCTCGCTGTCGACATATTGGTGCTCGTGACTGTACAGGCTGGAGACGAATTTAAAACTACAGGCTCAGCGGTGCGAGGGCAATGATCCAACCCCAGTCTTGATTATTGTATGACCTGACGATATTATACCTGACGGCTCAGAAACATGGCGTATTCTTGGCACATGCTGGATCCACGTACCAACGGTATACCATGTCCCAATCCAGTAGTTATCATCTATTACGGTTCCACAGACATTGTAAGCTAATGAGGTACTGTTCTCACCGTATTTCGTGCCATTCGATTGATGTAAACGATAAATTCCCATCGTAATGTGGGGAAAATGCATTGGTTTTGTGTTTTATCGTTGTATGATACATAAATTAATTCACGTGAATGCTAAATTTACTGTTATGGTTTCTGCTTTGTGGTATATCAATCGTGATGTAAGTTATTGCTTATGCCTTGCTGAATAGATTAGTCAGTCACGGGTCAACCAGTTCGTCCTGCCTGTCATGACTTACGGGGCCGAAACTTGGAAACTCAAGGTACGGCTGGTCCGTGGGCTGGAACGCGCTATGCTTGGAGTCTATGAGGGATCGAATGTCAAATGACATGATCCTTCAGAGAACCAAAGAAGACATAGATCACAGAATTTCTTAACAGCATGTTAAGCTAAGTCAGAGGCCCAAGGGCAGCATACAAAAAGCACAGAGCAAGACACCAGGTTAGTCAATAATCACACGAAAAGAAGAAGACAGAATTACCAAGGTAAAGTGGCAATGGGCTGGCCATATAAGCCGTGGAACCGATCACCATTGGGGTAGACGTGTTCTTGAATGGAGACCGTGAATCGGTAACGTAAGGTGGAGTGAAGATCTTCGCAGATAGGGTGGTAGTAGCTGGATGAAAATGGCCGAGAATCGAGCTGAATGGTGTGCAATTGGAGAGGCTTATGTCCTGCTGTGGACTGTTATATGTTAATGAGGATCATGGTCTGTATGTGGGTAGTTTTGGTACTATATAGGATGCGAGATCAAATCTATAGGCAAAGGGTCTATCTTGGACCCTTTATCTATTCGAAACGCCATATCCGCACCAGGGCCCACGTGGTGTATAACAGCTTACTCCCTCTCACACTGGTCTTAGTCCCAGCAGAAGGCACGTTAAATGCTGATAATACTTATATCTTTGCCAGGTTCGGAACGTTACAAGGCTAACTTCCCAAAACGTATTGGATGAATCTTCATTTTTCTTGATCTTAATAATAGCACTCCTGATTTCAGGATAATAGTCTTCCTACCTTCAAATATAAGATGCTGCCATGATGCTCCACAAGATCAAGCTATTACCACCAAATAGATAGTAAAATAACTTCACATTGTATACTTCATAATTCGAACTTCACCAACTTGACAAAACCTTTACAGCCAACACAAAATCTTTAATGCGTTCAGATACATCTCTATTTCTAACACGATAAGCTTTAATATCCGTTAAATCGGCGGTGTTACACATTTGTGGTCAAAGTCGTCTTGTAGATAGTCGACCACAAACGCAATCACCTCTTCCTTTCCTCGTGGGAACCGACTTTGTATCCGGTAATTGGTTGCGGGATCCAGTCGTGGTTCAAATTAACTCGTGTTCTCACGTTAATTTATTAATTGGGCTTTGGGTTTTTGATACATGATAGAGAAGCTCTTGTCAAACACCTCAAATAGGTGCAGATGCCAGCGCTTCAACCTGTTAGCAGGATTATCCGAAAGGGTTACCGCTACCATACATAAAGGGCTACGGAAGGAACATGGATGGGTTTAGTCAGTAAGAGTCTGACACTCCCTTCCGCTCCACCCAGACCGGGAGAAGTCATTGGATGATTTCCCACCCTCAAAAAAAAAAGCCCACCAACCAATCCCAAACCGTAAAATGGTCCTTTAGAGGAGCTCGTGGCTAAGTAATAACAATCGCACGGGTCGATCCATCAGGTTAAGCTACGCTAGCCGAGGTTGGTTCGTGGATGGGTGACCTTCTTTACATATCGAGACTCATCTGTACCTTGAAAAGCTCGTTAAGCCGTTGGTCCCGGCTGCCATTCGTAGATATTTGATAGTCGTTACGGGTCGTTTTCGTTAGAAACCCGAAAATCTGGCAGACAGTTTTACCAAGGGGTATCGAATTACCCAGTTACTGGGTTGTGGAAGTCAGATAGGCAGGCGCTCCTTGTAAAAGCTGGTATTCAGCTGCATCCGGTTAGACTGGATGCCGACCCCAACATAGTTGGGAAAAGTCTAGGCAGATGATGCTTTTGTAAAAAATGTTGAAAAACTATAAAAAAAAAATACAGTTTTTCAGATTTTTAGCATGATGTGTTGGCCCTGTACCTCTGCTTTATCTATTTCCTTGAATACAGCAGTGTTACATTACCTCAAAGGTACATGATGCGACGAGATACATCTCAAGCCATTAGTTGTGAATAGGGAATTCATTCCCCGAAATTCTCAGGAGCATCTGTAGACGTATTTGTGCATTGACGTGTCCGATCGCGTGTTATTACCCTTTGTGTTGGTTCCTTTCAAAGAATTTCCTTGACTTTGTATATTAATGTACATGGAGATCTTTGTAAGCTATTCAGTATGTGATATTATATTTAAGTAATAAAAAACCTGCTACAGTAAAGATAAACTACGATAACTTGGCCCGCCCATCCAAACTTCAAAATGGTTGAAAGTAATTACAAAGCGCCACCAAGACTCACAACGCATGTTACGGAAGACGAATACTTACAACTATACAAACTCTTTCGTGAGAATGTGACTACAAGCATTGAAACAGTACCTTGAATGTGTGCCATGTTATCGTAGTTTATCTCTATTATCCGCTATACTTCCATTCTGCTCATTGTTTCACCTCCAAATCAGATTCCCGTAAAACCATAGTGTCCATACCACTATTACTATCACTATTAAACAATAAAAAAGCAGTGATAGCCTAGTACAGTGACTGTCGGACTGTCAAGTCATAGGTCTTGAGTTCGAACCCAAGGAACGCACCTCTGATTTTTCAGATTAATGTGCGTATTGTATAATTATCACTTGCTTAAAAATCGGTGAAGGAAAACATGGTGACGAAACCGCTTGCATGCTTGAGAGATATTTCTCAACAGTATGTGAAGCTAAGTCAAAGGCCTAGGCCAGCATAAAAACTCTGACACCAGGTTAGTCACTAAACATACGAAAAAAAACTACATAATTCCATAAAAGCTTTCATATCAATTCCATAAACTGCTTCTACATAAATCCTCAACCAACAGACCGTTTAAAATTATTAGTCCGATCTACAGAGTCCAATACATTTTGTCGAGTACAAAACAAATGGCCGTTTTTCACGTACGCGGCAAAAGCATTTACAAACACCGGGTTATTTGAGCGGGCGGGATTCAAACCTGCGAGCGTGTCACGGAATATTTTACTAGTCCAAACAGCTCGGGCAAAGTTCAGGGGAACTGGTGTGTTCAACAGTTAGAAGTTCCACGGCATAGTTATGCCGCGAAGCCTTCGTTTGATTTGCGGAATAATGATATTGAAGACTGCCTCGCTGGTCTAGTGGTGAGCACGAGGTCCTGGGTTCGATTTCGACGTCATACAAAGTGTTATTTGGGTTTTTTTATCTGGAATTTCTGAGTAGCTGCCCGGAGTCTAGGTTTGTGCCCGGTTGATGGCAATAGACTTGCCCCCTATTATATGTGACTTAAAATATAACCGGCAAAATGTGGCCGTACCTACTATAGGTATCGCTCTGCCTATCCCTTCAGGGAAACAAGGCATGATGATGTTTTATGGTATTGAAGCTTCAATGGAGCGGTGTCATCGTTTACCGCGGAATAGTTTTTATATGTCACTAATTAACAGACTTAGTTAAAAGAACAAATGAAAGGAGATTTAAATAAAAGTTTATTTACTAATGCTAGTGAAAAATCGTTTCCATTACTACACTATATTTTCTTCATTCATAATAACAGTGTACTTGATAAATCGTCACAAATACTTTGTAAAGTCGCCAGCACATTAAAAGCTATCCAAACCTATGAAATTTATTGATCGATTTCAAACTTTATTACAAAATAATAAAGTTCATGTTCAACTGGGAATATTTGACAGTTTGGTATAACTTGATGCGCTCGCAAACCGTACAACACATTGAAGTGGTCGAGCAAAGAAAATAGAAGGAACAAAGTATCGGCCGCTTCTTCCCACGCTATTGTTACAGGCAATTGAAGCAACTTATTGGGGAGCTACTACAGGGGCCGACTTATATTACTTACTTCTATTTAAGCCCGCCATCAATAATATTACGTCAAGTTGTACCTTTCCACAGCAAAACAAACGAATGATAGTTGTATTAAAAAAGAATTTAAAGTTTATACTGGGTGTGACCGAAAGGGTATACATAAAAAAGGATATACTACAGACCACCAAACTGAACAACTTTTACTATGGGACCAACTCCGAAATCGTGAAAAAAAAAATCTGCTGTTCCCTAAATTTCGACGAGTCACGTGACCAAAAAAGTATAGAACATTTTTTTTCTTGCGATTTCGGAGTTGGTCCCATAGTAAAAGTAAAAGAACAAAAGACGATCAGAAACACCGCTGAAGAAAAAACAGTATAAGCTGCTTATCCAGGCAGGCGCTTTACTTTAAATAATTTCATCACCACTGCTCTCAAAATGGTGAAGGAAAACATCGTGGGGAAACCGGCATGCCCTAAAATTACATTCTATTTCTTTAACCCCTCAAATGTTGTATGAACCCCATAGGTTCATACGCAAAATTTTCTCGAAACGACAATAAATCTAACCGTATAATCGTTGAGCTCTTTTAAGCAAACTGCTTCTAATGGGCGAATATCTAATGGATTAAGGCATGTAACTTAAGGCATCGGACCCTATCAGAATACCACCTGTACGGTATTTATTTAATAAACATCACAGCATTAGGCTGAGGTAGGAGCCTTTTTAGCCTCACACAGGTTTCTTTTATGATTCGGTACCCATAGAGTAAAACAAGACCCTATTACGAAGACTCCGCTGTCCGTTCGTCGTCCGTCTGTCACCAGGCTGTATCTCATGAATCGTGAGAACTAGACAGTTGAAATTCTCACAGATGAAGTATTTCTATTGCTGCTATAACAATAAGTACTAAAAAACGGAATAAAATAAATATTTAAGAGCAAATAAATAACATGCATTTTTTTGCCGTTTTTATTAATATTCGTACGGAAACTCTCATGCGCGAGGCTGGCTCGCATTCGTCCGGTTCTTTATAAACTACTAGCACTTTGCCCGCGGCTTCGCTCCCGTGGTCTTTCCCGTGGGACCCGTTATTTTTCCCGGAATAAAAAGTAGCCTATGTTACTCCTAGAAAACTAAGCTTTCCAACGGTGAAAGAATTTTTAAAATCGGTCCAGTAGTTTTTGAGCCTATTCATTACAACCAAACAAACAAACAAACAAACAAAGTTTTCCTCTTTATAATATTAGTATAGATTGTACGTCCCTAGCAAAACTGTGTGCGTAAGTATATAGCAAGCATGATTGTCCACTTGAGTCCCAAGTAATAACATACGCAGGTAAGTGTGTGTAGGGCTAACTCTTTAAAAAGCATTAACCATGATTCACTAGTTAAAACACCTACATGTAGTTACTTAAGTTTAACTCATTTGATTGGTGTTAACGAGGCTAAGTTGTCGGCTTCTACCTTATGGTACTGTCCAACAAGCTATTCGGTACACAGGCTAAAAATAATAATCTGTCCTAAACGTTTTCAATTTTATTTTTTATTTAGTGCGTTATAACTTTTTAACCCAACCTCTGATTTTTCCGATTCATGTGCGTATTGTATAATTATTACCTGCTTAAAAATCGGTGATGGAAAACATCGTGATGAAACGCATGACTGAGAGATATTTCTCAACAGCGTGTAATGCTAAGTCAGAGGCCCTTAGGCAGCTTAAAAACTCTGACACCAGTTTAGGCACTAACCACAAGAAAAGATGAAGACTTTTTAACATTATGGCTGTCATAAGAGAGTGTGTACAGTGTGTACCTATACAGTTTACTAATTTCATAAGCGGTTTTCTGCTTAGTTGTTAAATGAAATTGAATGTTTTCAGACACATTGCATATTCGAATCCATATGTTTACCGTACATGTCGCATCTCGTCGTTGAAATAGTTATTTTACAAGAAAACCGCTTCCGAAAATTGCTATGTGTATGCATATTGGTGCTTGGTGCTCGTGACTGTACACCAAATAGCTTGTTCGAGTGTACCAATGCCCTACGATTCTTTTTTAATTTGCGGATTGGATCTGCTCTTAACCTCAATCTCACGAAATGGAAAGCGATGGGTGATGTATACGATGGAAATAGTGTGTTCAGAAGGTGCCTGTTGACTTGTTTTGAAGGCAGAGCCGTAAATATTAAAAACCCAATCGCTATGTTCCTTACAGTATATAGTATTCCCACTGTTGGGATAGGTACAGGACTTCTCTAGGAGAGAGGGAATGGGCCGTAATCCACCCTGCGGGCCCAGTCCGGGTTGGTAGATGTCACATGTCTTCGAATTTTTAGTTCTAGGACATAACGGCATCCTCACGATGTTTTTTTTCACCGTTTTGAGAGCAGTGTTGAAGAAATCTATACTAATATTATAAAGAGGTATTAACCTAAACTTAAGGTACCTAACCTAAATGTAATATTTTTTTTATTTAAATAGAAACGGCAAGTTCTAAAGGTATTTAAACATGTTTTTAGTTATCACTAATAAAGCACCAATAGAATGCTACATTTGGCATGCTTGTAAACCAATTTTTATTTGATGGGTCAAAGCTCTATAGAGTTTCTGGCATTGTCCTTTGTAAGTTTGTATGTAGGGGGTAATCTCCGGAACTAATGATCCAATTTCAATATTTTAGTTTTTCACTAATAGAAAGCTACATTATTCCTGAGTGCTATAGGCTATTAATTATATTTATATCATAATTATTAGCCGAGCTATCGCAATTTTCGTCTAGCAAGTCGGAAAGAAATACCTCCGAAAACAGAATTCTTTGCATGCGCTGCTTATACAGTTGTTTAAAATCGAAAGCTCTAATTTCCTACATACACGCGGGCGAAGCCGCTGGCAAAAGCTAGTTATTTATACAGAGTAAACCGCCTGTCTGGGTTTCAACTTACGACCTAGAACTCTTAAGTCGCGGCCATTACCATTTGGTCACCACTGCCGGTTTTTTAAGTTTTTTTTTAATATTGTTCAATAATACTTAACTTGATTACGTTTCTAGTTGATTAGTTTAAATCTAACAATCCAATATCAATCATTGAATTAATTAACGTTGCCTATTTATGACCAAAATTCTATTGAACTAATCTAACATGCGATGTGACTCCATCCATGTCAATTAGAATTGACATGAAATTGACAATGAACACACAGTGTGCCATATAAATAAAAAGGAAGAAAAAAATAGTTTATTTTCATTTTTTTTATGCTTTTACGTAGGTAAAGTAATTATGGCATGTTAAGTTGAACAGTAGAACCAGTACCTATTTAATTCTGTGTTGACACTGTGTGGGGTCGTCGGACTAATATTGTTTACTTGTCAGCATTTATGCACAGACATGCATGATATTAACCTATCGTGTAATATGCGGACGACGATAAAATTAAATAAAAGTATAAGAGCATCAGCTTAGTAAGTTTATTTACTTCTTAATTATATACATAACATCTATGGTATCTACTTAACCACGTACGCAAATATCAAACAAGATTTATCAAGAAAAAATAATATAAAGACTTGCTGTCATGTATTTAAATACATACACATTCGGGTAGGTTGTATTTATTAATAAATACTCCAAGCATGGAAATGCACAGGGCACGCCACGATAGTGGCGGTAAGGCCCCTCTTTGGACATGGATGTTTCGGGAGGTTCCTGCACATCATCAGGCGGGAGGAAACGCCCGGGTGTCACCACTGCGAGGATCGCCCAGAGGACACGGTAGAGCACACGGTGCAAACCTGCCCCGCTTGGGCGGAGCACCGCCGTGTCCTCGTAGAGGCGATTGGCGGCGGCGACCTCTCGCGCCCGGCCCTGGTGCAAGCCATGGTCCGGGGCGAGAGGGAGTGGGAGGCAGTCACCTCCTTCTGCGAAAAAGTCATGCTCGCGAAGGAGGTGGCGGGATGGGAGAGAGAAAGGTCCTCCCGTCCCAGCCGCCGCGGGAGACGCTCCGGGCGTCGGGAGCCACGTGACGACTCCCGGCCACCGTAGGCGCGGGCCTGCGGGGACGGTGAGTAATGGGTGACTCACCGTCCGATCAGCACCAGACCCGTGCCGTACGGCGCGTATATGTTCCACGCGCGCCTCAAAGAGATGTCAGCATATGAAGGGGCCCCTCAGGGCCAAGCCTGCCGGGTAAGCGGGATTGTCCGAAAGGGTTACCGCTACCCCGGAACATAAAGGGCTACGGAAGGAACATGGATGGGTTTTAGTCAGTAAGAGTCTGACACTCCCTTCCGCTCCACCCAGAGCGGGAGCAGTCATTGGATGATTTCCCAGCCTTAAAAAAAAAAAAAAAAAAAGCATGGAAATGCACAAAGGTGAACTAAATGCCGTTGCATTTTTTACCAGTCAAGCTTTGGTTGATGCAGAGACAAGACAAACAGTGTTAGGTACAAATTACGAACAATTTAACAAATTGTAATTGTGTATCTTTATAAAGATACACATATAATTATATGTGCATTCAAAATAATTAAAATTTAATTAATTTGTATCTTTGAATAAATATTTATGACTAGCTTCTGCCCGCGACTTCGTACGCGGATCCTGTTGCTTATGCCAGTGACAACGGGGTCGTCAAAATCGAAGATCTGAATCACGATCAGTGGTCAGTCGCGCATCACGTTCCGCACTTGTCTCTAGAGACCTCGAAGTCGATGTGTATGTACGCTTAGAACTCAAGCGTAATTCTCTTTCCGTGAACGTCTCCGACTCGCGAGACAATGCATGACGTTCACGATCAGCAGTCAGTCGCGCATCATATTCTTCACTGGTCTCTAGAGACCTGGATGTAGATGCGTAAATACGCTGAGAACGCAGGCGTGCTTCGCGATCCGAAGAGGTTTCCACGGAGCGAGTTGCAGCCGGATGTTTTCGAAGAACATCAAGTCTCTCTTGATGCTCTTTGTTAGATTCTTGGGATCTTATGTTCTTCAATCTTTTAGCTCCTTTGGAACATTGGGAAAGATTTGACCTCTTTCTAGGCATGGTTATAGTTTCATTGTGAAGATACCTGATCAATTAAAATCTAAGTGCCTGTTCCCCTGCGTTATCGGGTAGGCTACCGTGTCACGAAGATAAAATGAAAAAGAAATTAAAAACTCAAATAACATAAGTCCAGAGGCATATTTATTCGATAAAATAAAAAAATAAATAGGTGTTTTGGCCAGTAGAGTCAAATTTTCAATGATATACCATCGTCATCGAAAATCAGTCCTAAACTGTTACCGCCTTCACTGCGTGAACGTACTCCCAGCTTATGTTAATTTTTAAATTATACAGTGTAATTAGCGATGACTTTGATTTCCTCATCAGATGTTTCTGATCTTTGATTTTCTTAAGTCAATAGGAAATTACCATCAGACTGAACAACTATTGCTAAGACGTCATTCCTATAATATGTGTTATGGTGTAGCTGGGCTCTTGGAGTTCAACAACAGGTGTTCCAGATCTTTGATTTTTATAAGTCAGCAGAAAGTGCTCATCAGGTTGAACAACTTTTGCTAAAACGTCATTCCTATATATGTTATAGTGTAGCTGGGCTCTAGGAGTTGCACATCAGGTGTTCCAGATCTTCAAATTTATTCTCTCAGCAGAAAATGCTTATCACGTGGAACAATTATTGCTATGGTACCATTTTTGTATCTCTTATAGTTTAGCTGGTCTGTTGCGGTTCTGCATCAGCTGTTCAAGTTACTCCAGGATACGTGCGTTCGGTACGAATAGCTGAATCCTTATTGCAGTGGCGCGTTTTTTTTTGTATTGGCTTCTTGCAGTTCAACCATAGAGTTGTCTACTGCTTAACCGGGCTTTCCTGTGGATGCCACAAAAGAATTGCAGCCTCCAGCCAGGGCTTAAAAAATAAACTTACAAACTAAACGACTACACGCTAAGGCACCTCCTGTGGGGTACGGAACTCAGCTTAGGGCGTCGCTGGGGGAGGACAGCAAGGGACAGCTGGATCGGGGTATTTAAAACTACTGGCTCAGCGGCAACGCGGGTTGGCTCGAGCAAGGGTCGGGGGGTAGGGATGTGCAGGGTCGTCGTGACGGGCCTCGACGGCGAGGACGGAACGACGGAAATCTGTGCCAGTAAGGTTTCCTAACAGTACTGGTGGCAAGGTTACTCTCCTGGAAGAGAGTGGTGGCATCATCGGGAGCAATGAGGGTATGCCGTGGACGGCGAACCTTACTGATGCGGGACGGGGTGTATCTGGAGGCGGCCGCAATCAGGGGATTGCGGTGCTCTATAGCAGTGTCAAAGAAACGTTTCGAGAGGCGTTTCATGAACTGCTGAACTGTGGGGCCAGCGGCGCGGCTCTCAGCGCGCTTTATATAGCCACGGACGCGCAGGCGCGAGGCGTGTACGTTCTCTGATAGAATACCTTAACAAATGTTCACCGTGATTCTTTAAATTGACATAACTTTTTTATTTATGAAGCGATTGACATGAAATAAGCACTAAATGTTAAGTGAAGCTTACTACAATATATTAGTGAAAACCGCATCTAAATCGAATAAGCCGTTTCTGATATTAGCGTGCACAAACACACAGACAAACAGACAAACCGACAAACAGACAAACCGACAAACAGACAAAAAAAAAATGAATTACAATTTCGGGTTCGGCATCGATATAATAACAACCCCTGCTACTTTTTTTTTATTTATTTCCATTGTACAGACACGACTTTTCTACAATTTTATTATATGTATATATTATATACTAGCTGACCCGACAGACGTTGTCCTGTCTTAACTGTGATACCTACCCTACCTACCTGCCTACCTACCCTACCTACCCTACCTACCTACCCTACCTACCTACCCTACCTACCTACCCTACCTACCTACCCTACCTACCTACCCTACCTACCTACCCTACCTACCTACCCTACCTACCTACCCTACCTACCTACCCTACCTACCTACCCTACCTACCTACCCTACCTACCTACCCTACCTACCTACCCTACCTACCTACCTACCCTACCTACCTACCTACCCCACCTACCTACCCTACCTACCTACCTACCCTACCTACCCACCCTACCTACCCTACCTACCTACCTACCCTACCTACCTACCTACCTACCTACCTACCTACCTACCCTACCTACCTACCTACCCACTCTACCTACCTACCTACACTGCCTAAAAAAAAAAAAAAAAAAAAAAAAATGTATTCTGCTATTCAGGGCGGAGACAAATCCAACGAAACAAAAACCATGAAAATTGGTCCCGCAGATCTCGAGTTATAACGAAGGGAACAAACCCGTCTTTCTTTTATATATATAGATATATAGATAGATAGATAGATTATTAATTAATTACACTCATTTTACATTATCATTTCAAATGAGCAACAAAAGCGAACGTGTCAATTGACGTGAGTAAAATTGTAAATTGGAATCCATTGCCAGCCAGCGTAGTGTACCCAGTCGTAGAACAAACGCATTTAGCTTTACTGAAGAGCTTCACAAACATTTTACGGAAGGAAAACAAGATGTTTTGTCTTTAAAGTGACTATATTCAGAAGCAGGAGACAATCGATTAGTGGCAGTTTCTGGCATGGTCTTTATTTAGGCACTGTTTATTACCTTGGGTATACTGTTGACTTTACCTAAATAATTAATAGGAAAATATTTATTCACTAGCCTCGCCTCCGCCTTCTTTGGCGTAGAAATTTTCATTTTGATTTCCCCCATACAATTCTTTAACCCCCGTTACGACCCTTTAAGAGGATGAATTAAAAAAAAAACAACAGTTCTTAGTGGATACTTGAAAAAAATCTTTTATTCACAGACTACATAGGCCCGCCCACATCGTGTTTGTGTCTTATGTCATAAAAAAATATTTGTGTGCCAGTGATGTTTACTGAGTATATCTATTTTAATATAAACTGGATATATGTAGTAAGCAAGAATGTAAGAAATACGCTCCAAAATTACTTTGGAAAATTTAGTAAGTAAGTTTAATAACCTCCCAATAAACTCCATGGTGATTTGTACTGAGGTTGAATACAATTAATACATAGTAAGGTAAGAACAGAGAAAGCATTGTTGGCCATGGAGTAGTGGTAACGGCCGCTACTCACAAGTTGTAAGTCGTAGGTTCGAACCCCGGCCAGTGCTTTACTTTGAGTAAATAATTTCATCACCACTGCTCTCGAAACGGTGAAAGAAAACATCGTGAGGAAATCGGCATGCCCTAGAAGCAAAAATTCAAATTCAATGTAACATCTACTACCCGCACTGGTCCCGTGTGGTGGATTACAGCCCATTGTCTCTATCCGAGAGGAGGCCTGCGATTTATTTATAATACATAATAATTAATTCACTCCTTGTAGCTTTACTGTGTATTTACCTATTTATAATATGTAAGATAATTCCCGCGTAATTAAAATCTTAAATCCATTCGCTGACGGACAACACACAGCCTACGCCGATGGCATGAAATTAGTCGCAAGAGATCTTTACCCATCAGAAGTGAGCTCTTAGAAAGGGTTTTTTTTTTATTTCAGCCCCCAAAAGAGTTTAATACACCAAATAGGGGGTGATAGTTTGTATGAATTGTTACAGATTGAAAATCCCATCGAATGCACGTCTCGTCCTATTTAACTAAATCAAAACAATCCCCAGTTATAAAGCCGAACATCAATACACTAAAACAGTTTCGGTAAAAATATTTATCTACCCTTCTAAATTTTATTCTGCCATTAGCCTCAGCCCATTGGTTCGAGCACATGCATTGTTGTGGCATATCGCGACTTTTTGTCGCCATAGACACGAGCGACCCTCTGTGCAGCATATTAATCGATTTCACATTTTCATTATTTATGACATGCGATCTTTAGGGGAGAAAATTTTTAAATATTTTTAGGGTTTATTTGATTTGTGTTTGAGAGTGTGATATAAGAAATATATGTCTAGTTTTGAGGGATGCCAAGTGATTTTTTATGTATTTTGAGAAAGACGCTAGATTTTAGACATTCTGCCCTCGTATCTCTCTTGTTATGGTAAAAAGGGTACATGTTAGTTTAGACGAGGGTTGGGAAAAGTTCTAAAACATGTAAAAGAAATTCTCTGCAAAATTCAACCAACACCCGCGTGATCAATATGTAGGAAACAGCTGTTTTTTCAGTAACCAATTATTTTAAAGTGAAGCTAACTATAAATCGAATAAATCTTTTTCTAGAGCTACCTCGGTACGCGTCTAAATCGTCTCGCCACCACTTCCTGGGCCGGCCTCGACGGCGAACTCCATCCTCAGGCACCCACCTTGTGGAGACTGTTGCCCAGCGGTGACTGCATACGGCTAACATGACCCGACCAATCCCATTTCTGCTTGGCAGCCTTTTTGCCTACGTCTAGAAACCCCGTTCCGGAGCGCAGCGTGGTGTTTCGCTTTCGCTTAGCGCCAAAAATTACCAATAAGCAAATAAATTATCTTCTACTATCTATTTATAACTTCTTAGCGTGTCGATGGCAATCTAAATGGAATCGGCTAGAATTCGGCTACGTGTTTGGCGCCATCACTAGCGTCCATCAGTTCCTGTATGCAGACGACAGGACACGCAGGACACGATATTATGTGTCCCATCATTTATGGAACAGCACCACATTTACACTCCAAGGCAAGGTTTATGTATAACTATTTCTACCGTAGCTCATTCATTACAATATCCTTTGCAAAACCCATCCACAATTACAATTTGTTGATACAAACAAAATGGAAATTCGCTTTCGGAATTGCATCGAGTTTCAATAACACCCACGTAGCTTCACAGTGTGGCGTGTGGTGTCAAAACAATGCAATATGAGGTGATTGTCATTGTACCGCGAAGTGGTTTCAAATTGTGCTGCTGGCGTCCGATAGATGACACTTTTTATGTACTATGTGTCACACCTGGTTTTGTTTGTGTAGTCAAGTATTAAAATGTATTAAATATTTTACAATTATCTGGCAGCACTTATGATAATTGTTAATACAATTGACTCTTTGATTCGATCAAATATACAATATGAAATCACATAGAAGAAAGACCGCTCGTCTTAAAAACTTCCATCATCGTACAGAAATTAAATATTATGCGAAAATATAATTGTGAAATTGCATTTAATGCATTTGATTCTAAAAATCATTGACGTCGCATTGTTATATTTCATACAAATCACGTGCAAATTCCGCGTTGTGACAATTCATAAACAGTAACGTTATTGACTATCCTTTCGAATACCCAATTAAAATTTAATTTTGAATGTTTTTTTACATGAATTTGTCAAGGAAAAATTTTTGAAAATTTTATTCTTAAATGTTTTCGACTCATGGCGCTAACCGTATATATGTACATCATATTAAAATTCCACGCATTAAAAATATAAAACAATACGATCCAAGTACTTACCCCACAATAAACATAAAACACAATACCTACATATTTTGTCCACAACTCCCGACGGGCGGCGCATGGTGCACTAATAGAATGCACAAACATGCAATCTTCCTATCCCACATACAATGATGGTCCATTTGTATTCTAGTGTGGTTCGTAGTGAACTAATCAAGCCGTGCATCCTATCCTCCCCGGAGGCCTGAGGCCCGGAGGCCTCTGTCGCATACTAAAGGGGATGGAACAGGCCTCGGACTAAACAAGCGCGGAAGCGGCCACAAATGTATTGAATTTTTAATACTGCTTGCATCGTTGTAATATTAAAGTGTATCGAATTTGTGGTTGTTTGTGTACGTAGAAATAGAGGGGTTGGGTTTTGTAATTTATGGGTGGAATGTTCAATATTTAAGGCCCGAGGAGAGTCTAGGGTTTGTGTTGGTTTAGACACCTGTTGAATCAGTGTCTAACCTCATTTTCCGACCATATTAAATATATACAGGGTGGAATTTTGTAATGGCACCTGGACGGAAAGTACTCTTAATACGGTTTTCCTTTGATTTAATTTATTAAGTTTCTTAAAAAGATTTTATCCTTATAATTGATCACAACGATAAATGCAATAAAAGTACAGGTTGTCATTTTTACCGATATTAGTCGGTTCGATTCCCGGGCGTGGCAAGCGAATTTTTGGAAATTTTTGAATGCAGTTTTCTTTCTATTCAAAAATAAAGGAATGTTTTCTTTGGGTAAAATTTGCTATCTACAGTATTAAGAGTACGTTCCCTTCAGGGGGCATTACAAAATTCCATCCTGTATATCGAGTTCCGAGTCTGATAAATTATTATTAAATACAATTTTGATGGTTTAAGTGGTGTCATGGGATAGGTATGGTTTGAGATTAGATAAATCATGATTATCAGCCACTGCTTTTGATCTTAAAATCAATCTGCGTAGACTTTTGCCAACTACGTTGAGGTTGGCTTCCAGTCTAACTTATCCTGTCTTATCCTGTTAGATAACCGGCAGGTGGATATCAGTATTTGACATGGAGCGACTGCCTATCTGCTTGCGTCACCCCAGTTATTGGGTAATACAATACCCTTTAGTAAGACTGTTGTCTGACTACCCGTAACGACTGACAAAGATCCGCGAATGACAGCCAGGACCAACGGCTTAACGTGTTTTCGAGGCACGGAGGAGTAAAGATGGTCACGGTCAAAATACGGCAAGCGTAGCTTGATTGATCGACCCGTGCAGCTGTTATTGCTTAGTCACAATCCCTCCTTTTAGCCTATCATATTATACTATTTAAAATATCCAATTTTTTTCAGCCACGATCACAATGATGTTACTTTATCCAAACCAATCCTTCTGAAATCGAGGTTTACTCTAGCACTATGAAGTTAAGCGGGATTGTCCGAAAGGGTTACCGCTACCCCGGAACATAAAGGGCTAAGGAAGGAACATGGATGGGTTTTAGTCAGTAAGAGTCTGACGCTCACTTCCGCTTCACCCAGACCGGGAGAAGTCATTGGATGATTTCCCAGCCTCAAAAAAAAAGCATTATGAAGTCCCTCTTCGTCCTCCCGCCCCGCTACATCTCAAGACAGAGCCTTACAAACGCAGGCATCCGCTGCCGGCGCCGGCGACACATGTCGATAATATCTTGTCGCGGCCTTGTCAGTGGACACTGGACATAGCTGAAGGCCTTACAATGTAATACTATCACATCACACTACGAGAATTAATAATTGGGTATTTGAAAGGATAGTCAATAACGTTACTTGGGGAGCTCGTGGCTAAGTACTAACAGCCGCACAGTTCCATCCGTCAAGTTAAGCTACGCTTGCTGGGGTTGGCCGTGGATGGATGACCATCTTTACATAACGAGACTCCTCCGTGCCTCGGAAAGCACGTTAAGCCGTTGGTCCCGGCTGTCATTTAAGCATCTTTGACAGTCGTAACGGGTCGTCAGAAGCCCGAAAATTTGACAGCCAGTCTTACCAAGGGGTATTGCCCAGTTACTGGGTAGTGGATGTCAGATAGGAGTCGCTCCATGTAAAATACTGGTATCCAGCTGCATCCGGTTAGACTTGAAGCCGACCCCAACATAGTTGGGAAAAGGCTAGGCAGGTGATCATGTCATGAGTCAATAACGTTACTTTTTATAAACTGTAAAAACGCAGAATTTGTACGTGATTTGTATAAAATATAACAATGTGACGACACAGATTTTTTGAATCAAATGGATTACTTATTAGCATTAAATGCAATTTTACAATAGGGTTGATGCCAAGAAAAAAAAATAAGAAGTTATATTTAGTCTATCAATCAGATAATAAAAAGATATTTAACACGTATGTTTTGCTTAAGTCAACTGATAAAGTGCTTAGGGTATAATTACTGGTTTATTATCGGGTATTTGTTTGTTGTTCCATCTGGAATTGTCAGTACAGACCGGAGTCTGGATTTGTGCCCGGTTGTTGGCAATAAGCTTACTTTCTTAAGCGGGATGGTCCGAAAGGGTTACCGCTACCCCGGAACATAAACGGCTAAGGAAGGAACTTGGGTGGGCTTTAGTCAGTAAAAGTTTCTTCCACTCCAGCCAGAGCGGGAGGAGTCATGTGATGATTTCCCACCCTCAAAAATAAGGCTCTCCTTCTGTTACTTGGGACTTGAAACATAACTGGTGTTATGTGGATGTACAGACGCCAGCACATCAAGCTATCCCTAACTGTCAAATGACAATGTCCAAATTGGCCCTGTGCAATAAAGAGTATCAGATTAAACGAAAATTAATCGCCTATTTTATTATTTAAGTTGCAAATACTTCTGTATTACGGACTAGCTGTATTCCAAAATGTACTTTTAATAGAATTTAACGCGACTAATAACATTAGATCGCCATCTATGCCTAATGTCATGTCGTGTCAGAAGTGAAATAGGGATGTCCAATCAATTATAATCGATTGATTGAATTATTAATCGATCGATTGTGTTTTCTTTTCTAAAGTGTATTTTTAAAAACCTAATAAGAATACTTTATGTATGCAGTCATACTCCAATTTAAATAGGTAGTAAGAATAATACTATACAGTAATCAATTACGACAATTAATACAAAAATAACATTTCTTTTTCGGTGTAAAATAAACCATTGTCATACATACTTGTAATGTTTATATGACAAAGGTGATGTAACAGACAGTTTGAAATAATTTAAAACCACAGTAAATCTTAATCGACAAAATCGATTATTGGTGTGTTGTCGTACTACATCCCTAGTTTTGCTGTGAACGTCACGTCGCGTCGTCCGTTATTGTCAATTTGTCACTGGCAAAGTTACAGTTCCTGTGCTGTGATTTTCCTGTGTTATTTTCTTGTGTTCGGTGTTTTGGTGGTTAAAAATCACTCAGAGCTATGAAAAATCGTAGGTACCTACATTTAATATTCGTTGTTATGGTTAGATTATAACCTCAAAATCTGATACTTTTTTTGAAATTATATCTTTTTTGCAGCTAGTCCGCTATAAATACAAGATCTTTTAAGAATCTACTAATGATAGAGAATACAATACATAATTATCCGATGCTCTTGGCTCCAGGGCCAACAATGTATGGACGCAGAGCAATGTCCTTTTCTCAATTAAAAATGAACCTTATGTCTTTGCAATAAAGTTGAAATACTATTAAAGAAATTTGACAGATTGTGGTAACTTGATGTGCTGGCCTCTGTACTAAAGGTACATCTCTGCTTAACCCTTCGGGGATTAAAGGCTTGATGATTATGTTAAGAGTTTAAGATAAGTACCAACCTAAGAGAAACGAATCGTGTTTGACATACGAGACGGTCTACCGCCCTTACTAGACAAGCTATACCAAAACTACTGAACAAAGGTTTTAAACACGTTGTATAATCGCTAAAACTTATTAATAGCCAACGAATATTCATCAATCGATTCAGAGGGATATGGGCCAAGGCCCGACCCTACTAAAATATTCAGCGTCGAGAGGAATAATAGATGAGATGATCTCTCAACACACGATAGATATCTAAAACTCCACGCCGCCATTGAAGTCCCTTTGACGTGGCGCCACTGTCTATGTAACTGCAACACGTTGCATACTGAAAAATGTAGTTCCAAAATTTTCCGCGGGCCTTCTTTCGAGGGACACAGGCTTATGTAACATCTAGTAACTACTTCTTTATATTTTTATGAAGTAGCATAAGTAGGTAAAAAATTTTCAATTTTGTAATTTTTTTAAAATTATATCGCGTTGTCAGGTATGTCAAAAAGGGCCCTGCAGTCTAGTTTTGTGCCTGGGTCATGGCAATACACGAATCAGCCTCAAATCATATAGAACCAACAACCAGCAGTGATATCCTAGTGGTGTGACCGTCGGATAGGTCTCGAGTTCGAACCCAAGGCACGCACCTCTGATTTTACGGATTCATGTACATACTGTATAATTATCACTTGCTTAAAAAATGGTGAAGGAAAACATGAGCAAACGGCATATCTGAGAGATATTTCTCAACAGCATGTGAAGCAAAGTCAGAGGCCCATGGGCAGCATAAAAACTTTAACACCAGGTTAGTTACTAACCACACGAAAAGAAGATATAGAACCAACACTTACACTCGCACAAATACACACTTACACATACGCACGCATACTCACACATTTCGCACACTAGCGAAACATAAGTGTACTGCACACGTCTGCATACACCTTTAGGAATACAGTTTCTTGTGATGTATGTTAAATGCTATAAGAATGTATGCTAAGTTGAAAATATTTAATGTCAAAACACATAAGACCTACTTCACGCACGAAAGTTGTAAGAGTTTCTACTATTTTCAAAGTATTTAAAACTAGCTTCTGCCCGCGGCTTCGTCCGCGGAAAATTGCGATATACTGTAACTGTTTAGGCAGCGCATGCAAATAATTCTGTTTTCGGAGGTATTTTTTTCCGACTTGCTAGACGAAAATTGCGATAGCTCGGCTAATATGTATGATATAAATATAATTTATAGCCTATAGCACTCAGGAATAATGTAGCTTACCATCAGTGAAAAAATTTTTGACATTGGATCATTAGTTCCGGAGATTACCCACTACATACAAACTTACAAATTTTACCTCTTTATAATATTAAGTACTAGCTTCTGCCCGCGACTACGTCCGCGGAAAATTTCTAGTTTTAACATTGAATAAGTATATCCTATGATACTCGGCAATACTGTAGGTTCCCATTAGTGAGAGAATTTTTGGAATCGGATCAGAATTTCCAAAGATTACCGAGGTGATCTTTTCTGCTCAACTTAGTCGCCTTTTACGACACCCTTTTTTTTTTTTTAAGGCTGGGAAATCATCCAATGACTGCTCCCGCTCTGGGTGGAGTGGAAGGGAGTGTCAGACTCTTACTGACTAAAACCCATCCATGTTCCTTCCGTAGCCCTTTATGTTCCGGGGTAGCGGTAACCCTTTCGGACAATCCTGCTTACCCGGCAGGCTTGGCCCTGAGGGGCCCCTTCATATGCTGACATCTCTTTGAGGCGCGCGTGGAACATATACGCGCCGTCCGGCACGGGCCTGGTGCTGATGGGACGGTGAGTCACCCATTACTCACCGTCCGCAGGCCCGCGCCTACGGTGGCCGGGAGTCGTCACGTGGCTCCCGACGCCCAAGGCTTCTCCCGCGGCGGCTGGGACGGGAGGACCTTTCTCTCTCCCATCCCGCCACCTCCTTCGCGAGCGTGACTTTTTCGCAGAAGGAGGTGACTGCCTCCCACTCCCTCTCGTCCCGGACCATGGCTTGCACCAGGGCCGGGCGCGAGAGGTCACCGCCGTCGATCGGCTCTATGAGGACACGGCGGTGCTCCGCCCAAGCGGGGCAGGTTTGCACCGTGTCCTCTGGGCGATCCTCACAATGGTGACACCCGGGCGTTTTCTCCCGCCTGATGATGTGCAGGATCCTCCCGAAACATCCATGCCCGGTGAGAACCTGCGTCAGGCGGCAGGTGAGGGCGCCGTGACGCCTCCCTAGCCACTTCTCAAAGAGGGGTCTTACCGCCACTATCGTGGCGTGCCCTGCGCTGGGTTGCGACAGTCGCTGATTCCAGGCCGCCATGAGATCGCGCCGGAGGTCCGTCCTTTCCGCCGCAATTTGCTGCGGCAACGGAGTTTCCCCCCGGCTTAGTACCTCCGCGCGCCACTCGTACAGGCGCGCGAGGACTATCGCCTCCAGATCCCACGGCGGCAGTCCGGCAAGGAGGCTTGCCGCCTCGCCCGAGATCGTGCGGTACCCCCGGATAAGCCGTATGGCTACCACCTTTTGGGGCGCGTTCAGATAGTGGGCGGCTCGCCACCGCAGTGAACGCGCCCACACCGGGGCTCCGTATAGGGCCATGGACCACACGACTCCCGCGTAAAGCCTCCGGCAGGAGGTGTTTGGCCCCCTCAAATTGGGCAAGAGCCGCTTGTCGGCGGCCCCAGTCCGTTCCAGCTTGGGGGCCAAACGTCGGAAATGCTCCACGAAATTCCATCGGCTGTCGAGGACCAGACCTAGGTATTTCATCGTGGTCTCGACGCCGATGTGAACCCCTCCTACCGTAAGTTGGGATCCCGATGGTGGCCTATTCCGAGGTCCATGAAAGGACATGGCCTCGGATTTGTGCAATGCCACCTCGAGACCCAACTGCTGGATCCTCTCAATGACTGTCGCAACCCCGCGTGTCATCGCGTCAGCCGCCGCCTGATGCGACCTCCCCTGCGCCAGGACCAGCGTGTCGTCAGCGTAGCATACTACGCTGACGCCGTCAGGGAGGTCGGCCCGCAGCACCCAGTCGTAACCGATGTCCCACAGGAGCGGCCCCAGAACCGATCCCTGTGGGACACCGCACGACATCTCTCGCCGGTTCCATTCCCCATCGCGACCGGGGTAGATGAAGGTTTACGACACCCTGCCTCGCATTGTAAAGGTGCAAATGCATTATGTATTTTAACCCAACACGGATAATAATAAAATTATCTTACTACTATTATAAATGCGAAAGTTTGGATGGATGGATGGATGTGTGTTACTCAATCACGCCAAAACGGCTGAACGGATCTGGATGTTTGGCACAGAGATAGATTATAGTCTGGAATAACACATAGGCTAATTTTTATCACGGAAAAACGTACCCGTTCCCGTGGGATAATTTCCAACAACCAGGCGGGCGAAGCTGCTGGCAAAAGATATTACACTACCTATATACAAAATACAAACCATCATTTAAAAATGTTAACGTTAAAAATATAAAATTTAAGTGAGGAACCTATTTAATTTAAAGCTTCTCTGAAACGATAAAACGTCCGCACAAAGCACGTAGGAAGTAGGAATGATAGTTGAGCTCGGCGAATGTTTTAGCATTTTGCGTTTAGTAATTTTATATTATCTCGGAAAATATATGACCAATTGACATACTGTAGAGGGCAAATCTTATCTCTGTGATGTCCTTGTGATCATAAAATAATTTAATTTGATAAGAATTGATATTTTGTTGTTTAAATAATCATCCAAACAAAAGTAAGTCGAAAAAATAATTTTTTTAAACATAAAACGAAATATAAAATTTAAAATACAAAAGATAGAAATGTGGTGTCGCGGACTTTTTTGTAGAAATAATTAAGGCGAACCGGGTTGCCATACATTGCTTTCAATTTTAAACAACTGTTTAGGCAGCGCATGCAAATAATTCTGTTTTCGGAGGTATTTCTTTCCGACTTGCTAGACGAAAAATGCAATAGCTCGGCTAATATGTATGATATAAATATAATTTATAGCCTATAGCACTCAGGAATAATGTAGCTTTCTATCAGTGAAAAAATTATTGAAATTGGATCATTAGTTTCGGAGATTACCCCCTACATACAAACTTACAAACATACAAACTTACAAACTTACAAACTTACAAATTTTACCTCTTTATAATATTAGTATAGATAGATAAGGATTTATTGTCACCCCAGAAAATACCTGTGTCTATAAATAAATTTCTAAGTAAAAGCTCCCATCTTATCACTTCGAAACAAAAGTTCGAAACTCCTGGAAACAGAATCGATTGCATCAGGCTCCTGCTACAGTTCACGTAAGTACGAAACTTTGCTGGCGATAATTGATTAATTTACATACTTATTAAGTGAAGATAAACGTAGGAGGATATAGAATTCCAGAAAGTTTGAAATTGATCCTTTGTTATCGAGAATGATAATGGGAAATGTTAAAAGCTTCGCGGAAGATTCGTTCCTCGACAATCATCCAAAAAGTCTTTAATTATTTAGTAGCTTAATGGTACACAAACGGTTAAAGAAACTGATCACTTTTAAGAGAAGAAAGAGAAGAGAAGAAGAGAGGAGAAGAACTTTGGCCGAAAGACCGTGTATCGGCAATTCCGCGGAAAGCTACGCGACACCTCGCAGCGCAACACGACGCCGTCACTTCGTGTACAATAGGTTTTATTTTTGTGGTTTTTATAAATATGTATGATAGTCTGTAAGGTATTTATGTTATGGGTCTTTGCTACCTGTAATAAATGATATGTTATTATTCTTTTATTCATTTAACTTCTTATATAATATATTTTTATTTAAATATTTTGATAAAAAAACAAAAAAAATATATTATAATTATTATTAAAACTTTTCTAGACGTACTGTCGACGATCTGTGGATTTTGATATTATGACCTAATGAATTTGAACGGCAATCATTCACCAATAGGATGCTACAGATGGGTAATGTACAGAGGCCAGCACATCAAGTTACCACAATCTGTCAAATTTCTTTGATGGTATTTCAACTTTATTGCAAAGACATAAGGTTCATTTTTAATTGAGAAAATTTGACAGTTAGGGATAGCTCGATTTGCTGGCGTCTGTACAACACATTCGATTATTTAAATCTGTTATCTAAAATATAATCGTTGTCATTGTAGATACGATGGCCAACAGATTTCATATTCAGAGCAAACTGGGCGCTAAGATAGCATTTTCGCACAGAACATTGTAATTAAAGCAATAATAACTTACCTCGGAAGTGGATATAATTATAGGAATACGAGAGAAAACTCAATCAGCATAAAATAGCACTTTTCTATCAACTATTTCAGAAATAGATTAGGTAAATTCTGGCCTCAGTTATAGACCTATAATTAGTAGTTTTAACTTGGAGATTTAATAAAATAGCTTGAATTAGAGACTAATTTAGACCTAAGGACATGGGCTATTCTGGATAAGTTCCTGCTCACATAAAAATTACTCAAACACAAGGTGGTTAATAAAAGTTGGACGAGAGCCGAGGAATGGCATGTGATTGGAGAGACATAATTGGGTATTTGAAAGGGTAGTCAATAACGTTACTTTTTATGAACTGTCAAAACGCGGAATTTGAACGTAATTTGTATGAATATATTGAAATGTGACGTCACAGATTTTTGGAATCAAATGGAATAATACTTATTAGCATTAAATGCAAGTCTACAATTATATCTTCGCATAATATATAATTTATGTACGGTGATTGAAGTTTTTAAGACGAGCGCCTTAATAATAATGTCCAAGGATATTATTATTATATTATATTATTTCATATTTTATTTTTGACCGTTTCAAATTGTCAATTATGCAATTACTCAGCGGGACTGTCTGAAAGGGTAACCGCTGCCCCGGAACACATAGGGCTAAGGAACATGGATGGGTTTTAGTCAGTAAGATTCTGACACTCCCTTCCGCTCCACCCACAGTGGGAGGGGTCATTTGAAGATTTCCCATAAGCGGAGACCTATGTGTATGTCTAGCAGTGGATATCTTTCGGCCAAAATAAAGATGATGACGCTGTAGCCAAAATCAAAAATCATTTATTCAAACTAGGCTGAAAATCAGCACTTTTTGAACGTCAAAATTATACTGGGTGTAACCGAAACGGTACATATACAGACAGAAGCATATGCTACAGACCACCAAACTGAACAACGTTTACTATGGGAAAAAATCAGCTGTTCCCTACATTTCGACGAGTCACGTGACCAAAAATGTATAGAACAGCTGATTTTTTTTTCACAATTTCGGAGTTGGTCCCATAGTAAAAGTTGTTCAGTTTGGTGGTCTGTAGCATATGCTTTTGTTTGTAAATACCGTTTTGGTTACAGCCAGACTACAGAGCTACACAACTTCCTTACCAGCACTTAAACTGGGAAGAAGAAGTGGTGCAGCAAACTTCTGGGAAGGCAACAGGGGAGTTTGTTGTGCAGTGGATTATTATTATGCTGACAATGGTGATCAAGCGACTGCATATAATATTAATATGACTTGCCTTCTGCCCCGATCTTACAAGATATAATATTCGGACCAGGTATGAATAATTTAAAAGCCATTCAGCTAGCCACGAAACCCGGGTGCGCCTATAGTAACAAATTACTCTGCTACCGCCTACCGCCTTCGTTTACCGGTGCTCGTAAATAGAACTACTGCTAATGGGAATATAATCGATTCTATAAATAATCTTAATATTTTCTATTTGTGTTTGTGCTAAATTGAATAGGTTGTGTTCGCACTGTAGTTGGTTAAAATTAATAATGTTGCAATAACTTGCATGGTACGATATGAAATGCCAATTCGAGGTGCTTTACAATTATGACTGCCTTCTTGGTCCAGTGGTCGCTAGCGCTACTGCTGAGCATGAAGTCCTGGGTTCGATTCCCAGGTTCCGCAAAGTGTAAGATATTAGGTTTTTTTTTTTACAATTTCATAGTAGCCAGGAGTATGGATTTGTGATTGGTTGATGGCAATAGGCTCGCCCCCTATTACATGGGACTTAAACGTAACTGAAGAAAGTTTGATGTTCACACCACTGCCATACTTTTCGGGGATGACAGGCCTCATATAATGACATTTTTTATAATTTTAATTTAGTTTTGTTATATTTACGCAGTTACGAAATGAATTAAAATAGTCTCCATTAGACATTAGTTAGTTTATCAGATATGATGCGAGCTTTATCCTACACCTGCATTATACATTTGCAAAATTGTACCCTAGGATAATTGATTACCCTAAATAGTAACCAATCAACCCAGACTACAATAGCGAATTCTCAGAAAATCACGCATTATGCATTTGCCAAATTGTACCCTAGGATAATTGATTACCCTGAATAGTAATCAATCAACCCAGACTAAAATAGTGAACTCTCAGAAAATTACTCTCATATTCCGTCACTGAATACCCTACCTCAAATAGGTAACTTATCATATATCAGGCAGGCCGTCCCCTGAGATACAGGAACTCAGGAGGCAAAGGTCCTTTGTGTAGTAACATTGTTTGTATCTATCGAGTGGAATAGATCAATACTAAAAGTGCACGAAACAAGCTATTGCCAGCGGCATCGCCCGCGTGGTTGTCGGAAATCTCTAAGGAACGTACAGAGGCCAGCACATCAAGCTACCACAATCTGTCAAATTTCTTGGATAGTATTTCATCTTTATTGCAAAGACATAAGGTTCATTTTTAATTGAGAAAATTTGACAGTTAAGGATAGCTTGATGTGCTGGCGTCTGTACTACCGGGATAAAAAGTATCCTATGTGTTAATCTAGGTCATAAACTATTACTGAGCCAAATTTCATATAGATACATTCAGCCGTTTGAGCGTGAAGAAGTAACAAACAGACATAACACAAATTTTCGCCTTTATAATATTAGAGTGATAACCCACCAACGGAACTGGAGCAGCTGCCCAGGACAGCCAGGCAAAGAGGTCATCAACATACACATTAAAAAAACGCTGTGAATATAGAACAGTAGTAAAAGAAAGGGATGAGTTCCCGTAATCGACTGGAGAACCTGTATCAATCCTACTCAATAAAAATATACCTACTCACTAAAATTTTATTATTCCTCACATGACACAATATAATGACCCATCCCTTATGACCACACAATCAATCTCTTCCCAACCATAGACAGGTTCAAAACTAGAAAAGGAAGCGAGGAGCGCAAATGATGCATAACGATCCCATTCTACCCTCAAAAACAGCAAAAAAACGATCCGTCATACACAGTACCCAACCCGCCAAGCCTGCTAGCCTGATCAGAAAAGTCCATTAACATGCTAAAATAACAAAGGTAACGATAAACCCTTTCCTGCCGTCCCTGGGGCACTTTTAACATGGATACGCTGAGCTCGTAATGGCAAGCTTAATGCTACATGGTTTATAAACTTCAGCTGAGCTGTGTATGATAGGTTAAATTTTAGTGGCAAAGGATTAGGTAAAACATTGTTTGAGCTCATTTGGTCGCGATTCAAAAAGTGCGCACAATAGTATCAAAACAGAACTCGGATAGAGGTGTAAGTATTGTCAAAATAGTTTATAGAAGTGGTTTTCCTGTCTTGTCTTATAAAGAATGCATTTTAACTTCCTTTACTGAACCATCAGTTAGATGTAGACGGCGCAGGAGAACCTTAACTAGAAGTGATAATCGTATTAGTGGTTCTGCTTAGTCTTATTATATTACTCTTTGTTCTGCTTCTTCAATATCATCAGGATTGTGCCGGAGTTCGCTGCGGGCGTGGTATGACAGCGGCCCCCTCTGACATCGACCTCTGTCATCAGAAACCAACGATACGGCGCTCCGCTAGAGTGACTGTTACCAGCCAGTGTCACTCTTACCCAAACTTTTTGGTGATTCCGTAACTTCGGAACAAAACGGGGTGGCACTACTTGCTTCGCCGTCATATGTCCGTATTTCTCCTAACTTGCGTAGAACTTTGCGTGTAGGTTTATGAATATATGAATTTCTAAGCGAAGTTATCATTCCAGTTGGTAACTACAGGCAAATTACAGCTTCTATATACGTTCTACTTGCTGCGTAAGCAATATACCTACATAATTTTGTAGGCGTTCCTAGTTTTATGAACAACATTAACACATGGAAATGATTCACAAATTACACCCATTTTTCTCTCAAATTGGTCCCTCTTGAATAATTCTGCAAGAAATCTATTCCGTTAAGTTAATGTATGGTTATATGAAGCTGCTTAACAATGATATATTATTTTTTCTTTCTATCTCTTCTTTCTATTTCTTAAAAATAGTCTTCTGAATAAGAGATGCAAAAAAATTATGCATATTATGGGTTTTTTACAAAAATAACTGGTTTAAAGTGTAGTAGTGTGCGTTTCAAATAATTGAATAACGAAATTGTCCATACATTTTCACTGCTTAGGTATTAATTATACTTTTCTATGAAACACCAGATTTTTTTAATAACCTACGAATAATTTTAACGCTGGGAAGTTCAGACTCCTGCACTGAGTCTGCTACGCGTTGATGACCCTCCCATCCTGTATATTCCTCAACGATCTTTTTCTTTGCTCGGGAATTCTTTACCAAGAACTGTAGCATGATGTGAAATAGCCCATGACCTTCATCAACAGTTAGGCTATCAAATGCAAGAATAAATTTTTAATTTAAACTGATAGTTCCAGAGATAAACGCGGTCAAACAAACAAACAAACCTTTCAGCTTTTTTGTACAGAGGCCAGCACATCAAGTTACCACAATCTGTCAAATTTCTTTGATAGTATTTCAACTTTATTGCAAAGACATAAGGTTCATTTTTAATTGAGAAAATTTGACAGTTAGGGATACCTTGGTGTGCTGGTGTCTGTACCTACATATATATATGAATTCGCAGGTGTACCTACATGCCAAAGTTTTGGATTGAAAGCCGCAGTCTAAACCACAAACAATTATTATATTATAACATCCTCTCATGTTTTTTTAAACTTTCTACGGCCAGAAGTAGGTTTTGTTATGAATAAATTACAGAAACAGTATATCATCGTAAGTTAGATTTTGAAGGCAGCTCTGAAAACATTAATTACGAGGAACCTTAATTACGTGAAACTAAATTAATTACCTATTCCCAAGAAGTCCTTATTAAGGTGTTTACCAACATCTTTTCTCTCGGTTCACAATATCACAGGAATTTAAAAAATGGAGCTCGTGGCTAAGTTATAACAGCCGCATAGGTCGATCCATCAGGTTACGCTACGCTTGCCGGGGTGGCCGAAGATGGGTGGCCATCCTTACATACCGAAACTCCGTGCCTCGGAAGGCACGTTAAGCTATTGGTCCCGGCTGTCATTTGAGCATCGTTAACATCCCTTACGAAACGTGAGAAGCCCGAAAATCTGACAGCCAGTCTTACCAAGGGGTATCCTATTATTACCCAGGTACTGGGTTGTGGAGGTCAGATAGGCAGTCACTCCATGTAAAATGCTGGTATTCAGCTGCATCTGGTTAATTCCGGTTAGACTGGAAGCCGACCCCAACATAGTTGGGAAAAGACTAGGCAGATTGATTGACAGAATAAAAAACGCAATGATTTTTCACAAAAAAAAAATATTTTAATTATTATAGATAAAGTATATTTATGGATAAAGTATAGTTACGAAAAAAAATCCTAAAAATAACCCCAGAACCAAAATGCTATTAGAATCGAGTGTGCTATTCCCAAAACACCCTGTCCACAACACACAATATTTTTCGATCACCGAACTACAATTCACACCTATCCCATATCCAACAGTTACCATCAATTTATACTAACTCCAGATTACCAGCGTATGTAATTGCTAGGTGTGCAGTATTAAACAGTTAACGGACGACATCACCCCGTGATTGACGTTATAGCACGGGTTCCGGGGTCTAGCACGACTCGTAACGTAGAGGACACCTTTTTTTTTGGAGGATGGGAAATCATCAATCATCCCACTCTGGGTGGTGCGGAAGGGAGCGTCAGATTAAAACCCATCCATGTTCCTTCCTTAGCACTTTATGTTCCGGGGTAGCGGTAATCCTTCGGACAATGCCGCTGGCTACCTTTAGGTACCTTTTAGGACTGTTGTCCCACCGCTATGGTGGTCCCAGCGCGGACGAGGAAGCTTTCAGACTTTTAAAACATGTTTTTAGGGTTCCGTACCTCAAAAGGAAAAAACGGAACCCTTATAGGATCACTTTGTTGTCCGTCCGTCCGTCTGTCAAGACCGTTTTTCTCAGGAACGCGTGGAGGTATCAAACTGATAATTATATCTAATACTCAGGTCTACTGTCCCTTGGAGCTCTGATAAAATCAAATTTCTAAGCCAAAGCAATCAAAAGATACAGCCGTTTATGCCGCAAATTTCCGCAAATTTTTGAAACTCTCACGGGAAACAAAACCTACAGGGTACTTCCCGTGAACTTAGAATCTTTAAAGGTACGAAGTGACATCTTATAGTACACATAAAGGACAAATTGCGAAAACCGTAAATTTTTAGTTACATCCTACAATAAACAAAAAAAAACTTTTTTTTTTCAAAATATAAAAATACCATAACTATGACTCGATTGTCGTGATGGTTGAACTTTTAATTATATACCTACGGTTTGTACGGAACCCTCAGTGCGCGAGTCCGACTCGCACTTAGCCGGTTTTTGTGATATGTAAAACAAACTTTCCAGATTCATACAATTTCATGCTTATATATTTTGTGGCTTACAAAGACAATAATCTCAACAACTACGCCTTTAACTAATTTCATGTAAGAATTATGTGTGAACATGAGAAAGAACCTTAACAAGCGAAAATTTTTCTCACCCGTAAATATTGCCAACCTGACGGCAAGAAGTACCACGCCAGTCTCACTCACGAAGCGACAAATGTCGAGCAATATGTCGCCGGCGCTGTCGTGCGACAAGTATACAAATGTCGCCATGTCGGACCTACGCGACACCGCGACAAGGCGCCGCATATTTACGTCCATACTCGCTGGTCACGACGACGCTGTTTGACGTCAAACGATGTAACTTCAGACTGATGTGGGGAAAGCCAACCTACCCACATTTAAAATTATTCTGTTGGGATTCACGATTCTTATGCTGAAGGTCTTTAAAAACCAGAACCAGTGAGTTCAATAATTCATGGTCTTGGGAGATTTAGTTAGCGTTTACAATCCTTGTCTTAACCTTATTATCATGCGACAGCCAAGTGTCAGCCATCAGGTTACCCAGAGTACGGTCCATCAATGGTACAGACAACTGATAAGGCGAGAAATTGCGTAGAGGCTGTATTTAACATGCAACCCAAGCACTGCCAGAAATTCTGAACAATTTTTTTTAAACATGGCACACACTGACTCACCAACATATTAATAACTTTATCTTCAGTGTCCACAAGGCAATCTGTATGAAACGTTTGTCTTCTTAGTCGATTCGTACGAATTTACTCGCCCGATATGTGCCATTTTTTTTTATAGGCGACTCGCACGATGATAATTTATTCCTTTTTGGGCGAATCGACAAGTCCTAAAACGTCTGAAAAGGTTACCGCTACCCCAGAACATAAAGGGCTAAGGAAGGAACATGGATGAGTTATAGTCGGTAAGAGTCTCCCTTCCACTCCACCCAGAGCGGGAGGGGTCATTTGATGATGATCCTCAAAATATAACATTAACAACAAACATTAACATTGGCACATTTTGAATTCAGTGCAATGTAATGATTTGTAAAAAGCACACAGTAAAATAGTCGTAAAGTTCAAAAGGTGCCAATTACCCAATACGTATTTCCTGAGCTGTCAATTCGCCAAAAAAAATTGTCGTGCGAGATTCGACAATTTCAGGCGAGTAAATTCGTGCGAATCAACTAATAAGCCAACGTTTAACCGTCTAACCATGTTGGCTACTCTACACCCCAAAAATCGACTCTCAAGCCAGCATTAAAAAAACAATAAAAATTCAATTCCTCTCATTTCCATACACAAAGATATTCTCCCAGAGGCGAATAACAGTCTCCTAATGGCTCAATAATGAGATTTTTTCGTATTATTTCGTAGAACAGAATGAGTTCCAAAACGCCGCGACGTAATCATAAGGCGGTGTGTCGACGCCCTATTTTTACTTTTTAGGGTTCGAGGGGAACTTTTGGTTTTGACCGTGTTGAATATTCATTTCATAGAATGAATTAGGTGAACTTCAAAGTATTCATTTCATTTAAGCTTTTATAAGGTGTCGGTTTTTCTGGAGAGTAGCCATTTTTGTTTCACAGAAATATTGAATGAACTCCATTCTTTTTGGCCTTTTGCCTTTTGGTCATAATGTACAGAGACCAGCATACCAAGTTACCACAAACTGTAAAATTTCTAGGACAGTTTTTCAACGTTATATCAAAAGCGTAAGGTTCATTTTTGATTGGGAAAATTTCACAGTTTTGGATAGCTTGATGTGCTGATGTCTCTACTTGAAATCACTCTAATATTATGAAGGCGAAACTCTGTGAGTGAGTTTGTATGTTTCTTCTTTTTCTATCACTCTTATAATATAAAGGCAAAATGTTGTGAGTGTGTGAGTTTGTATGTTTGTCCGTCCTTCACGCTTCAACGGCGAAACGGATCTGAATGAAACTTGGCACAGAGGTAGTTTATGACCTGGATTAAATCATGGGATACTTTTTATCCCGGTGGTACGGTTGGGATGATTTCCCTTGCGAAGCCGCTGGCAGCAGTTAATAAATCCATATTTAAAAACTCATGGTATGGCTTATTACTCTATTTTACATTTTGGTAAACTCCATATGAACATAGCATCATAACATAACATCACGCCCGGATTCCCTGAAGGGTTAAGCAGAGGTGTACACCCACAATTCGCGAACCTATTGCCATCAACCGTGCACAAATCCAGGCTGCTACTGAAAAAATCCTGTTAGAAAACCCAAAAACCCAGTAGCATTTTGCCCGATATGGGTTGAACCCAGGACCGCTAGACCATCTAGGCAGTCTCGTTCGGCGGCAAATCGTGGTTAACCCTTAAATTTTTCTATCACAATAAACCTCGTTTTTACCTGGTTATTAATAGGAGGATAATGCTTTAATTCGGCACGCCATACACCGGCCGCAGAACGGTCAAACACCATATGATTAGTGAGCTCTACCCAGCATTAGTGGATTTTGGAAATACCCGTTTTTTTCCTCTGTTCGTAGAAACTGATTAATTTTGTTTTCCCTTTTTTTAAACATGTTATCATGTGAAAAAATATTTGTTTGTGTACCTAGCGGATATGATTAATAACATGTTTTTAAAGGCTGGAGAGTGTTATTTAATAGGGAAATATATTCCAACTCAAAAAAAGGAACCCAGACCTGAACCACCCGGGTAAGCGGGATTGTCCGGAAGGATTACCGCTACCCCGGAACATAAAGGGCTCAGGAAGGAACATGGATGGGTTTTAGTCAGTAAGAGTCTATGACACTCCCTTCCGCTCCACCTAGAGCGGGAGAAGTCATTGGATGATTTCCCAGCCTTAAAAAAAAGACCTGAACCACGGCCGTGAGTAATGGGTAGCTCACCGTCCGATCAGGACCAGGCCCGTGCCGAACGACACGTACGTGTTCCGTGCGCGCCTCAAAGAGATATCAGCACTAGGGAAGGGGCCCATTAGGGCCGTAGCCTGCTGGGTCAGTGGGATTGACCAAAAAGGTTACCGCTACAACCACTACCTGGAACATAAAGGGCTAAGGAAGGAACATGGATGGGTTTTAGTCAGTAAGAGTCTGACACTCCCTTTCGCTCCGGTGTGAGAATGAGACGGAGATATACAGGACGTAAAGCTTTTCTTTCGTATCGGAAGTAATATAATAATTGTTAAATGTTTTTCAATGATGGACTACCAAGTCACAGGTCTCGTTCGCAGTTCGAACCCAAGACACGCACCTCTGATTTTACGAATTCATGTGCGTAATGTATAATTATCACTTGCTTAAAAATCGGTGAAGGAAAACATGGAGAGGAAACCAGCCTGCTGAGGATATTTCGCAGTACTTGAAGCTAAGTCAGAGGCCCATGGGCAGCATAAAAACTCTGACACCAGGTTAGGTTAGGTTAGAAATAATGGTGGTGGTGGCCCACAGAACTTTTCTACCGATTTAGACAAACTTTTATAAGCCCTATTTAAGTAATTAATTACAATCTGAATCATTTGAAGAATATTGCTAATCCATTGCTTCATATGTTGGAAAAATTTGTCCACTCAACAACGTTATCATCATTCTCCTGCCCTTATCCCAATTTATTTGGGGTCGGCGCAACATGTCTTCTTCTTCCATACTTCTCTATTAGTCATCATCTCGGTAGTCACTCCCTTTCTAGCAATATCATCTTTCACACAATCCATCCATCGTATAAACTCAACAACGTGAATAACGCAATGAATGTTGTTGAACTGCCAAAATGAAATCCGTTGGCTACTATTAGTAGGTACGTTACTCAATAAGGGTGCTGAATTCAAGAGCTCTTTTAACATCCAATATGACGCATTGTATTCCATAAGAAAGTCTAGTTCAAAATAAATCAAACGTAACCCTTAGCATGCAAACTTCGATCTAATACATTCCTTACGTAACACAGCCCACGTGACCTAACCCTTAAAGGTTGACCTTTAGATCTTTCGAGTATATTTACCCAAAATATCTAGACGTATCCAAAATTGCGTCACAAAAATAGTTGTGTGTAAAAACTTCTGATAGAGGAGAGATGGGGCATCCAAAACAGTGACAGCGCATGCGCCAAGCCTCCCCTAGTCTGTCTGTTCGTTCACCTCAGATTCAGGGTTGCTGGCTTATCATACCATGAAATATTAGCTGTTTTTATATATATGAGTGCGAATCAGATGGTTTTGATGTTTTAAACGACCCCTCGTATTGCCGTGTTATAAGAAATGTGTTATAAGGATCAATAAAATAACCTAACGCGATCGCTAATCCTTTATTTACAAACTTTACCTAGAGATCTTTTTGATATTTTATAAGATATTCGTATAAACTATTGGTAAAATTGAAGTTAACTACCGTGATAACTACCTAATTGACAAGTTTACCGTAAATACATCTAAGTAGGTTTCCATTACAAAATTGTATTGTATCAAATAAACGCCATTAAAAGATAAATGCGGATTTATAGCCTCTTCACTAGCCCCAATAAATTCTACTTTTCTCAGCCAGTTTCAAAACAGTTCTAAATTCAAATCTCCAATCCGAAATTCGAACTACATTTTATGTATTTCAAATTCAGAATCCCCTGTAGGAATTCGAAACAGCTTAAATATTAAAAAATCCGAATATAATGTTGGGCAACGTTGGCAACCCTGCTTGGAGATGTGGGGCCATGCAGTAGCAAGGAAGCGGATTTGTCTCGGGCCCTGCAAGGTCGGTGGGAAGTAGGTGCGCGGTGGGGCGGGGGAGGGTTGACGCGCAATTTTTCTTTACCATTTATGCAACCGAATTGGGCAGAATTATTATGGGTGCTTTGTAGTGCGCAGTTTAGGGTTGATTCTTTTTTTTTTATTTTGATTTTGTACTTAATGGATGTATTATTGAATTCCCTTCATATTTGATGTTTGTGTATAGGATTAGTGTGTTTGTGTTTTAATCGAACTAATATCTATGGATTTTTAAAATCAGTAAATGATTAATGACTCGTATGCGTAGATATATTAAACTTTTTTGTTTTATTCAAACAAATATACTACTCAATACTCAATCTTTATTTGGATTCCACAATGTGTACTTAGGTGGTAAGGTAGAAAATTGAGATCATTATAGACCCCTGTCGGGCACAGCAAAAAAAATATAGGAGAGAGGAAGCTTTAAATTTACTTACAACCTTATTAAATCTAACAAACCATATTAGTGATTCTTTATACATACATAGGATTCTTTAGAATATTGATAATATCCTTGGACATTTCACACAACGCCATAATTATACTCCCAAGCTAAGCAATCTCATGCTTGTGTTACGGTAACGAAATCGCTGATAAACTTCTTAAATTTATTTTTTTTGTAAATACCTACATATTATAGATAGAAAAACACCCAGACCCGGAACAAATACTTGCAGATCGTACAAATATTTGCTCCGTGCGGAAATCGAACCCCGTGTCGTACACGTGACACGGGGTTAAACTAAAGCATTAAACTATTCATCTATACTATAATAACATTTTTTATTAAGAATTGTTTTAGTTTTTTTTTATAAATATGTTTATTTTATCTTCTTTTTTATTTCTTCAGGTAATTTGTTATACATTAACAAACACACACTAATGTTTGATCTGGCATGAAAAACAAAAACGATAAAATATTTGATCCTTAAATCTTTACAGAGTATTCCCAAAAGTCCCCTTTCTTTTGAATGTAGCCAAGAAGTCGTCACAGAAAGAAGAAAGAAAAAATGTTTATTCTGCACAAACACAATACACATAATATCTAGAATGAAACTAAAAAGTAATTAAATACACCCGTGCAAAGCAGTCTAAAAAAACCTCGCCTCGTATTCAGAAACATTAAAACCATTGCCAATTAGTATCTCGGCCATAGACAATGGATGGACCACAGACAAAATACTGACAACTTTATCAACCACAGAAAAGAATAGAATACTCTTTATTATGCACACCACAAGAATTACAGATAGGAATCACAGCATCATAAAATAAATATCTTTCAACATTACACACATGAAATCTCGTATAATATTCTGTTTAAATAACGTACAGCTAATTAGCTCATTCGTCGCTTGAGTAATTAGTGTGACGTACGTAATTAAATAATGATTCAACTAATTAACAAATCATGACGACGACGCAGAGAAGAGTTGTCATACTTCCACTCATTATGTGTCAAACGTTGTGACATAATTAAAAGCTCTCAAAATTAATAAACATAATGTAAATAATTGTTATCAGTATCATAGTAATTAAACATATCTCTTTGAGAAAGAGTTAGTCCGATCCTATACTTCAATAATGCCTGTATTTAAAACTAATATATGAAGAATCATCCCAGTCTTTTCCATGTTGGGGTCGGCTTCCACTCCTACAGGATGCAGCTGAATACCAGTATTTTACATGGAGCGACTGCCTATCTGACCTCCACAACACACTTTCAGGCTTCTGATGACCCGTAACGACTGTCAAAGATTCAGGAATGACAGCCGGACCAACGTCTTAACGTGCTTTCCGAGGCACGAAAGAGTGTTGGTAAGAAAAGATGGTCACCCATCCACGGACAAAACCCGACAAGCGTAGCTTAATCTGTTAAATCGATCTGTGCTGCTGTCATTACTTACCTACGAGCTTCTTTAAAACTAATCTATGAAGTCTTAAGCTGTAATCTAAGCATCAATCTTAATTCGTCCCCCCTCGGAACCATTTTAAGTGGAAAGCTCTAAAACTCATGAACATGAGAATTACTCTCTCTATGTAATCATAATCATTAAAAACTATACTATGACCGCGAATTATATTTTGATCAACATACAACCTAATAATGACCTGCAAAGTGCAAAAAACCTAAGAAATTTGAATTTCGCGGGCTACTTTGGCGCTTTTACATTAAAACTTTTCACAAAAAATGCACAAATGTTTACTAACAGAGTGGCTTTTTTTTTGAGGATGAGAAACCATCAAATTACCCTTCGAGGGCGTGTTAGACTCTTACTGACGAAAACCCATCCATGTTCCTTCCTTAGCCCCTTATGTTCCGGGGAAGCGGTAACCCTTTCGAACAGTCCCGCTGACCTGGCAACCAACAGGGCCCTGTCATCGTCATTTGACCGCCAAATGATTCTTGTGCAGACTTACCTTCAACTCAAAAAAATCATTTCCAAAAAGACATGAACTTTGTAATCTAGAGTACACCGGCACCTTTTAAGCCCACACCACGTGCTAGCGACGTGTAGGGTTAAAAGATCACAACTGTACCCGAGCACTGACAGGTTGATAACCCATCCGCAGCAAATGCCGTTCAAACCAGAAGAAGTTTGAGGTTTTTGCTCTGATTGTGTCCGGAAAATTGGGGAAAGAAATGTATTTGCGTTTCTTTTTAGCGGTAAAGATACGTGCAGAGGTTTTCAAAAATAGAACTGGATTCCATAGACACATTTATGACGCATTTTATGAAATAGTTTTTAATAAAAGTGAACCTTGAGAAGTTATTTGATAAGGGCGGATTTCACCAATGAAACTGAACGCGATTAGCATGTAAACCCCGCTTAAGAGGTGCAGTGTCATTATTTTCAGTGGAATAATTTGTTCAGTGAAATTCGCACTTAATCGCTTAAAATACAAGATACCTTAGTAGGTTTTTGTTAAAGAACATGTAAAACTTCTTATTATAAACATGTTAAGTTAATCCTTCTCTCATCCGAATTTATTATTCTCCCCGTCTCTAGTAATGACTTTGCATAATTTAAGTACTTCAGATTGGAACCATTAGAACCCAAAACCATAGACAATAATCGCGTTTTAACAGTCGATAAACAGCCACACACACCAACTTCTTTCTTTATTCGCATTTCAAACTGGCACCACCAGAGACAATAATGAAAAAAGTTCTGCCTACTTCCTTAGGGTTACCACCCAATAACTAAAAGTATTTACGGTCAGCGTCACTTAGTCCTACGTAAACAAAGCCAAAGCTTTCGCTGACACGGAAGAGGATGGCATGGCCTCGACTTTCAGCAACTTGGAAGGGTCAACCCTAATTACTGATACGGTTCACAAGCGTTTGATTTTGTTTTATTCGTTTTTTAAGGTCAAAGGATACGGCGGGGTTTTTTTTTAAGGTAAAAAGGTGTGTTTGTTCTATATAAACCGTATTTATATTGTTGGAAGAACCTTTATTACTGCTAAAGGAAAAGAAATCCAGGACCTTTTTTTATAGCATAGCTTGTCTGAGGTGTCCCTATAGAAACAACCCAACCCCTTTCACCAAAATTTCATCAGTTATGTTAAAGGCCTATGTATTAACACTTTTCCTTATTTAAGGCGTTAAAAAATGAACTCTAAGAATTTCGTAGAAGCGAAAAAAATATGAGCTGTTCCATACATATTATTGAGTTACGTGTGCATAAATGTATGGAACAGCTCATGTTTTTTCGCGATATCAGGGTTCATCCCATAGTAAAAGTTGTTCGTAACGATGAGTACAATGCTCCCACGAAATTCTTAGAGTAAATTTTTAACACTTTATATGTATATCGTCTTTTATAATAAAACCCAAGATTTCACACTTAGCAGATGCTCTTGCAACCGTAGGCCAATGAAGCCATCAAAAAGCAGTCATAACATTAAAATAAGGCATAATAATTCGGTAGTCAGTGTCACCATCGGGTCATGGAAAAAATAAACTAGGCCATACTTAATAAAAATTGACAGATGAACTAAAACCCATCAACAGTCCACATACATAATCAGCCTATAATGTTCCAGGGATTGGGCCATAATCCACCACACCCAGTGCGGGTTCGCGGATGTCATGTCTTAGATTTTTTGGTTCTACGTCACGGTTTCCCCACGATATTTTTCTTCACCGTTTTAAGAGCAGAGTGGTGATGAAATTAAATACAGAAAGTAAAGTGCCTGCTTGAGTTCGAACTCAAGCAGGCACTTTACTTTCTGTATTTAATTCGGTCGGTTAATTTAGGTTCGAACCTACGACTCGTAAGTCGAGACCGATACCACTGAACCACCACATATCCTATTCAATAATGCCAACCAACTAATAAGTGTAAGTCACGACGCCATTCCTCGTGACATCTCAGGTACTCGATCCGCATTCCCAATGACCTTAGACATAAGATGCAATGCCGTCGTCAATGGAGGGGTCATTGACCTGAACATACGTACGTTATTTAATATGCAATTTTATTTGCGTGCATTGTGCTTTACTGTGAGACGTCAAGCTGTTTCCAGGATGAATTATGGCCCTGGATATTCTTCAGAATATTCCACTATACTGTATGGGTTTTTAAATATTCATAGCACCCTCTGAGAAAAATGTTCCTTTTGAATTTCTTTCTTTCCTTCTTGCAGAGCAGCAGTGATAGCCTAGTGGTATGACCGTCGGACTGCCAAGTCTTAGATCTCACCTCTGACTATTCAAATTCATGTGCATATTGTATAACTAGCTTCTGCCCGCGACTTCGTCCGCGGAAAATTGCGATATACTGTAACTGTTTAGGCAGCGCATGCAAATAATTCTGTTTTCGGAGGTATTTCTTTCCGACTTGCTAGACGAAAATTGCGATAGCTCGGCTAATATGTATGATATAAATATAATTTATAGCCTATAGCACTCAGGAATAATGTAGCTTTCTATCAGTGAATTTTTTTTTAAATTGGATCATTAGTTCCGGAGATTACCCCCTACATACAAACTTACAAATTTTCCCTCTTTATAATATTAGTATAGATATAGATTATCTGCTTAAAATCGGTGAAGGAAAACATCGTGAGGAAATGCCTGAGAGATATTTCTCAACAGTATGTGATGCTAAGTCAGAGGCCCATGGGCAGCATTAAAAGTCTGACACCAGGTTAGTCACTAACCACACGAAAAAGAAAAGCAAAGAAGAAGAAACATTGCCATTCAACGTGGCAATGCTGCCAGTCTTCTGGGCAGTTTTTCGGACGACAGCGATGCGGATGAGTACTTGGACGTGTGTACTTTTTGTTTTTGTATTTCTTTGTTTAAAGTTAGTTAGATAGTCTTTTAATTTAAGTATGTATAAGTTGTTAATATGTATAAGTGCTTTGATGCCTGCCATAAGAATGAGATGGACTAAGGGGTTGTTACTTCTCCCTTGTCGGTCACGTATCGTAATAACTCATGCCGTGATAAAATGAGTACCTAGTCAACAACGCTAGCTGTAGACTAACGCAAGTACAACGCTTTTATTATAAACCCAAAAACTGCAGATATAAAAAAAAATTAAAACCTTTTATAAATATAGTTATGCGGACTGTGATAATAACAGTCCGCAAAACTATATTTATAAAAGATTTAAAAAATAACTAAGAATTACAGCTCATATTTTTTTTGTGATTTCAGGGTTTATCCCATAGTAAAAGTTATATGTAACGATGAGTACAATACTCTCACAAAATACTTAGAGTTAATTCTTTACCACCTTATACAGGGTACAAATAACTCTGTATATTAAATATTAATATTTATACTAAACAATTTCAATTTCCACTTGACGAAATA
Source organism: Hyppa rectilinea (assembly GCA_951799385.1). Taxonomy (NCBI): domain Eukaryota; kingdom Metazoa; phylum Arthropoda; class Insecta; order Lepidoptera; family Noctuidae; genus Hyppa; species Hyppa rectilinea. The sequence goes on from OX637307.1 coordinate 16,587,636, forward strand.
TGTTGCATTGACCTACAGTTTTCCTCAGCCGCAACAAACAAACAACGGATTTCGAAGCTTGAAAATCTGTTGCAAAAACTCATTTTCTCATTGATGGAAGTTACACATCATTGATAATTATTCTCCACAATGTGAATTCAAGCACGGGAAAGCGTGATGGCCGAGAGCACTAAAACCCAAAGAAAACATACAAATTCCGCAGATTTTGTTCCATTTCCCGACCAGCTGGCTAATTACCAAGTGGCACACGACACTACATTTATCAATACACATCCCGCAGCATCCGCCAACTTCCTATCGATCGGGATATCGTACGAGATGCTGTGTATTATGATAAGATACAGCAGACGTAGACGGTTCTTTTAAATACATGCATACAAGAAATGCGAATTAGGTACGTGGTTATGAAGTGTTACTTTGATGAATTTTTCACCCAAGCACGACGGTTGACTTAGATTTAATCAGCACCGGAGATAATTAATGATTTGTTGGAGAAATTTACGTCAAGACACATGAGTAAATACTCCGCTTGAAATCCTTTTTACAACCGTCAACAATATCGTAAATTATACTGCAGCATTTACTTAATTATGACTTCTTGCGCACGTGAGTCAAATTAAAGTAAGCGCCGAACATTTAGCAACAACACACGCAATAATCATACGCAGTAATTAAACGAGGTACGCGATACCAGACCCTAAGGCCTTATCTGTTTATCTGCACAAATCTACTTACCTTGTTAACTATAAATTCAGGCGAACTAGTGCGGCTAACAATCCAACAAGACAATGCAACACTCACTAACGATCATGTTCACAACACTAGCTGGCTCGAGGTTCACAATAGGGGTTTATTTTTATTTTCGTTTCGATATTGGCGACGATAGCGAAGCGAACGCGCTGGGGTCTGTCTCGCGACTGGCCGGTATCGAGCGGGCGACCGGCGACTCCCCGCGCCGTTCTAAACCAATTTATAATACATACAGAGGCGCAGCATCCCCTGAAACCTCTCCATTCGAAACCGAACCCTAACCCCTTCGTAATAAAGTTAAATTTCATTCGCATTCAAGATGCCGCAGAGGCAAAAACGTCGCCAGCCTCGTAGAAAAGCCAAGGGTGCGAAATGTGTACGTTTCCTTCGTTTATAATTGAAATCAACGTACAAGGAAGGCCTTTCGGATTGAATGTTCATAACAAGGACGAAATTAATTGTCATTGAAGTTTAAGTGACCCTGAGTAGTTTGTATCTTTGAGATACTGATCTAAGGATACAAAGACAGTCTGACACTGAACTTTATCTAAGTACCCTCTTATTTATACATAATTATGGTTCATACGTCACTCTGGCGACAGTAACCGGATATGAAAATTATTCTACTATATTTTACATGTTTACTGCTTTTGTTGACATCAAAAATGGATGTCCATGGAGTTTGCCGTTCTTTTCCATGGGTACCTACTGCTTTGGAATGGGCAACTAGCTTAATTTTTCTGACTGACCGACCCTTTGACAATTCAAAAGTGCCTGTAATTGGTTTATTTGAAAATGCTTTGAGTTTGAGTTGGAAATATTATGTCTAATACTATGAATGCCAAAAAACAATGCTAGAGGAGGCTGGAGGTATAGTGTGCAATGTTTAAAGGAACAAACGGAAAAAGTTACAACGAATAATGTTTAATTTATATCTTTATTCATATTTAATGAATGGTTGTCAGTTATACAGTAACAACTATAGACAGATAGTAAAAAAGTAAATATTACTCAGGCTGATGCTGCCGCTATTAGCATCTATCAGAAGATCGGAATGCATCAGACATGACCAAATCAAAATAATCCAACACAGCAATGCTATTTGTCTGAAAAGAGGTGAGAAGTATGGTGGGTAGTCTTTAAATATAATGCAGCAGTGATAGCCTAGTGGTATGACCGTCGGACTGCCAAGTCTTAGGTCTCGAGTTCGAACCCAAGACACGCACCTCTGACTTTTCAGATTCATGTGCGTATTGTATAATTATCACTTGCTTAAAAATCGGTAAAGGAAAACATCGTGAGGAAACCGGCATGCCTGAGAGATGTTTCTCAACAGCATGTGAAGCTAAGTCAGAGGCCCATAGGCAGCATTAAAACTCTGACACCAGGTTAGTCACTAACCACACGAAAAGAAGAAGTTTCAATATAATTATTTCTGTAAGGGTTACCGATTTCTAAAGCCTAGCAGTTTAACGTGCTTAAAATATACTCCTAAAGGAAAACATGATATGGGTCCATAAAGTCCCTGTTCCTCAAACATCGCATCCCTCTTCCGGGAAGAGAGATTACCATTCTTTCCCCATTGTCCCCATACATGGCAGGGAGCCAAAAGAACCTTGCTGCTTGCCCAGAAAATTTGACATTGCAGGATATGTCAAATTACGACACAAGCGAAACCGCGAAAATAGGTAATATTGAGTCATTTTTCAAATTATTTCAATATTGTAGAACAGATTGTGGTCATTCATACAATGACATCTAGATATTACTGAAAACTTAGCCCGCGAAATTCAAATTTTCTAGCGTTTCATGCAACTTGCAGGTCAGTACTATCACAGTATAAAAAAATACAGTAGGACGACGCCTTTGAAGGGTTGTCCCAAATTAACAATATTTATTAATGACAAAATGGAAATATTTAGACATAATTTAACAACGGATGGTTATACTTGCAAAACAAAAAGTTTACCTTTTTTTTTGCAAGTATTAAAGTTAGTTAAGTTTAAGCTCATGCATCTTTCACAACACACTACGTCGTATGCACTATTTTAATTATTACACACAAATTAGAACAATAATAAATGGACATACAATAGCCCTGAAACTTGTCTCCCGAACTACTACCACAGTAGCGTACGCAGTTCGGGAGCACCCTACCCCCGTCTCGCCCCTGACGCCCCGAACGATTGCCCGGTCTAAACGTCTTCGTTGGGCGACTGTATGACTGTACTGTGGTATTATGTTGTTCAAAATATGCTTCGTGGCCGTAGAAAACGTATCTACAGAAATGTTATCATTAAAATCAACGATACAACTCTCTTAAGTTAAAATTGCCCTCAAATGTTTAAGCCTTAAACTAATCGATGCCACGTGAGTAAAGTAACAAACACCCATTCATCAGAGCATGCACCTTAAGATCTCCCTCAGCATTAGATGAAGATGCAATACACAAGGGCCTCATCAACACGTACGCTTTCCTACATTTACCGACATAATCTTATTAAGGAACTTATTTAAGAGCCCCGGGTAGCTCAACACAGCCTTAAGCTCAACATAATGAGAGAAGTTACCGGGAAATGAATGATGAGGCGAAAATGAGTTTATTTTTCGTCTAACTAACTGAGTACGGACAACAACAAAAGGTTAACGATATAAACAGATTTTGGAATGTTACTTTGTAAGTGGGAAATTTCTAATTGCTTGCTTTTGTTTTTGAAATTAGCTATAGTAAAGAAAACAAATTTAAAAGACGATACAAGATGGATTGAGTATGATAATTCGCTACGAGAAATTATCATCCCACTTTTGTTGCTGTCTGTACAGGCAATTTATAATATTTGGCGTTCACCGTCTTAATGTTGTTTGAAGTTTAATCTAGACTGTTTAAGAGAGAAGTCTTGGGTATAATTAACACTATTAACTGAACTTACATACTGCTGTCATTGTCAGAATAATCTCCATTATTTATGACCTTGGTATTCCCCCTAATAATCCCCCTTTGGGGGGAAATTCGAATCGCAAAAAAAATGTACGGAAACCCCCCCCTTTTTTTTTTTTAAGGCTGGGAAATCATCCAATGACTGCTCCCGCTCTGGGTGGAGCGGAAGGGAGTGTCAGACTCTTACTGACTAAAACCCATCCATGTTCCTTCCGTAGCCCTTTATGTTCCGGGGTACCGGTACCCGTTCGGACAATCCCGCTTACCCGGCAGGCTTGGCCCTGAGGGGCCCCTTCATATGCTGACATCTCTTTGAGGCGCGCGTGGAACATATACGCGCCGTCCGGCACGGGCCTGGAGAAATCCCCCCTGAGGGGACCTAGATGTACGAGTACATAGGCCTCTCCCAGACTGCGCTACAATACCATCCGCATCCATTCTATATCAGCCACCTTCTTAAGGTCTTCAGTCCATCTAGCTGGAGGGCTTTGCCGATACGCGGTCTCCACTCAAGGAAACGTCTGCTCCACCGGCCATCGGTCCTGCAACAAACATGGCCGACCCACTGTGACTTTAGTTTGCTTAGTCTGTAGGGCTATGTTCAGCAGGGGACTGCGATAGGCTGAGTTGATTGTTATCAATCACATATTGTGTGACTAGTCAACATGTTTTGCTGATACTGTCATGTCAGCTCAAGCGACGTTTAAATGAATAAAAGTACTCCACAACATAACATACTATCACATCAGTAATCACCGAAGGGTTAGGCTGAGGTGTACCTATAGTACAGAGGCCAGCACATCAAGTTACCACAATCTGTCAAATTTCTTTGATAGTATTTCAGCTTTATTGCAAAGTCATAAGGTTCATTTTTAATTGAGAAAATTTGACAGTTAGGGATAGCTTGATGTGCTGGCGTCTGTACACCCACAGTTATGTTTGAGTCCCATGTAATAGGGCGCGAGTCTATTGCCATCAACCGGGCACAAATCCAGATAGTACAGCACAGATAGGTAGTAGCTAAGAACACGATCTGCCGAGCGTTTTCCCAACAAATTTGGGGTCGGCTTCCAGTCTAACCAGATGCAGCCGAATTCCAATATTTTACATGCGAGCGACTGCTTTTCTGGCCTCCACAACCCAGTAACTGGGTAATACGATACACCTTGGTAAGACTGGATGTCAGACTTTTGGGCTTCTGACAACCTGTAACGCCTGTCAAAGATCCACAAATGACAGCCAGGACCAACGACTTAACATACTTTCCGAGACTCGGAGAAGTCTCGTTATGTATAGATGGTCACCCATCTACGGACCAACCCCGGCAAGCATAGCTTAACCGGCCCATATGGCAGACATTACTTAACCACGAGCTGCTCTAGGTATAAATAGTAGCTTCTCCATCTTTTAAAATAAACGACAAACTTATAGAAATAACAAAATAAATGAGTTCAGTGTCGTTGAATGACGCAAATCCCCAATCGAATTGATTCAGTGGTTTGAAGATTACCCCGCACTGATAGATTCTGGGTGCCAGCGAGCACTACTCTTTATTTTTCACGTTTATTTAAGCTGAAATTTAAAATGTATCCACTTTATCTTAAAGTTTCTTATCGACACCGAAATTGTGGGTTAGATTTCCAACAGCGTTTTATGTAAATGAAATGTATCAATTTCTGCCCACGGGAAAAGAAGGTAGTTTACCTTAAATGTGGTGAAAAAAACGTTTATAAGTCATATTGTCGTCGTACTTTATAATGGACAGTATTTTCTTCCCAATTGTTAGGTCTTAATTTTTATGGACCCTTGAATATATGAAAAGTTACCATCTTTTAATACAGGATGAAATTACGGACATTAGAAATTATTAATACTTGCCTTTAAGATCGATTAGTAACTATATCCCGTGTCTTGGTGGCGTAGAAAAAGTACTGTATGAACCTAAAATCTGCCTAGCCTTTTCCCAACTATATTGGGGTCGGCTTTCAGTCTAACCGGATACAGCTGAATACCAGTATTTTACATTGAGCGACTGCCTATCTGACCTCCACAACCTACTCACTAACTTGTAATACGATACCCCTTGGTAAGACTGGCTGTCAGACTTTCGGGCTTCTGACGACCCGTAACGACTGTCAAAGATCCATGAATGACAGCCGGTGCTTTCCGAGGCATGGAGGAGTCTCGATATCTAAAGATAGAAACCCATCCACCGACCAACCCTGGCAAGCGTAGCTTAACCTCAGGGATCGATCCGTACGGCTGTAATTACTTAGCCACAAGCTTCTCAAGTACTGTATAAACCTATGGTCACGTTAAAAGACTTTCCCGACGAATTAGGTACTCACAAAAACTCAACAACAAACGTTTAGGCTAAAATTAAAAACAAATATAAAACCGAACATTGTTTAAATCGCTTAGAAAGCTGCCCCTAATTCATATTCATTATTCTAAGTTCCACTATAAAAAGTTGTCACATCGTATCGGCTGGAAAATCCTACAACCTTTTTGCTCACTTAAAACAAAATCTCTAAACAGCTCATCATAGAGTTCAAAATTGAACGTATCCCTCAATCAACTGCATATCTAAAAGTTTTCCAGTTACGTCCTGTCGTTTTTCCTAATTAAAAATACAATTCGATTTGTTCAACAGTACGTTTTTATTCGACAGCTAGGCTATAGCATTTCAGAACTTTGTTTTATTTTGTCATAGATTATGCATGAGGGCAAGAACAGACGCGCTCGTCTGTATAATATTATTTTCTTCATTATTATTATTATGGTGCAGATGAAGTGTGACTGTTACAGTGTGAGGAGAAACTGTGACTTATAACATCGCCTCGAATGAGTCTCTAACGGTGTTATAATTGTGTTTTAAAGAAATAAAAAAAACAGGGAAATTATATAGTCGGCAAAACGATAAACAACTTAAATTCCATTCTGTTAAAGTCGATTTACTTTTCTGCTGATGTCTTAAATATGTTGTGAAACTAGCATGCATTGCCAAAAAAAAACATTTTTTGTTAAAAACAAATCCAATGATAAAGTTGACCACAATAATTCTATTGTTGGATTAGTTATGGACTGAGAGTTAAACAAAAAAAAAATTAAAAATTGATAAAACATAATTAAGTTACACGCATACACAGAGACAGAATATTTTATAACTGAAAAAATTAGTCGGAAGAACGGAAGAGAGTTCTTATGAGAGCGGGTTTATGATCTAAAGGTGGAAAGTTGTTCGAGTATTCAAAGAAGATGTGGTCCCAAAGTTCCCTCTTCCAACCCGCACTCGCAGAGAATAGACTCACAAACACGGATGTTTTTCAAAAACACTAGAGGAAAACGAAAACCTGAACGAAGATCCTAGAACCAAAATCTGCGGCTAATATAATAAAATATAGTAATAAAAATAAGCATGACCTTTAAAATAGGTATAATAGGTTCTTCAATTCCCCTCTGCGCTGCATAGTCTATGCCGCTATCAGGGTGCTATCATCGGTCGCGGCGCATTTCAAGGTGCGAACACATGAATTATTGAGATGCTGCATCCCTTGCACGGAGATTATGTTCTACTGCTACGCTTTGTTCTGTTGCCTATGTAGTTAGCTGGAATGCTTCGAGCTGTAAGCTTTATCGAAGCTGGATCGACGCTTGTTAGAGAGCTTACTTTAGAATTGTTTAAGTTATTTAAGGCTGATTTTTCAAATGTCAAATACGTTTTACTAGAGGAATAAATAGAGTAGTTTGACAGCAATGTCAAACCGACATTTTGATTTCTTCAGATAAAAAATGTAAAACCGACTAAAATCTGTAAAAATAACACCCTTTCCTTTAATTTATCAAGTTTCAAAAGATTTCATACTTATAATTGCTCCTAACGATCGATGCAATAAGAGTACAGGTTGTAATTTTTACTGATTTTAGTCGGCTCGATTCCCGGGTGCGACAAGCGAATTTTTGAAAATCTTTGAATGCAGTTTTCTTTCTGTTCAAAAATAAAGGAATGTTTTCTTTGAGTAAAATTTGCTATCTACAGTATTAAGAGTACTTTCCATTCAGGTGGCATTACAAAATTCCACCCTGTATATATTTTAACAGGTAGGTAAACTTAACAAAAAATTTGCGTTCTTCACAATCGTAAGAACAAACTTATGCGGAGCTACAGTGAGATAATAATTATTGAGAGGGAACTCCTGGGTGCTCCTGGCTTAACTGGGAGCTTTATCAAAAGGAGGCATTCATTTTCTTCAGATCTGGTTTCTGCCCGCAGCTTCGCCCGCGTGGATGTCGAAAATTGTTACATTATTGGAGTTTTAGTAACGATCCCTCATTTTTTTTTAAATATAATATACAACTTGTAACAGAATAAACGCAATTACTCTTAAGGGGTCATTGTAGTCAGCATTATGAACAACTTTCACAATGAGACCAACACCGAAATCGCAAAAAAAAAAATCGAATGCCTCCATACATTTATGTGCGCATAACGCGTCAAAATGTACTGAACAGCTGATTTTATTTTCGCGATTTCGTGGTTTCTCCCATAGTAAAAGTTGTTCATAATGATGAGTACAATGACCCCTTAAGAGTAATTGCGTTTATTCTGTTACACGTTGTATACTATGTCACCCAAGGATAGTGTGGCTTTCCAACAGTGAAAGAATTTTTTAAATCGGTTCAGTAGTTTCGGAGCTTCTATACAAAACAAACAATCAAATCTTTCCTCTTTATAATTTAAGAATGGAATTAGATATAGCTTGTGTTTGATATTGCACATTGCTCTATTTATCACAGTTACGGGATTCTTTCTCTCCCATTCTAAAAATACGAATTGTTTCACTGGCAAGTCACGATCGATAATATTTTTATTTATATCCCGATTGTTTGTCGGAATATAAACAGGGAGGCGGCGCGGGCGTGTCGGTGTCGGCGTTGCGTGCGATGTTACTGATAACAGGCGGCGACCTTTGCGAGTGTACCAACTGTTTGTTTGTTTGTTTTTAATCGTTTTTCGTCGAACAGTTTTACTATTTACTGATTTATTGGAGTGAGAGCTTGTGTGGCCAGTCGTTGGTAGATATTGAAGCATAAATGTCTAATCCAATCAGGTAATTAGTTGCTGACAGAAAATGCGACAATCGAATTAATGATCTATAGATCTCTCAATCTATGCATTTTTTTTTGGTTTGGCAATCATCAAATGAGCTTTTCTACTCTGGGTGGAGCGGAAGGGAGTGTCAGACTCTTACTGACTAAAACCCATCCACGTTCCTTCCTTAGCCCTTTATGTTTCGGGGTAGCGGTAACTCTTTCGGACTAGCCCGCTATGCCAGTGGCCAATAGTTTACCCACTTCAGCAGGGTGAATTTCACCAAAGAAACAAAACTTGATCATCACGTAAAGCCAGTTTAAGGACATCACTGTCATTGTTGTCTGGAATATTGACACCAATAGGTCGCGAACGCAGTTTAGAAGCGCTGAACACGTTCAGTTTCTTTAGTAATACTTAGTCAACAAAGAAAGTTTATTATTATCCTATTCTTCAAACTAGACATTGACAAACACAGAATTTACTCAACGTCTACTTATATTAGTACGGTCTCCAGCACATCAAGCTATCCTGAACTGTCAAGTTTTCCCAATTGAAAATGAACCTTGCGTTTTTGTGATAAAGTTGAAAAATTATCAAAGAAATTTGACAGATTGGGGTATCTTGATATAAGCCAAATTGTTACTAACACTAGGAGTTGTGTTACTCGAATTAATAATTGAATTATTAATTATTATTAGGTAATATACCACTGAAGCCGACTCAATAAGCCCACGCAAGTACTACATATCCAATCACAGATTACATACATATAAGGTAAAGTTGCTTTGCTGTCAGATTATATTGAAGTTCGATACCTTACCTATGTAAGTAATTTAATATTCATCTCGGTTCAATATAGACGGCAAGATATATTTAGATACATATATCCACTAGATACAGTCGCGATCTGAAAATGCTTAGCTCCTTAAGGTTCATAATTGCTTGCGCACATCTATATCAAGGTCGATGATATTTCATTACTTATCCTTACTAATATTATAAATGCGAAAGTAACTTTGTCTGCTTCTCAAACTCAAAGCATTTATTTGAAATAAACCAATTACAGGCACTTTTGAATTGTCAATGGGTCGGTCAGTCAGAAAGATGAAGCTAGTGGCCCATTGCAAAGCAATAGGTACCTATGGAGAAGAACGGGCAAGAAACTCCACGGACATTCTTTTATCCAATCTGCGCACAACCCTTTAGTGTGGGTTCACCTTGGTTGATGGATCGTTTATCGGTATTTTCCAGTTAAATTAAGTTACAATAATAAGTTTAAAAAATCCTACGCAACTTTCACTGAAGGTCACTTTGCTTCCATGCAGTTTTAATTTAGTTTTAAATTAATCAAGTTTATCTTCTATCCGAGGGATATTTCTAGTTATTTTCGAGTTACTCCCACTCATAGCTACACCCACATACAATGTTGTTCAATCAATAAATGAAGGTTAAAGTGTGCAGTTTTCCATTTTATGCTGACTTTTCTTTATTTTCTCTAGTTCAACAAAAATAGCTCGTATTATCATGGCGTAAAGATTATTAAACGACGGAGCCGAGGTAACAGACTCACGGAAAATCTGACATCCTGTAGAATGGCACTCGTGAAAGCTCTTTTAAAAACCAATTATTTTCGGGATAAAATCAAATGTACTTTTCAGCAATTGTTTACACTCGTCTAGATTCTGTTAACTTATAACAATGGTTAAACGGGACCCTATTACGAAGACTGCTGTCTGTCTGTCCATCCGTCTGTCACCAGGCTGTATCTCATGAACCGTGATAGTTAGACACTTGAAATTTTCACAGATGATGTATTTTTTTTACTAAAAATCAGAATAAAATAAATATTTCAGGGGGCTCCCATACAACGTGTTTTTTTGCCGTTTTTATAGATAATGGTGGTTCTTGCGCAAGTCCGACTCGCACTTGGCCGGTTTTTTTGTTGTTTAGCTAGACACCGTTTACAAAACAAAATAATATCGTACATTATTTCTGGAGTAATTATTTTTAAGTACGTGTACTAATTAACGCACCTTAAAAACACATTTCATCCCTTTTATTCATTTAATCGCAAGGTAAAACAAATACAGCCTAATTTTCCCTGCAGTTAATATTGGTTCCGTGTTCGTAATTACATTAATATTTCCATGGGTTACAGGAAAACGGACATGGCGTAATAACACGTTTGTGCCACCATTTCGTGTATTGTGTATGTTACTAATTGCTCCTTAAGGAGTGGGGCAATGTTAATGGAGGGCGTGTGTGTTTTGCTAAGAATAGTTTCACTGGTATTATAAAAAATATTGACCGTCTTGCTAGCTGCAACTTTTTGTAGGTAGATGGCGCTGGGAAAGCTCAAGCGGCTGTCTCTTGTCTTTTCTACGGTTTCTAGGTTTAATGAATTTTGATTATTTCTGTTGACTCATTCATGTGTTCTTTCAGACGCGTGGACAAAATTGAACGCCGCCATCTTGGTTTTTTTAAATACAATTTCTCTTTTTTTACCAAGAACGTCAATGTCATTCTAGCTCATTAACATAATCTCATTGAGCAGTTATTTCGTAATAATCCCACCTTAAATTAAAAAAAAATACACTAAAAAGAAATACGTGTTTTTTTATATCTATGGGATACCTATAAAAAAGTACTTAAGTATATGTCTATTATTTAAGAAAAAAGTTGTTTCGAAGATATCATCAATCATAATTATAATATCTCGATGTGTATCTTAATTTTCATTAATATTCAAAGCTAAGAAAAAGCGACGCTGTCATTTCACGTACCCTAAGGTTTTGCATTAATAATCGCGTCTGTCGAATTAGTATGAAAAATTAAAACAAAAAAAAAATGAGAATTGAAAAATAATTCATTCGCCAGTTGATTCTTTGATATGGTCCTATTCATACCCTAGAATTCTGAGACACCCTGTATACATTGTAGGTATACATACACTCAAAATTTGTGAATCTTCATGAGCGTCGTACACACCAAACCTAAGGGCGAGGGCACATTATCTGTTGCCGCTCAAATGCCTCGAACACCTGAGGCATCAGGAGCAGATTTGCTCCCTTAAAATTAAAAATAATGATAACGCGTAGATATAAAGGGTGGCGACGCCTGGGGCGTTGGGGGTCTCTGGTTGTATCAGGGGGTGTCTGGGGGTTGTTTGGGGAAGTACGTCAATAATTGACATTAGAGGGTCTTCAGCCAACTGGAAATTCACGAGATGAGATGAAAACATGACGTTTCGGTTCACAATAATGTGCAGTGATGCAGTTCCGAGTTTATCTAACTATCACATGACATGTATTAGGCGTTAATAGGAGACGCCGCGTCGTCATTGAACAGTCAACGATGATGTGTATACTATAATATAATAAATATAACCCTACTAATTATTAGACGCAAAAGCAGTCGTTTACTAAAAAAAAAAACGGTAAAAACAAATGAATTCAATTTCACCGGGTATAATAGGACTCGCGTAGGAACATCACAAATTAAACCAAACACACTCATAGAAACATAAAAAAATACAAAAGTAAATTGAAAATAAAAACAAAGGCTTGTAAGAGGCCAAAAGGCCCTTATTTTAGCATGATGCTGCGACATTTAAAATAAGTGTCGCAGTGCTGGGATTGTGATAGGGCCCACTGTAATGTCGCGGACTGATACAGAAAAAGCAAAGCAAGTGTCTGATATTTTTTATTATCTGACTAAATATATTTTCTTTTTTTACCCTGTCAACACCTCTATTAGTTGAAGTACTTGTAGTATATAGCAAGTTCTTGTCAAGTCCATCTCATAGCGACAAAAAATCCAATAGGAAAAGCAAAATAAAACTCAAGAAAAACCGTTAAACACACTTCTCAAGAAAAAAGCAAAACGTTTGAAACCGCTCGCACACCATTTTCCAGCACCCAAGGTTCACAGCAAACACAAACAGACAAATTAATTTTTATCGTTTACGTTTTAGACCAGCCTTTCCCAAACTGGGCGATAACGCCCCCTTTTGGGCGCTGCAGGCCTAAAGGGGCAGTAATAGACCCAGTTCGGAGGTACTAGTGGGAACAAACAGTCTCACAAGTAGTACTATAAATGTAGAAGGTTGAGGACCTTCCACTGGGGGGCTCAGTAGTAGAGCGTGTAATCTGTGTGTATTGGGTATTGCTACGCTATGAAAGCAAACACACAGGACGAGAAACACCACATATTATGTATATTATAACGAATACATCTGCTAAGCCTCGCGGCCCAAGTCAGTCTGTCACTACTTTAAACATAATTTAAAGGTTCGAATGCCGTCAGATTATTACCAGCCATGTTCAACATAAGGTTTCACTCAGGCAGTACAGTACAATACCAAGTAAATAGTGGTACTATAGAGAACGAAATTTTCCACTAGTACCACCAGTGGTACAGTTTGGTAGTACTAGTGGGAACAAACGAAAAAAAATGGGGCATTGTGTGGAGGCTTCGGGGGCGATTGGTAATTTCATGTAGATAGTGGTTTTTAAGTAGGTGACAAAATAATTTATCCTCAAAATGGGCAGTAGACAAAATAAGTTTGGGAACCCCTGGTTTGGTTTGGACCCTCCGTGATAGTACGGCGAGGTGCAATTACATGGATGTTACACTTGAAGCGCGAAATGGTTGGATATTTTGTGGAAAGTAGATAAAAATTGAAGATCGGTTTCTTGCTATCAAAATGCTTGCTTGCCACGACCTCCAACTCGTAAGTCAAGGCCGATACAGTCCGCGAGGTATAAGCTGAGCTTTGCATTAGTGTGAGTGATCACCAAAAGTACAGTCAGAATGGCGCCGCGCCTCAGGCCGGTTACCCAAAATCGATTTTTACCGGGCGAAAATGGCGCCGCGCCTAAGGCCGGTTATCACACCTACACTATCCATGTACACTCACACAAATGCAAAGCTCAGCTTATACCTCGCGGACGGGCCACCACTGCTCTTGTGACTGTAAACTTGCATATTGAGTTAATATAATAGTAGTTTTGTAAGGACTTTTGAACTAACAGACTAACCGAAAATACCGTAGGTAAGATTTGTTTTATTAGGTAGGTAAAATTAAATTAAACTATTCTCACAAATGCAAGAGATTCTCACTGTAAAGTGCTCTCCTACAACGGTTCATCTACTTCTCAATTAGCAACTTTGAGCCAAAGTAATAGAGTTAAAAATTGCTTGTTTCTGTTCGCTTTACTGTCGAGAAATAATTAGAATAGCACCTTTGCACTTGGATAAGGAAATATTGAAAATTATGAATGCAGAAAATAATAATCACTCAGTAGGTACTTATTATACCTACACATAGATAAATAGATAAACAAAGCAGTACTGACCTGCACAGTAATTAAACGTACTTACATTAAATTATAAGTTAATTAAAGATTAAAAGGTTACGGTACATCACTAAGTTCGCTACAATCGCTTGTTTTATTGCCGTGAGGCCAACTGTGTTCAATTACAGCAGTGTCAGGGGGTGCAGAGTTCGCCACAAAAGAAACGCTTGCGCAGATGACTAACTTAGGTCTAACGGAGCTGAGCTGATTGCTACACCACGGATGACACGCACTGTTGTGTGTTGACACGCACACATTTTGTGACATCAAAGTCAAAGACAAAACATTTATTTAAAATGGGCTCAAGAAAGGCACTTTTGAACGTCAAAAATGAACAAGAAATAGAATTGATTCTAGTCGCCCCTTCCAAAAGGTAGTTTCGTGTGGAGATTAATGGGCAAGAAACTCCACCGTTACTCTTTTAAAATGTTTCACAATGTTTTGTATACATGTGGGATTGTAAGGCAAAATAAACGGGTTTAATACTTTAAACTATTTTATTTCTGCACAAATAAAATATCAGTGTTACACCGTAAGTTCGTCGTGTCAAAAGTCAAAGTCAAAGTCAAAACATTTATTTCAAATAGGCACAAGAATGGCACTTTTGAACGTCAAAATGAACAAGAAATAGAACTGATTCTAGTCGCCCCTTCCAAAAAGTAGTTTCGTGTGGAGAAGAATGGGCAAGAAACTCCACCGTTACTCTTTTAAAATGTTTCACAATGTTTTGTATACATGTATTATAACATTATATGTGAAGACGATGCACCCAGAATAAAAACAATACATCACAAAAGGTGAAAAGAAAAACACATGTAGCAGTGGCAAGTAAACTTAATTATGTCATAAGTGCATGGTGCTCACATATTTACAAACATTCTAAAAGTTAATAATAATAAATTAATCAATGTGTGAGATGTTATTCCAATATTATAAAATAATATGGTACAAATTACCTAATTTACTTAGCAACCAGTTTGATTTTGTCTAGACACTAGATTGTCCTGTGGAGCAGGACCAGCATGTTTCCAAGCATCCTTATCTTTGATATAATCTTCTAATTTGTAATAAGCTTGTTTACAAAGTGTACTTTTAATATGAGTTTTAAATTTTCTTTCATTTAATTGCAGTATGTCACAAGGTATTTTGTTGTAACATTTAACACAGAACCCCATAAAAGATGTATGTACTTTTGACAATCGAAAAAATGGTTGAATTATTTTATCTTTATTTCTAGTATTAAAATTATGCCTATCACTTATTTTGTTAAAAAGATGTCTATTTTTTCTTACATACATAATATTTTCATAAATGAATTGGTGAATCTCGTTATCGCCATTACTCTTCTTTCTCACTCGCACACATACTTGCCTTTCTTTCATCCGCTGCGTTTCGTTTTAACAATTATAGCTGCGTTCATACTATAAGATTATAAGATAATTTTATCCCACATACATGTATTATAACATCACTCATACCTCAATAATGTTCCCACTGATGGGACACAGGTCCTTTCTCTAAGAGAGGGAGTGAGCCATAATCCACCATGAGGCCCAGTGCGGGTTGACGGTTCCATTATATTTATATAGCGTGAAATTAAATTAATGAGCATGACTTTAAGGGGTCATTGTACAGAGGCCAGCACATCAAGTTACCACAATCTTTCAAATTTCTTTGATAGTATTTCAACTTTATTGCAGAGACATAAGGTTTAAGCGGGATTGTCCGAAAGGGTTACCGCTACCCCGGAACATAAAGGGCTACGGAAGGAACATGGATGGGTTTTAGTCAGTAAGAGTCTGACACTCCCTTCCGCTCCACCCAGCACGGGAGCAGTCATTGGGTGATTTCCCAGCCTTAAAAAAAAAAAAAAAAGAGATATAAGGTTCATTTTTAATTGAGAAAAGTTGACAGACAGGGATAGCTTGATGTGTTGGCGTCTGTACTTGTATCATTATGAACAACTTTTACTATGGGAACACACCTTTTTTTTTTTTTTTTTTTAAGGCTGGGAAATCATCCAATGACTGCTCCCGCTCTGGGTGGAGCGGAAGGGAGTGTCAGACTCTTACTGACTAAAACCCATCCATGTTCCTTCCGTAGCCCTTTATGTTCCGGGGTAGCGGTAACCCTTTCGGACAATCCCGCTTACCCGGCAGGCTTGGCCCTGAGGGGCCCCTTCATATGCTGACATCTCTTTGAGGCGCGCGTGGAACATATACGCGCCGTCCGGCACGGGTCTGGTGCTGATCGGACGGTGAGTCACCCATTACTCACCGTCCGCAGGCCCGCGCCTACGGTGGCCGGGAGTCGTCACGTGGCTCCCGACGCCCGGGGCGTCTCCTGCGGCGGCTGGGACGGGAGGACCTTTCTCTCTCCCATCCCGCCACCTCCTTCGCGAGCATAACTTTTTCGCAGAAGGAGGTGACTGCCTCCCACTCCCTCTCACCCCGGACCATGGCTTGCACCAGAGCCGGGCGCGAGAGGTCGCCGCCGCCGATCGCCTCTACGAGGACACGGCGGTGCTCTGCCCATGCGGGGCAGGTTTGCACCGTGTGCTCTACCGTGTCCTCTGGGCGATCCTCGCAGTGGTGACACCCGGGCGTTTCCCCCCGCCTGATGATGTGCAGGAACCTCCCGAAACATCCATGTCCGGTGAGGACCTGCGTCAGGCGGTAGGTGAGGGCGCCGTGACGCCTCTCTAGCCACTCCTCAAAGAGGGGCCTTACCGCCACTATCGTGGCGTGCCCTGCGCTGGGTTGCGACAGTCGCTGCTTCCAGGCCGCCATGAGATCGCGCCGGAGGTCCGTCCGCTCCGCCGCAATTTGCTGCGGAAACGGAGTTTCCCCCCGGCTTAGTACCTCCGCGCGCCACTCGAACAGGCGCGCGAGGACTATCGCCTCCAGATCCCACGGCGGCAGTCCGGCAAGGAGGCTTGCCGCCTCGCCCGAGATCGTGCGGTACCCCCGGATTAGCCGAATGGCTACCACCTTTTGGGGCGCGTTCAGATAGTGAGCGGCTCGTCGCCGCAATGAACGCGCCCACACCGGGGCCCCATGGGAACACACCTGAACTCGCGAAAAATAATCAGCTGTTCCCTACATTATGCTCGCATAACTCGACAAAATATAGGGAACAGCTGATTTTTTTTATATAGAAAGTTCTTTTCAAGTCCATCTGACAGCGACAAAATAATATTCCAATAGGAAAAGCATTTAGTTTTGCAGTTATGCAAGCATAATGAATGGAAGAGCTGATGTTTTTTCGCGATTCTTCATTTGTTTTTGATTTCAAAATTCAAATTCACCCTGCAGTTGTTGGATAAATCGGTTAGAGCTGTAGGTCGTGAGTTCGATCCAGGCAGGCGCTTCACTTAGTATAAATAATTTCATCACCACTGTCCAGCAGTGAAGAATATCAAACATCGTGAGGAAACCGGCACAACCTAGAACAATTAATTCGGGTTATAGTGGCCAACCCGCAGTGTCCGCGTGGAAGATTACAGCCCATTTGCTCTCGAAGGGAGGAGGCTTGCGGCCCAGCAGTGTTTTTTTTTTTTAGCTTGATACTGATGTTGCCACAACTCCTTGTAAATATGTGACCACCATGTACTTATGACATACTTAAGTTTACCATTACTATATGTTTTTCTGTTCACCTTTTGTGGTTTAGTGTTTTTATTCTGGGTGCATCGTCTTCCCATATAATGTTATAATTCATGTATACAAAACATTGTAAAACATTTTAAAAGAGTAACGGTGGAGTTCTTGCCCATTCTTCTCCACACGAAACTACCTTTTGGAAGGGGCGACTAGAATCAATTCTATTTCTTGTTCATTTTGACGTTCAAAAGTGCCTTACTTGTGCCTATTTGAAATAAATGATTTGACTTTGACTTCCACAAATTCTCGGTCCACCGCACTTTTCTTTAGAAGGTCCAGTAACACATCTTACATAGTGTTTAAGAAATCGCACACACATCCGTTGTATTAAAAAAAAACATTTTGTTACCGAACTTGATCTTCAAGGTTTCCACTACCGGAAGCTAGGCTATACGCGCACACGACAGTCTCATCCCTCTTCCAGTCTGAGCGAAACAAGCGAACCGAGATACGTGAGCTGTATGAGCACAGAGAGCTCAAACGAGCGGTTATTTGTGCCTGTCGTAAAGCCAATTAACTGTTTTGTTGAACTTGGAATGGCAATTATATTTGTGCATTTCATAGAACACAACGCATCACGCTCATATTCCCTAAGGGTTTAGACAGAGGGAGGTGACAGCACACTCACATTTCGTCAGTTAACGTCTCAATAAACAGTTTATTTATCATGTTGGAAAACAGCTCCTAGTCTAGATTTTTTTTTATTCTGTGTAAATTTGAATGTCTTTCTTTATAATTTGCGAGTGGTATAATTACAATAGACTCGTCTCCTCTTATATGGGTCTACTAGAGTGAGGCCCCATTAGTTCGTTGCGTCGCAACGGGACAACGCATTCTATGCCACGCCTGCGTTGCGTTGACGCTGCGACACCGCAACGCAAGAAGGTATGCACGCCGTCGCAGCTGCGTCTTAGTTCAGCCTTCGCAATGGATAGATACAAACGTGTTCTTTCGTTGCTCGTCTGTGACTGTGGGCCCCGACAACGCAGCGCATCAACCTCCCTCCCGCATCGTCTCTTGTCCGTCGATCCGTTGAAACGTCGCGCGCGACACCGGCAACGCAACGGTCTGATGGGCCATATCACCAAAAAAATATGGAAAACGACGCAGCGACGACGCTGCGACGACGCAACGCAGCGCAACGCACTAATGGGGCCTGGCCTTTTGGGGTAAAGATTTATGTATATTTGAACTACTGTAATAGGAACTGCAGTTTACTCTGCAAGTAAATCCAAAGTAAATCTGGAATATTATGGTGATTACACTAGTCTTTAGGACTACGAACTTTAGATGTACGAACTATTAACACACGTTAATAAAAAGACTTTCTTTCCTGTGTAACCTATGCGTACATTAAACTGATTTACAGACGCCAGCTCATCAAGCTAGCGGGCTATCCCTAACTGTCAAAATTTCCCAATTGAAAATTAACCTTAAGTCTTTGCAATAAAGTTGAGACAGAAAATCAAAGAAATTTGACAGATTGAGGTAACTTGATGTGCTGCTACTCACGAAGTGAATTAACGTCTTTTAATTCCTCTGCTTCCTATAAAACACATTTAGAGTACATCATCGCTAAACTTACAAGCAACATGAATAATAAAAAAACTCATAGTTAGTAAAAATTCATGATAATTCCACAACATTGTCAAACTCATCTAAGAGGTAGGTAGGTACTATCAATGATCTCAATCATAAACTAGATCTTAAAGAAGGTATAAATTCTAGAAGAAGATCTTATGGCTGCCGTAGGAGTATTTAACCCAAAAAGTCGATCAAAAGTCGAATATTACAAAGTATAAATATGGAAGTAGTTTTCGCTACCTGGCAAACCGGAAGGGTCGGGGGGACAATATATCGCTCGACTCTCTTTTGTTCTCGCTGACATTCCGTTCACAATCAGTCGTCTTTCTAACGCAAGCTTGATCGTACGAACTTAATACGCAGTAAAAGTGAGTCAACTAAATTGTTAAAAATAAGTGTTAAAATTAGATTAATCCGGTTAAATCAAATTATAGTTATGGACGGTATAGAACAAGGTATGTAAAATTTAAATTACTTTTTTTTTTGTCATATATACTTTTAATAATTATTTACGCCATTTTTTGTTGGGTACATTAAAATGATGAGTCGATTTCACCCTTTTTCAATATTTCAAAATCTTTTTGTTGTATTTCCGGACTTTTCCCGAGTCAAATTCTTTTATCATCTTGTTGTTAGATATACATATTAGAAATTTAAAAAGAAAATAGCTGCCACCACGTGCCAAAATGTTAACATTTTGAAAATTAAGTGCATGTGGTATTTACCAAAACAAACTTTATTTTGCGGTCACATAAGTTAATTTCAGATTTCTCTTGTTGTAGGGCCTTCCGGTGTTAAGATCGTGACGCGAGAATATGTTTATCGAAAAGCGAGGGAATATACTGAACCAGATTTCGGAGAAAAGTTGAATTTACTGGAGTTTGAAATAATTAATAACTCTTCATTCCCTACTGATCAAAAATCAAAGTTTATTCATACATTTTCTCGTCTCAAGTCTGAAATGAAGTCTAAGTGGCAGACGGCAAAGCGAACAGAAAGTGTGTTTTTGAAAAAATACCATGATTGGTTACAAGGTACTCTTGAAATACCGAAAAAAATAATTAATACCGAAAGATCCCACGTGGGTCGGCCAAGCAAAGATTTCGCGGAACTAACAGACTGCAGTAAGCGTCGAAAAACATCACATCTACGTGGCAAAGATGAAGCAGAAACACTAATTTATGCAGGTCAAATGGCGCTTCGTGAAAAAGGAAACGTGGATGGTGCATATGTGATAAAAGATATTATGGCATCCCCAACACGTGGTCGTAAATATCGTGAAGCGTTCAGAAAGAGTGCTACACCTGAAGCAAAAATTAAGCAACTATCGCCAAGTCAGGCTTTGTCTATGTTTGTGGAAGCTGCATTGACAAGAAAGCAGTACGAAATAATTAGAGAAAGTTCTAAAAAACTATACCCGTGCTACTCGATTTTACAAAAAGCAAAACAAGATTGCTATCCAAATGTCGAGACATACAGGGTCACTGAAACGTGTGCAGAAATTAAATTACAAGCATTACTAGACCACACTGTTCAGCGTTTTATATTATATCTTGAAGAAGTATTACAAACTTTACCAGAGGAAGAATTGGTGAACCTAGAGTTCACATATAAATGGGGATGTGATGGCTCGCAGCAGGCCCAATACAAACAAAAATTTGCTAACAGCAGTGAATCTGACGCAAATATTTTTCAATCATCACTTGTGCCATTGCAGTTGATAAGTAAGGGTACTAAAAAAATTATTTGGAACAATCCATCACCGTCTTCTCCGCGTTACTGTCGACCAATGCGGATCAGATTTATACACGAGAGCAAAGATGTAACAAATGATGAAATTAATTACCACAAAGACCAAATTAAACGGTTGACGGGCACGAAGATAACTTTCGGGTCTTATGAAATAACAGTTACTCATAACTTGTTACTCACCATGGTAGATGGCAAAGTGTGCAACTCAGCAACAAACACAACCTCTACAATGAGATGCTATATTTGCAAAGCCACATCAAAAGATTTTAATAAACTCGAAAAGTTTAACGATACCACATCAACAGAGCTACAAAATTTGGAGTTTGGCTTGTCTATCCTACATGCTCGCATCAGATTTTTTGAAACATTACTTCACCTTTCTTACAAACTTCCTATAAAGAAATGGCAAGTGAGAACTCAGGCCGAAAAAGATATAATAAAAGATAGAAAAGCAAAAATCCAAGAAGCATTCAAAAATGAACTCGGATTAATAGTGGATGTACCTAAAGCCAATTTCGGGAACACTAATGACGGGAACACTAGTAGAAGATTTTTTAACAATATAGAAATATCGGCAAATATCACTGGTATTGACAAAACTTTAATAGAAAGATTAGCAGTTATTTTAGAAGTGATATCAAGTGGATATAAAATTAATATTGAAAAATTTGACACCTATAGCCAAGACACAGCGAAGATGTATGTAGAATTATACTCATGGTATCCTATGACACCTACACTTCACAAAATCTTAATTCATGGGCCTACAGTTATTAGACACGCCATACTACCAATAGGGGCCTTATCAGAAGAAGCTGCAGAAGCTCGTAATAAACATTTTCGGAAATTCAGGGAACAATATGCAAGAAAATTCAGTAGAACTGACTGTAATATGGATGTTTTAAATAGATTATTATTAACTTCGGACCCATATTTGACAAGTATTAGACCAAAAGTGTCTAAAAAATCAAAACCTTTTAAAATGGAAACTATAGAAATGTTAATGTCCTACGAAGTTAATATCGATGAAGGAGATGCAGAAGATAGCGTACATGATTCAGATGAAGAGGAGTAGTTATAAGCGATTTTATTAGTTTAATAATTAATTAGTTTATAAGTTTTTACGTGTAAATTGTTTTGTGTGTATTGTTGTTGTTGACATATTGTAATAAATAGTGACAAACCATTTTTTTTTTACATTTATTTCAAATTCCTGCTTCAAAAAATAGTTCAAAGTATTTTTTAAACATTTTTTATTACATTTTAATAACAATAAATAAATTTTAGCCAATAAATAATTTTGATCGACTTTTTGGGTTAAATACTCCTATGTGCGTCGGTAGAAACCTAATGTAAAAAGCACACACAAACTTTGTCTGAAGCTGAGCCAGGATGCTCACTTGGAATTGAATTCAATATAAACTTCAGATGGAATGGGTGAAGTCAAATATGACGATGGTGTGAGCTTTATCATTAAACTCAGAAGTTTTATATTCTAATGCAGACAGCATTAGAATATAAAACTTCTGAGTTTGACGACCCGTAACAATGAGACACATTGTTACGGGTCGTCAGAAGCCCGAAAATCTGACAGCCAGTCTTACCAAGAGGTATCGAATGGCACAATCACTGGGTTGTGGAGGTCAGATAGGCAGTCGCTCCATGTAAAATTCTCGTATTCAGCTGCATCCGGTTAGACTGGAAGCCGACCCCAACATATTTGGGAAAAGGCTAGGCCTGATGATAATGATGTGACACATTGAAATTGAGCTAAAATTAATCTTACTGTATTTACATCAATCTGCCTAGCCTTTTACCTCCACAACCCAGTCAGTAACTGGCTAACGACTATCAAAGATCCACAAATGACAGCCGGGATCAACGGCTTAACGTGCTTTCCGAGGCACGGAGGCGTCTTGATATGTAAAGATGTTCACCCATCCACGGACCAACCCCGGCAAGCGTAGCTTAACCTTATGGATCGATCCGTGCTACTGTTATTACTTAGACACGAGTTCCTACACATCCCATCATCGCTCCTCGTATATGCATATAAATATCTTACTTCTTTCTAATATCATAAATGTAAAAGTTTCTCACTCAATCATGCCAGAACGGCTCAACGGATCTGGATGACATTTGGCACAGAGATAGTCTATAGTCTGGACTAACACATAGAAAACTTTTTATCCGGGTGGTACGTTCCTGTGGGTTAATATCCGACCACCACGCGGGCAAAGCCGCGGGCAGTAGCTAACTTATAACCTTCGCTTAATTACTTCTCGTCATTACCAAGCTGTATAAATACTATTTATTTATTTAAACTTTTTGCACACAATAAAAGTACAGAGGCCAGCACATCAAGTTACCACAATCTGTCAAATTTCTTTGATAGTATTTCAACTTTATTGCAAAGACATAAGGTTTATTTTTAATTGAGAAAATTTGACAGTAAGGGATAGCTTGATGTGCTGGCGTCTGTCAAAGTCAAAGTCAAAGTCAAAATGTTTATTGCGAACCAAGTGTACAATTTTGGTGTTATGAATCGTAGTAGGTACTTATGACTTAGCGGCCTTTTCCAAGCATTGCAATTTTCATTCGCCTGCCCTTATCTTCTTAAATTAGCATGCATTAAACATTATTATTAATTAATTATTAATACAAAGGCTGTACAAAGGCTGATTTAATAATGCCTTTAGCATTCTGTACCACTCAACCAAGGGTGGCGAAGAGTTTAGATGACAGGTGCTTTAACGGGCAGGAACATACAAAACATTGAGAATTCGAATTCATTGAAGTGTTTGAACCGATTTCCATATTTATAGGTGAACCGAAGTCAATTTCGCATCAAATTGAACTCCTACCATCCAAAATTGGTATAAAACAACTGTTATTAGTTCAGTGAAGACACTTGCCTACAGTTAATAACGGCCCACCTTTCATTTCCCAACGAGAGCCCGACGAGTGCGATTTATAGTATTGAAATATCGAGTGTTTGGGCGACGTCGGTCGTCGCCAAACACTCGATATTTCAATAACAGCATCAGAAATCAAAGTGGAAAGTTTATCATTTTATATCCGGGCGCTGCATTTGGCTGCAATTTCCGCCCCCCCTCCCCTTCAAGTGCCGGGAACGTCGGGAACGTCACCTTTCGGGAAATTATAGCCATTTCCCCCCTTAACGTGGATGGTAGACAGGTAAGGCGCTTCCGGGGCTGAACGGTTAATAAACCTGCACTGGACTCCTTATCTATGAGTTATTAAATTATGGTAACAGGTAAATTGTTCATTTAATTTGTGATTTATTTGAGTGTAGAAAAGAAACGTCATTACAATACCACGCTTTTCATTCTGTGAAGGGGAAGGGAGAGGTTTTATAGCCCCACATGTCGCCTGGTTTGTTGGAAGCTTCAATAGAGTAAATAAGTTAATTTGTTAACTACACGAGTATAAAAAATAAGCAATTGTACACTATTTTAAATGGTACCTGCTTTTGCCCGCAGCTTTCCTCGGTTGAAATTAAAAAAAACACGGGAAGGCACTCCCGGGATTAAAAATACCCCATCTGTTCATCCAGGTTACAAAACGACCTGGATGCCAAATTTCATCCAAATCCCTTCTGCTCTTTTTGCGCCAATCCAGAACATACAACAAGGACAGACATAATCTATATCATAAACTCAAACGCAAACTCAAAGCATTTATTTCGAATACTTAAACCAATTACAGGCACTTTTAAATTGTCAAGGGGTCGGTCAGTCAGAAAGATGAAGCTAGTTGCCCATTCCAAAGCAGTAGGTACCTATGGAGAAGAACGGGCAAGAAACTCCATGGACACTCTTTTAAATCAAAACATGTTTACGAAAACTGGGTTACATCATTCATGCGTCCATAAATTACAATATTTAAAAAACAATACAAAATTAAGTTAAATTTTAAAACATATATACTCCTATACCCAATTCGCCTTTGTGTGACCATCCAGGGGGTTTGTCCGAGTGGGTTACCACTGCCCCGGAACACAATGGGCTAAAAAATGAACATAGATGGGTTTTAGCCAGTAAGGGTCTGACACTCCCTTCCGCGGCTCCACCCAGAGTGGCAGAAGCCATTGAACAATTCCCTTAAGTAAAAAAAAAAATCTAAAAACTATATTTTCGGCATCAAACGCGTTCCTGCATCTCGTAGCAATAACTTTTTTCAAAAATATTCGGGGTACAGTTTTGACTTACGTTACTATTTCACTTCGTGGAATCCGCTGTTTTACGTAACCTCTAGCTGTTTTACAAAACAGCCCCATTATGTTAACAGACGTTTAGCGATTACAAAAAAAATATTGAATCATAACACGCAGGTTTGTTGCAATTCTGCGTGTTTTGTAAAAAATGCTACTGGTTCCTACACACAGAGCCCTTATGAATGACAAATTTGACAAACCCTGTCAACGTTTTAAGGTTTTAAATCATTTAGAGAAATTTCACAGTTAGGTATAACTTGATGCACTGCGACCGTAAACAACTGAATATAAAATATATTACACCCGACATACCAATTACATAGCGATACTTATTCACTTCTATAATCTCTGATGTACCTATGACGTCAATCGATTTCGCAAACTGTTGTGTTCAATAAATTGTAAGAATGATTATTCTATTGTCCTACTTCGACCTGGAATCATCATAAATAGGATTCATTTTGTAAAATTAATTCAGTAATTAAAATCATTTCGGTTTTTCTCGATCCTCCGATCGCAGCAAACGTAATTTACCTGTACACATCAGCATTAAAGCTATCAACAAACCACAATGTATCTCCATCGATCGTGATTCTAATCCCGAAAACGAGGCGTCACCTAAATCGTAGCCACAATCACGTTTACTAACCAACAATAAGTAACCACAGCCTATAGTAATATGTTCCAATTTCCAGCATTGAATACGGATGTTAATTTCCCCGGGGACCACTGGAACTTAGTATCTAACTCTTCAGTACACAGAATGATATTGGGATTTATGTTGTACGCGATTACGACCACAATATTTATAAACAGTACTTATACTATATATGTCACCGTTAGATTGTAAAGATCGTTAGATTAAAATCTATCTAGCGAGATTGTAAACTATCGATAGATTGTGAACCGTATCATTATGATTGCATTTTGACTCATTATTCTTCGCTATATTGTAATCTACCGAAGTGAAACCGTTAAATTACAATCTGAATAAAAATAATCTCTTTTTTCCATATTTTTTTCTATATAATCTAGTCGTTTCTGGCACTCGCCGGCCGCTGCCGCGGCACCGCTCGCTTCGCTCGCTCGGCTCGTGCGTAGGTGGTCACAGTTTTAACCTAACCTAACCATTTTTTTAAACGTCCTACGTCCGGTTCACAATTTGACCGCTTCCCATCGATAGATTACAATCAAGCGAAAAATGATGCGTTAAATTGCAATCATAATGATACGGTTCACAATCTATCGATAGTTTACAATCTTACTAGATAGATTTAGATAGATTGTAATATAACGATGTTTACAATCTTACGGTGATATATATACTCGTAGTACAATCAAATTCCCACAAATTGTCAAATTTTCTCAATAGATTTTTTATTGAATGGAATCGAGTTTTAAGTAGTAGTCTTCGAATGTTTAGTTCTAGGATACGCCGGTTTCCTCTCGATGTTTTCCTTCACCGTTTTGAGAGCGGTGGTGAAATTAAATACACGAGTAAAGCGCCTGCTTGGGTTCGAACTCACGACCTACAACTCGTAAGTCGAGACTAATACCCCTGGGCCACCACTGCTCACTATTAAAGTAATAGTTAAAAAATATTAAATTATACTTATTTTCTAACGATTAATATTCACCTAGTGAACGCTACAACTACATTTTTGTGAGGGTGTCGATTCGCACGCCAATAAATAAAATTTGTGCTAATCGACTACAGAAAAAATAATATGTTTTAGAGAAGTCGATTCGCACGTTTTGTGCGAGTTAAATTCGTGCGAATCGTCCAATAAGCCGTACATAAAGCCTATACGCGATAACAGACAGCATAGTACACGACACGAATACTGTACCTATAAATGACTCTAGTAATTAAATAATTTGAGGAGCTCGTGGCTAAGTAATAACAGCCGCACGGATCTATCCATCAGGTTAACCTACGCTTGCCGGGGTTGGTCCGTGGATGGGTGACCATCTTTACATATCGACACTCCTCCGTGCCACGGCAAGCACGTTAAGCCGTTGGTCCGGTGTTGTTATCCGTGGATCTTTGACAGTCGTTACGGGTAGTCAGAAGCCCGAAAGTCTGACAGCCAGTCTTACCAAGGAGTATCGTAATACCTAGTTACGGACTGGGTTGTGGAGGACAGATACTGGTATTCAGCTGCATCCGGTTAAACTGGAACCCTAACATAGTTGGGAAAAGGCTAGGCAGATTGAGTAATTAATTAATTTACCAGTAGGTACTGTGTGTTATCAAGAAATTCTCACCCTATTATTTTAGTTCACAGATAACATAACACGGTTTTCTAGTAAATAAACAAAGTTATCTACAAAATGACACCTATTTTAATGATAACCTATGCTTTGTTAATATAATGGTGTTACTTAATTATTATAAACAAAATATGATAGATTCTCTTGTATACCAAACTAAACAAAACTACGTATCATTAAAATTCTCTGATTTATGTTTATTTGATAATCTTAATGATATTTTACCCATTAGATGTTCGCCTATTAGAAGCCGTTTGTTTAGAGCTCAACGATTTATACGGTTATATTTATTGTCGTTTCGAGATAATTTTTCTAATGAACCTATGGGGTTCGTACGAGATTTGAGGGGTTAAGAAAAGGAACATCATCACGGACATACGGACGGACAGTGGCGTCTTAATAATAGAGTCCCATTTTACCCTTTGGGTACAGAACCCAAAAAAAGCTTATAGGCACTTTTCGGCACAATAAATTCATAGTTGACGTATCTATGATTAGGTTTGACACTAGGTACAGAGGCCAGCACATCAAGTTACCACAATCTATCTTTCTTTGACAGTATTTCAACTTTATTGCAAAGACATAAGGTTCATTTTTAATTGAGAAAATTTGACAGTTAGGGATAGCTTGATGTGCTGGCGTCTGTACCTATGTTGAATAGGCAGGGCCACCCAAAGAGTGAACAAAATGTACGAAAGAGTGAACGAAAGCGCAAACAAAAATCTTGAAAGAAAAACATAATGAAACATTTTCGCAGTTATAACTATGAAAACAATTGCCAATGTCACCGTACAAACATCTAGTGAACGAATGAACGAATGCTTCTATCTTTTCTATCCACGAAATACATTTGCCGCTCTATCTAACTTAAAGAAAATTCCATCTGGAAAATCCAAGGAACACACACTGAATTCGGAGTAGCTACTGCAGCCAGTTGAGTAAGTGTCAGTGGATGGCTGGGTCAACTCACTGCAGACACTAAACCTGAAGGAAACTGCTCGAAATGTTAAGGCGAGTATACATCAGCGAGCGTGGTAATGCATCAGTAAAAAATACGTCTTACGTCAGCTGAGAGACTAAGATGACGTATCACCAGCCAAGTGTTACTGAGACCCGAAAGGTGGATTGTCATAACTTCGGTACCACATCAACTCAAACTAAAAGCATTTTGTATGATAAAGAGCAAAGATTTGTATTATGTTTGTAAGGAATAAACTCAAAACTACTTAACGGATCTGTATGAAACTTGGCACAAAGATAGATTATTTATTTATTTACTTGCTACCATGTAAAACACTGGTTAGTAGGCATGCATTAAAATTTCATGGCACAGTATACAGACATGCACCCTGTAAGGGCACTGCAAAATATATCAAATTAATAAGATAATAATGATAAGAGTTATAGTCTGGAATAGCATATAAGCAACTTTTTATCCCGGAAAAATGTACGGTTCCCGTGGGATAATTTCCTACATACACGCGGGCGAAGCCGCTGGCAAAAGCTAGTTTCAAATAAACCAATTACAGACACTTTTGAATTGTCAAGGGGTCGGTCAGTCAGAAAAATTCAGCCATTCAGAGAGAAGACCTCCATGGACACTCTTTTAAATCTATGGTTACAGAAACGAGTTTTCATCATTCTTGTTGAAATATACATGTGAGAACGATGCAGAACGTAAAAAAGCGTCCATTATTAAAAGATTAAAAAAAAAAAACTAAATAAAATTTTAAAAGAGCCGTAGAGCCAGTTAGGAGATGACTAGTCCCTACAGACGGCGCCCGTTCACGAACATGACAACATCAACTTGCTAAAGTTATATATGAGTTAAAGTAAGTAAATTAACAAACTAGTCTGAATTGTATAGATCATAGATAACAACTTAAATTTTAATGATCATGTTTCGCAACTGATAGGCAAAATACACATACGACAAGCCTGCAGTTTGCACCCACCTTAACGTACATTTCTGTTTTCAATTCCCCTTTTACTAAAACAAACAAGCATTTACAGCACGAGACAAAGTTGACACCGCTCAAATACCCTTTATCTACACTACAACATCTCGCCTCGTTAAATTTCTAAATAATCCACGTTTTACCTTAAAAATCACCCGTTGTCCACCCACTGTGTAGTTGTCCCGCTAATTCGTTCATTAGCATTGAATGGCGGTTCGGCGCCACTTTCGCCGACAAGCTTGCCTTCGCCGACACGATAAACCGAACGCCGACAATCTAAAGGCACAATGTGACGTATGTCGGCGAAGCTGTCGGCGACTGAATTATGCCTTCACTAGCCGACTAGGGCACCAGTAGGGTCATTCATTATTGATAAAATCAGAATAAGATATTTATGTGCAAATAACAGGGCGTTGATGTTAAGAGGCTATTTCTTGCGACAATATTATTTGAAGACATGTTTTAAGTACAAGAGTATTCTCTAGAGCAGCTTTGTTCAATTTATGTAACGATCACTGTTCACCAATGAAGCTGAACGCGATCAGCATAACTAAAATGCGTTCAAAAGCTGTCAGTATCAATATGCCATAGATAAAAATGACACTGACAACTCTTAAACGTACTTTATGCCCTGATCACGTTCAGTCTCACTGGTGAAATCTCCCTTTTTGAATCAAAAATCTAGTTAATCATCATCATCATTTCAGCCGAAAGTCTCCCCCAAGTACGGCCAATTCGACCGGTTCTGTGCTTCGTATACAACGATCACCTATTTACCTACTAAAATTATGTAAACTCCTTGGGTTTTTACAAGTCTGTATCACAAGGCCAATCGAAACAGTAACATAGTAAAAGCGGGATAGTTCGAAAGGGTTACTGCTACCCCGGAACATAAAGGGCTACTGAAGGAACATGGATGGGTTAGTCAGTAAGAGTCTGACACTCCCTTCCGCTCCACCCAGAGCGGGAGCAGTCATTGGATGATTGCCCAGCTTTAAAAAAAAAAACAAAAATAAGATACTCCTTATTACATCAGCTACCTGCCAATAAAAATTCCGTCAAAATCAGTCCAGCCATTTCAGAGATCAACCGGCACAAACAGACAGACAGACAAAAACTGTAAAAAAAATTATTTTGGTGTATGAACATACCGTATTATATTCATATACGTATAATAGTAAAAAACGCTTATTTCAATATTGAAAACAGACACTCCAATGTTATTTATATCTATGTATAGATGCAAAAATTATATTACGTAAGTACCCACCACAGCGGCTCCATAGAAACTTCAAAGCTTTACAGCTGAAATATACTTCCCAGACTTCTCAGTTTCAGAGCAAATAAAATACCTACCGTACCTAAAGCAGTCATTTAGTATTCACGGTACTAAACCAACTGAAATGGAGACGATAAAACGTACAATTTCAATTCTGAACAACTTAAGTAAGTCATTTAATTTTGCTGTTAACTCGAACTTGTAATTTTCAAGAACAAAATTATTCCACTTTCAAGAACTTGGTTTATAATGAAATACTGCTAGGACACACGCTTACCTACTACTGATTTACGAAAGCTTGTCGATTCGCACGAATGTATAGACGCCAGCACATCAAGCTATCCCAAACTGTCAACTTTTCCCAATTGAAAATGAACCTTATGTTTATGTCATAGAGTTGAAAACTATCAAAGAAATTTGACAGAATGGGGTAACATGCTGTGCTTGCCTAAAACGGGAATGTGCCTATAGACTAGTGTCTATAATTAATAGTTTAAATAATAATATTTATTTTGTAGGCGACTCGTACAAAGTTAATTTTTTGATGGACGAATCGATAATGCCGGAAATACGTATTAATTAGTCAATTAGCACATTTTGATTTTTACTACTATTTTACTTGTATCCATTTTTTTTAAACTTTATTGCATCGAATTCAAGATGTGCGAATTGCCTAATACGTATTTCTAGAGTTGTCGATTCGCCCTCAAATTAATTAACTTCGTTCGATTCGCTGGCAAAATATTACTATTCAAAAGTGTCTCGCCTGTTTCTTGCGAGTAAATGCCTGTTTTTATGAGTTGGCCGCTGCAATTGATATAAAACCAAGCGGTCAATAGGTATAAACGCATATGATTTGCAAGCGCCGGTGTAACGTCGAGGGGATCACTAACAGGATTACCCTATAATGCAATTACTTGCACCCCTGAACTACGCATACTTGCAGGACGTCACACTGGCAAGTATCGTGTGTACAGCTGCTTATTATTATTAGATACATCATTCACTGCGGTGGTGAAACAAAGTTTCATAAAAGATATTTTTGGAACGAAGTTCCTTATCGCGGGTTGCGAAAGGGGGTTAGACGGAAATTAAGACCAAAAGTTGTAACGACACTTTTTTTGGAGCAAATGATGTCTTGCTTGTTAATCAATATTTTTTTACTTAAAAGAAATAAAATTTTATTACAATTCCTTCACTAATTAATCGAAAGGAACTTCGTTCCATCCGGGTGTCAATTGACACCTGTCAAGTGTTTTTAAGAAATGGGTGTATAAATTCTTAGTTCTAAAGATGGTGAATAATATTAAAGGGATGCATTTTAGAATGTATATTTTGATGTTACATTACGCATACGCACATCATTACTACTATTATTATTTTCTTTATTCGTAAACATTTTAATATTGGCAATCAGTAGCTAATAGGTTTTGACTTTGCAACCTGTTCATTTCGAAAACCTTAACAAACATAAACTAGCGCAACTATAGTACGACACCAATGAGGTCAATATAATGATTTCAATAGCACACTAAAAAACAAAAAAGAACACGCAACTACGTGAATAAGCGAAGTTGACCATTCCTCGTGAAAATTAAGATGATACTCATGAAAATGAGACTCCTGAAAATGAAAATGAGATTGCTAAACATGACAACAAAAGAACTAACTAAATAAACAAAGTGCGGTTAAGTTCTTCTTTTTTCGGGACCTTTCCCGGACCACTGACGAGTCAAACACAACTCTTTCCTTCTCGAGCTGATGATAGTTTTCAAATTAATTGTGACCGGTACCTTGTTGGCCGCATTATACAAGTAGAGGGAGACCAAAGAAACGATGGATGGATTGTGTGAAAGATGATATGGCTAGAAAGGGAGTGACTATCGAGATGACGACTAATAGAGAAGTATGGAAGAAGAAGACATGTTGCGCCGACCCCAAATAAATTGGGCTAAGGGCAGGAGAATGATGATGATGATGACCTTGTTGGCCGCATTATTCACACGTAAAACATAATGATCACGCCTGTAACCCCTGAAGGACTAAACGGAAGTGTACCTATAATGTACCTCCATTTCGCCAGTTATATTTGAGTCCCATGTAAAAGAGCGAGCCTATTACTATATTATTCCCTCGATCCTCAAAAGTGCAGGTGAATAGGCAGACTCTGCTCTTCCATATTCACAACAAACAACACATTAACATTTTAACATTCTTTCTTTTCTTTCTAATGCTGGGGCCACAATGTCGCGATAAGGAGAACTCTCTCGCACATTGTTTGACGTCTTGCTGAGAAACAGAGAACGCGTGAAGTGCAGTTTGCTCTATCACAACAGTGTAGCCGTAGCATAAAACAAAGAAAGCTCA
Source organism: Hyppa rectilinea (assembly GCA_951799385.1). NCBI lineage: Eukaryota > Metazoa > Arthropoda > Insecta > Lepidoptera > Noctuidae > Hyppa > Hyppa rectilinea. The sequence goes on from OX637307.1 coordinate 16,620,889, forward strand.
TCATTTACCTCAACAACGCACCTGCCGTGTCACCCATCCATCACCCTGATCGGAATCTATTAAACTCAGTTACAAATAACAAATTGGATAAGTTTGCCATTTCGTCGCCTTTCCTCACGAAGCAGAAACGATGAATGTTTACCATGTCGAGTGCCTCTTCATGTAATCTGATGGTTAAAGTACATCGGTGTTATTGGCGATGGAAATAATGTTATACATTTTTACCCGGCTGTCCCAGAAGGAAGGTGAAGGAAAATGATTTTCGAGAGTGTATTCAGAGCTGAATATATATGACAGGGAACATTAAATAAACGTGGCAACAACTTAAAAAATCATTTGCGGTAGTTTCTAATGCTCCTATTTAATTGATTTTTGGTACAAGGCTTGAAAATGGTACCTGGTATTGGCAGTTTAAAGGGAAGCCCCTCTGTCGTATCAACTCTGTATAATTATGTATATTTCTTTGGCGCGCTCTGTAGCCTAAACGGCTTGATGGATTCTATTTTAACAATATGAGGTGTCGTTAGATTCGCCTTAATTGTAAGAGTGACAGGTTATAAAATTATGCGTATATATTGCATCGGCGAATACAAAAAGAAGGGAAAGGTTTTTATAAAGTAATTTATAACAGGTATCAAATGATTGCAAGTGATAGGTCAATTTCAAATTAATAAAACTAAAAAGCTTAAAATAAATTAAATTATTGAAAGAAACAAAAAACCCGTACTTCACGGGAACCGTACATTTTTCCAGGACAAAAAGTAGCCTACGTACCATTCTAGACTATAAACTATCTCTGTGAAAAATTTCATCTAGATTCGTTCAAGAGTTTTTGTTTGAAAAGTAACAATCATCCTTACAACAAGATAGTAGGAAACATAACATCTTAATTTAGTTACAGAATACATATTATGAAGCCAATGAAAAATCCGAAACTTGGTAAAAACCTATACATATTATGTCAGGACCTAAAGTCCATAATTATTATGCAATGACGACTGGCCCAACGAGACACTAGGTGATCATATTAAATTAGATTGCAAGGGAACTGCGTGGTTCTCGATTAGAGGGTAACCCCTTCGATCCCCGGGGGACCATAAAGTAACTAATGAGTTCGCAGCTCTGTGGTTTGGAGGGGCTGGACGCTCTGACCACCTGTGAACCAATTAAAGCAGTCACGGACCTGGAATGCTGGAATTAAAATCTAACTGGATAAGTACATATTATACAGTTGTAAGATAATTTGATGTGATGTGATGATAATTCGATGATAAATCTTTTATCATAATGATAACCTAGACATAGTGACATTTTAATTCGGCTTATTGGTCGATTCGCACGAATTTACTCGCCCGAAATGTGCGAATCGACTCGCACGTAGTTATTTCTTTGTGGGCGAATCCAGAATGCCAGCAACACTTTATAGGCAATTAGGCCTTTTTTTTTGCACTATAAATTTTGCATATAATAATAAAATGGTCTATTGGTAGAACCAGTTTAGGTTTTAGGGATACAAACGCTTACCTACAATGATATCGAAACACTACTGAAACCTTGACACATACACATACACACTCTCACACATTTTGAATTCTATTCAATAAACTTAAGTAAAAAGTACCCGGGAAAATAGTAGTACAAGGTAAAGGTAGTAAAATTAAATGCCTAAAATGCGAGCGTAGCCGCGACAAACAGCTTGTTTGGAATAAATCTTGCCCCAAAAATCCGACACACAATAAAGCTTCGACAAGTCCCCCAAACTCCCCTATTCATCTTAAACTTATAGAGGTGCCCCTTGTAATAATGAGCGAATGAAATGAATGGCGGGGTGCGAATCGATTGCGTCGCCGTTGCCTAGCAACGCGGGAGGCGTCGCGGCGTCCGCGTCGCTTTGACGACGAGTGTGGGGTTGTTATTGTTTTGGGATTGTATTAAGTAGCTATGTTTTATTAAAATAGGCAGGAGTTTTTAATAATACATTGTTTTAAACATTGTATATTATTAATAGTAGGTGAAAACCGAAAAGTCATTGCTTGTTTGTAAGACGACAGGTTAAATGCTAACAAAACGCAAAGTCAAATCATTTATTTCAAATAGGCACAAGAAAGGCACTTTTGAACGTCAATGGATGCATCATGGATATGTAGCGCTGAATGTACTCGTAGCATCCAGTCTACAATCCTGAACCAGATCTCGAAATGATTGCCACAAATCAGTGACAAAATGCAAAGTATTAACAACGATGTTATCACGACTGCTCTACTGTCACGAGCACCAATATGTATACACCGAGCCAAATTCAGAAGCGATTTTCTCGTAAAAAGAACTATTTCAACTTTGAGATATATGTCTGGTTTGGTAAATCTACAATTGACTATTTGAATCGGTCAAAAATAAAATATGAAATCACCTAGAAAAAGCCCGCTCGTCATAAAACCTTTCATCACCGTTCAGAAATTAAATATAATGCGAAGATATAATTGTTAAATTGCATTTAATGCAAATAAGTATGCCATTTGATTCTAAAAATATGTGACGTCACATTGTTATATTTCATACAAATCACGTACAAATGCCGCGTTTTGACAGTTCATAAAAAGTAACGTTATTGACTACCCTTTCAAATACCCAATTTCATGCAATAATTAAGAAGAAAACCGCTTTTGAAACTAGCTAACTGTATACATACTTTTGCTCGTGACTGTACAGTGGCCAGCATATCAAGTTACCCCAATCTGTCAAATTTCTTTGATCGTATTACAACTCTATTGCAAGGATATAACGTTCATTTTCAATTGGGAAAATTTGACAGTTAGGGATAGCTTGATGTGCTGGCGTCTGTACATGAATTCAGAAACGCAATATTGAACATAAACAAACCATTCATTCATAAAAATGCTAATAAAACATACCGAAATAAAAAGAAACTAACAAAAATTGCAGCGATAGAATTACGCACCAAATAAATGCAACACACAAATTTATAGTGTACAGCAAGCTATGTACGGACAGCAAAGTAAGCCGAACAAAATATCCCAGGCTGTGTGATGTATGGCGAGCAATCGACGGTACGATCCGTTTGCGGAGCGCCTAACGTACGGGCTAGCTCTGATATCCTGAATTTGTGGTCCAAGATATAAACTTATAACGATGCACTAATATCTGACAGTGATAGCCTAGTGGTGTGACCGACGAACTGCCAAATCATAGGTCTCGAGTTCGAACCCAAGACCTCTAACTTTCGGATTTATGTGCGTACTAGCTAACCCGACAGACGTTGTCCTGTCTTAACTATGATACCTACCTTACCTACCTACCTATGCAAAAATGTGCAATAAAAATATTTTTCTCATACAAACTTTGCCACCCCTTGTAACCCTTTTAGGGGTTGAATTTCCAAAAAATAATATGCCTATGTCCTTCTCATGAATGCAAACTACAAAAAAAAAAAAAAAATATTATCTACCTACAAAATTTCAGCAAAATCGGTTGGGTGGTTTAGGCGCGAAAAGGTAACAGACAGACAGACAGAGTTACTTTCGCATTTATAATATTAGTGTGGATTGTACAATTATCACTTGCTTAAAAAAAACGGTGAAGGAAAACATCGTGAGGAAACAATGTTTGAGAGATATTTGTCATAATGTGAAGCTAAGTCAGAGGCGCATGGGCAAAAAAACAGCGTAAAAACTCTGACACCAGGTTAATCACTAACCACACGAAGAAAGAAAAAATAAACTAATATCTATGTGCGACTAAATTATGCAATTTGCAGCAATTAATAATTTAGTTAATGTTTGGAGGTCACATTTATTTATGCACTGACCTGAATGATCATATTTGCACATTTTAAATTAACATAATTACTACAGCTTTGTTTACCTTCGCTTGTGTGTAAAATATTGACCACGAATAAATATGACCAATTCCCTTTTTTTGTTTTTAACCCATTAGATGTTCGGCTATTAGAAGAAGCCGTTTAAAGATTTGTAGATCCTATAGCAAATATTATCTGATCATCATCATCATCATTCTCCTATCCTTATCCCAATTTATTTGGGGTCGGCGCAACATGTCTCAGCAAATATTATCTAAAAAAAAAATGATAATCACTACTTTTCTTATACAATTTTTCTATCTTCTACTATTTTTCTTTTAGTAGAGAGAAAGGGTTATGCTAGTAGTTAGTGAAGATAACTGTGCAGTTTTGCTTAAAATAAAAAACGCCATTCGCTCACAACTCGTTTGCAAAGAGTGTATCTCACCGATTATCCGCGGCGGGCAGTCCCGGGGGCACTGCATATAGCAATTGATGGGCCAATCAGCGGCTAATAACTCGAATTCATAGTGCTATTGTAAAGATATTTAATATGACCGGCTGTGTCTGATTAATGAATAGCCAGACCGACGGGAATGTGACCTAACGGAGCTATGAGGTTTGTTGTATGGAGATAAGATGGAAAAAGGATCTTATGATGAATATGAAGTTTTTTGTCTGTGGTCCATCCATTGTCCATGGCCGAGAGACTAATTGTCAATCGTTTTAATGGTTCTGAATACGAGGTTTTTTATCTGCTTGCACGGGTGTATTTAATGACTTTTTAGTTTCTTTTTAGAACTGTGCATTTTGTTTGTGCAAAATAAGCATATTTCTTCTTTCTTTTTTAAGATTTGATCTGTTTGATTCAAACCATTACACAAAGCTATTGGAGCTTTGTGTAATGGTTTGAATCAAACAGATCATATTGACAAGCGAAAAATGAAAGGCATCAAGGTACAGAGACCAGCAAATCAAGTTACCCCAATCTGTCAAATTTCTTTGATAGATTTTCAACTTTATCACAAAAGCATAAGGTTCATTTTCAATTGGGAAAATATGACAGTTTGGGATAGCTTGATGTGCTGTCGTCTGTACATTTGGACATTTGCTTCTGTAATAATATATCAATAAACATATTGTTAAGAAGATTGTGGAATACAATAGCTATAGCAATTTTAATTAGAGTCTGAAGCTGAGGGAAAGGTTCTTGATGGTCGTTGGTTCTTGATGATATCTGTGCATAAAATTGCCAACACGGAACGAGTTTAAAGAAAGAAAAAAATACTTCTATTTGCGGCAAACAAAGTAAAAAAAACAAACAATTAAAAAAGCAAGTTGTGGGAAAATTGCGGCACAACCGCGCAAAACGGTTATCGTTCAGCATAATGCATTGACCCCATGCGAGGCAGACAGTTTATTAGCGTCATCCCAAGCTGGATCGCTCTCTTTTAGAACAGGACCTGCAAACTGGACTGTGGTCTGTGATGTAAGAGGTTTTCATATACTCAACGACGGGTTGAAGTGTAGCCTTAGGAGCTCTATGATGCGAGGACTTAGTTATCGTGTTTTTTTTTTACTCTCTACACTAGTAGTAGGTAATTGACAAATTAGGCTGTATATAATGGGGGCCCTGGGCACTGGCCCTATGTGCCCTTTTTTCTTGAGGGTGGGGAATCATCAAATGACTCCTCCCGGTGTGTGGAGCGGAAGAGATTGTCAGACTTTTACTGACGAAAACCCGTCCATGTTCCTTCCTTATTCCTTTATATTCCGGGGAAGCGGCAACCCATTCGGACAATCCCGCTGTGTGCCTTTATGGTAAAGACGGTAGTGCATGAACTGTAATTTCTTAATAATCATATACTGCATGTACTGTAATGTCTTCATAATAATGTCTTCATAAAAACCCAAATGACGGCTTAGTAATAAAATGACAGGACAAAGGAACTTAGTCTCCTGTTAGTGCAAGTTTCTGCGTAAAATCCGTATTATTTATCGTTCTCAGTAGCATACAACGTGGCGCTGCAACATGGTGGCATTAACACACTTATACGTTTTTACATTTTCGTTTCATGAATTTTCATGAAACTTTATTTACGGATTTATTTAAAATGTTAGAAAATAACGTCTTAGAGCAACCTCAGGAATCATACCATTCGCATCAATGAGATTAAAACGAATAAGCAATAGTATAAGAATATATAACTACCTAGGACGTACATAAGTGTGTTTATTATTTATGGATCCAGATATCCTTTCATTTTATCTACGAACAACTGACGGCTTACTAAAAGGTCTTGTTTTCTTGGAAGTCATTATGACGGCGTTTCGCAGCACCCACGTGTAAGGACGTAGCTGGAAAATTATAACAAGCAAAAATAGAAGTGGTGTTATTCATATGAAAGTACGAGGCTCATCAAGTTACCCAATCTGACAAATGTCTTTGATAGTTCTTCGACTTTATTGCAAATGCGTAAGGTTCATTTTCAGTTGAAAAAAATTGTCAATTTGGGATAGCTTGATGTGCGTCTGTACACAAAAGAAAACATAAAAATTAAGTGTTGTTTAACGCAAAATAGAATGAAAATTCTTTCTCGACCCAAAAGTATTTTCAGCGACATCTTGCTGAGAAAAAACTATTTATAACGAATAAATGAAAAAGAATAGAAGCTCCATTTAGTAACACCTAACAGGAAAATTACATCCTAAATCCTATCCTACTAATATTCATCATCTGCCTAACCTTATCCCAACTATGTTGGGGTCGGCTTCCAGTCTAACCGGATGCTGCTGAATACCAGTTTACATGGAGCGACTGCCTATTCAGATAGGCAGTCGCTCGCGTAGTTACTGGGTTGAGGAGGTCAGCCTCCTCAACCCAGTAACTGGGCAATACGATACCCCTTGGTGACTGGCTGTCAGATTTTCGGCCTTCTGATGACCCGTAACGACTGTCAAAGATGCACAAATGACAGACGGCTTAACGTGCTCTCCGAGGCATGGAGGAGTCTCGTTATGTAAAGATGGTCACCCATCCAAGGCGAACCCCGGCAAGCTACTAATATTATAAACGTAAAAGACTGTGAGGAGAGATGTTTGTTACTCAATTATTCCAAAACGGCTGAACGGATTTGGATGAAATTTGGCAAAAAGATAGTTTATAGACAGGAATAACACAAATGCTCCTTTTTATCCCGGAAAAATATAGTTAATTAGATAATTGCCGACTACCACGCGGGCGAAGCCGCTGGCACAACCTAGTAAGCTCTGTAACTAACGAAATTGAGTTTTGTTTGTTTCGCTTTCACGCTAAAACGACTGAACAGATTTGGATGAAATTTAACAGATAGGTAGTCTGGAACCTGGAGACGGACATAGGCTACTTTTCACGTTAATTCACAGGAGAAGACGCGGCAACAGTTAGTTTTACTATTAAAAGTTCAAAAGCATACATCTTGGAAAAGCTTTGACGTCATTAAGGTACAAAGCGACAGTGAGACGTGCAAAATGATACCGCCTACGTACCTGTTGTCTCCTGCTGCCTCCCACATAGTCCAAAAATACACTCTACAGACTATACACCCACGTTGTCGACACAGCTTTGAGCTTTTACCTGTACACAATTAAAACTGAACTATTTTCCATTTTATTTCTTGGAATACCTCTGGCTATTCTCTAAACATAACCTACATATATCATAATAGTCCAGTCTCAGCCGAATGTGAACAGAATATTTAAAACAAAACACTATCAATACGTTCACAGTATGTCAGCAGCAACCCAAAAGTAGCTTTATTACAAAGACAACAAAGATCAATGTGACTATGACAGGGACCAAAATTAGATGAAACATAGCTTGCTCGGAAGAAAAAAAAAGGAATAAAACAGTACGGTGACATACTGCTTGCTGTACCTACCTATATGGTTCCGGCTTATAGCTTTCTATAAGCCCTGAAAAGTTTGCACCATTTTTAATAGCTCCAGGACCTACTGAACTACTACCGCTTTTAGCAGTTTTATTTTAATTATAATTGTTTATCTGAACAAATCAATAAAATTGAAGTGTCTGTTTGTAATGATAAAATAACACTTTTACTAAAATTATAGGAAAGGTACTTAGACAAAAAAAAATAGTTGCTGGAACGATTTTGAAGGGACTTTCAGTGACCGATAACTGATGTTATTTGAAGTAATTTGGGATAATTTTATATTAGTAAACTTTTTTTACAAAAATTGAAACCCACTTCCAAAAAAAACACTACAAAGTGAAAAATAATTTTGATTTCGGAAGTCGGTGTCTTCGGTTTTGTATTTATTTTTCACTTTTTAGTTGTGGTACCTAAACAACCGACCCCCCCCCCCCCCCCAAAATTTTAATACCAATACCTGGTATGTAAATTACAGTGACAGGAACTTATTAGAACATCGTCCACATATATTAAGTAGAAAATTTTTAGATTTTTGTTGATTTTTCAAAAACCGCTTATCCGATTTCGATAAAAATTGTATGGGACCATTTGGGAAGTATACCCTTTCCAACAAAAAAAGAATTTTTCAAATCGGTTGGCAAGTAACGGAGTTATGCGCGAACAAACATAAAAAAAAAAAATATATATACAGTCGAATTGAGAACCTCCTCCTTTTTTAGAAGTCGGTTAAAAATGAATTAGGGAGCTGATTAATAATAGTCGACACCTGGGTTTTTTCTGCCATTTTTCCTGGCAGTTTGTTGACCTAAACTGTCACCGGCACCTCGTAAAGAATCCGCATTCGATACAGTTGTATAAATTAGTTCTGTCGTAGCTCGGAAGGCCCTAAATAACTGATAACCAAGCCTATTATCAGAGTAACCCAGCCCATTCACCGGTGTATAAATCAACATTCTACCACTATTGTCCCTATATCCCCTAATTACAGCAAAATATTCTACGTCTGTCCCGAGAATTAGCTGTCAAAAGTGTATTTTAATGGGCATTGGCGTAAGAACTGACCGAGTTTGCGATATCAATCGATTGTATCGGTATCCGTTTAAATATCGAGTTGGGATTGCAAGTGTTGAATAGTTATTTACGTTTTTTATATGCCGTAACTCTATATAAAAATAATACAAAATGTCCTTAAATATGTGGTTCAAAATGCATAGGTACCTACTTTCGAAGATATCACCAACCATATCAATAAATTTATCTCGATGGTAGGTATTCAAAGTCTTTATTGTGAACTAATTGTAATTTTGAAGATCTTAACTTTAAATAGGTTCTTAGAACTTAGTTGCCTGTTAAGGCATTGGAATTAAAATTGCAACACATATTGTTAGCCAGTTTTACATACGCTTTGGGGGAGCTTAAAAGAGCTACGGACTTTAAAACTGCTCTAACAGCTTATTATGCCTACGCATACTCCTGGCTAATTTATGGAATCGTGGTGTGGGGAAATGGTGTAGAAAAGGATAGACTTTTTATTCTACAAAAGAAATGTATACGAATCCTTGCCAATATAGATAACACAGAAAGCTGCAAACCATTCTTTATAAATTACGAGATCCTCACACTAACTGGTATCTACATCCTAGAAGTTAGCAAATTTGTGAGAAAACACCAGCCACTATTTCCACTCACTAAGGACATTCGCCCACAACATCGCAGTGCTAGACGCCAAAACAAAAATGAATTAGCCTTACCAAGCTCAAAATTAACTATGTTCCATTCAGGACCTTTAGCTATGTGCGTGAAAATATATAATAAGCTTCCAAATCCAATTAAAGACATAGAAAATGAAAATAAATTTAAAAACAGTCTCCAAAAACACCTTATACTAAAATCATACTACACTCTAAAGGAATTCTTTGACGATAAGTAAATTTTGACATTCAAATTCATACAATACAATTTCGACATATTATATTAAATTTGACTACGTTTTTTGTGATTATTATTATTTTGATTTAAATTTTGACTAAGTACCTGTTTTGTGATTACTATTATTTTGATTGAATTTAATTTTTTAACTTAAGTATTTTCGTGTAAGTACAGTGGTTTGCTAAATTACTGTCACAATGTAGCACTTTAAACTAGATTAAGTATATTGCTGTGCCCTAGCAGGGTTCATGTATGAAACCTACCTTTAAATGTAACAACTTATAAACTACATGAATGCAATAAATGATTATGATTATGATTATGATTATGATTATGATTAAAAATTAAATATAAGTACACACTCAATTTATAAAATATCTAAGCTTCATTAATTCATCATCATCATCATTCTCCTGCCCTTATCCCAATTTATTTGGGGTCGGCGCAACATGTCTTTTTCTTCCATACTTCTCTATTAGTCGTCATCTCGGTAGTCACTCCCTTTCTAGTCATATCATCTTTCACACAATCCATCCATCGTTTCTTTGGTCTCCCTCTACTTAAAGTCCTCGAGTTTGGTCTCCTCGAAGTTTCATTAATTAAAAGGAGTAATTTATTTTCATTCATACCAATCAATGAAACTGAAAAGCTGGTAAGCAAGCAGTAATAAAAACAAAATAAAATCTCATGAAAACCTTCTCAATTTCGCAGCAAATACTTTATCCAACACTTAAATAAAATCAATCAGGAATGTGTATTCAGGGTGGAAGTTTGTCGGAGTTATTTTCAAAATCTTGCCGAAGTTTCCAACTTTCCCGGCTAGTTATGAATGGGAGCCGGCTCCAGTGCTGATTAATATACCGCCATTTTCTTTGGATAGTTTTAATCTTGAATATAGAATGCGTGTTGAGATTTTAGAGCTCCTAAGAGAAAAGCTGTCAAAGTTGAGGTATTCAGTGGGTATTCAGGTATTGAAAGGGTAACCGATACTCCGAAACATAAAGGGCTATGGAAGGTACGTGGATGGGTATTAGTCAGTAAAAGTCTGATACTCCCTTCCGCTCCACCCAGAGCGGGAGGGGTCATTTGATGGTATCCCACCCTCAAAACAAAAAATTGATATTTTTTGTTTCAAATTAAATAAATCGAATAATAATAATTCCGTCCGGTCATACTTTCTGATCTCATCACAAATTACATGTAATTCCAGATAGGGATATTATACAATTATACAGCACACCCATTGCAAATTACGTATGGTCCTTAATAACCCAGCAGTGGGTGGAACAGGGCTAGCAATGATGATGATGATGGTGGTAGCGATGACTCGCAAATCTACGTGTTCTAAGATACTACATTGTACTAGATACCAAGAGACTACGTCGTTACGGGTCATCAGAAGCCCGATAAAATGTAATAAAATAAATAATATCTTATTTTATAACAGCCTGACAAAGATTTGATAAAGAACTGGGAAAATATATATGTAGGTCAGGATTAAAGATCAGAGACTCCTCCGTGCCTCGGAAAGCACGCTACAAGTCGTTGGTCCCGGCACTCATTTGTGCATCTTTGACAGTCGTGACGGGTCGTCAGAAGCCCGAAAATCCGACAGCCAGTCTTACCAACGGGATCGTATACCCAGTTACTGGATTGTGGAGATCAGATAGGCAGTCGCTCCATGCAAAATACTGGTATATAGCTGGATTCGGTTAGACTGGAAGCCGACCCCAACATAGTTGGGAAAAGGCTCGGCAGATTTACTAAGATATACTACTTCTTATACATTGAAGGCTTATTGGTAATATATCAAAACATACAATTTGCTGCACCGTGTTAGAAACACGAGCAGCAAATTGTATGTTTGCATGTCATCGTTAGGTAAGCCCTGCGGCGTACAACCGAGGCACCGTAACTCGTGAGGCCTGCCAGCCGTCAGTGTGTAGACCTCATTAGAATAGCTACACAGACCTAGAGTTACCTATCTAAGTGCTGCTACTGCCCAAATAAGGCGCAACTGAACGGTGCATAGTTTTAGTATTTTATAAGTTACTAGCTTCTAGGCTTCGCCTGCGTGGAGCCTACATCTTTTTCTGAAATAAAACTAGCCTTAAATACTTTTTATAACATGAGCTATCTGCCAGTGAAAGTCCCATCAAAATCGGTTCAGCTTTTTCTGAGATAAGCCGCAACAAAACAGACAGACATTTTTTTTTAATTTGTATAGATTAGAAGATCAATGGGTACAAATGACATCTTGAACTAAGTTCAAACACAACTGGGTTCGGCCATAGGATAGTTTTTATCTTGGTAGTGCGTTCCCGTGAGATAATATACGAATATCGACGCGAGTGAAGCCGCTGGCAATAGCTATTTATAAAAAAACAATGTATAATAGATCGTCTATTTCAAAGCCCACAAATATACGAATAGATGCTATTACTTACTTGCTCATCTAAAACATTGTAACAAAACTTATCTTTGCTCACGTTTTGATCCAATTCCAATATTACCCAAACATGGAAAACCCAACGTGTCCCTAAATAATAACGACACTAGAGCTCATTTTACACTGGACATCAAACAACCAGAACAGTTTGACCTCTAACACGGACCAAAATGTACCAAGTATTCGGTCAAGTAAAGTTGGTTTCTTTTATGAAACTATCAAGTGCTGGTATCTCTTAGGGCACGCCACGATAGTGGCGGTAAGGCCCCTCTTTGAGGAGTGGCTAGAGAGGCGTCACGGCGTCCTCACCTACCGCCTGACGCAGGTCCTCACCGGACATGGATGTTTCGGGAGGTTCCTGCACATCATCAGGCGGGAGGAAACGCCCGGGTGTCACCACTGCGAGGATCGCCCAGAGGACACGGTAGAGCACACGGTGCAAACCTGCCCCGCATGGGCAGAGCACCGCCGTGTCCTCGTAGAGGCGATCGGCGGCGGCGACCTCTCGCGCCCGGCCTTGGTGCAAGCCATGGTCCGGGGCGAGAGGGAGTGGGAGGCAGTCACCTCCTTCTGCGAAAAAGTTATGCTCGCGAAGGAGGTGGCGGGATGGGAGAGAGAAAGGTCCTCCCGTCCCAGCCGCCGCAGGAGACGCCCCGGGCGTCGGGAGCCACGTGACGACTCCCGGCCACCGTAGGCGCGGGCCTGCGGACGGTGAGTAATGGGTGACTCACCGTCCGATCAGCACCAGACCGGTGCCGTACGGCGCGTATATGTTCCACGCGCGCCTCAAAGAGTTGTCAGCATATGAAGGGGCCCCTCAGGGCCAAGCCTGCCGGGTAAGCGGGATTGTCCGAAAGGGTTACCGCTACCCCGGAACATAAAGGGCTACGGAAGGAACATGGATGGGTTTTAGTCAGTAAGAGTCTGACACTCCCTTCCGCTCCACCCAGAGCGGGAGCAGTCATTGGATGATTTCCCAGCCTTAAAAAAAAAAAAAAAAAAGTGCTGGTATCTCGTCGTCAGTGAACCGTGAGATGCGTAGATCTTCGCAGATAACTGAACATTGTGCAAAAGTTATGTTATTATACATATTATGCCTATACAAAATATTATTGACCCTAGGACCGTGGAAAGCAGAAATGTACGTATAATAGTAAAATAGTCAGGGTTTTATTGCTTGTTTTACATTAACTTTCATTGGTTAGGGAATAAACATGTGTGCTGAGGCAATCCTTTTGTATCTCAGACTCTCAGTTATCTGATATTGCAAATATGTGATAGCCAATACGGACTTGTATGTTTACTTTTACTATATTTATACTTTGTATCGAGAGAGAAGAATTTTTTTTTTTTTTTTAAGGCTGGGAAATCATCCAATGACTGCTCCCGCTCTGGGTGGAGCGGAAGGGAGTGTCAGACTCTTACTGACTAAAACCCATCCATGTTCCTTCCGTAGCCCTTTATGTTCCGGGGTAGCGGTAACCCTTTCGGACAATCCCGCTTACCCGGAAGAATTTGTCCTACACTGAAAATTTGCAGTGGAAGACAAATTCTTCTCATTCTAATCCTATTTATGAGAGAGTATGGATGTTTCAGTTTGTTACACTTTCACGCAAAAACAGATGACAGAAGCTTAGACAGCAGTTATAGCCTAGTGGTGTGACCGTCGGATTGCCAAGTCAAAGGTCTCGAGTTTGAACCCAAGCCTCTGATTTCTGATTCATGTACGTATTGTATAATTATCACTTGCTTAAGAATCGGTAAAGGAAAACATCGTGAGGAGACCAGCATGTCTGAGAGATATTTCTCGACTGCGTGTTAAGTTAAGTCAGAGGTCCATGGACAGCATAAAAACTCTGACACCAGGTTAGTTACCAACCACACGAAAGCAAAAAAACGCGGGCTAAGGCACTGGCAGAAGCTAGTATTTTATAAATCTTACTCATGTGTAGGTACAGAGGCCAGCACATCAAGTTACCACAATCTGTTAAATTTCTTTGATAGTATTTCAACTTTATTGCAAAGGCATAAGGTTCATTTTTAATTGAGAAAATTTGACAGTTAGGGATAGCTTGATGTGCTGGCGTCTGTACAATCGCGTATTGGTTAAAATATTATAGCTCCAATGACACTAGTTCTATAATAATGATATGGACACTGATAGCTCTTGAACGCGACCTAGATGTGCTGAAGGCGTTAGTTCCATAGGTGGAATCCGCCCTAAATGATGTCACATAGTTGCCGGAGGAATGAGGAAAATGTTGTTAGGAAAGTTTTGAGTATGAATGAGGAGTGCTATACAAGTAGAGGGAGACCAAAGAAACAATGGATGGATTGTGTGAAAGATGATATGGCTAGAAAGGGAGTGACTACCGAGATGACGACTAATAGAGAAATATGGAAAAAACATGTTGCGTTGAATCTAAATAAATTGGGATATGGGCAGGCGAATGATGATTTTACCACGACACTTCAGGGAGTGTGAACCAATATTTTCAATAGCAATCACGAAAAGACTTCTTCTCATACTCAGAAGCAACAAGTCTAACCACCATATTTCAGAAATGTCAGACTTATACTTAGCTACGATATACGTATCCAGTGATAACAAGCTAAAACTTCATAATTATGAATCCCGAAACATGCGTAGGTACCTACCTAGGTATCTTACAAAAAAAACATAAGAATTTCTTAAAAATTCTTAGCTTCTGGTAATCTTAACAATGGATTGGAAATCTTAGAATTGTGTTACAACTCATCGTAAGTAAATTCTGAGAAGGAATAATCTTAGCACTGACATCATACAGACTGTCAAGCTACTGAGAATTTGTTCTAAGACTGACAAAGAACAAAATAGCAATCGATACCAGGACTTCGCACTTAGCATCCAGATCTAACGGCCATTAGATCAGTAAAATAATCATAGATTGAGCTAGGAGAGAAATTAAAAATCGTGGGTTAGGTTGCAAATTTTCATTTTCTGTGACTCCAATCGCACATGGGCCACTCGCTACCTCAACGTCTGTCCCGGAGGTGAAGCGGAAGGGAGTGTCAGAGTCTTACTAACTAAAACCCATCCATATTCCTTCCTTAGCCCTTTATGTTCCGGGATAGCGGTAACCCTTTCGGACAATCCCGCTAAGCGATAATAATACCTACATAACGACACAGACAATACGAATAAAGACACATCAAGCAACAAAACACTATCGTTCCAATAACGCGATGCAACATTCACGGCTTATACCTACCTAAGTATCGAGTAACATTCAGTGTAAACAAGAGAACCCTGACCAAGCGTAATGCTATACTGGAGCCGAGGCACGTAGAGCTACTGTTGATGCCCGCCCGCACTTTGTACCTAATGGCTACGGTACTAAATTAATAATTGAAAGAGAAGATAATGGGGGGAAAAGGTTTTTGTTATGTGTTTCTGCTGCCGAAATCGTTATTGTAGATGAATAAATAATATGCCTGTAATCTTTAATGATTTCGACGGTATGTTAGTTACTTAATACTGAAATACTTAACATCTAATTTTATTACAGATTTGATAAAGAAGTGACAAAAATATAGGTCAGGATTCACGTTCAGACTTTGCCAAAATCTACGGCGCAGCATCGTAAGAATATAAACTTCTTCTTCTTAGCATCGATGGCAATCTAAATGGACGCGGCCCAGAATTCGGCTACGTGTTTGGCGCCATCACTAGCGAATATAAACTGAATAAATTTTAAATTGAACCAAAAACTTAAGATAATTATTTATTTTAAATTATGAGCATCAGTCGATCATACTTCATTTAATAACCTTCGTATCTAGCAAGGCAATGCAACGACTCCACCACTGATAAAAACAAGGAACTAAGTAACATAGGAAACTCAATTTTACAACATAATCACACAAAAACACAAACAAAAATCATAAAAGAAAAAAAAGAGAAAAAAGAGAAATTCAAAACATAACAAAAATAAAAGCTCAGAAAAATCACACAAAAAAATAAGAAAAGATTCTCTGAAGGTTCAAAAAAAAATAACAAAGGATTCTCTGACTGGTATTCAGATGCATCCGGTTAGACTGAAAGCCGACCCCAACATAGTTGGGGAAAAGCTAGGCA
Organism: Hyppa rectilinea; assembly: GCA_951799385.1. Lineage (NCBI taxonomy): Eukaryota > Metazoa > Arthropoda > Insecta > Lepidoptera > Noctuidae > Hyppa > Hyppa rectilinea. The sequence goes on from OX637307.1 coordinate 16,637,133, forward strand.
GATTGAAGGCTCTCCATTGACGCCAGCTGCTCTGCTGATGCCTTTGAGATTTGATATTGTAGTACAGCCCAGGTCGAGACTTCCACTACGTCACATCACACGTTGTACCGTCATGACCACGTGACTGTGAGGTAATGGCCATTTCAACCCTGAACCTCTTCTTTCTTCTGACTTCAGTCTTCTTGTCTTGAGCCTTAGTACCGCGTTTTTATCAATATATGCGTAAGTGTAACGTAATTGGTAACATGTAGACACAACATACAAATTGAAGATCAAAACCGAATACACATTAGACAGTCTTAACTTAACTTACTTAACTTAACTTAAAAAAAATCGCAAAAATACAAATTAATTAAAATGTACGAACTTAACACGCAAGCATTTCAGCACGGGAATTGAATCCGCAATGCAACTTAGGTGCTTTTCAGAAAATAACGTTAAAAGATCGCTAAGTTTTGAGTATCATCATATTTAAAAGGAAAAACTACACAAAATATTTCAATAAAATAAATATGATAAACTTCCGTACGTAATGAAACGCGTTATTCTGATTTACGAATATACAAAGATGTCCACCGAGCTTTATACGAGACGAAAGACTCGTGAAATATCACAGTAAGGGTTAGATAAAAACTTACAGTGCGCTGCCAGGATGCTGGGACTCGCCTAGCCGGAATACAGCACTGAAAAACAAAGATAACTATTTCAGAACATACTCATTGTTTTATATTAAAGAGCATGAGACTATCACACTAATATTTTAAAGGCTAAAAGTTTGTGAGTGAGTTTGCGTGTGAGTTTCTATGTTTGTCCGTCCTTCACGTTCATGCGGCTGAACGGATCTGGATGAAACTTGGCACAGAAGTAGTTTATGACCTGTATTAACACATTTTTATCCCGGTAATACGTTCCCTTGAGATAATTTCTGGCTGAAGCTGAAGTTGCTGACGGCAGCTAGTATTCACATAATTTAAAAGCTAATACTCTGAAAAATTAATCATAATATAAACAAGTATACAAAACGGGAGGGAAAATAATCATAGGAAATCAAAAAAATCGTCTACATCGCTGACAACAAGTTAGTTCCCGAAAGGCTGGCAGCATTCCCACGTTGTAAGGCAATGCTGATTCTTCAACCAAAACAAAGGCCAGCCCTCTGGTCACGTCAAGAATCGACCAACCGCTTGGCAATGTCTCGAAAAACACAGTGGGCACCGGACCATGTCCCTAGTCTTTCAATCCCATGTTTATTAAACATTTATGGGTACACCACAAATCATAAAACACGTGTTTTTTATGATCTGTGAGGTACTTACACCATCTCCTCCATAAAATTATTAGGCTGCTGCTCTAAGATCTCTTCTTTTTTTGAGTTCTAAATAGAAGTAACGAAACGTAATACCGAAGATAAATGAATGAATTAACCCCTTAAATATCGTGACTCCATAGGTTCGTAAAATTCTCTCGTACCGACACTAGTTAAATTTAACCGTAAAAATCGTGAAGCTCTTATAAGTAAACGGCTTCCAATAGGCGAACATAAAGTTTAAAACAGTGAGTAACAACTAACATCAGAATGCACCAATGTCTAGACTCGACATTTTGATTTCCTTCAATAAATCGTGACAGGAAAATAGCCATGAACCATGAAAATAGTGCACCACTGAAAAGCCTTTTCTGAAACCTCGTCCTCCTTAGTCTTGACACAAAATTATTTAATCAATAGGTCCACCTATTATTAAAGTTAAAGTTTAGGGTATGTTTAAAAGTATGGTGCACTAAAGGGGCGTACTAATAACTAACTGCCTCTGTTTTCAGATTGTATACTTAACTACAAAGTTATTATCAAGCTATAAATTAATTTACTTAGAAGAAGAACTACTAAATAGTAGTGTGACCTAATTATAACCTTTTACCTAACCGCTTATATATCTAGATATATGGTTAATTACTCACATGGTCCGGTGCAGTCAGTAGGTTGCGCAGGAGTGGGACGAGGCCCCGCAAACAGGACGCTTGTCGCTACCGACAACTTGCTGACACTGCAGTCTGGTGCAGCCGACAGGGGCTCTGCACTTTTGTGGCTATTGCTTTTTTTAGTTATTATATGGATTACTTAGATGCTATTTTTTAATTGCTTCTACATATATTTTGAACTTTTAAACACTAATAGACTACGTGGGGTAGGTTAGCAACCCTGCTATCTGATTACTTTTATGTTCAACAACACATTTTAGAATATCTTTAGTTCTGGATGCCTTTAAACTTGTCTAGATTAAGTTACTTATGCATTATAGATGACTCTAAGACGATATGGTATCTAGCAAACACAAACACACAAACTTTCACATTTCCTAACAAGTTAAAAACACATCCAGTATGACTACCTACTAAAAATTTAGAAATGTCACTGTAATCACAATTGAAATTAAATACTTTACCTGCGTTGAATAAAAAAAAAGTTTTTTTTGTGGATAATGGCGCGTCCTTTTTCACGCACCGGAAGGCGCGGTGCAGGAAGAAAGGAGAGGCAAAGGCACAAAGCCGTCTAACTGCAACAGCCTAATTTAAAAATGAAATAAATATTTCTAATAAATAATGATCCCTTACTGTCAATAATAAATAATTTAATGAAATCGTCATACCTACTGATATTATGAACGTGAAAGTGAGCTTGGTTGTTACGTTTTCACGGCTGAACGGATTTGTATGAAATAAGCAACATGTTTAGACCACGACATGGCATACTTTTATTTCGAGACTACGTTCTGGTGGGATAATTTCCGACCTACACGTGAACGAAGCCACGGGCAAAAGCTATTAATATGTAGGTAATGTTTAATATTTGTCTTTAATTATTTAAAAAAAAATTTTAGGTTACCAAAAAGCTTAAATTAAAAAAGCACATTTCTGACTAGTAGTTAATAATTAATAGTTATTTGTGGCACACTATTGCGGAAAAATAAACGCGTTTTTAGATACACTGCATTGTGAAACTAAAAACGGTACAAAAAGTGCCTCTTTACGAGCAATGGTGTATTAAAAAAAATCCTTTCCTTCTAATGTTGCGGTTGTGAAAACAGTAAAAGTTTGTTGAAAGGCCGTGGCCTAGTTGCCATAACAATTGCCATTCTTAGCCTTTAATGTTCTCTTTGCTGGGACACAGGCCTCCAATCACCCTCGGTGATAGGGAGTGGGCTGTAATTTCTACCACGCGGGCCCAATGCGATGGCGAGGCGTTGAAAGTACCATAATATCTACTTTTCGTTATTAATAACATAGGTCTAAACCTTAGACCCCTCAATCAGCTGCCAAACTCTTCCCGACTAAACCTGCTCCATATGCGTAATCGCATCAAACAATGTATCAGCTGAGTCTTTCGCAGTCCACTGCTGGACATAGGCTGCTGCCCTCCCAGGCTGCGTCATAACACCATTTCCTCCGCCTCCCGCATCCAGTCTGTGCCAGCACCTTCATAATGTCTCCGGTCCAACTGGCTGGGGGACGTCCCACACTACGCTTACCGATACTCGGTCTCCACTCCAGGACTCATCTGCTCCACCGGCCATCGGTCCTGCGACAAACATGGCCAGCCCACTGCCACTTTAGCTTGCTTGCTTCGCAAGCTATGTACCTATGTATGATTTTATTTCTGATTTTACTCTTCAAAGTTACACCGAGCAAAGCCCGCTCCATAGCGCGCTGAGCGACCTTGAATTTATGAACTAGCCCGACCGTCAGTGTCCAAGTTTGGGCACCGAATATCACGCACTGGTACCTATTTTTTAAATATTATAATATGTATCTGCACAGGTCGATCCGTCAGGTTAAGCTACGCTTGCCGGGGTTGGCCGTGGATGGGTGACCATCTTTACATACCGAGATTCCTCCGTGCCTTGGAAAGCACGCTAAGCCGTTGGGCCCGGCTGTCATTTGTGCATCTTTGACAGTCGTTACGGGTCGTCAGAAGCCCGAAATCTGACAACCAGTCTTACCAAGGGGTATCGTATTGCCCAGTTACTGGGTTGTGGAGGTCAGATATGCAGTCGCTCCCTGTAAAATACTGGTATTCAGCATCTGCATACGGTTAGACTGGAAGCCGACCCCAACGTAGTTGGGAAAAGGCTAGGCAGATGATGTATATAGGTAGGTACTTATATACTTACATAAATAATTCCGGAATATTAGAAGAAAAAGTAGCAATAAAATTTTAAAAAATATGTATTGTAACACAATACATGAATAATATAAACACAAATAAGCGTTCTTCTTTCTCTGTCCTCCATGCTGTGCCCGACAGGGTTCATAGTTGTTATATTATCAGCAATAAAGCATTGAGAATTGAGCATAGCTTGATGACACCTGCCCAGGTATCAAGTTGCCTTGTGAAACATTTGTCGACAGCGTTCCCGAGGCCAAGAAATACCTTACACAAGTTACCTATATGCATTATGTTCACTAAAACTCGGTAGAAATTAGAAACCATAGGTATCTACTGTAATGCAGTTTTGCTTTGATGTTTAAAACGCTGATAGCTATGTTTTGGCACGTGGCGTGTTTCGTACATAAGTTGTTTCTTGACTATAGCTGCATAATAATTAATAATATTGTTTTTCAAGGTCGTTTCTTGTTTTAAAGTTAATATGCCAAATTTCTTATTGCTTTGCGATGCTTTTGAGGTCTCTCCTCGTGAAAAAATTATGGTACAGACGCCAGCACATCAAGCTATCCCTAACTGTCAAATTTTCTCAATTAAAAATGAACCTTATGTCTTTGCAATAAAGTTGAAATACTATCAAATAAATTTGACAGATTGTGGTAATTTGATGTGCTGGCCTCTGTACTAGTATCTAAAAGTATTAAAAGGTATGTTATGGTGTAGGTAACTAATATTCTGAAACAATAAGAGTGCCTATGGAGTATCTATCCCGTTCTTCTTCATAGGAACGTATTACTGTTTGGAATGGAAAAATTTCTTTCAGAATAACTCTACTTAAAAAAATCAAAAGCGCCTGTAAATAATTTAATTTAAAAAAAATGTGCTGTGTAAAGGTATTTACAGATGTTGTATCAATGATTGATTGACTCCCTCGTTGATCTATCGTTCGCAAGCGCTACTGCTGAGCTTGAGGTCCTGGGTTCGGTTCCCAGGACGGGCAAGATGTTGTTGGTTCCATCAAAAATTTCTTAGAAACAGTCCTTGAGTCTGGATTCGTGCCCGCTTGATGGTAATAGGCTCGCCCCCTATTACATGTGACTTAAACATAGCTGGCGAAATGTGGGTGTTACTATAGGTATACCTCTGCCTAACCCTACAGGGATTACAGGTGAGATGTTATGTTGTACCCATCACTACATAGTATAAAACAAAGTCGCTTTCTCTGTCCCTATATCCCTATGTATGCTTAAACCTTTAAAACTACGCAACGGATTTTGATGCGTTTTTTTTAATAGATAGAATGATTCAAGAGGAAGGTTTATGTGTATAATTTGTCGACTATTTTGCGGGCGAAGCCGCGGGCGGTAGCTAGTTATTTAATAAAACACATAATTATCAATCATACAATATGTATTTAATATAAGATACAGTACTTGTGACAGGTGGACAAACCATTTTATTTGAAAAAAAATCCTTAATAATCACTACATTGAACAAATTTCAAATTTAAATTAACATTCACTATTATTATGCCCAAATGTGTGATAAATTAATTGAGGTAGATAACCCATCAGCTCGTGGGTTCAAAATTATAATTAATTTCACCGATTTCACCATAGGGTATAAGCAAATAAGACAACGCATTAAACATTATACTATATATAATTAAATATCTACAAATTGAATAAGTAGTGCACACTATTTGGAATACACAGGCTCCACATAGTTACAATTGTATTCAAACATTTACAATAAAGGAGAACATTCATATAATAAACGCATAATATAGGAAACGTGTTTGAAAGACAACTCGCGAACATTACCACTAGACTAACCCCGCGCGGCGGCGCCCGGGACTGCAACCCGGGACGGTCCGGGACGCCCCGGGACGCTCCGGGATCCCGGCCCGGGCGAGCGTCCCCAGTCCGCCCCGGGCGCGCCGCCCTCACTTCCCCTAAGGCCCAACCAGGCGCGAAGCAAATTACAGTACTATGCAGAATAATACTTAATAATAAATACTTAACTATTTACATTCCTTGAGTTTCTGTCTAAGTGCGGGGGGAGCAATTAAAACCACAATTTCCAACAACACGACATGTAGTTGAAGATGGCGCTTTTTATTGTTCGGCTCGCTGTATCTTTACAACGTCATCCAAGCGTGTCTGCATCACGGCTGTAATGTGTTTCACGCCTTTACATAAACCAGTGGACACACCGCGATATATTGCTGATCAAACTATAGGGCTTCAACAAAATTGGCAGACTACCATTGTTCCCGTTGTATACTCTGTCACATAACAAAAAGATTTTGCATGCGAGTGAGCCCGCAGTTAACTAAAATTATTATAATTCGCTGAGCAATAAGTGAACGGTTGCGCGCTCCACAAACATGCAAAACCGAACTCAACTCTCACAACGACACGACAACTATGACTATTGTGGCAGTGATAAAAATATATTGTATCTTTACGAGCTTACCAATATATACGAATGTATTTCGATATAATTCATTGCCTCGTCCGGAGAGGTTCGTCTTTACAAAATATCTTCTCTGACTAACGATCTGAACCACTAATACTAATCTAATGTTAATTTAACTTTAGTCCGATTATTTGCCAAACACTAGACACTTCATCGCGTCGTAATAGCGAAACGAAATTTGTACTCAAGCATTTTGATAGGCCAAAATGTATGTTTGTATGTGTCAAACTTTGTTCTCGTAAGTAAATAAATTAAAATTGAGCGACACTTAACATGTTCATTAAGAAGAAACACTCTCGGACCGCAATATTAGGGCCCTCTCATGCATTCTCATCATAAATCTGTTACACTGCCGATTTCTGAGATCAAATATTCAAGTCCATATTGTTACACGGATAAAACAAAAAACAAATTTTGTCTTTCTGATTTTGGTGTCGAATTTCACTATAAAAATAATTTATTTAAAAAAGCGAGCCAATAAAATATGGCACTACGATCAGTGCTGACAAAATAATTACTCTAATTTTTTAAATTTATTAAAAAAATAATCAGTACGTTGGAAATGCTCCAAAAGGAAGTCTAGACTGTATAATATGTTAGCATACGATCCCCTTAAACACGCGAACAATCAGGCACCATCTTGACTACTAGAGAAATTTTCCTAAACACTTCTTTGGGTCCATACCTACTACGAATGCGTTCCAAACTATACCGCGCGATACAGCTTCGAACTAACTCGAGTGCCCCGCTACGATAGACACAATAGTGATCTCTGACTTAACAACACGCGGCGCACGCGTCGCTCGCACGTTACCGCACGTGTCCGAGCGCGCAATTCACGCCTAAGGCTCCCTCTATAGTAGAATATACTATTCACATTCAATTTTCACATTATTAGTCTAGGGGCCGAATTACACTACTAAATGAATCTAATAAAATCTCCGTCCCAGTTTACGATAAGCGATTGTTTGAAAAATACGTTATGGTGTTTTATACAATTAACATTACACCACGTTCACACAATTCGTCCTAACTTAACGCTATAGGCACTAACTAAAAAATACTAGCGAGATCGTGTGAGCACAGAACACAATTTTATATTCACTTGTATAATCCCTTATCGCTAAAAGGCAGTAATAATCTGACAACGTCTGTATAGGGGCATCCAAAAGTTCGTTAACATCTAACTGGGAGTACTAATCCAGCTATTGACGGTAGTCATTGGCATGTATTACTGTATGAGCTGAGCTAACCTAACTGTACATCATTCGGAGTCATTTCATTGGACTTGCCTTATGTAAATGCGCTTAGATCATTTGAAACTACACGCAGTATTCTGTCGCGATCTTAATTAACATTTAATTTGGTGTTTTCTTTTACACAAATCGCTTATATGGATATTAATAAAATTTAATATTATTAAGAACACGATGCAACATTGCTTTTCTATTGGTTATGGGGACATAACCATAACTTACGATAAATTATTAATATTGAACATTTCAAGGCTCCTTACATTTCAATGATCTAAAAACATTCGCCACTACAATAATTATTACTCTCACAACAGCATCACTAATTCCTCTAACCGTACACAACGTACGTACAACACGAGTGTCCTTACGATATTAAAACCGAAATAATAATTCATTGAATATTGCGTTCTTCTGTCAATAACAAATACGCTTATTATTATTATTACCTTGTCTAGTCAACAGCAACAGGATAAAAATTGACGTTCTTGACTTCTTAACTAATTATTTAAAAAGTCAAGAAAGTACTTTTGTATCAACAGTTTTCATTTCCTAGATAAAATTCATCGTTTTCATTTTCTATTTTACACGCTGACTGACTGAATCTTTGCCTTGAATTTGTTATTGACAAATGTACGTATTCCTTTGTAAATAAAAATAGTTAACCTAATAATGTTTTTAGTAAAAAATCTCCCAGTAAGAATACTCATGTTGTAGTTACGAGTGTTCCTCCAACAAATAAACCCTCTCATATAATGAATAAGAAATCTATTCTATATCTTTAAAATCATTGCTACACTATTGTTAATGTATATTTAATGTATCACACAAAAATACGGCGAATCTTGTGCGTGGAAACAAACGTCGGTTATCAATATAATCTTATCACAAAACGTTTATTGCTAACAGTATCGTCGAGGCTAACAAGTTGTACACAACTATCAATGGCAGTGACATTATTATGTATAACTACAGACAGTTGTTGATTCCTTACAGTCACCAAACACAACAAGGGGAATAAAACGTCGAATATCAAAATTGTTCGTCCTACGCTACGACTAAACTGCGAGTTTCGTTTGATATGACTACGCACGGTATACGTGATATATAGTGAACACTAGCTTGGTAGGTGTGCGACGTGTGTCGAGGCACTTGTCCGGAAGACGTCACACCGGCGCACGCGCAGCTCAGCGGTGTCAGGCGGCACCTCGGTAAGCGAAGGCAACACGAGACGCGGGGACTATTACAACTAAAAGCGAAATCATTTAATACTAAGCTAAGTATCGAGTCGATACGTCTACTATGTACAGTTGGCAGTGATGCGCATCGCTGGTCGTCCTTACCCTAACTTACCTATCAGACTAACGTCCGGTACTCTATCGCCTCGCTATCTTACACCGAGTACGAAACCGTACTCCTATACACTTCCAGCTAACTATGTACACGTTTTGTTCGCGCCGCGTTCTACGACCTCGATGAACGGACGCGTTAAGGCTCGATATTTCGACCGTTCAATATCATTATAAAAAAGCATCAGTCTTGTGAATAAAATTTAACTTTCTGCTGTATAGCAGTCTAAGCCGCGTCGCGGCACCTCAACAATCTTTGGCGAGAATTTTCCTAAGTCGGATATTGTCGGCCATCAGCCTGTCGTCGAATCAACATCTGTCTCGCTCGGTGTCACACCGACTACACGCGCCGACGTCTACACGGCCGATCGCAATATTCTACTCAATTGAGAAAACATAAAGTTCATACAGACATTTCTTTGCGGGCCGACGGCAGCTTTGGAAAGTGGACCCTTTGTAAAAATGTATTAAAAATGGAATTAATCACACACAAATTCATATCTTCATTCACATAAAATTAAATCATTTTCATAATTTCCCAGTCAACTCGATCGAATCCCCGCTCCAAAGTGGCGGTTGGCCCGCAATCACAGATAACAACAATAATAACAGTCGTGTAGTTCCGGGCAGTGTGACACCGGGCTGGGGATCACTTATCATTAAGTTATCGTCCGCAGGGCCAGAAGGAGGCGCCTCCGTAGCGGCGGCCCATCTTGCGCTTGCCGGCCCCGCTGGGGCGCGGCGCGGGCTCGCGCTCGGCCGGCTCGATGCGTCCCTCGGGCTCCGCGCGGCGCTTGGCCAGCAGGTTGGCCAGCATGCGCGGAGCACCCCGACGCGGCCGGCGCGGCGCGGGCGCAGGCGGCGCGGGCCCGGAGTACGACGCGGCGAAGTGCTCGTACAGCGCCACCTTCACGCTGGCAGATAGCTCCGCGATTTCAACCCGCTTGATTTGTGTCACGTCCTTCTCTGGCACCCATTCGTCCTCCAATCTGAAAGAACATCGATGCTATTAGCACTGGTTCGTTCCCGTGCCACACGGAGACAGCTGCAAACACAATGTAAGCTGCGAATATTGGTGTAATGTCGATCGGCTTCTGAAATAAAGTTTGTTATCCTTCGGAACAAAATCTGTAAGTATTTGTGACTTGTGTTTGCAGCGTTTATTTATGGGCGACCAATCCCATATTGAAAGTAGACTAAATGATAGACATGCACAAATAAGCTTTCTATTTTCAAACACAGCTGGTGTTAAAAAAGATACTTTCAATTTGGGCGACAAATAGCTGCACGGCAACGCAACATCTGCGCATATTATTCTATTAATAATAATTTGTATATTATTTCATTACAATTTGATGCGGCGAATCACACTGCCATTATACAACCTATTTGCCATTCAGACTGTAAGCTATCTTATGCCTATGATTGAAATTTGAACTACTTCTAAAAATAAACAAAAGATGATTTACTACGCCCAAATCCAAAAAATCAATAAGGACTGGCAACCCATTATGTTACTAGCAATAACCATTTAGAAAAATAATGGAAAAAAAAACTAATAAAATTTAAAAGATTTATTTGATAATTTTCAAAGAAGTGTACATTAATATAGAAAATTGAAAAGCTGAATATTGAAAAACTGTATCAATGCTAGCAACTTAGTGATCATATGTTTACTCTGTGTGGCACTGATGGCAACATTGAGCATGCTGGGCCAAGCTCTTTGCTTGGGGATCAAATGCATAATTATTATAATTTTAGCCAATTGCAAGCGTTCCGTTGCCAGTTAGTGCCAAATTTGGATGGGTATTAATGCATATGATCCCCGGCTTAGGTTGTAAGTGATCGTGCACTATAATAAATTATAATGGAAAGTGTTAAATCAATTTAAAAGCGGGTTGTGGAGAAATTATATGAGCGTAATAATTGAAAAAATGTTACGTACGTAAAATTGTTTCAACTCAATCTGGAAATCGAGCATTTAAAAATGGGTACTAAAACTGATAATGAAGTTTTTTTTTTAAAATCATAACATGATTTGTGAATTATCTGACTATGTGTGTAATGAAGGAAATAAATGAGAAAGAGCAATGCGACACAGTCAATTGACGAATTTTATGATTTAGCTAAACACCAAACGATATTCTCCTTTTGCACTACTAACCCACCTGACTTTACCTGTGCATTATTATAACAATCTATTTATACACGACAGTCCGAGCTGTTGACTAGATCGCAAATACTGAGATTAGTATTTTATTAAAATTCTTACTATTTCTAAGCCTTAACCATGATGATGATCAATGTAAATGCCTATTCCTCACTTTGGTTGTTTAAAGGGAGACTAATTTTATAACTAAATATGTATGAATAGGATCTATATCACATAGATTTAGAAATAAAATTAATTACAATCACCCCTCAAATAAATCAGTTTTGTTCTAATTTCCCTAAAATAAATTAGTTAGCACATGGAATTCCTTCATAAAACTCGGTAATTTTTACAGGGTTCATATTATACCAATTTGTATAATACAGGTTTTGTGCATTTATGAAATCTACAGGTTGTATCAGTTCATCGCAATCCTTCCAAAGGACAAGTTTGTACTACCCAGGATGCATGGATGGTTGGTGATATGAATTACTCCAATGCTTACCTGAAAACACCAGACATTGTGATATCGAAGAACATCATGGACACATACAGCTAGACAATTGTAATTATTACTGTTTTTATTGAAATTGTTCAGTAAATACAACAATTCTTAGCAGATCAGTGTTTGTAAGTACATAGAATCAAAGTTAATTAAAATCCTTAACTATTTATTGCAAGATGAATCATTGTCGTGATCAAAAAATTCTCAACAATCTCATGTATGGTCACTATAAGAGGATGACCTGGTATATGATGTCTGTAACTTAAAATGCTTCTTATAGTCTTGTAAAGGATCATCAAGCTTTTCTATAACATCGTTAAGAATTAAAATAAACTTTGATACTATTCTGCTTTTGTCACACATGCCTCTCAAGCTCTCTTCTCTCTTCAGATCAGCCTTGCTATCTCCCTCACACCCCCCCACAAAAATTGAATATGGAAGGATAACTTACACATTAGGCGGGTAATACGTGACAAGCGCCTCTCTCCTATCCGCCGCGACATTGTACCGCGTGGCCGTGAGCGCGGCGCGTAGTGTGAGCGTGTGCCGGCCGGGCGGCTCCCGCAGTGGGCAGGCGCCGCCGAGCCGCCAGCGAGTCGCGCGCAGCAACCGCCACACTAGACCCTCCATCATACCCGCGTCGAAAAAGTCGAACATGCGTGCTGGAAATAAATGAGTGGCGTGGTCAAAAAATGTTACTTCTCACACGATAAATGTGTACAGTCAAGTTCTTCTAACTAAACAGACAGCTGTGCTGCTGGGGAGTTTGTTGCGCCACTTCTTCTTCCCAGCTAAAGCACTAGAAAGTGGTGAAAGGTGGGCGTTTTTGGGGGACTGCCTTATGTAACTTTGATCTTCAAAAAGTGCTGATTTTCAGCCTAATTTGAATAAACGACTTTTGATTTTGATTTTTAATGGAGACGAAGGTTTTTGGTCCTCAACCTTTGGGTCGCTACTGTCCAATCACGTCAATGATTAATAATAATGTGGCTTTGTGTTTCTGATTAATTTTTAAAAAAGGTTTAAAACTAACAATTTAGCTTCATGGCAAGCCTTAGAGCATTTTTTTTGGTATAGAAAGAATTGACCAACAGTTTTGGGAAACCGATATACCAAGTGCTTTGGACTTTATGAATTTTAAGGCATTCAGAAGACTATCTTCTTCCGTCTAAAATAAGAGACGATCATTAATGTCACGGCCACGAATAAGGTGGAAAGACGTATGAATCACCAGATAGAATTGTAGCAGGGAATTAGTGGATACGAAACGCCCAATACCTTAAAAGAATAGCGTGTAATGAAACCCTACATCGGCATAACTAGGAAGAACAAAAGAGAGCGAACTCACCAGACCATGGTTGTCTTCTATACCGCAGCTTCTTGCCATTTCTACGAATAAGTTTGACGGAACCCTCAGCAGACTTCTTGCCTGAACCGTTACTGGGCGAAGCTTCATTGAAGTGGTTGTTTACATGTCGCTCCAATAACGTCTGTAATTGTAAATTAAACGTTAGCAATTAAGAAATAACAATTTCGGCCATGGGTGGTAAGGTATCTGTGGGATAAACACAAGGTCACAACAGCAGTACAAGTTCTCGCAGGATTTGCCGAAGAATAGTTTGTTATGCTACTGCTACATTGTCACGTTAACGTGAACTACACTTCGCGCGCTCTCTGTTGTATTGCGAGACGTTGAGCGGCGTCCGAGAGAGCGAGTTAAGTGTAGTCAAAACAATGTAGCCGTATATAATATAACTAAAGACCGGACTCCACTAAAGCGAAGACGAAACGAGCGGAGGGCAGATGTTTTTCAAACAACCAATATAATTTCGTTATTCGAGCTGAAAAACATCTCATCTCGTTTCCACTTTGGACTTCTCCGCACATCTACGCTTTGATGGAGTCCGGGCCTTAAGCAGTTTTCTTTTCTAACATGTATGTATTACATTAAGGACATTAAGGTACGCTATATGCTGTTAGGATTTTTAGTAATGTTATTTTTATTTGTTTTTGATTCGAAGATATATCTCAATTTAAGTTTTTTCACGATTATTGCGGATAATTTTCCGGTATACCGTTTTCTTAATTATATTTTGGTATTCATTAATATAAGCATAGAATAGTTATTGTGTATTAGTGTTTCTAGTGTTATCTACAAAATTATTTGTTGTATTATATCGCATAATATTTCTAAATAACATTAAAAGTTCGTTGATGAAGGCGTCAAGTTTCGAGTCCTTATGAACTAATTAGTCTAACACCAGTTCATCTACATAGTACTTGCTTTTACACTACACTTATTCCGTAGCTCGACACGTCGTGTTGAAAAAAATAAATGATACATATCAAATTCATCGCATTTAAGGGGGAAGCGCCGGGTTAGTCAACGAAATTCAAATTTTTGTTACGTTTGTTACAATTCCAAGGTCAGGGTCAGGTCAAAATAGGATTCGCGGCCGTATCACGTAGATATGTATTTACGGCCGTAGCAAGCGCGTATAAGCAGAATTACAATAATAAAAATCATCTAATCGACCCTCTAAATTTACCTTATGGAATGTCTATTTCATAAAATCATGACATTTGAGGTCAATAGGGATGATAAGAGAAAAAAAATATATATATAGTTCGTCAGTCAAATAACAGACACACATAAAAAAAAATATTAGACACGTACTTTTTGCTTTATTATATTAATAAAAAAATATTTTTACGCAAACGCATTACAGTCGGTGAAGGAGGGGGGGGGAATACATCTGAACTAAGTATAACATTACGTGTTCCAAAATTACGCAAAAAAGAAAAAAATACGTATTCCATATTTTTTAATAATTTAGATGACGGACAAATAAACATCATAGTCATCATCCCTATTCTAACTTAGAGAGATTTATTAATGATTCTAAATTCATACATGTTACAGCCGCCAATCACATTTTGATGACCTGAATTGCAAAAACCGAAAGAATATTTGAATTTCGATGTCTACCCTGAAGCTTTCACCTTATCACTTCGACTGCCATTAACGGTTAATAACTGAGATAGATTAATAATCAGATTCGCATGAAGAGTTATGGTTCAAAATTACGCTGCTATTGTCGCATTCTTATCCAACTTTTACGGTACGCTGAACGTTAAATAGCGGTCAAAGGGGTAAACCCGATGAATTTATAGGTCGACAAAAATAAATAAAATCTCAGAAGAGGTTCCAGCCATCGAGGGTTCTCTTTGGCATCGTCTTCGGTGTCCTTGGGGAAAGAAAACATATACAACTTTATATCTTTTATATTCGTTGAAGGCTGCGTTGTGGATTAACGTCAATATGGCGATATCACGCGACGGGATGTTTTGTGGGAATAAAATGTTACGTGTAAGATTTTTTTTTTTTTTTGAGTTATTGAACACAAGAATCGTGATATGCCATACTATATCCAGTGATGGGATCACATCCTTGCGCAAGAACAAGTTATAACTAAACAGATTAATTGAATTTGTATTTAAATCATTTAGTTTTTTTCCGTTTGGTTTGTCTTTTTTTTGTTATTTATCGATTTTCTAATCGAAAGCAAATGTTAGTAATAACATTCCCGTGTGATTTTAGTTTATGGCGGATATAGAGAATTACTGTGAATTTTACGTGGAATGACCAATATGATATTATATTTTGTTATGAAACGCGTTTTATGATCCAATCACTCGATTGGACGTTATCCACGTGTTGAAGACACAAATTCACAATGAACATACATTTTAGATTAATTAGGTGAGTAAATTGACAATTTCAAAAAAATACACGACGGTTACAGCATTCATAACACGAGGATAGCTTTTTGAAACTGGAGATTTACAGCTGAAAAATCCAAAAGTATAACTAAAAAAATAACCATTCCAAAGCTAACAAACAAGGAATTGTAAAAAATTCTCAAAACATTGATAGTTTTAATTTTCATCTTGTTATTGCAATTGTAAATTCTAAATTGAGGACCAAGAAGTACATGAGAACAATAAAAAAACAAAAGTAGTATCTGACTTTGAGTACTTTTTTATAATTATTTTCTTTATTGTTAGTTGACGTTGCTTGACGTCGTTAGCCGTAAAAGGGTTAGATACAATTCACTTAATTACTAATGAGTAGAACATAAATCGCTGCAGAAATAAACAAATTACAAAACAAAGACATTCATAATACATTTTAGTTTTTTTTTTTTTGTATTTATGCCTAGTTTTACTAAAACATAATTATTTTTAAAGTCCACATAAGTGAACTCTCTGAACTTTTACCTATACTATGAATAGACTTATATAAACTAACATATAATATAAATATTTGAAAATGTATACCTTAAAATATCGTATAATTATTTTAAAATATATATTTACTAAAATATTTTACCATACATGTTTTGTAATAACTTATTCAGCAACCATATGTGATATGAACAACCAAAATAATCGAAAAAATTATAATTAAATTGATGACTTGTTGTTTTAAATAATTTGGTCGCATATGAAAATGATTTCGAGTCCATATCAACTAAAATTGCGTTTGAAAGCCCTATTTTGCGAAAACTTTTGAGAGGCACATTGTGATTTACAATGAGCCTATTTGAGTAATTTTAATGTTTTAACTGATAAATGTATAAACATCTGGGAAACTCTCTCAAAAATGTCCGCCGCACACGCTCCGCTTGATAATTTATAATAAATTATCACAATAATTTACGCTAAAATGCATCGCATGTTTAAACGCACGCAGTAGCTGACGCCAAAAGCCAAATTTACGCCAACTGCCTCACAAAACGCATAATTTTCATTAAAATGGACCGTCGACTGATGCTTCCTAGTTTTATTTCGTTTTGGGGATGTTTTTAAAATGTATATGCCCGTAATTATACCTGTGTGGAGAAACGCCTCTCGCAGCCGTCGACGATGCACTTGAATGGCTTGCTCCCGCCGTGCGACAGCGTGTGCCGCTCCAGCCAAAGTCGGGAACATGACGGCTTGCCGCGAACTTTGCACTGCTCCCATAAGCAGACGTAGTTCTCCTTGCCGGCTTGTGTTTCTACGTGGACGTTCTGAAATTGTTGTAGAGGTTTTTAGTACAAAATTCAATCAAGTGCAAAAACTGTTGATTATATTTTGATCATGTCTATTCTTCTACCAAACGTTATGTTCCTTTTGAGCTCTGAATAGTTTAGTTGTTAAGTTATTTCTTATTATTGGAAACAATGTTTGTTTTAAGTTTTTTATGGTGATGCCCAACAAAATACACTCATATTGAAGAGGTTAGTAACATAGAAAAGTAACATTTTATTGCTAATGTTTGTCGGCAAAGAAATCTGGCACTACAATGCATAATGCATTATCAGCCTATAATGTTCCTACTTCTGAGACACAGGCGTCTCTGTGCGAGGGAATGGGCAGTAGTCCACCACCCAGTCGGTCTTTGGATGCAATATCATGAGAAAATGTAAATAACTAACCTGTATATGTTCTAAGAGATCTGGATCTCCGTCGAACTCTCGCTTGCAGTTCTCCCACTGACACACAGACACTGTGGACGTCGTGTCTGTACTCGACTTCCGCTTGTCACTGCTGGGCTTCGTCAAACTTCTCGGAGGAAAGCGTAGCGTTTTGGGCTGCTTCAGGATTGGACTCTTTTGACTCTGCACCTCCACAGAACACACACTTATACTCAAAGATAACGACGAATCTTCATCACATTCTTTACTCGTTTGAGAGTCACTAGGCGAGTCTATGGACTTGTCCGTCCCTATTCCCGATTCGGACTCGGTTGTGGTACTACAGAAATTAGCTTCTATCACAGTATTGTGGACGTCAGACGACGACAAGTCCTTGAGAACGGTAATCTGCGTAAAGATCGTCTCCTCCCGCCTGGCGACCGCCTCGATCTTACGAAGTTCAATACTCGAATCCATGGTAGAATCCATGGTAGAATCCATAGTAGAATCCATGCCCGAATCTATTCTCAAGTCTTCAATTTTTTCCTCCTTTAACTCATACCTCGCCTTCTTTGCAGCTAATTCTTCGAGCTTCTCCGATATACTACAAATTTCCGCGAAAGGCCTCGAGTTCTTTTTATGTGTTTGTAATGGGAAGATGTTATTGTTGACAGTTTTGGACAACCACGGTATTTCACACTTGGGAGGCGATGAATCAAATAGCTCGTGTTCCTTCACTGTGCTGCTGGGGGGGTCGGTGCCCTGGATCGGGTTGTCCGGCGGTTTGACCGGCGCGATGGGTATACTACTCGTGTGCAGCGAATGATAGTTGGGCACGATTGGCTGTTGATGGTGAACTAAATGACTCGAATACGTCGTTTGTGATGAAGACACTGTATTTGTATTCGTATAACTCCAGGTTTCCTTCACGTTTATATTTGGTGGCACAGATGTAACAATATAACCAGGTTGGGGCATAAGAACGGGATGGCTAAAGTTGACAGCGTAATTCTGCTTGGATTGAACTGTCATGCCGACAGCTTGCATTCCAGTGACATTTTTATTCATCCCTGGAATAGGTTGACTTGTTACTGGCTCACTTTTTACGTTCGGATACGGCGACGTCATCGTGTTAGCGAGTTTCAAAAGAGTACCGTTTATAAGAATAGATGCCGCTTGCTGGTTCTGCAAATGGTCTTGTCTTTGTGCGTGAGTTGGAGGAAGAACAAAGTTAGGCATCTTAGTCATCAGATTTGGTATTTGGACAACCGTCCCGTTTAGGTTCTGCATGAGTGGGAAAACGAACTGGCCGTTTAGTTTCGTCGGACTTGGGACGTTAACATTCTGTCGGTTGTAAGCTGCCATATTATTCTGTTGTCCCAGTGTTTGGGGCGATAAACCGTTCTGGGGTATCCTCAACGTTGTAAGCATCATATTTTGTGGGACAGCAACGAATGATGCCAAATTGTTAGGGTTCATAGTACCGTTGCAAGGTTGTGGGATATTAATCTGATGACAGTTTTGATAATTATTCGGTACAGGTACATTTAGATTGGTGTAGTTCCCATTCATCATGGGAGCCTGTCGAACACCATTCGGGATATGCATCTTAGGTGCAGGACTTGCCTCGCCTGGCATGGTTTTCATAGGGGAACTCGAAGATATGTTTGTACAATTTTGTTTCTGAAGCTGCACCTGCTTAAGATTATTAGCTTTAGACCATGTGAGGTTTTTACTATTGGCAATGCACGCGGATGACTTACGATTCGTTCTTTTCGTGGGTTGGGTCGCTTTCTTCTGTGTCTCCTTTTTAACTGGTTTAGTTATAGGGTTTAAGTTCAAGTTATTTGATCCATATGTGACTCCATTCATTCTGCTGTCCAGTTTAGTCGTCGAGCTTACTACGCCGTTCATTCTGGCTTTATCAGGTTTTGTAGGTTTCCTGGGTGACAGACTTATGGTGGTTGAGGGCGCAATCCTCGTGCCGATCAGGTCATTGGATGCAGGTATGGGAACTTTACGTCTACTGACGTCTGGTGTATGTTTATTGGCTAATATCCCATTGGCGGATGGGTCAGATGAAGTCTTTATTTCAAGGCCCGGTCTCTTACCATCTATCAAGTCTTTCAGAAGCCCGCCTGTTTGCTTCCCTTTTGTGAAAGTCTCGGATCCGTGCCGGATTTCCAAAAAGCCATTCATGTTTGTGTGACTTTTGTCTTTGATCTCCTTGGGTCTACTGTAGTCGATCAGACCATTGAAGTTACCATTCGGCGTCGTTTTGCTGAGATCTGCCGCCTTAGTGGCGTCCATCGCGCCGTTAATGGTAGTGTTCGACATTCGGCTAGCGGCTTCGTTTTGCTTTCCGACGTCCATTAATACTTTAGGACTAAGGGTCTGTGACAAATAAGAAATATATTTCTCTAGGTCATGCGTGACCCCATTTTTAGGTAGGCACTTTTTCTTGGTGTCATCGTTGGCCGCGTTATCGCGTTTGAGGCCGTTCTGCGGCTTCATCTTGTGGTTGAAGTACTCGGTGATGCGGCGATGTATGGGCGGCTGCGAGCGGCGCACGGGCGCGGGTTGCGCCGCGATGCGTCGCGGTGCCGGCGGCGCCGGGTCACACGCCCACGGCGGCATGCGCGCGCTCGCGCTCTCCTCGGAGGTGCTGCACGACGACGTCGATGACTCGGGGCTGCGCGGCGAGCGCGGCTCAGTGATGTCGCTACCGCTGCATCCACCGCTCTCCGTCGGACTCAGCACCGCCACGCCACTGAAACAATACAATACAATAGTTAGCTTCTATCCAATAGTACAGGGCGTCACGTGAAGCATAGCAACCTCACCCCCATGTCACCGATCACGTTACTCGTGAAATGACAATCAGCTGTTGAATGACTAGGATCGATCGTACGCAGCTAGGCGAGCGTGGCGAGAGCGAGACGGCGCGAGCGTGCGGTGTGGTCGCGGCACTCGCGTCGCGGTGCACAAGGTGCAATGCCCCGACGTGCCGACGGTCCAGTGCAGTGACGCAACGAGACTGCACTGACCGAACGACCGTCCGGACTGAACGCACAGATTATTATTTTTGGCCGCGTGACATTCACCGCACGTAGACTTGACGCGACTACACACTGTGACGAATGAACTCACAATTTTACTTATTGTTCACGTATTTGAAAAAGTGTTTTATTATTAAACTACGCTTTGGCGAGACTTCGTCGGTGGTGGGTATCAATCATCCGTCTCACGCCGACACTTACGTGACTTACAAAGTGCGATGGCTGCAGCTTATTTATCCACATAACGCGACTCGCTTCACACGTGAAATGTTTATTCTGGGAGCATCCTTCTGCGTAACCCGTTTTAGAATCTTTTGTTGGGCGAGATCCACAGGTAAAATGTCGAATAACACAATTTTAACGCCTATCCTTCGTTGTGGTATCGTGTTCAATTATGAGCTCTGTGGTTTTGTTGCTGGGCGTTATTTTTCTTTGGTGCAGTGCGCGGGGCGGCGGGGGTGGTGCCGCGCGTCGGGGGTGCACCCTCGCCCTTTGTGAAGCCACAATGGACACTCATAACTAGGGACATAGGATCCCCTCTTCTCACTTCGTGGGGAGCTTCGTTGCTAATTGACCCAATTTTTTAAGAAATTTTTGCACTGAAAATATTCCGCACAGGTATCTGACTGTCTGTCCGTCTGGAAGGGGAGGCTCTTAATTTGATACCGAACATCGTTAAGTCTGGCGAAGTTTTAATTCGGGGAAAGTTTCATTTCCTTTAATGAGAGCAGGATTAAAGGACTATTGAATGTCGGGAATTTTTATGGAAACTTTCTTGGTTCCTAATGAGAAGGAAACCAAAGAAGGGGATTTTTTTAATACGATATGCAATAAGTGGCGAGAAATTATATAATTTCAAACCCTAAATCAAATCTGATGAAGCTTCCAACATCAACCAAGTAGCCAAAAACAAAGCGTGACAACATCGGAGCGTAGAAACAACGAAGTGTAGATCGTAGATACTATAGGTACAGTAAAACGGGGTGAATAGGGTTGCAGGGGTGAACAGGGTCGAAACTTTAAAGGCGATTTAAGCATTAAATAATATATTTTGGTGCCAACCAGAACAATTGATCATTAATTATTATACAATAAACACATTAGGAGTCCTTTTTGGCCACAAACTATATTATTTAATGCTTAAATCGCCTTTAAAGTTTCGACCCTGTTCACCCCTGCAACCCTATTCACCGCGTTTTACGGTACCTATAGGGCACAGCTAGATACGTCATCAACATCCAACGGAACAAAGATATTCCTTAATATATTTTTTGGCGAATTGTCGAAAGCAAAAGTGGCTTGTCAGTGTGGCGTATGTAGGTGAAGCGAGACGTCGCAAGGTCGGCGCGCCGATTTCGGTCATTCACCTGCGCTCGGCACTACATTGTAATCTCTCTTCGAATATAGAATGTACGCTCTTTTGTTTTGCTCTATTTCGTCACTTGTTTATTCGATTTTATATCCGTGGTTCTTGTTATTAAACGTTTGTAATAATGACGTCATTTATGTAAACAAAGTAGATACTACTTATTTCTCTCATCATAATGGTAATGATTTTATGATTATTTATCTGGCTTCTAGTGTGATCACATTATGTGTATTGTCTATGCATGCATTAACATAAAATACTCAATAAATATTTTGTTAGTCTATGATTCAAGGATATTTACATGAGGCGTCTGATAGAGATTTATCATTGTATCTAAAACTCGCTTGTATGATGAACCTTCATCCATAACAGTAGCATTAACTAAACGATTGTTTAATTAATGGTTAATCAACGCAACAACGAGTTAACCCAACCTACTGCGAATCAGGAGCACTTTTTTATGAAAATTCACATTTGTCAGAGAATGGTACTACTCTAAGAATTACTGCTCATTTTTATCACAACTTTTAGATTAAATAGTCATTCATTCTTAATCTCAATAGCTTATGTTTTCACCCTAATTTCCCCACTGCTCATTCATTTTCCCCACCCGCCGCCGGTTGGTGAAAGGTCTCTCAAAATCTTGAAGAAAATGGTCCGTCCCTCACAAATTAATTTCGTTACACCGATTTGGTTCAATATTTAATAATGTCACTGAACTGCGGGTCGTTGATACTGCATAAGAACGCAGTTTCATGTGTAACACCTGTTTAACCTAAAATATGGAAATCTTAAGGCTTGGAACAGACTGTCAACGGGGTGATAACGTTGCGTTTCCACCAAGTTGTCGTTACGTTTAGCGTTTCGTTTTATAACGCAGTAACGTTACGTTTTTATCGCGCGGTAAAGTTACGTTACGATTATATTTTATCACGAGGTAACGTTTCATTCAGCGTTACGTTTTACAAGGCCTAACGACATGATTATTGAGCGTGACGCGGGATCGCTACCTGATGCTATCGGCCGTGGCAAGTTAACGAGAAGCGACCCGCTCGCCTAGCGTGTCGCCCTCGCGACTGCGTACGCGCAAGTGGAAATGGACGTGTTGGTAAACATACGCAGCAATTATATTCATTAATGAGTTAGATGTTCCTTTTAAAATTGATTAAATCTTTTTTTATTGTTGTTCTAATAGTCTGAATAATTATTTTTTATTAAAAGGTAGCCTGCTATTGTGTACTTGTTCCCGTGACATTAAAATATATACTATTACTAATATAAAGTCAAAAACTACTTAACTTATCTAGATGAAACTTGGCACAAAGATAGATTATAGTCTGGAATAGCATATAAGCTAAGCTTTTTATCCCGGAAAAATTTACGGTTCCCGTGGGATACTTTCCCAGATATACGCGGGCGAAGCCGCTGGCAAAAGTTAGTTATAAATAAAACCCCGGACATTAACACAGAATGGACGGAACCGTAGCTTTTTCTGTGACACTATTTAATTGGCTATCGACACGAAGAAGAACGCAGACTACAGAAACTTTGCTGCAGTACGAAAAATGACAAAAGTTTTATGTGAGCCCACACGCATCCGGACCGAGTATGCAGGCCCAAGTCCTTTTGTCCTACACCTAACCGTATAACTAATATACAAACATGTTACATCGAGCATTCAAACGGTTAAGAGGTTATTGTGTGGGTTCTCAGTGTGCGGTCTACACTATACCTAAGCTCTTGGCTTCACTCGAGGCTTTTGGGATTACCCAAATATGTCTACCTGTCTTTAGATGTAACATGTTGATAATGGCGCATGAGACTATCGAAAATCTGATCTATTCCCATCCAATACCAAGAGCTAATACCATTTGGTATTAGTTTATTTCCGAATTTATTGTCTATTCCCAACGAGTACCACATTTTACAACCAATACCAAAACAAGTTTGAAGAAATTAGGTTAAGCAATAGACAAAAATCGACCCTTTTTCGCAGGGAAAGAGAAATGATTAATTTACGATATTATAGTATGTAAATGTTAGAAAATAAAATAAAACTTTGTGTAGCTGAGTGTACAAAAATTCACGATTGCGATTATTCGTTAGTAATAGTAATAATTTTATTTAAAAAATGTGGTACTCGTTGGGAAAAAACAATAAATTCGGAAATAAACTAATATCAAATGGTATTAGCTTGGTATTGGATAGGAATAGATCGAAAATCTTGACTGATTTCGTGGTGTAATTTGTTGCTGTGTTGTTAAGGCTATTTATATCCACCCCTCAGTAAATTCGCCTTGATTCTTTTCATTATTAAGAAAAGAGTAGGTTGGCTTCTTTTTTACGCGAACATAATACAACGTCTGTGTGCCACGACCCCTAACAAAAGAACAACAAATAACTTTTACCAAAGAACTTTTACTTACAAAGAGTTTTACAATTATTACGTTACGTTTTTCCGAAGTTAAGAAAATTATTACGTCGTTCGTTTCTAAAACTTTTTAAGGAAAGTTTATTTATAATATGAACTTTTAACAAACGTAACATATTTCATATTACGCCAATAATCACAAAAAAGGAAAGCAGGGGGCCCCTCAGGGCCAAGCCTGCCGGGTAAGCGGGATTGTCCGAAAGGGTTACCGCTACCCCGGAACATAAAGGGCTACGGAAGGAACATGGATGGGTTTTAGTCAGTAAGAGTCTGACACTCCCTTCCGCTCCACCCAGAGCGGGAGCAGTCATTGGATGATTTCCCAGCCTTAAAAAAAAAAAAGGGGTGTATAGTTAAAACATTTCGCCCGTTATAAGTTCCATGTAAATTAGGGTGGGCCGATAGCTGACGGGGACGTATTCATACTCCGGACTACTGAGGATTTTCAACGAATTTTGTTGTGTTCTTTTTATTTTGAAACACTAGCTTCTACCCGTAACTTTGTCAGTGCTATCGCCCGCCCATGCTATTACTTTTGCTCAACGTTTTTTTTTACTTGTTTTTGTTTTGCTTGGCTCCAGAGGGTTGTAGCGTGATGTTAATTTTATTCTCCTAAAACCTCCATCAAGAATTGGGCTATCAAGTGCAAATTGTTCTAATCTGACTGAGAAATCATAGATTAGACAACAAGCCTTCCAATCTTCAGCTATATTCTATTAATATAGAAGATATTTTCCCTACGGTACATTTCTACTATTCCACTATGTCACAACTCTGTTGATATAAACTTATTACGTTCTATTGCTTTGAACATGGCGTGTACCTATACATTTCTCGGAAATGTCGCCGCCACGACGTACTAATTGTGCGCGGAAATTACTACGCCACGCTACGTTATAGTAACTAACTACGTAACGCGAACTATTAGTTGGCTTAATTACAAGTCGGTGACTTTTTGTTGTCGGACTTTGCGTTGCAGGTGGACTAGGTTCATTGTTTTGCTGTGTAAACATATCATTAGTGTAATTAGTATAACATATTTTTAAGTGGTTGCGTTAACTAATTGGATTAAAACTTTTTGCTTAACCGGACATGTTATCGATTAAAGCGTTGCATAATCACAATCGGCGTTAAGCATCACATCAGCCAATAATAATGCGCCGATTATCGAGTAAAACATCAGTTGCACTAAAATCGAACTGTCGCTGCCGGGGCATGGGCGCGGCTCGTGGCGTAAGTAGTGGGTGCGCAAAAGCGCAAATGATACATGTCAAACGCAGATGGCGTCCCCCCGTGCGAACGAGCGCTTTGATTCGACACCCCTAGGTGGCTAGGATTTGATGTAATAACTGTGCCGCGGATTTTGACATTAACGTCAGTTATTTGTAGTTACTACGTTTTATGAGTTTTTTTTTGACAGTGAT
The DNA here is from genome assembly GCA_951799385.1 of Hyppa rectilinea. NCBI lineage: Eukaryota > Metazoa > Arthropoda > Insecta > Lepidoptera > Noctuidae > Hyppa > Hyppa rectilinea. The sequence goes on from OX637307.1 coordinate 16,662,777, forward strand.
ATTCGACAGCATTATGCATGTATTTATTTCGGTATTCCATACTGCTTCGTTAATTAACCTTTTGACCGCCACGTCAAAAATGAAAAAGCGTGCCCTCAGCGCCAAGCTCCGAATTCATCCTTTAATACCTACAAAGTAGTAGTGAGGTCGAAATTATTATTATTATTATTTATTTACGTTTAAAATTCTGTCACCCAGTCGCGACCGCGGCGTGCGGGGCACATTTTGGTTTGTCGTCTATACACGACTGTGGCGGTCAAAAGGTTAAGTCATTGACTGCCGCGCAGCAGACACAATAGAAAAACTATTGTTTGTCGGACCGCGTTGGCGTTCAACGTGTATTTAATATAAAAAGTTATACTTTTGCGTCAAAACCAAGGATTTAAGACTTGCATTTGTAGCTTTATTAAATAAAAAACATGTAAGAATTAAAACAAGATTACGTTGTGATAGTTAAATAAAACACAAAAGCATCTTGTTTGTGTATCATTAAAGACTACTGAACGGATTATAATCTGCTTTCAATATCAAAGACCGCACATGCGGACGGAGCGGAGCCGCGGGCGCGAATATGTTTGAATTTAATCTACGTGTGCACAAGTAAGCAAAAGGGTTTATGAGTTATAAATATTAATAAGAATAAGAGAACGCAATCGCACAAAACTGAACCGATTTTGAAGTATTTATTCTGACTTCACTTCTGAGTTTGATCGATTATGTTGTAAGCTTTTGAAAGAATTTAATATACAAGCTTATGAAATTCTCAAAGTGACTTATACGTATAGTACGTATGGACACAAAAGCCATTACTAAATCAAATCCAACAAAGAATACTTTAAACCTATCCAAATTAAGTCCCAATCTTTCTGGGGTCGTAAAATGGAATATTATTTCGTTTAGCGTTGGAAATTGATCGTCGTGTTTGGGGCAGACCCTCGAGGGATTTAAGTCCTTGTCAAATTTCACTCGGGGGTTTCAGTGTGTTGTTGTGGAACCCTGCTGTGTGCATATGCGCCCCGGGAGATTGCTGCCCGGTGCTGCAACCCTAGTGTTGCGAATTATTTGTTAGAAATTAAATTGTACAATCGAAATTCTGATATTGATTAGTTCAATTTATTTTGAAATAAAAAGTGCTGGGTTTTACAGATATTCAAAAGTTATTTATAGAAATATGAAATGTAACTAATTGCTGCAGCACATTTTCCTGTGTAGAGCAGCAATGTTTTATGTGATTTAGGTACATTAGAAATAACACTCAAAATGTTAAAAATAAACCGTGCGAAATAATATCGTGAGAATATTCTTGGATTTGAATTTTATATAGACCTTGACCCCTGCCCTGAGTTCATTTCCGCGATCCATACAATTTAATCCTTTACATTTAAATTAATTACACTACAAATCTGGCTCTCGGGTATCAGAATCAGCATTGCCATTCAACGTCACAATGCTGCCAGTCTTCTAGCCCATAGACTGTCATGAACACGTATGTGTGTTGAAGACACAAAGCTTAGATTAGCAGAAAAAATAGCGGCAGTGTTTGTGCTAGGCACGTTTTCGGATGACAGCAACGCGGACGAGTACTACGACGCCTAAGGGCGGATTATACCAATGAAACTGAACGTGATCAGCACATCTAAACCAGACGCACCATCTTGCATCTCACCAGAGCTGTCAGTATCATAATTGTTATGGCATATTGACACTAACGGCTGTTGAAAGCAGTTTGAATGTGCTAACCGCGTCCAATTTCATTGGTGCAATTTAAATCCAAGCGTAAATAGTTAGTTGTATTAGATATTGTTTATAAGCATTTTAATGTAAATGAAATAAATTCAGACCTGAATCGTAAATCATATCAACTCACGATTTCACGAGAAGCACTTGTTGTCACAACACTATTCCATTTCGTAACGAATTCAGTTATTTAAATTCTCGACATGAATATCGAAGCTTAATTCCTAAAATAACAACCGTAGCGTTTGTTTTTGCCTGAAATACGTTGTCAGTGGAAAGAATGATGTTATATCCACAGGACCAGTTTGATATCCTTAGCTTTATGATAATGTTAAGCATGCGTTACGAGCTAGTATTCCAGAACGCATGTTTCTCACGCTATATACATAATATATGACTTGTTAATTTCTAATTGAGATTAATGTTGCCTTTGACCAATATTCCGTAAAAGGATGGTAATTTGAAATATGTATGAGTAATTAATTTTCGATGTCCTCGATTTAACATTTTATGCAATTAGCGTGATAGATTCCTGTTTTTTTTTACATTTAATTAAATGGATTGCAGTTTGCTTCAGATAATCTTATTTGGTAAAACATTTACAATTTGTGTCTTTATTAGCACAGGTTTTTATTCGAAATTCGTTTTGAATAAAAGGCAGTACACTACACTTTCCATTTCGTAACTCTAATATAAGTAAAATAATAACGTTCATTTGTTACGATTCTCATTAAAGGACAATTATTTCAAGTACGTGCAGAACTGACATCGTTCCGAGTAACCACTCAACGTATCGAAAGGGAATTAATTGTGTTCGAAAAAAAAACAATAAATAAAAACAAAAGACAGTTCTAGATCGAAAGAATTCCCCGGTCAGTCCACTTTCCGACTGCATAACAGTCAAGATACTGGTTTTCAATGTCGTGTTGCAGAGATTATGTCATCGGCGACGTATTTACGTCGTTACCCATTCATTACAGCACTGAAAGGAAGCGCGCCGCGTGAGAATCGTGTCACTGAAGGGGAGTGCCGCCACCCTCCCTCCCCCTTCGGTCCTGCGAGGGGGTCGTCGCTCCACCCGCGATTATTATGCTAAGTGTCTGTCTGTATCGGGGTGAGTTTTTCGCGCATCTGCTATTTATTTACGCGTTTTATATTCATGGGATTGCGTAAGTCGTTCGGTCGTGGCGAGGCGTCAGGCTTACAGTTCATTACGTCGCGTTACAAGGTTATATCGTGCGGACTGATAACCGATTTTGGTTCTTGTGTCGTCGGCGTATAGTTTCGTTTCTAGCGTGGGTATAAATAGGTTACCAGGCGCACCCACCGTGACGCTCCTGCCAAACGTAGTTCAATTGATTTTGTTACTAAAATGCTTTTTCAAAGCGCTTTTAGCTGTATTAGGAGCGTCGAGCGGGGTCAATGGGAACAAAACAGTGTACCTGCTCCGATTTTGTTACATTATTCTATGCAAGTATCATTATCTAACACTATAATCTGAACACAATATCAATAATTAATTTTTTGTCATCATTATACAAATTAATTCTTCTCGTTAACCGTTGAACACACCGATCAAGTAATTACACTAATTAATGAAGATATATTCCTTGTATCGTCTCACAAGTCACAAGACAGGTAGAGTTACAATAGCAGTAGATAAGCAATAACGGCTAAAGTTTAGAAGCACCCTTCAGAAACTCAATTTCCTTCTCAAATCATATCGGGACTGATAAACCCGATAGTTTGCGAATGCCTACGGAACTGCATGAAGATAGTAACGCCAATCCGAATTTCAAAACGTTTCCTTATCTTTAAAACTGCTGTAGAGAATCGATACTTGTATGGCAAAAACAAAGCTGTATCCAAAGGATTCGTTTTCTTTTCTTTATAGCAATAGGTGCTATAGTTGTGTGGCAAAGTAATCCGAATGTTTCATTTGACGTTGCATCACACAAAGACGCTGCAGTCCCAGTTTCCGTTAGCGTCTGGGCAGGAAATAAGCGAATCCACAGAGACAGCTTTGTCTAGTACTTCGGTTAATATCCTCGAAAGTAATGTGGTTTTCGAAATAACGTTGGCTTTATTCTGTTTTTGCTTCTCTCGTTTCGTTTGTGCAAGCATCATTAATAAGATTGCAGTTAATGGTCTGAACTCTGACGGTCTTGCGGGGTCAGACGATATTGTTTAGCTACGAATGAATCTTATTACATTAATAAGAAATTGTATAAATGTATGCAGAAAAAGAAATGTTTACAGTTTCAACTGAAAGGGATAAGCCTTTCTTGAGAAATACTTTGTAAATGTAAATTGTATAAACACAACCGGTGAATTACTGCCTACTATTTCACTTGTGTTTGGATGGCTGTCTAGCATTCGTACCTTTTCGTTTCGCTATTTTAAGATTGACGGTTCAAACGGAACTAAAGCCACGATTTTGAAAAGAAAACCACACCAAATCTCTGAATGCTTTAACCTCTATTATAGCATTATTGATCTTTCATCGTCCAGTGAAGCCACACATAACAATAACGCACTTACGTCATGACGTATAAGCGGTCGATGCGAACGCAACGACCAAAAATACGCACCACAAAATATTCACCCGTAGACTAAACAAACTGGACGGATTGTATCACATCGGAGAGAAGAGTGGCTCGATGACCACATAGCATCAGTATTTCAATGCTGGGGCTGGGATACGGATGATGTAAAGATTTATTAATGTAAAATATTATCTCAAACCGAGATGCTGGATTGTGTGAAGTTACAACTATAGAACAAGTTAAATGAAGAAATTAATTGAAGAATTGTTGTCCGTAAGTATTTGTATTTGTCTGGATGTCTCTTCCGAATTGTAGCAAAATGTGTCTTTGTAAATTAGTATTATTACCTATAGCTACTGTTTGCATGCCTGAAAAGGTAGTTAGTATAAGGATCTGTTTTTAAACTATTAACATCTCTGTAACATGTACCTACTTTCTGTGCAAATAAAGACATTATTATTATTATTAAAAACGACTGAACGGATTTGAATGAAATTTTGTACATTCACACAACACATTACTTTTAATCCCGGTTGTACGTTCCAGAGGGATATTTTCCGACAAAAACGGACATAAGCTAATCTATACTAATATTATAAAGAGGTAAAATTTGTAAGTTTGTAAGTTTGCAAGTTTGTATGTAGGGGGTAATCTCCGGAACTAATGATCCAATTTCAAAAAAAATTTCACTGATAGAAAGCTACATTATTCCTGAGTGCTATAGGCTATAAATTATATTTATATCATACTTATTAGCCGAGCTATCGCAATTTTTGTCTAGCAAGTCGGAAAGAAATACCTAAAACAGAATTATTTGCATGCGCTGCCTAAACCTGGTTCGTCTTAATTATTTCTACAAAAAAGTCCGTGACACCATATTCCTATCTTTTGTATTTTAATTTCGTTTTATGTTTTAAAAAAGTATTTTTCGACTTACTTCTAATGTTAAAACAAGAAATTTACCGCGGACGAAGTCGCGGGCCGAAGCTAGTCACTACATAAAACAAACGCACGCTTTCTCCCCATGGGTGCAAAAACTACAGAACTACTTCTATCTAAAATAAACTATTTCATCATTAATTAGTTTATTATTAGTATAAATTATTAAGTTCCAAGTGATAATGACATTGAAAACCTAAATGGCTTATAATGAACGGATGTATCCTACCAAGATCAATCAAAATGTAGACGTTTACACGAAATGGTATAGATAGGTATTATTAGGCCTATAAGAGTTGGTAAGTCATACTCACACGCCTAATTGCAAACCGGCTACGATTAGGTGAGATGTATCATGAATATGTCCATGATCCTACCAACCACGTGTACCATTAACGTTTCCGTTCTACGGTAATTATTTCAGCTGTAATTAAGATAAAAAGTTCTTATTTATGGCCTAAATGGATAAGCAAATTTCTTAGTGAACAAAATAATCGTCTAAATGTCGAGATAAAAGTTAAAACTTTTTATATTTGGAGAATAGGAATAAAAACAAACCAACAACAAACAACTAGATTAATGTAAATCAATCTAGTTGTTTGTGGTTGGCATATAGTATACTAGCTTCCGCCCGCGGCTTCACCCGCAAAATATGTCGACAAATTATACACATAAACCTTCCTCTTGAATCACTCTATCTATTAAAAAAAAACGCATCAAAATCCGTTGCGTAGTTTTAAAGATTTAAGCATACATAGGGATATAGGGACAGAGAAAGCGACTTTGTTTTATACTATGTAGTGATGTAGTGATAGTGATATATTATTTCGGCCATTTTATTAACAACAACGCTATATTATAACGCTACTGGTGTTTTCAGTTTTACAAACCAATATTATTATCATGTTTTATTTATTTATTAAATATATAGGCCTCGTTCAAGTTCCAGCTTATCTACAGCACAAACAGCTTACGAAATGAACGGACGTTGCACTGGGCTGCACTGATAACTCTGTTATTCCACTGCGTATAGGACACATCGATAACTGTTTATATTGGATAAACTATCATACAGTACGTATTTATACATACACATAACTATACTTATGTATGTATAATATTTTATGTCATGAAGCGACACGCGCTTTACTTGTGGTAACCAATTGTATAAACACGCTGTAATAATATGTGCGTGAAGACGCTTAGTGTCAACACACACACACTTCCTACTTCACCCGTGTCTCGCTCGTACCGTACTATAGTGTATTTCTTTTACAGTGTCCAATTTGGTAAACAAGCACGGGACGAAAATTCTGATTTTTCGTATCAATCGAACACTTTGAGTTAAGCATTAACGTCTTGAACTTTGAATAATCCACATAAGGCATAAGTTATTTTAAAAAAATGCTTCAGATACACATACATTACCTAGAAATCTTAATATTAGTCGCGACATTTGTTTACCAAATGAGACAACTAAAGAAAAATACACTATAGGAGCTTCTGCTCCTTACACACACATTCACAGCGTGTTTGTACACTTGGTTAGCACAAGTAAAGCAAGCGCCGCTTCATGAGCATAAAAAAAAAGATTTATAAAAAAAAATGTCAGTCCGCTAATCCCCGATCGGTAGTCAAAGCGCCAGATGTAATGGTAGCACGCACTTGATTAGCCAAACAGGATTACACCTATACGCTAAAGGGGGAAGCTATCAACGTTATCGCCCACTGGAATAGTGCCCCAGTTAACAGCCCTAACATGATTCATTAGAGGGCAAAAATAAACAAGCGAAATTCAACCCTATCGACATTGGTAATGCCATTGTGGTGCGTTCGATTCCATGGGCGGTAATATCCAATTACCTCGAGAATGCAGAACTAAACCTAGAATTATATTTGAACTTTACACGTTAAGTATAGACTGAACTTTGTGATCGTGACATAATCTAGTCATTACAAGTTCCTATGTCATTTCTTTGTGCGTTAAGTATGTCAAGTGCATGAATAACGTATTCATATGTACGTGTATTAAGACGTGTCTATGTTGGGTTTGTCCCTTACTACTTGTTCGGAAGGATCTCGATGAGAACTCGCAAATTCCTGGCTGTTCCATTACCAGCTCCGGGTCAGTGCGTACGGTATTTACACAACGGGAATTCGTATGTTAATTAATTTAAATGACTATTTAAGATGCGTGAGAACGTGTACGCGGCTGAGGTAGACTAGTCCTGTTCCCGGAAGTGCGAAGCACGTGTATGTAGAGCTATAGTCTGTTCCGAATGTATCAGATCAAAATGTAAACAAATGAATCAGAAAATGTACGTGGCTAATGCGTAAATTGAGTGCTTTGATTTGATTATTTGAATACTATAATATAACCTAAAATTCTAGTTTAAAATCATCATAAGATGTATTTCATTCATTTCACAATAGAATCACTGAATAAAACGAACTTCTTTAGTTAGCGTAACGACCTAAAGACTCCTTTTATATGTAGTAAATATTTTTAACTAAACGTGTACACATTAACGTACGTTCATCGGCCACGTGTGTAGACGACCAAACAAAAATATTCGCCCACACACTGTGATCCAGACAAATAGACGCCTACGCTGAACTTCACCAACATTCAACTACCTACGATACGGCGAAAACACGCTTTTATTCCTTTTTCGTTCACTAGAACTCATGTGTATTTACATATTCCGAGCTTCGGATAAAAGTGGCGAGATGGAGGTCGCGTTTGAAAATAGAAATTCATGTTTGAAAACATTCTACATTCTAACCTAAAGGTGAAACATGTGTTCTATATTTTTGTGCCTGACATTTTGGTTTACTCCAAAACAAGTTGTATACAAAACTTGTATAATGTCAAAATGATGAACAAAAATAGTTAACTACAAGTAGTCTTTTACAAGACTGGTTGAAGACAAGGTATTGCAACTAGTGTATGGGTATAAACAAACCGGATAAACGTAGCTTTACAGTAATTGTCTCCCTGGCTTCCCTAAACGTATAATTTAATTTTTGGTCCTTTGAGTCTGGAACTAGTCGAAACATAATACACTATTCCTCATCTAATTAAAGTAATTCACAGCTAATAGTAGTGGTAACAACAAAGGGCTGCATAATGTTCCGTAATTGCGAGTGCAGCGACCTTGTGTCTGATGACAGGCGACCGGCCTCGCTGCCGACGCCTTTGTGTCGAGTCGTGATCATAAAAAACAAAGGATTACCGTAGCGCACGATGCTGATGATTATGCTACACCTATTATTATGCGACAGCTTGAACAAAAACTGGAAGCTACCGTTGACAAGATCACGTAATAACTTGTAAATTATGAAATTGCTTGAGAGCTTTTAAATGTTCGTTTAAGAGCAGATATTTTGTTCCAATTCTAAAAGGTCAAGTTTTAAGATGACATGTATTCTTATCTACGAATATGTCATCATAACTGGGGGCATTGACCGCGCGGTAGGTATCTGACTCAGATTTAGATCTCCCGATCCCACGTGGGTGTTCAAACGTTCGTATCATTGCAATGATTTTGCAAGACTGAGGTGGTATAATGTCTTTCTTACTGCGGGTTCGTAAGAAAATAATAATGTATGTAATAGACCTTATTTCTTCAAACAAAATAAATCAAACCTTCGGTAAAAATACTGTCTTTAGTATAACCTAGCAGGGTATCTACATATTTAGCTAGCGAACATACAGACAAAGGCTTCTGTCATTAATAGAAGTTATGGAATCTAAACGATCTATTACGATAGTGACATCGCATATTAATCAGGTTTCATAATAAATTCTATAAACTTTGTTTGCTAAGAATTGATTCCCACGCCATTCTGGTTTATACGTAAGCTTCTTTGTATTATATATAACTTGTTAGTACAATCAGAAAACCTTGTTATTTAGGTGAATTGATAAAAGTGAAAAGCTGACGTCTATTTTTAGCCTCCCTGGTGTTCACGGCAGAAGCATGAAATACATTTAACGCTGAATTAATTTAAAACTTCGTTCTATTTCTGTCAATCGTTTGAAGTTGACGGAGAAAGAATCATGTTTTAAATGTTGCGCCGTGTCCTATAATTTGTAGTTAGTGATCTGTCGTGCAAGCCAGCCTCCACATATTCGTAGTTTTTTAGTGAAAGATGTGATACTATGAGAGATACAGCTGAAAAGCGCGAAACTCCATTACAAAAGTAACACCATGACGTTTCTGACACAAAACGGAAGCACAACGACACGGAATTACAGAATTTTCTACATTTTGTCACTACATTGACATTAACTCAGCGATTCTTCCTACTAAACCACCACAAATCCCCAATAAAAAAGTTATAAATATCCTTCGCATATAAAAAGCCACATTTTGGTTTTAATCGGTGCGCGCTTGGCTGGAGGAAGTGAAGTTCCGGTGTGGGTTTAATTAATGGGTGCCGGATCTCCCCGCTGCGAAGGAAGAGACAGTTTCAAACTGTATGAAATTCGACTGCCTCTATAGCGGTGGCTTTTCTCTCATGTGTGTGATGTAGGGCTAGGAAGTATAGTA